>OX465430.1:19852466-21052466 GCA_950005045.1 Agrotis exclamationis
CAGTTTTATTATATGTATAGATTTGATGCGGATGTATTTTTAAACTCAAATGATTGAAAACAGGGCTATCAAAGAGCACGTTGCCGTTGGTTTGACCAAATCGTCAAGATCGCCAGGAACAGATGGATGAGGGACGAGTACCTAGAAGTATGGCAGAAGAAGCAAGAAGTCACCACCCAACAATAACAACACAATCTTCTTCTTCTTCCTGCCCTTATCCCAGTCTACTTCGGGTCGGCGCAACACGTTTTCTTCTTCCATTCTCCCCTATCAGACGTCACAGTATCATTTACTCCTTTTTCTTTCATATCATTCCTTAGACAATCCATCCATCATCCAACTATAACAACACAATAACAAACTGAAAAGTGTGTGTTGATGGTGATAAATTGCCATTAAATAACAAAAAAACAAAATATACTATCCATCTTCACAATCTATCCCTAACAAACTTACCTAGCTATAGAAACGTACTGAAGTTCACACCTAGTACGTTACAAAGTCAATCAACGCTTCGAGTCGCTTAATCAAATTGCTTGGTGGGCCGCCAACTAGGTGGCTAACTTAATTGCCGGCAACTTGACACGCTCCGTGTTAAGTTGGGTACTTACGCAGTGATTAAAAGCTAATTAGAGGATAATAGTGGTCAGTGTAATTATCCTAGATTACATTATCAATTAGGAGCTGCAATAAGCTGATGGATTGGAGGGTTTTCTGTGAGTCTTTATATGCGAGTAGTAGTATTATGGTTAAGAAGGTAGGACAGCTCTTTAACTGACAATGAAACAGACATAGAACACTTTCACATTAAACAATATCGGTAACGAAACACACAACACTGGCTTATCGTCCGCTATCGCTCATTTTTCCTTAAAAAAATATGAAACAACCCATCGGTACCCAGCGCTATTGTGTGGCATACCCAGAGTGGGTGGTTTGTCACCGGACTGTCTAAACAGGGTAGGTACCACGGAAATAGAATGCAAACGGAATTCAAAGAAACAAAGGTTTTAATCAGTAAAGCTATTGTCAAATAGACAGGCGAAGCGAATGCAAAACGAAGCGTTTTTTGTTTATAATGTATGGAATTATTTGAAGCCTGTCACATAGACTATCGGACCGCTTTCGCTTTTCTATATGACAGGATTTGCTTCGCGTTCGCTTCGCCTGGGTGTTTGACAATAGCATAAGAGTTTTACAGTTGGAAAGCGCGGCATTTAAACCTAGTCTAGTCAACCTACACGTTCGTCATCATCATCATCAGCGTATAATGTCTGCCTATGTAAGCCTATAATATTCCCACTGCTGGGTTCATCTCTGTGAGAGGGAGTGGGCTGTGGCCGGTTTGACGGCGCGGTGTCAAAAAACTATCATCAACCTGACGTGGCCCCCATACAGGGCCAAAGCCTGCCGTGATCGCGGGACAACCTTAACAGGTAACAGGAACTGGAGCATAAAAATCTATTGAAGGAACACCGTAGGTTTTAATCAGTACGAATCTAACACCCTGGACGGGAGGAATGATTTGATGAATTAACCAGATGAAAAAAACCAAAAAACAGGAGGGCTGAAATGCACCACGCGGGCCCAATGCGTGTTGGTAGATGGCACATGGCTCTGATCGGTTCCCTTATGATATTCCTTCGCCGTGTTGAGAGCAGTGGTGACAAAATAAATCACACAAAATAATGCGCCTGGCTGGGTTCCAACCCACGATCTACAACTCGTAAGTCGGGGGCCGTTATCACTGGACCACGACTGCTCTAACCAACAGTTTACAAACAGAATAATGTTCGCTCATTTACGTAACATAGCATATTGTGGTTTTCCAGCGAGTGTAAGCAGACAGACTTATTGATCAGGCCGCTCATTGCACTCGAAACCGCTTTAACAAACACCGCCTTGCCGGAGGACGTGCAGCCGCCGCCCGGTCCGGTTTGTGTGCGAGAATCGTTGTAATGGTCATAGGGCTGGCTCTTAAATAAATAAACCTAGAAATATTATCAGACTTTCGAGCTTCTACCAAAAGGAAACCAAGGAAATATCTAATCAAAGCACCTGTCATCATCATTTGCTTAGCCTTTTTCCAACTTTATATATTGGGGTTGGCTTTCAGTCGAACTAGATGCAACTGGATATCAGTATTTTACATGAAGCGACTGCCTCTCGGACCTCCACAACCCAGTAACTGGGTAATACGATACCCCATGGCTTACCATGGGGTATCGTATTACCCAGTTAACAACCAGTCTTAACTGGTTGTCAGACTTTTGAGCTTCTGACCGTGATTAACTGACTGACTGTCAAAGATATATTAATGAGAGACATAATCAAATCACCTGTGTAATCCAATATTAAGGTTTGAGTACTAAAGCATACTAGATGTTGCCGCGGCTGCGTCCGCGTTTATAACGAAAATTATCCCACGGTAACGTAATACGGAGATGAAAGGTATTCTACATGTTAATCCAGACTATACAGTAATTAACTGTACTATACTGTACGTTATACTTCTGGTAAGAGAGCACCTAATGGCTGTCAAAGATCTGCAGATGGCTGCTGGGGGCTTTTGACAAACGGCTTTTTACGTGGTTTCCTAGGGTAAATTTCGACAATACCTGCACGCCATAGCATGACTAATTTTGTCTAGATTTTACCAAGAATGGATAAAGTTGTTGTTTACAATTCGACATTCATTTTATTTTCCCGAGAATGGCACGACCTGTGGTCGACTAAAGAAAGTAAACATTTATTCCTATAATTTAAACATCGCTATGCATAAGGCGATATGAATATTTTTTCATTCTGTACTTTTGTCTATTTTTCCGTCATCAAAACCCATTCCTATGGTTTCATGTTTTTAGTGCTGTGACATAGACCTCAAACATAATTATTTACCATGGAACTGATGATGGAAATCCGCACACATCTGCACAAATATCTGATCATTAATCAAGACTCCTTTCTTGAGCCAGATATTAATATTAATTATTTTCCCTCGAGCCCCATAATCTACAGGGGCAGCCCTAATACCGTCCAAACACAAGGATGGGATGTTGAGCCCCAAACATTCAGGTAAATTGCTCTTACGCTGATTACAATCGTGTTTCCATACAGCTGAGGCAAAGGGGAATTTTGTTAAAAGCCTCAAGTACAACTGGGTGAAACCTGTATTTGCTTAAAAAAAAAAACCGGCCAAGTGCGAGTTGGACTCGTGTGCAGAGGGTTCCGTACGTTTTTTTTAAATCTGACCCAAATTGGTACGCTCAATATTGAGTGATTTACCATGTTATTTTAATATCATGGACTTATAATTTATAAGTAGAAAACTAATTTCTGTATTTTTTTCAATATTTTAGGTTCAGTAGTTTCGGAGATATGTAAGGGGGGGGGGAATGGTCAAAATAACTTGGAAACTATTTATTTTAAAATTACAAAAAAAATACATTTAATATCTTCTCAACAAGACCTTTCATTTGATATGTCACACGATGCAGTTTTCATTTTTTTTTTTTAAGTTTCTCCTTCCCCCCAAAAAATTACCTCCCACATACAGATTTCATCTATTCACGTTACACCTCTGTGCTTGGGTCACAGGAATTGATATGTGTACCCAACTCAATCGGTCTAGTAGATTCGGAGATAATTGACTGTAAGCGACAGACAGACGGACACACGAGTGATCCTATAAGGGTTCCGTTTTTGTATTCGGACGTTCGGAACCCTAAAAAAGGATATGAGGATTTAATCAATTTCATATAAAAAAAATTGTAGTGGAAATATTATGTAGGTACCGATTGTTTTACTCCTTTTACGTGATATACCTAATCATCAAATGAGTCATCTCGCCCTGGGTTGAATAGAAGGGATTCGACTGTCAGACTCGTACTGACCAACATCTGCCCTCAATGGAGGCCCCCATCAGATTGCTAACAGACACGTTGACAATTATTTTTATCGGACGGCGTGTCACTCATTACGCGCCTTCCGTGGACGGAAACCGCCTCGCGATGTTCGTTGCCGTGGGACTCTCCCGCGGCAGCTTGGTCGTGAGGTTGAGGCTGACCTCTCCTTCATGCATTCCGCCTCCTCTTTCGCCACAACGCGCAATACTACTCAACTAAATTGAGATACTAAATTGAATTTGATAATAAAATGGTATTTAACTTCCATTAGTAGAATTAATAAGATAACTTAAAGATAAAATTACGTCAATTGAAAACCATGTTCAAAGGACATACAAATCCATTTCAATAGGGATCTGAGAAAGAGGATAATAAAGCAAAATATTATTCATTGGCATAAAGTAAAATCATTTGTGAAGCACGTGGAAACATAAATGCTCAATGCTACAAATTATCCATTCATTTTTTAACAAAAGGTTTTCAACTGATTGGCTCTAAAAAGACCCAAATAATTTGTTCAATATTATTTGGATCTTTATTTGAATGTAAGGGGTGTGTTTTTTAAGAGATACTCGAATTGAAAATGAAATAAAAGTATATTGTCAATTGAATTGGTTTAATTTTACTATATAATATTTTACCAATAGTACCTCGAAAGATGCGTAAGATCAAAATAATATAATCGCTAAACCAGACTACAGATCATACACGCACTTTGCGTTTTCCTCAATAAATTGATGGTGTCACCCGCTGTGTGGCATTTTGCTCCATCTTGGCGAAACCAAAGCTCTGTCACATCAATGCCATTAACTTAAGGTACGAAGATGTCAGCAATTGATAGTGCAATAGTGTTTCATTGGCAAACGGCAAATCTCACTGACAAAAATCAACTATCAAATGTCAAATTGACAATCTATAGAAACAATGTTGCCATTTTTTTTTTTTAAATCAAACTAAAAAAAACACCCTTTACAAGAGTTCATCGGAGCGCGACAATTGATAAATAATTCAATGAATAAAATAATTTGCTTGACTAGCTTTAATAGGAGATGGTCGTATTGGGTCAGGATTAGGCAGTAATAAGATTTAACGTTAATTAGTAATTAATGAGCTTGGGGTTGCGGACAGCGAACAATACGTAGCTCATAGTCAGAATCAGCTATGCTCTTCTTGAAGTCAAATAAAGTCGTTAGTAAAACTACTTAGTTAATAATATAGTTTTTTAAGCTATTGCATAGCTTTTATCGCAGGCTCTGAGCGCGGCGCGGCGCGAAAATCTTAACGAAAAAGCCTAAGGAAAATACCTGACACCGTCGTCTAACGTCGTTTCAGTTCGGGAGACTTCGGCAATTATAAAGGTACTGACAGACGTGCTCATAAGGGTATGAACAGACGTGCTCATTACTAGCACGAAAGCATGCTTTTATTGAGGGAGAGGGAGAGGGAGAGGGACAGGGAGAAGGAGAGGGAGAGGGAGAGGGAGAGGGAGAGGGAGAGGGAGAGGGAGAGGGAGAGGGAGAGGGAGAGGGAGAGGGAGAGGGAGAGGGGGAGGGGGAGGGAGAGCGAGAAGGAGGAGAACGTTTCTTGACGTTTCACTTGATTGACGTGGTTGACCGTAGCATAATTAGTACAGTAACAAATATAATAAATAAATAATTATAATTGCATAAGTTGATAAAAATGCTATGCAATAGGTTTACCGCGGCAGTACCCGAGTGCCACACGTATTTTTTTTGTTTAACAGATTTTCAACTCTACACTTATCATCTAAGTATAGGATATCTAAAAGGGTTTTGGGTTTTTTACTTACTCCTTATAATAAAAACTATTTGCCATTTGAGACTTCTCAAAATTGGTCTAGTGGTTTCGGAGATAAGCTGAAAAATACAGACAATATTTTTGTTATTTTTAGCGTGTACAACTTTGATTTTTCTTTAAGCCTCCTGCAGACACACGCGATTAATCGCGCGGGGCGACATGTCGCGGTCCATTCGCAGCATTTTTTGAGTGGAAATTAGCTTGGCTCGTTGTCGCAGCGCGATTAATCGCGTGTGTCTGCAGGAGGCTTTACTGAAAACCTCTTGAACGGAAACTTATTCATTCTTTTGAACAACCTTTACTATTGTACCAATTCTGGAACCACAAAACCAATTTTCTATAGTATATTTTGGAGTGAAGTAGGCGTTTACTTAGATTAGTTTATTACTTACCAGCGTCAAGAATATTCGTTTTAATTTCATCTTATTTATGACTTAATCCACTTATATCAAGTGGCAAGTTTGTTTCAAACAATTTATTTAACCTCGATACTTTGATAAGTTCAAAGCTATTAACCCCTGAACCTTTGTAATTCAGACCACGTCTAGACTAAACAATTGCTTAATTGGATACTAGCTTCTGTCCGCAGCTTCGCTTCCGTTATTCTTAGAAATTATTCCATGAGAAAGTTAAAATATTTTATGAAAAACAGAGTTAATGTAGCTTCTAAATCTCGAAAGAATTTCGGGATTGGATCAGTAGTTCCGAATAACATACTGCATGCCTGCATTGCAATTGCTATTGCTGACTGACGGATGCGGACGGCGAGTAATGACCGACTTGTCGTCCGATCATGGACCATGCCCGGGTCAGCGGCAAGTCGTGTTTCACGTGCGCTTCAAAAAGCTGTCGGCAATCTAAAGGGGACCCCTTAAAGGGCCAAAGCCTGCCGGGGTCGCTGGACTCTGTCGTCAGGTAACCGTGACCCTGAAACGTAAAGGGCTATTGAAGAATCACCGTGGATTTTAGACAGTACAAGTCTGACAGTCCCTCCTGCCTTGTCCTGGGTGGGAGGACTCATTTTATGAATATACCACGATAAAAAAAATCATTATAATGCGACATTGTCACTCAGTAACATACGCTAGAAGGGGAATGAGCAGGCGAAGCAGTTGGCATAAGCTAGTAATAAATAAATAAGGCTAACGCGCTAGATTTAATTAAAGAGATATTAAGGAAACAAACCCCGTTGCCATGGTAACGCTATTTTAATAATGTCAACCTTAATACTAAAGCCTCTTTGAATGTAATAATGTCGCTAATTTGCCCATCTTGTTTGTTCCAGGTAAGCTTGTGACCATGGAGAAAAGAAGAACGCTTTAATAAGCCCCGTTGAAAAGGTTTGCGGATAAATTCTGCTTATTTATTTTAATTTAGGTAATTATTTTATGATTCGCTACTATTTTTCATGGTTTCGTTTGCGTGTTTCATAAACGAGGGAGCGTTTGTTGCCGGTGGTAAAAAACAAAAGAAGATGGCAAAAAAATTTATCCAAAATTCAAGAAAAAATTGTGTTGTCGAAAACAGTTTGCGAGAACCTCTCCGGTTCAAATAATGGAAGCTCCGGTTCAAATAACCGCAGCAGATTGCTGAACCGTTGCCAAACTGCGAGAAATATTCAACGTGCGCCTATGTCTGGAATTTTAGAGGCATTCGAAACTTCAACACCTCAATGTGGCTCTTACCTTACCTACATAGTTTAAAAGGTAGATTTCAATTTACAAAAATGAAAATCTATTTTATTCCCTATCTCTTTCTAGATGAAATTGCCATATTTTAAGCTCTAAGGGTCAGTTCAGACCGAGACGCGAAGCGACGCGACGATGCGTGAAGAGGCCTGTCAATTCAGGCTGCGTCGCGCTACGCCTCGCGGCGCCGCGATGCGCCTCGCTGCACCGCGAGACGCATCGCAACGTCGCGAGGCGCATCCAGACGCCGCGCGGTGCAGCAGAACATGTCTAGATTTTCCACGTGCTGCCGCCCCGCCCCGCGTCCTCCCGCAGTCCCATTTGCAAATGGCGGCCTCAGCTATATAGTCCAGGGGCTAGAGGTAGTTGAGTATGCAAAATCCGAGTGACGGCAACTATGACCGAATTCATTAACATAATAATATTATTATGCGCTTTATCTGTCCCACAAAAAGGTGATCTGATTTTTCTATAAATTATTACGGAAATAATCATTAAAATGATTTTAAATCATGTACTCAATACATTCCGATTACGATTAAGAGAAGAGGGCGAAAAAAAATGAACCAAAAAATCGGCAAGTTCTACATTGTTATTCTTTGACCTTTTCTTAACTTAAATCGGTTGGCAAAATTCGTTACTCACAATAATGCATACTCAGTCACCTCTAGCTCCCCATTTTCACCTTGCATCGTGGAGCGGCCGCGCTGCGCCGCTGCTTCACGCTTCAACGCATCTCAACGTATTCTAAATTCTCACAACGAAATGTGTATCTTTTGGTGTAGAAAATAAAGTCGTATTTTAAATGGCTCTTAAAAGTGTGCGCGCATCGTCGCGTCGCTTCGCGTCGAGACGCGAAGCGACGCGACCGAGACCGAGGTCTGAACTGACCCTAAAAGCAAACACACATTTGCCTACATTCTTACATCCATGAATCCTGAAAACATAACACTTCTTTATTTATTCAACCGTGTCAATACCTTTGCACTTAAAAATACGTTGAACCCACAAAATACGGGCTACAAAATAAAATCCTAAAATGTATGAAATTATTCACAAATTCCATCTTGATGGAAGGGTGGGGAATGTTCACACTCCATTTGCTCGACAGTGTACAAAGTCCGGGCCAGTGGGCTAGAAATATGGATGTTTGTAGGCATCGAGACAGATACTGAACGTGGCATACTCAAAGTGCACTGCAGTGTATCTAGTTTATGCCCGTATTAGCTTTACTGATCGTTTTTCGAACTTAAGTTAGTGTCTGCTTTGAATTTCAATGACGACAGGTGTTTTAAATTAGGTACATTGTACTCAATTTTTACATCAATAAATCTTATTTTTTCTTAGCCTGTACTGTCCCACTGCTGGACAAACGCCTCCCCCACATCTATCCATGAACTCCTTTCCCGGGCCGCGAGAATACGTAACACTTTTCTTATTAAATCATCAAGGTGACAGCAAATAGGCTCAAGACACATTTTTGGCAGACTACCCCACATTAAAGCTATATTGCTTCATATTACAGGACCTTTACTCCTCACTGAAGGTAAATGGAGACGTTAAAACAACGATTAGTGTCAACTCGACGTGTTATATTAACTTAGCATTCACTCAGAACGAACATTGAGACGTAAATAAATAACATTACGAATGAAATAAATATCATAAAATTACCTTAAAATACAGTACAGATGCTAGCACATCGATCTACCACCCAAGCTGTCTTTCTTTAATAGATTTTCAACTTAATTACAAAAGAAGATTCATGTTCAACTGAGACAGTCTTAATGTTTTGGATAGTTTGACGTACTTGGTGGCTGTACCTGTTAAGGCCCGTTTACACGATGCAAGAAATTCCACGCGAGATGCATGCAAGGTTGCATGCAACATTGCAGACTATTAGACAATAAACTCAGTTAATCTTACAAATACCGCATTGTAGTCAAACATGCATAAGAGTTGCATGCACGTTCATAAATGAGGTTTTATTGTCATGTAATTCCTGTTGCCCACATGTTTTATTTGAAGACGCACACAGATAGTTTCTAGAAGATATTTTTGTCTCAGTATAATACTACTTTGTATGTTCGTACCCCGCTGCGGGGCTCCTATTCTGCAGGGTTTCAAAAAACATAACATGAATAATGAATATTCGAACTTGACCTATCCTTGTCGGGATGCCCGAAACTCTCTCTGTCCTAATTTCTGCTAGGCAGAGGGCCTTGAGAGGAGAAACGTGGATATGTGAGCACAGTCATCATCAGCCTATAAATGTTCTTCCCATCCGTTCGTGAGCGGCTGGCTAGGACGTGGTTGGAGGTGGATCACTGTGTTGCCCAATTTCTCACGGGACATGGTAACTTTAAAAGTAAATTGTTTTCCTTTAAGCTTGTTCCCTCGCCTTTTTGTCAATGTTCGTCACCTGACTGTGAATATGAACAATCAGCACATCATATTCTTTGGGAGTGTATTCTTTGGCAGAACGAACGCAATATTATGTTGGATACTGTTCAGACTACATCTGGAGTCATTTATTATACGGACCTTGTGGAAACTCGAACAAACTTCCGTGCGTTCAAGCGTTTTTGCCATACCTATTATTGGAATCAAATAAAGCAGCTCACAATTTAGGACCCATTAATATTAGTAGTCATTTTTACCCGTGGTGCAAGGCAACTGGGCTTCTCCCAGTTGTAATGTCCCTTTGTGCCTATTGGCCTTGCTTTGTTCTGTCTCCTGCTTGCATGGAGGGAAGTGGAAACATATTTTTCCTACTCCTCCACTATTCTTTTCTGATTAATTTCGTGCAGGATCCAAGACAGGTAAATTCATTCTCCGGGACACGTCGAGCTTCATTGTCTTGGCGCTTTTCTGGTGGTTGCCACTGTTGATTCTGGCTCTCAGGAGTTGCAGTGGTTTGGGAATAGTGTGGTGGGTTTGTCCCAAAAAAGCCTATAAATGTTCCCACTGCTGGGACACAGGCCTCCTCTCTGTGAGAGGGAGTGGGCCATAATCCACCACGCGGGCCCAGTGCGGGTTGGTGGATGTCACATGTCTTCGAATTTTTGGTTCTAGGATATGCCGGTTTCCTCACGATGTTTTCCTTCACCGTTTTGAGAGCAGTGGTGATGAAATAAATTACACAAAGTAATGCGCCTGGCTGGATTCGAACCCACGACCTACAACTCGTAAGTCGGGGCCGATACCACTGGGCCACCACTGCTCTGTGAGCACAGTTACCCGTTACCAAATCAAAAGAAATGGAATTGATGAAATGATGAATGATTTCTGCAAGTAGGTTACATGTCAACACTTTTAAACGTCTTTTCACAAACTAGGAGAGACCGGTGTTTTGATCCTGTCTACCCTGAGAAGAAACAGCCGAAACATCGTTAGCGGTCACAGTCTCTTTTAAAGTCCAAACCAAGTAGATCAGTATATAAAGTTTGGATATTCATCTTTATTATACGAGGACCATGCAGGTTAGTGTTGGTCCCTGGTTCCAGTATCGAAATAGGTTGTGTTACCACTAACCTATTATAACATCCCGGAATCAATCTCCGATAAAGATACCTCAGCTTTATCAAAATCTGTCCTAACTCCTCAAGTTCCTCACTCGTAATTGTTTGCGGAGAGCCGAAACTACATATATTAATATTCAGTTACAACGGACTAACCTTGCTAGATCACCAATTAACATAGGTACTATACTATGTTACATAGTAGCCTCCCTGGGGTGACAAGCCCTAAATTGCTCAATATAGTTCGAAAGTGGTCACGAGCGCCGCCGGTAGTGGGTTCTTCCCGGGGGAATTCCAATTGTTCCCGGCGATGGCTCTCTCATTTCCTTTCACATAAGACTCATGGTGACTGTGGTGTTGTTTTTTTAAGAATAAGTATGATTTCGACTTTAGGTGTTACTGTGGCGTCGCGGGACTGTCAACAGGAGCGTGAATGTTAATCTGACACTCCTGGCACTGCCAATTCTAAAAAATAATATAGATAATAAAGAAGAGGAGCTCGCGGCTTAATAATTACAGCCGCACAGGCAGATCTTCCAGGTTAAGCTGCTCGAGGTTGGTCTGTGGATGGGTGACCATCTGTCATAGCGAGTTTCCTCCGTGCCTCGGAAAGGACGTGAAGCCGTTCGTCCCAGCTGTCATTTGTAGATTTTTCACAGTCAGTACTATTAGTCAGAAGCTCTAAAGTCTGACAACCAGTTTACCAAATGGTATCATATTACCCAGTTACTGGGTTGTGGAGGTCCAATAGGCAGTTGCTCCATGTAAAATATTGATATTCAGAAGCATCTGGTTCGACTGGAAGCCGACCTCAATATAGTTAAGAGAAGGCCACAGAGATGATTATAGATGAAAAAAGTTCACGGCTAAATAATAACATCCGTTCGGCTAAGCTTACCCAAGAAGGTGGGTGGATGGGTGACCCTTCAGTAAGTAGGACCGAGTTTCCTACGTCGTTCAGAAAGAACGTTAAGCAGATAGGTACAGTTAATGTTTGAAACTAGAGATCAAAAGTGACATCAATTTATTGTTCTTACACGATGAACGGTAACTTCAAAGCGATAGTTTTCTCTCCTAATGCTGATTTCGAGTAACGAGTATTTCCTTTCGATTCATCTTCAAAGACAAGCCAATTTAAAAACAATTTCCTTTATTTAAATCCACTTAACTAACTCACTTTTTCTTCATAATTGAACGTTTGAATACGTTTCATACGCAAACAACATTTGTTTTACATCAAAGAGTACGCATTTCCAATTTTAAAACAACCGAACCGAACCGTCCGTTCCGAAAATAGCCGAACGCGCCCGAGTCGTTCCGAAAATAACCGAACGCACGGCATCGCAGTGCCGACGTAATTCTTGACCCTATTTCAGAAATGTCTAAGTTCTAAACTTAGATTTTTGTTATGACCACACAGTATGTAAGAATCGGACAATGCTTATTTTTTTATTTAAAAATTAAGTACAAATATTTTATTTTTATTTATCAAGCGCTTTTGAAAAATATTTTCTTCTATGAATAACTACCTAATTAACGAAAATTAAGTAGCTTTATACTCAAAAATATTTGATTTTACAAGAGGCTACTTAGAAAAGATTTGAGATACCTCAAAATTTTAAGAATTGTTTGAAGATTTTGCCATACATTTTAACAAAATTACTTTTCATACATACTTGTTTATTGCAGAACTCATCATTTGTGAACGCTCATTTGTGTATGTCCAATAATGGCTTCTATAAAAATAATTACAAAAGAAATACATACTAAAATCATCATCATCACCATCAGCCGAAAGACGTCCACTGCTGAACATAGGCCTCCCCCTGAGACCGCCACGCCGAACGACAATTCGCCACTTGCATCCATCGCCATCGGTTGCCCGCGTCTCTCACGATGTCGTCGGTCCACCTAGTGGGAGGCCTGCCTACGCTGGGTCTTCCGGTCCGTGGTCGCCACTCTAGAACTTTTCTTCCCCATCGGTTGTCAGTTCTACGAGGGATGTGGCCTGCACATTGCCATACTAAAATAATAATGCCTAATGAATTCATCATTTTCGTGGTGACAATGATACATTTTACTATCGAATTAATAAACTTCGAAATAAATTGTGTCCCACCTTTCCAAAGCCACCGAACTTTTTACAAGTTATAAATTCATAAACATACGTATTTATTTGACATAGCCCGGCTTAAATACATTTTAATATTGAATAGTTTTGAATCCATTCCAAGGGATACTGTTGTTAATAATAATTATTGCAATAAAACTCATGATATCACCAATATTAATGAGAACAAGGATATTAATGGGTGGTAGGTACCATTTAGTATTTTAATCTTATAACTATTTGATAAATAACCAAGAACATAAATAACCTAGAATCAAGTAATTAATATGTATAAGTAATGTTTTTTATGAAACAAATTACTGTTACCATATTATTTTACAAACATCATCTTCCTAAGTGCCTAGCCTTTTCCTAACTATATTGTGGTCGGCTTCTAGTCGAACCAGACGTAGCTGAATATCAGTATTTTACATGGAGCGACTGCCAATCAGACCTCCACAACCCAGTAACTATAAAATAAAAATAGGTACATCTAATAAAAAAAGAGAAACATTTACAAAACAAAATACAAAGAAAGAACCAATACAAAATGTCCTTTAAACATGGTTCCCCTACACAATTGTGAAACGTCGAAGTGGGAAGCAACTACTGAATTGCGTAAGCGCACACTTTTGGTGTTCAATGCGTGTTTCGAGTATTCTCATTCACTGAACGTAATGAGAGCTTGTTAATATTAGGAGCCACACCCTAATGCCATCATTAGGAGCTCGTGGCTAAATAACGACGGACAGGTCGACCTCCAAAGTTAATCTACACTTGCCGAGATTGGACTGTGGATGGGTAACAATCTATTTAGGAGAGTCTTCTCCGTACCTCAAAAAGAGTAAAGCCGTTGACCTCAGCTGTCACTTGTAGGTCTTTGGCAGTTTTTTGTTTTAGTCCGAAAATCTGATAACCAGTCTTACCATTACGCAGTTCCTAGGTTGTACAGTTACTAGGAGGTCAGACAGGCAATTACTCGTTGTAAAATATTGATATTCGATTTCATTCGGTTAGACTGCACTCAGTACCCTGAGCACGAGTTTTCAGTATTTGAGACGTACAGTAAAACTGGAACTTTGACAACTTCAAATTGACAATATTCAAGGAAAAAATTAGTTCCTTCTTCGCACACCAGAGGCGCTGTTCCATTTTTTCATACAAGAAACGCTGTAAATACTGAAAAGACGCTGTAAAGTAAAATAGTGAAAACTCGTGCTAAGGGTACAGATCAAAATAATGAAAACATTTGTACAATCGACAAAGTGGAATCATGACCCATTTGACAATAAATCGTTTGAAACCGTCAGATTGACAAAGATCAAAGTCGTTACCATGGATGGATATACTTATTGTATGTTTACGCGAATTTGGAACTAATTGCATTTGAATTTCTGTATGAAAATAAGTTTATGGTGGGTCATAATTCCACTTTGTCGATTGTACCTGCTTAAATATCGATGAATAGTTTTGTACCATTGTTTTATTTCAATATTCGAACGCCATTTCGTGACGTTCAACTGACAGCTGTCATATTGTTCCAAATATAATTTCCTCTAATCAGGGCAGCCCTTTGTTGATTTTATCATCTATTGTTTATAGGCCGCGGCCTCTACGTCAAAATTGTTCATTTTTAGGGTTACGTACCTGGAGGATAAAACGGGACCCTTTTACTATAACTCCGCTGTCCGCCTGTCTGTTACCAACCAGTATCTCATGAACCGTGATAGTTAGTTAAAACTTTAACAGATGGTGTAATTCTGTTGCCGCTATAACAACAAATACTAAAAAAGGGGGCTTCCTTACAATAAACGTAATTTTTTGGTCGATGTTTATAACGTTAACAGGTAAACACTTGAAATATTAAAAGAATATTTATTTATGGGTACATTAATTTTAAAAATAATAAATTATAATTAAATTAAAATCAAACAAAAATGACATGATTTTTTTGCTGTTTCTATAGTAATGGTACGGAACCTTTGTTCGCGAGTCGGATTCACACTTGGCCAGTTTTTCCAACCAATGTTATCTTATTTATCAAAATAAATCATGTTTTGGTTGACAAGAATAACTTTCAAACTCATGTTTGAGCTATGAGCATACACTTTAAACAAGGTGAAAATAATGATGGATGAAGTGTTTGTGTAATTCTGAGATGAAAAATTGAATGCTGTTTTTTTTCTTGAGAAGCAGTCATAATATATTTACACTAGTGACCCGTCCCAGATTCGCTTAATTTTGAATATTTCACATAAGAACTTTTCCTTAATAAGTTTCTTTTTAATAAACGTTGTCCCATCATACTAGGAATTTCTCGTGTATGATACAAGAGAAATTCCGGGTGCGTTTAAAAACATTTAAACTCACATACACAATTACCCAGACTCGGAAAAACTAATTTAGATCATAAAAGATTTGTTCCATTCGGGAATCGAACTCGTGCCACGCAGCGCAGTAGTATTTCAGGAAGACACCTTGCACTAAATACACATTACACATCTATTTTCGTTACACGTATTTAAAGTAGCTTTTTTATAGCGGTGGTCAATAGGTGCGTCCACATAGAGCGCGCAGACTCACGAGGCTTTTGCCGCGCGAAGCAGCTCGGTTAGTGTGGACGTGTCTCGGCCGAGGAAAGCGCGCGCGATGCCGCGGGCGAACGACCGAGCGCCCGAACTATCCAGCGCGTTCAAACAGAGCAAGCAGCTTCGCGAGGCATTTGCCGCGCGATGCAAAGGCTGCTCGTTCTGTGTGGACGCACCTAATCAATTCAAAATCTGTGTAGCAGTTTAAACCAACTAAGATAATATCTTATCTTTTCCCTGCTCTTAACTTAATAAACATTTCGGTATTTGTTTGATTAACTGAATTCATTGTCCATTAATAGTCCGTAATATAGTCAAACTTGCGTACAAGTTCTTGCACTGTGTAAATGGGGCTTTATAGTAGTCATTTTCCTTTCAAGGTATATCATTTCTGCATCGTTAACAGATCATAAATATTTAACACTCAGGACTTTCTTCTTTATACTCATCCCTCCATATCAAATGCTCATACCATGGCAATCTACAAATAATTGTCCACTGACCTCAATTTTCTTAAGTAACTGCCTAAAGAGTTGGAGTTGGGCAGGACACCTGGCAAGGCGCGGTCACGGCAGGTGGAGTAAAGCTGTGACAGAGTGGCGTCCAAGGAATGGAAAAAGAAGTGTTGGTCGTCCGGCGGCGAGATGGGCAGACGACATTGTTACCATTGCGGGAGTGTCCTGGATGAGGCTGGCGCAAGACCGTGGAGCTTGGCACAAACAAAGAGAGACCTATACCCAGCAGTGGGTGAAGACGGGCTGTGGATGATGATGATGATGAACTGCCTAAGGAAGTTATTGCGGACTTGAACTGCAAAGTGAATTTGAAGGAACAGGGTTGACTATAAGTCAGTTAGTTCATTTTACCATCTCAAAAAAAAACGCTTTATTTTAATTAACGTGACAACAAAATACACTTCAACTACACATTATCACAAACAACTGAAACCGCAAAGAGAATTCCAGATGCGTTGCAGAACCAAATAAGAATAATATATGAAGCTTACATTGCACCTGGGACGCTCCACACGATTACAGCAATAAATTCTTCAAGTAAAACTAACTCACACATTTTAAGCTCTGCTCATGACCTCATGTGATGCGATTTGCATTAGGATCTTGACATGTTAAGCTGCGGCATCGACGCGGTTTGTCTTCATGCATCTTTTCGCATACACTCTTAAATTAGATAGTTTAAAACACCTCTGATCTATATTTATGTGTCGTGCGACCTTTAAGCGAAACGCATGCGTGTCATTCGTTTTCTTACTCGTTACTCGCGGGTATTTCCACTGCTAGTCGCTTCGTAGGTAAAGTACAGATTATTTGCAATACAACATGCAATATAACATGCCGTGCCACATTTACAATCAGAGCCCTTATCACGAGTTTTCAGTATTTTACTTTACAGCGTCTTTCCAGTATTATAGCGTTTATTGTATGGAAAAATGGAACAGCGCCTCTGGTGTACAGTCACGAGCAATAACATGTATACACTTAACAAAATTCAAACCCAATTTACTCGTGAAATACTGGTTTCCACTTTTAAACTAGACCTATTTCGTAATAGTATGGCTTCCAAAATAGAAGTCTAATGAAAAGGCAAAAGTTTAATCAATAATATATGGTAGCAGAAAATCGCTTTTGAATACTGCTTAGTGTATACATACTATTGCTCGTGGCTGTACGAAGAAGAAACTATTTTTTTCTTTGAAATTAAATGTCAAAGTTCCAGTTTACGTCACAATAAGTGAAAACTCAAGATAAGGCCTCAGCATTTTCATTTTGGAGCTTTTTTTAGAGCAGTGGTAGCCCAATGGTATCGGCCTCGACTTACGAGTTGTAGGTCGTGGGTTCGAACCCAGTCAGGCGCATTACTTTTTGTAATTTATTTCAACACCACTGCTCTCAAAACGGTGAAGGAAAACATCGTGAGGAAACCGGCATGTCCTAGAACCAAAAAATCGAAGACATGTGACATCTACCAATCCGCACTGGGCCCGCGTGGTAGATTACGGCCTGCTCCCTCTCACAGAGAGGAGGCCTGTGTCCCAGCAGTGGGAACATTTAAAGGCTGATGATGATGATTTTCATTTTGCAGTTTTTAGCGTGAGCACAGTTTGTTTTATTGTATTCACAAACACAAAAAAAAACCAAACCGAAGATTCCGTTTAGCTGTGGGACCTCTTCTTTTTAACTGTGGTTTTTGACCAGTCAGTTGATATTATAAGTTGGCAAAACAGGACTGAATGTGATATGATAAGATCAAATTAGTCACGAAAAGGCACTTGGTAGGTTCGCGTTGTTTGTGCATCGAGAGGTAAACAAACGGGATGTAGCTATTCAAATATCCATATATTTGAATAAATGTTCTAATGTTGCAAATAAAAGGTGTTAAAAAAAATAACTTGACAAACTCCAAGCTTTTTGTACTTGCGTTTTCCGCGGTCGCTGACGCGTTTCATAATGTCGGTTGTTCGTGCTGTGGTCAAACCATTACAGCTGCATAATATTCACGTAAAACCATCTCATCCGTTTAAATTATGGAAATTGTAAAATCGTTGCGGTTTCTCGTAATTTGTGGGATGTGAAACTGTTTTCATATTTTTACTTTTTTCGTCGGGAATTTTATGTGAAAATGTGTTTTTTTCTATCGTGGTTTTATTTAGTTTTGTAGAATATTTTTGTGGTACGATTGCTCAGTGTGGGAATCGTGTGTAGATAGTGAATTTTATGAAAATACGAGCGCAGGTGCTTTTTAACGGTTTCAAAAATGTTTAAATTTTCAATTAGTTTTTTTTTTGTCTGTTTCAAATGAAAAGCAAACTTACTCGACCGGATAACCTGTACAAAAGTTAGGCAAATGTGCCTGCTAACAATTTAATTAACTAGGTTATATTAAATTAATTTATTAGGTTAATTTGGATAATTTCATTACAAATTTAATAAAGCTGAAGAGTTTGTTAGTGTATTTTAACGGGCTAATCTCTGAAACTGCTATTGATTGTATTCATTTAGTAAAATGTTTATATTTGTTACTCTAAATATTCAATACTTGTATTTTGTTATAACTTCTATATTCATTTTGAAGTTGCTGTGCCCTTGCAGCCTGCAAGGGCACAGCAACTTCAAAATGCAAGTTGCAGGGTTCATGTTTGGCAAAATTGTTTAACATCTTGTAACACCACATGAATGCAATAAATGTTTGAGTTTGAAAGCCGACTAGTTTTGATAAGTACATGGACACGAGCCATGGATTCGGCAGGTATAAAGTACTTCTTCTTGCAAAGTAGAAAAATAAAAAACAAAAGCTACTATCTCAAATAAAATGAAAATGTTCTACGTATACGTAGAAACTTAAGATAACAACCCTTCATGAAAATGCTGCCACCTAAAGATATGACAAGATCTATTGACACAGTCCCAAATCTGAATAATATATTAAATAACGACGTCAAACTATGTGTCTCTCGTATTAATAATTTTGCCACAGAGTACAATTTCTTGATTCTAGTCCTATGACAACAGTCCTCTGCTAACACAGAAAATCAATGTCGGTCTGTTTTGGTATTTGTATCAAAGAGTTTAGGATATTGGGAGAATATTTACTACTCGTAGAAAGAAAGAAAAAAAAAACAGTTTTTCAGTCTTTTTGTTTTGTTTTTTTTTTTTTTAAAACCCTTGCCCCATAGCCATACTAGGAATTTCTCCTGAGGTCTTATCATAAGTTTTCAGTTACTGTGACGTAAAGTAAACAGTACCCTTAGCACGAGTTTTCACTCTTTTACTTTACAGCGTCTTTTCAGTATTGACAGCGTTTCTTGTATGAAAAAATGGAACAGCGCCTGTGGAGTGCGAAGAAGGAACAAATTTTTTCCTTGCAAAATTGTCAATTTGAAATTATTAAACTTCCAGTTTCCTTTACGTCTTAAATACTGAAAACTCGTGCTAAGGGTACTGGAACTTTGACATTTTCAATTGACAAATTTCAAGGAAAAAATTAGTTCCTTCTCCGCACACCAGAGGCGCTGTTCCATTTTTAAAAAACTACCCTATTGTGTCCCAAATACAGACAACACCATAAATAAGACACCCTCACAAACTTGATACCTACCCAATTAATGCATACGACTGTACCACTACTGAATCCTAGAAATCATTATGTTAGTCCTGACTAAACTAAACTAGTATTATTCAAATGCAGTTTTGGACAAAACAGTTCAAACTAAGTTGGACGTCACTGTGGTCAGGATGGCTGATAGAATTAGCAAAGCTGAAACGACCATCACTGAAAGTTAGTTTTCGAAAGTTTAATTTGACCAGCGGAATATTTGATTTAATAATTTCATGCATGTTTTCAGCATCTCTTTTTGTCTAGAATAAGGATTCCCAAACGTTCGGGCGCGCCCCATTTGGGGGCCGTAGGAAGGAAGGACGGTGAGGGCTCCAAAAAAAGTCTTGATTTAGTTGCGAGCTTTTGTCCGTATTTTCGTTGACGGACTTACAAAGTGTCCCTTACTTAGTCCATCAAAGAAAATACGGGCCCGTACAAAAGTAACTCCAAACTATTAAGTGAACCCCTGTTAGTTTTAAATTAGTTCTGACAACACATCGGGAGTCCACACAACTGTCCAATTATGTAGTCATTAATTTTTAATTCTTACTACTAACTCAAGTATGTCCGTAAGTGATACAGTGTAGGACTCATCTGAAACTTCGGCCAAAGCTACGGGTTCCGTGCTTAGATAGAAGTAACCCTTTACAAGAGACGTTATGCCTGTAATCCCCAAGAGGTAAGGCAAAGGTATATCTCACTGCTAAAGGACCCGGTGACTTGTTGTATTGATATTACCACGCATTTACGACGCGGATAAAGCAACATTATTGCTGATGGAAAACCTTGTGACACTGTCCAAGCTGAAAATCGAACCCAATTTCAGTAGAAGCGCTAACACTATGCCCACAGAGTAGTAATGAAGCCTTTATTAATAAATCTTAAAGTAAAATTAAAATCAAATCATTTCTTTCAATTGGGCTACCAAAAAGGCACTTTTGAACGTCGAATATGAATATTAAAGGATATGGGATGGAATGGGATTGATTCCAAACCAATAATACAGCTATTAAATTCTAAGTAGCTACTTGGAATTTATTAACTAATGGATAAATCCGCAACCCAGAAACGGAGATTTAGGCCTCGTAACTGCATATTTCCTTTGCAATTCTAGAAATTTTCAATCACAGAATTTTATTAATTTAAAACAATGAGAGAACTATTTTAATATTGTCCCTATCCATGACTGGTTGTAATTCCTTCGTTTGCAAGTAAAATAATAATATTAAAGACGTTCTGTTTCTGCGCAATTTGCTTCAATAGAATTCAGTATTTGTTACTGAAAAGGTATGAAATTGATTAGTCATTTTGAAGATTTACCTAAGTATGAGTACCTACGATTCAAAATCAAAATATTTTATTTCACATAGCTATCAATACTTTCAAGACGTCCCTGGCTTAACTAAAGTTACCTACCTAAGTGTAAAAAAGGTGTTTCCCACAACACCTATTTTTTTAACACTAAGGCTAACGATTTAATTTCGTAGTGCGCGCATAGCCTTAGGTAGGTTAGGTAGATAACATTTAGCCACCAGGCCCCATTGCCCTGTAATGTCCAAGCCCTCCAATAGATTAAAATGTACACAAAATATTGTATCCCAGCCGAGGCGGACTATCTTAAAACTGTACCGCGGCTTTGTAACGCAACGTAAGAACAATGTGGTTTTTAGTCAGTAAGAATCTGACAGTCCCCTTTGGATCCACCTACGAGAGGACTCATTTGGATGACGTGAAAAACCCAAAAAAAATGTGGTGTGGGGCCTTACTGCCCCAAAGTGCTCAGCGCCCTCAATACGGCCCTGACCCTAAAGTCACCTGTGCATTTAAACTATATAGTAATTCCCCTATTCTAATGAACCAGCATCAGAAATAAAGGCTCTCCTTGCACAGACAAAAGCTTTACTTCAGTTTAACTGGGATCGTTGGTTGGCTAACTTGAACTAAGTTTAAATTGCGTTGCAGTGTCTGGAGCGGTTGCTGGTTTTGTGTGGGTGCAGTCAGGGTTGGCAATTGAGGGTTATTTAAACGGACTAGCGGACGCCTAGTGGTGGAAACTCGACCAAGATTATGAAAATAATATTAGCTTACTGCATTTTTCTTCATCATAATTATTACTTTGGTTTAAAACTTTCGTTTTTCTCAGGCTAATTTTACCTGGTATTTCTAGAATCTCACGGGTGTGAACCAAGGCGAGATCCTAGTTATCTGTTTGTGGGAGTAAACCATTTTGTACTGCTGTGGTATTACTATCTAAGTCTAGTTGCAAAAATTTTCTGACTATTCGACAAGTGTTTAGTATGGCGGCTTTTTGTAACGTGTGTATATGTGTATTTAGACAGATTACCTAAGTGTATTAAAACTATTGAATATCTTGTTTTTAATTCTTTTATTTAAGGTAACAGGGCCCAGTTAATACCTTTTGGTTAAGGTAGGTTTTTCATTCATTTACTATTTGAATTAAAAAATGACATCATGAGTTCAGCCAGAAATCTTTTCCTAAAAATCAAAATTCTTTTCTTTCAAAAAACTTTACTATTTCAAAACCTAGCAGTCTATTCTACTGTTCATTCAAAGTTAATAGTGTAACATGTGTGAATAATACTGTGATGAATATAAATGTTCGTACTACTAGGGGGAGCGAACAACGATTGTCGAAAGATGGATGGATTGTGTGAGAGCTGATACACAATAGAAAGGGAGGGAATGATAATGTGACGACTGATGGGTGAGAATGGAAAGCGCATTAAGCACTACCATCCATGATACCAGAAGGATGAGACGAATGGCTTTGAAAGCGTACTGTATTTTACAGTGACGTTCAAATCAACCGCTGATACATTTTTAATGCACCTAATTAAGTCAGACAAATATTAGAATTACATCTTACATGCGAGAGGACACGTAATGTGTACTCAATTGAAACTCTAAATGGCTACGTCATCATTTTAATAAAATCCACGCAGCTAATATTAAAAAAAAAACATAAAGTAATATAAATAAACAGTTCACACCGGCTGAAAATAATTACAAAATTAAAGATGATTTTTGAGGAAAGAAAAATTCAGTTG
Organism: Agrotis exclamationis; assembly: GCA_950005045.1. Classification (NCBI taxonomy): domain Eukaryota; kingdom Metazoa; phylum Arthropoda; class Insecta; order Lepidoptera; family Noctuidae; genus Agrotis; species Agrotis exclamationis. The sequence goes on from OX465430.1 coordinate 19,875,278, forward strand.
CAAGTGGGAGTCGAACCCGCGTCTTCTGGATAAGTAGGTACTCCAAATGAAGTATAAAATTGACACACGTCATTTCTGAGAGTCCCGAATTATTTCACATTACTGCCACAAGACGCTGCGATCGTTTGGGCAGTCTCTACCACGGAGTTCGTACATAGCGAATAACTACATGGATTATTTTCTTTGAATGTATTATGTGCCAGCCCTGATCGTAACGGTCCAAAGCACAGCTGGTTTGGTAGTTTGGAGAACGATTGTTGTGTTCAATGGGCTATCGGCTATCGGTCAGGATTGGAGTCATTCGTTCGTTCAATTCAGATTTTGGTCTGTTTTTCAACGAGTTCGTTCTTTCTGCGATCGATTTTTGCATGAGTTTTGAATTATGTCATGATGGCTTGGAGGTTTAATACCTCGCTTCTTGCTTAATTTTAGTTTACGAAACAAAAGAATACATACGGCTAAAATATTTTTTGGAAATTTAACTGACGGTCTAATTAGATTAGGAGGAAGCTAGAAGAATACGCTTGGGCTGGGCGGCATTCGGGAGGCTGCGTCATATCTTTGAATCATCGATCCCATAATCCCTTAAAACCAGGGTTTACAATCAGTGTGTCCTACCCGTAATGACTTACGGAGCCGAAACGTGGACACTTACCATCGGCCTGGTCCACAAATTTAAGGTTGCTCAGCGTGCAATGGAGAGAGCAATGCTCGGGGTTTCTCTGGTGGATAGAATTCGTAACGAAGTCATTCGCCAGAGAACCAAAGTAACCGACATTGCGCTTAGAATCAGCATGCTGAAGTGGAAGTGGGCCGGCCACGTCTGTAGACGGACAGACGGCAGATGGAGCAACATGTGCTAGAGTGGAGACCGCGAACGGGCAAACGTAGTGTAGGACGCCCTGCTGCAAGATGGGTCGATGATTTAAGGAAGGTGGCTGGCAGTGGATGGATGTGGACTGCCCAGGACCGGGATGGTTGGCGCTCTTTGGGGGAGGCTTACGTTCAGCAGTAGACGGCAATTATAATTAGATTTTTTTAATCCAATTGCCTTTTATATCAATTTTAGTTACCTAACCTCAAATTAACAATACAAAAGCCATGTAATTATCGAGAGGTATTCAAATTAGCAACAACAGTCGCGTTTACACATTGTTATTCGAAGCTGTGAACTGCTAACACAGTTCTGTTGTACTTGTAGTATTCTGTTTCGATGGAGAGTTTAACGAGCATGTAATTTGGAAGGCAGTTTATGTACAGAGAAGTGTAGAAAAACAGAGCTTCCACCAATTATGTATGTTTCCTACATGCAGTATATATTATGTACTAAGGCATCAGCACAAGCACGCCCCGTTTAAATCAATTTTAGTCTTTAGGTACATGGTTACGTATCAAACATTTTAACTAATTTCAAAATAACTACGGTTAAAAACCTATCGGTTGGTATAACTAACTAAATAAACTTTCACATAAGTTTTTTATAACTAATTTGCGAAATACCTAATGGATAAATTAACCTTCGGTTAAATCAATGCGTTCGACCTAACGCAATTTCTTCTAACTATAATCCAAGCGATATTCTTCTGTGCGGCAAACGAACCTGCGACAAGCAATGCAGATAATTATAATCGCTCAACCACTGTCCAACCATACCGTCAAATTTCAATGAATTTCAATAAGTGTCCAATGATCTGAAAAGATACGGCAAACGTTTGTGGAATTTCAGTAGCACTTGAGAAAGCGTGCGATCCAATCTTTGCCATCTGTTCGACAATTTATTACATTCCTGAGCTTTTAATATAAATATTTTATTAGTACGATTGAAAACTAATGTTAACGATGTCGTAAACACAATTTGCTATTAAAATTTTAAACGTCTAGGTTCAAAAATCTATAGCTAAACTTGATTTGGGTTTAGCCCCGGCAACGGTGCAATCTATACTAATGTTATGAAGCTTTTGTCTGGTTGAACGCTCTAATCTGAGAAACTAGGTACTAGTTCAAATTGACAAAGCATTTTTTGCGGATAATCCATTTATGGAAGAAGGCTATATGCTATGCTATATAACATGACGCTACGTCCAATAAGAGGCAAACAGAAACCGCGGCGGACGGCTAGTGTAGCTAAAGCAGAACGAACGCAATATTATGTTGGATACTGTACAGACTACATCTGGAGTCATTTACTATACGGACCTTGTGGAAACTCGAACAAACTTCCGTGCGTTCAAGCGTTTTTGCTATACCTATTATTGGAATCAAATATAACAGCTCACAATTTAGGACCCATTAATATTAGTAGTCATTTTTACCCGTGGTGCTAGGCAACTGGGCTTCTCCCAGTTGTAATGTCCCTTTGTGCCTATTGGCCTTGTTCTGTTCTGTCTCCTGCTTGCATGGAGGGAAGTGGAAACATATTTTTCCTACTCCTCCACTATTCTTTTCTGATTAATTTCGTTGCAGGATCCAAGACAGGTAAATTCATTCTCCGGGACACGTCGAGCTTCAGTGTCTCGGCGCTTTTCTGGTGGTTGCCACTGTTGATTCTGGCTTTCAGGAGTTGCAGTGGTTGGGAATAGTGTGGTGGGTTTATCCCAAATATAAAAAAAATAAAAAAATAGTGTAGCTAAATTCAAGTTAAACTTTTTTTAAATCGGTAATTTTTGAGTTTTTTGTAATGGATATTACAAATAACAGGACGCATAGCATGACACTGTACACACGGAAATAATTACAAAATGATAGAATAAACAAAGCTAGAAAAAAAAAGATTCCGTATTCCTTTTTTTGCTTTCCTGTCCGTCGCTAGTGGGCACAGTATTTTTCCCATACATAGCCAGACAAATGGGAATAGTCGCTTAGTGTTAGGTACTATCATAAAAAGTTTCAAAGCCCATTACCTAAGCAATGTGCAATAAACAGAACTCCAACATTTCGTTACAACCTCAGGGAAAACGCTGATTGTTATGAACGAGTAATACACCTCTTAAATCTGAACCAAATGTGGAGAAAAAGTTCATAAAAGTTTCTTCTTGAACTGTCGAGGGAATAATATTCGGATTCTGCAGAGAATGTGACTTATATTTATGTTTACCGTCAAATTGTAAGTAACTTCAATGTTTTGTAATTCTGTTTTAGACTTTGTTTTACTTTTGTTACGATGATTTCTTTTAAATTGCGTTTTTTTTTTTTTATTGTTGAATGTGATGTTTGACTCCCAGAGTTTTTGGTTGTTAACATGGGTGAATCTTAATCATCACGCATCGATGGCATGGTTAGCCCAGTAGCTGAGCTATTGTTGGACTGCTGCGCAGCGTGTTGCGGGTTCGATTCCCTCACGAAACAAATATTTGTATGACCTACAGTTGTTTCGGGTCTAGGTGTTTGTGAGTTTCTATCTTTGTTAGAAACGGACCCACGATACAGGAGAAATTCCTAGGTCCAACGGTTTTTTTTTACTTTTTACCTATTTCCCCTGTCAGACGTCACATCATTACACGCAGAGAAATGTCTGGCTCCCTATACGAGAACTTCTGTCCGTCCATGTTATCTCTACTACTTAGTATTTATTACTAGAAATGTTGTAAAGTCAACTAGTGAGTCTTGCTGTCACGGTTGCAACCAGAAGTTCTCGTATAAATTTTTCTGCGTGTATTTACTCTTCCTCTCTCTTCTTTTTATTTCATGCATATAAGTTCTCACAGAATCTATCTCTATCTTTTCTTTGTCCGTTCATCCATCAAAGTTCATTTTTGTCACTCTTATAACCAAGTACATTTCATCTACCAAGACTGACGATTCCGATTCATTCTTCAGTAACAGTCGCCAGTTTCTCTTCTTTTTTTCCTCTAATATTTTCATTTCATAATTTCTTAAATCATTTTCTATAGGTAACCATGTTTATTTCCGTAGTATAAACTAGGTGATGCACGGGTCTCTACCCAATATTTTCACCAAAACAAAAAATAGTTTTGAAAAGATTTGAAAATGAAACTCCATGTCTTTCTTATTCTTTATTTAATCATTTAAATTCACAGAACCAAAAGCTTATAATAATAAAAAGATGCTTATGTCAATCAAATCTACGAGCGAATAATATTCATAATAAAAATGACGGTGAAAATAACAATTTCTTGTTATTTTTTCGCTTGAATGAAAGTGAAATTTGGCGGAAAGCCAGGCTATTATTTTATTTTATGGTAAATAGAGTATAATATGTTCGCAATAGGTTTCCGGAGCATTAGCGTTTGCTTTATTTTATTTTGCTGAGAAAATTAACAATATTTTTTTTTAACATAGTAATTTCTCCTGTATCGTGGGTCTGTAATTTTATATTCACTCACGTCACCCAAAATGTCGCTGTTAGCTGTCAAATCTGACAGAACATCCAATAAAACAAATTTGACGTTTTGGCTTGGGGGTCAAACTTCCCAGTGGGTATCACAAACATTTAAATTTACATATTCTTACACCCAGACCCGAAACAACGATCTGTAGGCCACAAACAACGACAGCAGACGACAATCGTTATCGCTCAGCAGTCGCTAATACATTTTCATCTTTATACCCCAGTGCGTAAAGTTGAAAATATATTGAAGTTTACAGATCGTTTTCGTTTTTTTCATTCGTTATCGCTCAGCAGTCTTTAATAGATTTTCAACTTTATGCGCTAGCATATAAAGTTGAAAATGTATTAGTGACTGCTGAGCGATAACGATTGTCGTCTGCTGTCGTCTGCTGTTTGGCTATAGAGCCAGGTGCAGAGTCAGTCAGCTACAACACCATTCGTGCCGTCAAATGTTAATATAATTTCAGTTTGTACATGATATATTCAACTTTTATTTTAGTGCACAACAGCTGCATGGTTGTTATGGCACCAACGTTATACTTTGTTATAACCATCTATAACTATCTCAAATCGCTTTAGAGAAATAGGAAAGCTAAGCGCGATTGTGAGAATTTTTTGTCAGAAAAATTGTAGGTACCTAATACACCCCGCATAACGCACAATGGTCCACATGAAGGACTAAGTGCGGAAACCATAACCCCTAACATAGAGCATACCTACACCCCGCAAATTATCAGAAATTTTGAAAATGTATTCTCTGAGTGCCTTCCGACGAGAATCAGTAGGGGACGATCCGTCAGAATTTTTCTTACAGTGTTCGGTGTTTAATACAAATGTTTACAGCGTGCCTTCTGGCCAGCATAAGAATTTTTCTGACAGAAACTTACCGTATGCGGTTGCGCAAAATCTCGTGTCTTACCAAAGTATAAAAAATAAAAGGTCGTATTCAAAGCGTTGATCTGTTTACTAAGAACACTTATAAGTTATGGAGATCGATAGCTTCACACAAAAATATAAAGAATGTAAATATTATCCACGTGTTTCTTATCAAGCAAGCTTATTTTTAGGAGTTTATGATGTATGTGCTGTTGTAGCTGAACAACAGCCGCATAGCTTCAAGGTTAAGCCACAATATGGTAATTTACTGCATAAATAAATTGAAAATCTATTCAGTTCATCAGTTAGATTATTAAAAAATAATGAACACGTATTTTAGTTTTTTTAAGCTATTGCATAGCGGTCCCGGCGCGGCGACCGAATCAAAAAATTTCCAAAAATCTAAGGAAAAAACCTGACACCACGCATCGTCTAACATCGTTTCGTTTCGGGAGACTTCGGCAATCATAAAAATATCCGTCATAAAAACAATTTACTTTTTATTACTGATTCTAAACGGCCAGCTACAACAGGAGTTTTCACAATGAAACCTACTTATAAAATTCTCCTACAACAAAGAAGTTCTTTATTACAGTAGTGCACTACAAACATTTTTAAATAAATTATATTCTCGTTAAACATACGCGGTAGGCGATTTTATTCTTTTAAAATAAAAAACTGTTATGCAATAGCTTCACCGTGGCAGTCTCCGAGTACCACATGTATTTTTTTTATTGATCAATGAATATAGACAAAGATAAAACTAAAACGTAATTTGTAGATATTTAAAAGTTATAGGCAGTTAATGGTTCGCAAGTCTCACAACCAGTTTTACCAAAGGGAAGTCAATAAAGCAGTCGCAGAATTTCGTTATTCAGCTGCATCCTGTTAGACTGGAAGCCAAAACAAAATAGGCTGGAAAAGGATAAGCAGATGATGATGATCTCTTGTTCCACTGAATAACAAGTTAATAATTTAAAAACTGTTCTTTTTAAAACAAGCTTTTGTTTGTTAAAAAAAATCTTACGATAGACAAAGTACTCGTCAAAACGAGTATAACTCGATGGGTTTCCGGCGTTTCATTACAGAGTTCCTGTGGCCACCTTCCAGTTCCATCATCAGATCAGCTCCGTGTCATAATAATATTGCATTGTCACGCGATATACATACTCGTATACGTGCAAAATTTCAGCACAATCAGAAACCGTGAAGTGGATCCAATTAACTTGCAAGATTTGATAACAGACAACGGGACAGTTGAAACTGTGAAAGTAGCTAGTAAAATATACCTGCATTTAATATCAGAAAGCATTATCTTCTGAAAATAGCATATTTGTGTAAAGAAACGAAATGGCTCGACATGCAATGAAAGTATTTTCAGTGCACATGCAATCTTTTAGACACGAAAATGGTACCGACGGGTCTACTTTTTTACTTCTGAGCGAGGTCTTATCTAAGTTTAAAAATCTAGCCATTTATCTAGACATTCTATGGAACTCTCTGCCTACGTCTGTGTTTCCGAACGCATACAACCCTAATCTCTTCAAAGTTAGAGTGAACAGGCTCTTCTGGGTAAGCTCGCTCCATCGTCGACCTTGTCTTAGTCACTCCTGACCTAGACTAAGGTCTAGAGCAAACCCATTTAACAAAAAAAAAAAAATATATATATAAAATTATGGACAAACCTTACCAATTCAACGCAGGATTTTAAAAAAATAACAGATAACATTTTAAACAAGTAGTTTTTATGTCTGTTATTCAATCCTACGCAAATCTAGAGTAGTCGATTGAAAGAAACATTAATTCTGAGTGTAATCGAGTAATGGCGGACCGAATGCCGACTTTAATGTTGCTTACTGATATTTTCAGACTGTTTTTCTAGGAGTATTCATAATTTTCGATGTGTGTGGCCTCTTTCATCGTGAGTATATAATGGTTTACACGAAATATACGCTTTTTTATCGTGGTAAAATCATCAAAATGTCCTCCCACCCAGGGCAGGGCGGGAGGGACTGTCAGACTTGTACTGACCAAAATCCACGGTGATTCTTCAACAGCCCTTCACGTTCCAGGGTCACGGTTTTCTGATGAGACAGTCCCGCGATACAGCATTTGGCTCTCTAGGAGGGGGCTCCGTCAGATTGCTAACAGTTCTTTGTTAGCATTTGGATAGGCCTGTTGGTCTAGTGGTTAGTGACCCTGACTACTATGCCGGAGGTCGTGGGTTCGATTCCCACCCAGGACAAATGTTTGTGTGACGAGCACGATCATTTATTCTGTGTCTGGGTGTAATTTATCTATAATATGTATGTATTTAGAAATATATAAGTATGTTTATCAGTTGTCTAGTACCCATAACACAAGCTCTGCTTAGCTTGGGACTAGATGGCGTTGTGTGATACTTAGTTGTGGAATATTATTATTATTATTTCTTTAATTTATTTCTTCACCACTGCACTCAAAATAGTGACAGTATATATCGTGAAAAAACCGTCATGTCCATGAAGATAAATTCGTAGAGATGGGGCAAGGTTTTAAAAAAATACCCACGCACCGGTTGCTACTACTATAAGTTAAGGAAATTAGCAAGAGCATCTTAAAAGGACACCCATACCCTTGAACACAAAGTAAGGCCACACGGACTGCTTCAAGCAGTTATGACCGACTGCTTGAAGCCGCGACCGCGCGGTGAACTATAGCCATTCATTCGCTGCCGTACACACGACTGCTCGAGCAGTCGCGACCGCTTCAAGCCGTCAACTACATGATGAAATTCCATCGTGCTGTCGACCGCTCGCGAGCAGTCGCGAGGCATACACTGACTGCTCGAGCCGTCGGCGGCTCTAGAGCAGTCGACAGCTCTACGACCTCCCCCTCCCTTCTCTTCTGGCCTCGCGGCGTCTAGTGTCTCTCTGTCTCGTCTCATTTGTCGACTGATCTTTAAAAATGGAGGGTGTGTGCTATAGTGATGCGCTTATAAGTGCAATTAAAACACATGAAATTATTTAGAACTATAAGCGCCGTCGTCTCCGCTTGAGCAGAAGCAGCAAAAGCAGTGCTTCCTCGTCAGAATCCATGACTAGACTGCGGTAGAAATTCAACTGCTCATGCGGTTGGTAGAGACAGCTCGAGCGGTCAACAACCGACTGCTCAAGCAGTCAACGCCGACCGCTCGAGCGGTCCGTGTACGTCGGTCAGCCGTTAACTGCTCGAGCAGTCCGTGTACGCCCGCTCTAAGAGTCACCACACCCAGGGCGGGAAGACTAAATTGATGATGTTGATTTTACCCCAAAAAAAAAGAATTGACGAACAAAAGTTAGTAAGTGGTTATTATTTCCCAGTGATCTAACAAGGAAATGAATGACACTAATAAAAACCCACGAGTCTACTCTCCCGAACAAATAAATCCAATCCTAACAACACGTCATGCCATAAAACTCCCATAACGTGACGTCATTGATTTTATTTATATTTTTATTTGGGCGTCAAAGTATCGCGCGGTATTGGCCACCCGGGATGTTGGCGATATTAAGGTCGTTACATACGAGACGGTATTTGGACGTTGACGGGACGTGGACGGGATGGAGATGAAACATGGTAATATGAAATCACCTGAGAAATAGAGAATAAACTGTGTATGGAAAAAGCGTCTCTAGTGCACGAACGAGGAACTAATTTTATCCATCAAATAATCGGTCAAAGTCTCCGTTTACTTTAAGTCACAGAAAAGGGGAAAACTCCTGATAATGCCTCTAAACCATCCTCTAGCTGTAAAGTAAATATAGACAGAAAATTGTGAGAGAAACAAAGTAATTATGTCGCCAGTAGTAGTTGTCATTGCCGTTTTCTCTCTTTCTAGAGAGTGGTCAATTTCACGCAGGTCCAAGCTCTATATCTATGGAAACCAAAAACACCAGTTTAATACATAATGCACCGAGTCCACAGCGTGAAACTGACTGTGGTAGTGTCGTTAACAAGGAATACTATCAGAATCACGGACGGGACAGAACGGGACACACGCTGGAGGGAACGTGCTAAACTTCTTCACCAACTATGTTTTTCCCTTCCAGTGGAAGGCTCCAAGGCCCGTCTGTACTTACATCCTTTTGTACTTTTTTATGATACTTACAAAAACTAGTATCCCGTTCTGTCCGGATGAAAACATCTTGCGAATCGTGTGCAGCTACCTTTAGACCCATTACGCACTGTCGACTGGTCACCAGCGACTCAGTTCCTCGGCGACCGAAACATAGGTGAGCGACCGGCGACCAAGTGCGTAAACACCTATTTCCACTAATTAAAGTCACAGTCGATGTCGACCGACGACGTTTGGTGGTGTGCGAAACAATGTTTCTGACTCATTGTGTAATGTGTTTAGTAATATTATAATATAGTTTAGTTTTGTGGTTTATTTTTTTTATCATGTTTGTTTTTTATAAGTTATAATTAAATTATGCAAAGTAATAATTGCAGGCACGGCTAGTCATTGATAAGACGAAATGCGATTTTGATAAATACGATTTTGATGACTTTCCGTTGTATTATCTCATATACTTTCAGAAAGGCATTATTCTTCCATAGTTTCTACCATTATTTTATACTTATCTTGTATCCTAATAAAATGGTTAAATTACTTACTTTCTGAGATCAGATACTTACCAAATCAGTTCAACCTTACTATAAAAAAGCTATCAAAACTTGATATAGAAAGAAAATTATCTAACATATAGGTAAATATTTACAAAAATAGACCCCCACTCAATATTCAACCATAGCCTTTCATAACATAAAATGCATTATCGCATATACACGCCTTTCAAGTCCCTACAACTGAGCACATAGCCAGCACAAACTGTCACCAACACTAGTGGTATTACTCTGACGTCATACCACGTTGACGTCGGACCACGTCGACGCGACGACGACGTCTAGACGTCAAGTGGTCGCACTGGAAATTCACACGGAGGAAACTGAATTTCTCGAACATTTAATGTATATTGGAGTCGAGGGGAAGGGGAGCTAACGTAGTCGACTGAATATTGGATACTTATGTTGCCATTTGCTCGATTTAAAGGGGTTGGTTTCAAAGCGACCGTATATTTTATAAGTGGTAACTTACTTAAAATATCTACTCTCCAGACTTTTGCATGTTTGGGCAAGTACCAATGTAACTTTTTCAGTATATGTACAGTTCAATTAGTAGTCGTACCACAAAAAATCTAAACATTTGTTGAAGACTTCTCTAAAAAAACTGTCAACGTCAAAACGACATTTCACGTTGATATAAGGGTCGTTTTGCGGTTACACTTTTTTTAGACAAACGATCAACAGATGTTTATATTTTTTATATTAGTTCAGCTTCTAAATATCTGTGTAGTAACACTTTTGTATAGAACAGGTTTTTTATCAATCTATTAAAAAATCCAACCCTGTGGTGCTTATAAAAGGTGCTGAAAACTAGCCTATCAATACAAAAGTTTATTTCGCAATCATTACAACATTTGGATAAGTTTTTATATGAAAAGTGAATTTAAATAGTGCCTTATAGCTAGTAGAAGTATCCTCATAGTTTGCAAAATATGAAGAATGGTGAAAACTATTCGAAGAAAGACTTATTTGATTATTGTTTTTCCCGTTAGACTATTAGGTGCGTCCACACAGAGCGCCCAGCCTCGCGAGGCCTTTTCCGCGCGAGGAAACTGACAAGCGAGGCTGCTCACTCTGTGTGGACCGTCTATTGTTTTTCGACCGAGGCACGAAACAATATACGCGAGCAAAACAAAAGCCGACACTGGATAACTCGGGCGCTCGGTCACTCGACCGCGGCAGCGCTGTCACTTGCTTCGCCCGAGACACGTCCACACCAACCGAGCTGCTTCGCGCGGAAAATGCTTCGCGAGGCTGCGCGCTCTGTGGGGACGCACCTATTCAAATATTGTAACAGTACCAGTACATATATTTTTAAATCAACGTATTAAAAGTTTTCCTGACAAGAAATACTGGTTTTCCAAAAATCCAATACACAGTTTTAGTTTTCACCAAAATCTGGCTTTTTTGCGTGGTGAAACCATGAAATGAGTCCTCCTGTCCAAGGTGGAGCGAAACGGACTGTCAGACTCGTACTGACTAAAATCCACTGTGTTGCTTCAATAGCCCTTTACGTTTCAGGGTCACGGTTACCCGTTTAGACAGTTCCGCAGCCTTAAACTCATTTCAGCAGTCAACAAAATATTAGTAAAAAGCTGAACTTTTAACGAAAAACTTTCTGTCTACCCACATCTGGATAAAACCACATCTATTTCTATTGCTGCCATTTTATTAGCAATATTATTGATATTACCGCGCGCCGTGCACTTTATGCCTTGGCAGAGATCCAAAAGTAACAATTTTGCTCAAAATTGCTTGTGTTTACAAACACACACCTAAATATAAGGCAGGGCTTCGGAAATGTTATATTTGTGGTGATTATAGGTTGTAGCCTTGGTGGTAATACGTGAAAAGTTTTCATGAAAGAACTATTTTTATAAGTAGGTATTGGTGTGTACTTCTAAATTCAAAGCCCAGATAATTACGAACATAACAACAGGAAAATGATTTTAATAATTAGCCGAGTCTGTTTTGAAAAGCATTATTTTTAAGCTATTGCATAGCTTTCATCGCGGGCTCTGAGCGCGGCGCGGCGCGGCGACCAAATCAAAATTTCCAAAAACCTGACACCACGCATCGTCTAACATCGTTTCAGTTCGAGAGACTTCGGCAATCATAAAAATATCCTTCATAAAAACAATTTACTTTTGATTACTGATTCTAAACGGCCAGCTACAAAAGGAGTTTTCACAATGAAAAAACCTACTTATAAAAAGTCATCATCATCAGACTATAAATGTTCCCACTGCTGGGACACAGGCCTCCTCTCTGTGAGAGGGAGTGGGCCATAATCCACCACGCGGGCCCAGTGCGGATTGGTAGATATCACATGTCTTCGAATTTTTGGTTCTAGGACATGCCGGTTTCCTCACGATGTTTTCCTTCACCGTTTTGAGAGCAGTGGTGTTGAAATAAATTACACAAAGTAATGCGCCTGACGGGGTTCGAACCCACGACCTACTACTCGTAAGTCGAGTCGAAAAACCTATAAGTGAATGCCTAAAAATAAATTCGTCAGTTACATTTAAGTTTATATAAGCCTCAAGTTTTAGAAGGCAAGCCTAAAGTCCATTTTACCCTGTTAAATTATAATACCTAGGTCTTAAATACCCTGGGGCCTATGATGTAGACCTACTAACTAAAACTCTACAGTTCATACTATAAACTATCAGAACTTTAGGTCCCCTGAGGTACTTGTAAATAGTGCCCCTAATGCCGTGTAATAGACAGACCATTATTAATCAGCTCGATGGAGCAAAAACGACTATTTACATTAAGAAAATGATACATAGAATGACTCTCGATTGTCCACCATTCTGTTCAGTAGTGGACGTCTTCCGGCTGATGATGATGATGGAAAAGATTGTCATAATTTCTCCCGGCCTAGAAGGAAAAATACTTATTGTTGTTGACGCGTGTTTTTTTTAATTTATTCAGTCAATTAATATTTTTGTATAAAGTTAAAACGCATCAAAACTCGAAAATGGGGGCTTGTGATTAAATGTGTGGTAAGGCCAATTTTAATAGTATCGTAGCTTCTAAATTTTTTTACGCAGATAAAATATTATTCGGTAATCTAACTAATCCAGGCGAAGGAAGTCTATGAGGATTTTCACACAAAAAAAGACAGTGGCACTGAGATTTTTATCCTAAGACATGTCTAGGTCCTCTCAATATTTTACTCGCAATTTGTTGAGGCTCACTATTTTTTTTGGAAAACGCGTTAATTAAAACGAGAGTCCCAATACAACCTTTTTCCTACCCACATAATGTCAATATTTACAGAAACAACACCACAGAGTATTAAGATAAATAAATAGCCCCCAGTCTATCAGCGGAGCGACCCTTCGCCCCTAATCTAGGGTTGTTAGCTACCATACATCACGCCCCCGAATCACCCATAAAGTTCCCTAAAAGAACCGGCGTTACATTATAACAGCTCTTATCTTCAGTTTGTGGTGACTCTGGGTGTCTGTTGTAGATTTATTTGAGCCATATTTTGTAGGCTGTGGCTTTCTGTATTGGTAGGAAGTGTAGGACAGAACAGTACCCTGAGCACGAGTTTTCAGTATTTGAGACGTAAAGTAAACTGGAACTTTGACAACTTCAAATTAACAATTTTCAAGGAAAAAATTAGTTCCTTCTTCGCACACCAGAGGCGCTGTTCCATTTTTTCATACAAGAAACGCTGTAAATACTGAAAAGACGCTGTAAAGTAAAAGAATGAAAACTCGTGCTAAGGGTACAGGTGTAGGAATTAGATCATTATAATTAACTAACTTTTATCCTCGGCTTGGCTTGCATTAATTTTGCAATTCGACAGTCAATTTGGCAAAATAATGGGTGAGAATTAAATTATTTGACTAGAACGTAATTTTTATTTTTTCCGGGATGAAAGGTGTCTCTTTCTACCCCGTATTTTTCTGTTCACCTCAAAACATACGCAAAATTTCATGATTATCGGTTCAGTTATTATAGTCTTGAAAAGGTAAAAATAAACTTACTTTTGTATTTATAATAATTTAAGTTAGTTAGTTAGTAAGTTATTTTAATACATGAAAATTTGTTAATTCTTTGAGAGACTAAAGCCTCCTGCAGACACACGCGATTAATTGCGCGGGGCGACATGTCGCGGTCCATTCGCAGTATTTTTAGAGTGGAAATTAGCTTGGCTCGTTGTCGCAGCGCGATTAAGCGCGTGTGTCTGTAGGAGGCTTAATGCCTGGTTTTATTAACACCAAGTGATGGCAATTGGTCGAAATTAAACTACGGTTTTGGATTTTCTACTTCCGATACCAAATCAAACTTTCAGTACCAAAAATAATGCTTTTATTAAGGCAACCAGTAACAATAAGCATAAAAAAACGTAATGATAGAAATCATTGAACCTACCCTCATTCAAAAAATCCTCCAATACAACATGACAATTACGAAACAATGCAACAATATTAATTTACTTTTAATTTGCCCCTTAACACAATGTTCCATTACAAAGCGTGACTAGAAACGTACAATTTAATGACTATTTTACATTTTTCAAGTCATTCGATCCTCGTTGAAGCGATCCACGCAATTCGATAAGAAAGTTAGTTCGGAACGCAATATAGCATTTTTCAATTATAATTTTGTTCGGCATGAAAAGAAATATTGGGAAATTTTGATGTTCAACCGGTCCTTCAAATGGTTTTATATTTCCAACGTGGCAGTGCTGAAATGGTGTTAGACAACGTGATGTGGTGATGGTAGGTAAATTATCGCTGGAGAGAGCTACACGAGATTTTTGTGAAAGTGTTTGGGACACGCCGAAATCTTGTCCAATATTACTATAACTATCCCTTTTTGTTATCATGGTAAAATCATCAAATGAATCCTTCCACCCAGGACGGGACGGGAGGAACTGTCAGACTGGTACTGACTAAAATCCACGGTGATCCTTGAATAGCCCTTTACGTTCCAGGGTCACGGTTTCATGATGAGACAGTCCCGCGACTCCGGCAGACATTGGCCCTCTAAGGGGCCCCGTCATAGGAAGAGTATTGCTAGAGAGATCATGAGATTTTCGTGAAAGTGTTTGAGACACGCTGAAATCTTGTTGGGTTTGGAATCAACACTGCAGCGACCACATTCAGCGACGCTTCTGTATGTTGCAACGTCACGCCGTCTGCTATCACTGTCTGCAGTCAGCTATGAACTTGTACCTTAACCAACAAAAAAATATTCTTTTTCAACACGTTTCCCGACATTTTCCTTCTCTAAAAGTATTAAAACATCATAAACTTAATAACTGAACAATTAAACATAAACCGGTGAAAAGCGAAACAAGCGGTGTGCAATGAAACGTTATCATTTGAGCGGACACCTGTCGCGTTCTCTTATCAGCGGGCCGGATCAAAGGTGGCGCTTGCTTTGCGAGTAGAGTGACCATACGTACGGGTTTATGGGGATCCTTGGAGGTAGTATTATATTATCTGTGGTAGAGGCAACATCTGAAGATACCCAGAGAGACGTAACGAGTACAAGACGTATGGAATTATTTAAAAAAATGTTGCTTAATACTAGGATTTTTGCATCTGGAATGAATTTTAATTTTTGCGAAAATTTTAATACGTTTAAAAATATTAAATCTAGATCATTACCAAACCGCCAGCCTCTGAACAACTACATAGTAATATTTGTGCCGTGTGGGTAACAATTCCACTACATGCAAACAGCCGATTGGACAGCCACTGAGCCAATAGGCTTTTTACTCAAAAAAAATATTATAGTCACCGCCAAATAAGCCTGGAATAAAGGTCATTGATCCTAAAAATGCATCGTTCGAATTTCATACTACCATCGTTCGAATTTCAAAATAAAATATAAGGTCAAGGTTGCCTCTTACCACGATACGTTTGTTTTGATCGTGTTACGACACTTTCCTTTCATTTTTTCGAATGGTTTTGGAATATTGGAATTCATTGGTACACGGGGGTCAACGAATTTTTTTCCTCGCTTATCTGGCGGAAACTATAGTCCGAAACATAGATTATCAAAGAATATTTGACCAGCTATTTTTTCATTTGTTACCAAAGTACACGAAAATTAACGAAGATACAACGCTTTTAAAAATCACAAATCGTCACTCGGTCGGTATAATTTAACAGGCAGAATTTCAAAGCGTTTTATCTTTATCAATATTGATTGATTTAAAATAAAAAAAGACGGGTGCATTATTTTTTTCAACTTATTTATGCAGTAAACTATCTACCCTATTCTCCGGTTTATTTTTTTGCAAATATCCGAGTTTTTTATCCGGATTTTTCAATTGAAATGGTAACCCTATTAGCGAGCGTACTCTGCCACCCGCGCCGCCCACATCGGATGTAGATGAGTCTGTATATATCTTTGTATAATGCATAACAGCCATGGTAGCAACGTTTCCTTTTATGTTTGAATAATGGTTCGGTTTGCTTTGAGATTTGTGTTAGGATGTTTTAGATAAGGTAGAGAATCTCGTGACTAAATAACAATAGCCATACAGATCGATCTTCAGGATTTAACCGCTCTTGCCGAGGTTGGTCTGTGGATGGGTGACCATTGTTAATAGTGCGTTTACTCCGTGCCTCGGAGGAGAAAAAAAAAACTTGTGGCACTCGGAGACTGCCGCGGTGAAGCTATTGCATAACATTTTTTGCGCCTACCGCGTATATTAAACGAGAATATAATTTATTTAAAATGTTTGTGGTGCACTATTGTAATAAAGAACTGCTTTTTTGTAGGAGAATTTTATAAGTAGGTTTTATTGTAAAAACTCCTTTTGTAGCTGGCCGTTTAGAATCAATAAGAAAAAGTAAATTGTCTTTATGACGGATATTTTTACGATTTTTACGAAACGATGTTAGAGAATGCGTGGTGTCAGGTATTTTCCTTAGGTTTTTGGGAATTCGGTCGCCGCGCCGCGCCGCGCTCAGAGCCCGCGATAAAAGCTATGCAATAGCTTAAAAACCATAGACACAGAAAAAACAAAAAAAAAAACTACCATGTTTTATAAAGCACAACTTTGCACGGATTAAGATTTCAAATGTCCCGTAGTAACTTTTGTTCAGCTCAAAAATACCTATCTGATAGGTGCGTCCACACATAGTGCGCAGCCTCGCGAGGCATTTGCTGCACGAGGAAACTGACAAGCGCTGCTCACTCTGTGTGGACGCGTCTATTGTTTTTCGACCGAGGCACGAAACAATACACGTGAGCAAAACAAAAGCCGACACTGGATGGCTCGGGTGCTCGGTCGCTCGACCGTGGCAGTGCTGTCACTTGCCTCGCCCGAAACACGTCCACACCAACCGAGCTGCTTCGCGCGGAAAATGCCTCGCGAGTCTGCGCGCTCTGTGGGGACGCACCTAATGACGTAGGTATTATATGTTACTATTCGATGGTGAGACTATTCGCATCATCCTTTATCTCACGTGTTGATAACTTTCCAACTTCCAATTATTCTATGCAGTTTTCCTCACGAATTTCCCTTCACAAAAACATTCAACTATATCTATATGCGATGACTCAGTTCAAATTACTCGTAACTGCATTTGCGACAAGATACGGCTAAATCAATTAAACATTTGGCAGGTTACCCAGAGCTCTTAGAATTGAGACATCTTGCGTCAGTTTTGCTCAAACGCTGTCTCATATCATTGTAATGTTTATTATACTTCGCTTTATCTGTGTTTGATACAAGAACACTATTCATTATTAATTTTAGATGATATTTATGAAGGAGTTTAGGCATTTCCGTAAACAACCAATTTAGTTCCGAAGTTATATCATTACTTGCTTTTTTTACGTTGTAAAATCATCAAATGAATCCTCTCTGCTACTAAAATCCACGGTGTCCTTCAATAATCCCTTTAAGGTGGCCGCTTTGAGCTGAATTCCCCTAAATGTGATTGAACGCCTCGCATACATTTAAATTCTTTCCTTGGACATTTTCTCTTGTTTTACGTAGAAATCGAACGAAGGTATAATTTTTCAGAACGAAACGTATAATACTTTGGGTAAATTAAAATTTCACGTGGTAGGTACTAGGGTAGTACCTACTTACAACACGGGAAATAAACGTTATTTTTCTTCCTTTTTTCCCTTCTATTCTCAGTGGCCTACTAGAAATCTCTACATTCTAAAATCTAAGATTACTAGCTTTTAGTATTTTCCGTCGCCTTAATTTAGAATTTGACAATCAATCCAGATGTGGCGCCGGCGATATGAATGTTTTGTTTTTCGTTATAAATAGAGAAAAAGTCTCTATTACGTTATAGACACCTTGTTCAAAGTAATAAAAGAACCTCAATAAAAATCAATCTAAATACAAAATAAATACAAACACAAAACTTCTCAAAACACTCATTTGAACAGACAAAGTTTCCCAGATTCCGATTCGGCGAATCGAATGCGAATCGAAAACAAAGCCACATCAGAATCGATTGAACAATAATGAGCAAGTCGTCTTTCTCTTGTCCCTCGTAAACGTTACGTTAAATAAATGTATTGCGAACATCAAAGGATGGTTTATTGTTGTGACGTCACTCAAATAGGGAATACATATAAGAAATAGTCGAGTTTACTTGAAAAGAGACATGTGAACATGACTCTTTTGTGTGTCTGTGACATTTATCATTTTTTGGGTGACAAGCTTTCATTTAAGGCCTATTTACACTACATAGCTGAATTTGTTTGATCAACAGAGGCCTTATCATGAGTTTTTTTGTGACGTAAAGTAAACTGGAACTTTGACATTTAATTTCAAGGAAAAAAATTAGTTCCTTCTTCGTACACCAGAGGCGCTGTTCCATTTTTCCATACAAGAAACGCTGTAAATACTGGAAAGACGCTGTAAAGTAAAATAGTGAAAAATCGTGATAAGGGCTCTGAAATCCTTGTCCGCAATATACTCGTATGTAGATAAACTTCCATGATCTTACATCGTCTAAATGGGGCTTTACTTTTTCACTTGTCCTGTTGTCTATCTGTTATCAAATCTTATAAGTTAAAGAGACTCTTCGGTTTCCGATTGAACTGACACATTGCACGCAAATGTATAAGTATCGCGTGATAATGCAATATTAGGACATGCAGCTGATCTGATAATGGAACTGGAAGGTGGCCATAGGATCCCTGTAATGAAAAAACTTTTTTTTAAAAAAAGTACCGACTTCAAAACAAATAGGTACAAAAAAGTTTAAAATAACTTTTCTATCGGAAGTCGGTGGCAATATTCAATGACACAACAAAACAAAGCCACCGACTTCCGAAAGAAAAGTTATTTTAAACTTTTTTGTACCTATTTGTTTTGAAGTCGGTACTTTTTTTTAAAAAAAGTTTTTATTTTACCCTTTTTAGTTTATTCATTACATATTCAACCCAAATTCTTGTAAAATACAAAATTTTCTTACATATGCTCTAATCTTGTAATCCGTCACAACATAAAAAAATCCATATCTCTAAAACTACTGAACCGATTTTGATGAAACTTGCAGTGTACCCTAAGTTGAACAATACCTAGTACAACAAAAAAAGAATTACTTAAATCGAACTTATAGTTCCGGAGATATGCGTGCACAAACATAAAAACATACATACATACATACATACATACATACATACATACATACATACACTTATGAAATTTGGCACATTTGTTCAGACGCTGATATAGACTAACATATATGAAAACTGGGCAGTTCTGATAATATTACATACATACGGGTCGAATTGATAACCTCCTTTTTTTTGAAGTCGGTAAAAAACGAAGCCAAGACGATATTTGATTTTCTTTTGTCTTTAGATACTCGTAGTAGCTTTTTTAAGTAATAATTTTTTTTAGTAATAAAAGCTTATTTAAAAAAAATGTTTTTGTCTCTTAGCTTTTATGTGCGTCCACAAAGTGCGAGGTGGTTTACTGCGCTACGCTGACTCGCACGCTAGCTTACAGTATGTGAACTAGACATAATCATTAGGCGCAATTATTGTTTCTTGATCGAGGCACGAAACAATACGAATACACGAGCAAAAAAAAAGCCGACACTGGATGGCTCGGGCGCTCGGTTGTTCGACCGCGGCAGCGCGCGCGCTTGCCTCGGCCAAGACACGTCCACATAGGGTTGCCAACCGTACTCTAAAATAGAGTATTGTACTCTATATCACGAAGGCGTACTCTATAATCTATAAGACTAATAGAGTACGCTAAAATACTCTTTTTTACACAATATTTACTATAATAAGCCAGTCGTGTAATATTATGCAAAACCATGATCATAAACAATAAAGTCGACCATTTACTGTTAATATGTTGGTATCCCCACGTCCACACTAACCGAGCTGCTTCGCGCGGCAAATGCCTCGCGAGGCTGCTCGTTCTGTGCGGACGCACCTATTCAGTTTACTCCGTGCTTGATAATATTGTCAGTGTCATTCACTGACATCTCTTGAACCCAGTTATGATGTTCTGATCGCGTTTCGAAATATTGCAATTTAAATTCACCCTTATTCTGATCGCGTGGTTGAAAAGCGTTTACCTAGTTAAATAAAAAATATTATTCGTGAACTAAACTTTAGATTTTTTGATAAAAGAACCTTGAATCGTATCTGCATGCCTATTTTAGATACTATTATTTTGGGTCAATAAACGAAAATAAAGTTTGCGTGACGTCACGCTACTTAAACTTTAGTTATTTCTCTATGAGCGAAATTAGCTGGCAACATGCTCATATAAATCGATGAAGTTTGATTTTAGGCCTGGGCAAAGCAAATAAAGGTTCATGATTATTGTAATAATAATATTCACAACTATCACACAACGCCATCTAGTCCCAAGCTAAGCAGAGCTTGTGTTATGGGTACTAGACAACTGATAAACATACTTACATATTTCTAAATACATAAATATTATAGATAAAATACACCCAGACACAGAACAAATGATCGTGCTCATCACACAAACATTTGTCCTGGGTGGGAATCGAACCCACGAGCTCCGGCATAGCAGTCCGTGCTAACCACTAGACCAACAGGCCTGTCAAAATTAAATGTAATTGGAATAATCGATTGTAAGTTACACTGTTTTATCTTCGATAGTGTCTACATCGTGGAAATGAAATTATGTTTTATTTATTTTTTAACGACTAGACCGTATTTGCAGCAATTTTAACCCGACAACATAGGGTCTAAACTGACTAGTTTTAGAGTTAAAGAACTTTTAAAAATTTGCTAAAAATTTCGAGCAGGATAGCTCCATGTGAATGGCCGCTTTAATGTAATCCATTTGATAAAGAATTCTACGACTGTACTTCATAAATACTGTCTACTCTTCATTTCGAGAGAATCAAGATTGAAAGGCCAAATGACATTTCATTAAGGTCCATTTCTTTTAGAGCTTTTAAAAAGAGTACCTTAGTAGTTGTAACTTATGTCATAAAAACAGGTTTATTGTCTGTAGTATTAGCTTTTAGTAAAGGTTACTTTTAAGATGGAAGGTAGAGTACCTACCTAATTAAAGTTAAGAACTGGGTAGGGTAAGCCTACACGGAAAAAAAAGAGTCTGGAGATTTTGTTCAATTAAGAAAATATATTGTTTTAAACATATTTCCTTAAGTCAAAGTAAAACGTCTTAAAATACAGTTATGTTAAATTGAATTGAATCCATCAATTTCTTAGTTTTATTCAACAATATTATCTTAACTTAATGCACATTTATTTGCTCCAATAGTATAAATCTTCCTTGCCAAAAAATAACTCAAATTCTTGTTTCAACAGTCAAATTTGCTTGTTTAAAGAACATATCACGTCAAATCAAATATTTTGTAATCTTTAATGTAAATGAGCGACACATTCCAACTGAACTAATGGAATGGTAGGACAATGCAATATTACTTTACTTCAAGAAAACGGTTCTCTAGTTTCAAACCAAGCAATCTTCTCGGTTGGAATACACGATAACATAAATAAAAACACTCTATTATATTCGTTTGAGTTTGTACTTTACTTGAATGCAAACCATGTCTTATAATAGAATTTTGTCACAAATATTTTTTTTCTTGAAATAAGTAAAAACATACAGGTGTTTTAACCAATTTAAGTAAATAAACTTCTTCACTCAAACATACTCGTTTTCTTGGATGGAAAGTGACAAATATATTGAAAGGAGTCGATAGAATATCCATTTAATCTCGTGATGGTCTCAGTTTAACCGTTTTTTTTTTCATAGACGAAATAGTGTGATTTTATTATATGGAGACATTTTACATTTAACCCGATCTAAATGTTGTTTTTCGTTTGACTATTTTTGATTTTTAGTATGAATACTGATGGACTCGAATTATTTAGTGTTGCCCTTCGACAGAATAATGTCGATAGCATTGTAATTTATCGATACTCTATACCTAATTATAAAAAGAATTGTTATGTATCGAAATCCAAAGCCAAGAAGGACAATACCTACCATACAAAAGCACCAATATTTTTAAGTGCCGGCCGTTATTTTATTACTTATTTAGGCGTTCGGTTAGCAACCTAGTCACTATTTAAAATTACCCTTTTCTATCTACGAGTACATAGAAAAAGGTAATTTTAAATAGTGACTAGGTTCCTAACCGAACGCCTAAATATAATAGCCCATCTACATGGTGGCTTCTGTGTTTAACCACCTGAGTCTCTGTCTAATCCGTAAGCAATCGAGGTGAAAGTACGTTCTTCGTTGTCTTTTCACGTATTCTACATTGTGAATTTATAGTAACTAATACTTGCGGACCCGACCGACCTTGTACTAGAGTCTGGCCAACGAAAGCTGTCCACGCAAAAGAGCGGGAAATTCAAAAAAATCAAGGCATGACAACCCCGGCTACACGCTGCCAAAACGGAGTTGATACTTGTTATTATTCAAGACCAATAAGGGATATTATTTATATCAGTATTTCATATTGTTAGATTACAACCATAAAAATATTATCAAATAATGCCCTAGCAAATCCAGGATAGTATTTTTAACTTCTGCATGCATTGAAGTCTACATCTCAACTTTCCTGGTACGACATATTATATCGAAAGGTTGAATAAAAAAAAAGTGTTTTACTTAACGTTTATTTGAGGGAATAGTTACCTTTGACAAGGTTAAGTTACAATAGTTAAATCAACACAACACAGGGGTTACGAGTCATAATCGAAATCGGATTTTAAGTACTCTACACCTGATACTGTATAGTTTTGTTTCCTCGTCTTCGCCGTTAGTATTACTTAAAAAATATAAAAACCGTGAAAAAAAAATTGTATTATTTTGTAAATAAGTGCAAATGTATCAAGATGTTTCACCTATATGAAAGTTCAGTGATTTGACAATATTGACAGTCCAAAAACATTGCCATATCAAAAGTTTAGAAAATAGGTCGTGGACAGCTTTCGTTGGCCAGACTCTATCCTTACGTTCTTCCTGAAAATGCGGTCCCGGTGGCATCTACTGGGTTTAATTGTATTTTCAAACAAGATAGCCATGCAAATATACTCACAAAATTTCATCCAAATCGGTCTAGCCTTTCAGGATAAAATTAGTAACATACCGACTGCAGCGCCACATACCGGTCTTTTTTATTTTATTCAGATACAAGTTAGCCCTTGACTGCAATCTCGCCTCAAAAAAAAAACCTGGTGGTAAGTGATAATGCAGTCTAAGATGGAAGTGGGCTAACCTGGGGTATGGCAGTTTTCATTGAACCCATACCTTTTTGGTTTCTACATGGCATCGTACCGTACCGGAACACTAAATTGCCTGGCAACACGGCTTTACCGTTAGGGTGGTAACCAATGATATTATAAGTAAAAAAGGTGTAGAAGATACGTTATACGCGCTCAAAAACATACGCGCTTAAATGTGGTTGATTCACAAACCTTGACCTCAGTCCGACGTTGCCAGCGACAACGGATGCACTTCACGTACTACAGAGTGAGTCAAAAGTAAAAGTGACTCAAAACCACCGAAAATGCCGTCGTGTGTGATGAGATATTGTACAAATTATACAAGCAAGACTTCTAAAAGTCAAAGAATCACTTATCATTCGTAAATATATTATTTATCTTAATATTTTCACAAATAAAACATTACGTTTCTATAATATGGCGTCGTAAAAGAAAGAGTGCGAGTGAGATAAAAGAGAGAGCGTCACCATCTAGCTGTCACTTTTTTTCATATTGGTTTTATCAAGCTATCCTTTTTACTTGTAGTGAAATGTAATGTGTGTGAATAAAAAGTGTGTATGTGTGCTGCCTCTCTGCGCGGTACGCTTTTTTCTGTTGTTTTGTACGTGTATAACATATCTATGACTTATAATATCAGTGGTGGTAACTAACCACGGCCAAAGCCTGCAAACACCTGCCATCGAACCCAGGAACTCCCACTAATAAGCCTACTGCGCCAGTGAGGACGTCTAGTTATATTTTCAAACCATCTAGGACCCATTCAAATATCCGCACACAATTTCATCAAAATTGTTCCAGTCGTTTAGGAGGAGATAGCTGACAAACACGTACAAAAGATTCCCTTTCACAATCTTATATATACCTAACTATTATTATTATATTATATAAAATCAATGGAAATTTGCTGCTATATTCTTCTCTAAGTATGTATCACCAGATACATACTTAGAGGTTAGACCAAAGTATTATTCAGTATCAATTCGTACAAATACACTTATCGAATGGATCATATTACTTATTGATGATCTCTGTACGTACCGGTCGATACTCGATGTAGGCATCGATGTTCATCAATGGCAAGGCGCATCCCTAATTTCCAACCCGCAACCGCCATTTTAGTTTATTGCTTGATCGGTGCGCACGCACGCGTTCTATCCTGTTCTCAAGAAGTTATTTCTAATAGTAAGTAGATATTATAATTAAAAACAGTATAAAGTTTTAAAGTAAATAAAATGGAAGATTTATCAGTGCTTTTAGCGTCGTGGGCAATCCCCGAAGACGTAATTGAAGCCTTTCGCAGTGAGTACCTACTTTCTTTAAACAATTTGAAAATGTTTTGGTAATTGATGCTCAGATTTGATGATATACCTACTTACTTACCCCAAAAAAAGTACTCTAAACTAACCTTAAGGTTAGTTCAGTTGCCGTTATAATAATTTATGTAGGTACCTGAGACGTAAGTACTCAAGTGGTGGGTACCTACTTGGAAGATCGTAAAGAAGTTTAATGTACAACCCGCGCGACCTAACTAGACACCTGGCTTGAACGACTTTCTTATTAATTTTTTGCAATAAAACTCAATCTTTTAGTTATTATGATATCGCGCGATGACAGAGATGCAACCCACGATAATACCACGATGATACGACGTCGCAAGACGACGGCGGGTTCTCGCGGCGGGGTCTCGCGGCGGGTAGAGGGAGGGGTGTCGAATTTCGAGTGTTCGAGTTCCAGGTGTCTAGTTAGGTCTCGCGGGTAGTAGGTAGATTCTGTTTCTGTACTCAATAGCAAAGGCGCTCTTCCGTAGGCATAATCGATAGCATTTTAAACATACGAGTTGCAAATTGCATGCAACTTGAACAAACCTGCCGAGCTACAAGTTGCATGCAGGGTTGTAGTTTGAATTTGAACTTGTACATTTTTATTCAACTAAGCAATTTATTAAGTATTAGGTGATGCGCGCGGCTTCGCCCGCTTGGATTAAGGTTTTTAAAATCTCGTGGGAAGTTTTTATTTTCCGGGATATAAAGTAGCTTAATATGTCCTTCTCCGGGATGCAAGTTATCTCTATACCTACCAAATTTCGTAAAAATCGGTTGAGCTGTGAAAGGCTAGCAGACAGACAGAAACACTTTCACATTCATAATATTAGTATGGATAGCTTTCTGCATGCAATTTGCACACTCGGTCTGTGGGTCATCTTAGGGGCGGATCACTCTTGAAAATATGTTTCCATTGCAAGCAACTTGTATGCTAGACTTGCTTAATGGAATAGCGCCCGAGGAGCCATCAGTTAATCCCATTGTAGATTGAATAGTGAGAAAAAATAATAACTAATCCTTATGAGTTTTATTTAATAAAATAACATTTATTTTCTGACCTCTTAAATACATTTTACAGTATGTTAAAAAAGATACAATTTGTGTTGCGCACATACCTGCACATTCAATGTATGGTTGTTATAATGTGCATCCTCCCATACATTTTCATTGGCCTATATAGCTATTTGGTGGTGTACCTTATTCTTTATTAACCTATTATAGTTGTCCACTGCTGGACAAAGGCCTACCTAGGTGTAATAAATGGTTAATGTTATGATTTCAGGTAATGGCATCACGGTTGATGATCTAGATCAACTAAGTCAAGATCATATAAAAGAAATTTGCCCACATTTAGGCAATAGACTAAAACTAACAAAGAAAATCAACGAATATTTAGAATCAAAGGTTTGTAGATGAAAATACATACTTAAACAAGCTTTTCTTTTCTTTGATAATATGTTCATTTATAGAAAATTTCATTATTAAATTTTAGGCTTCCACTGTCAGTGTAACAACATTTGATAGTGACTCCATCGCAAGTGTAGGTACACTCATCGCTGAAAAGAATGGTGACCTTAGTATTACACTAAGCGACTTGTTTCCTTCAACAAGTGTAAACCAGAGTTTTCCAGACTTTGACCTAAAAACATTGTTAGAAACTTCACCCACTGGAAAAAGTATACTGAATTTTTACTCTAGTAATAACAAATTGGATACAAAAAGAAAAAATCGCTTAACAGATATTATCATCAGGCATTTATTCACATTTATAATAAATAAGTGAGTATTGAATGGTAGATTATTAAGCCAGTTAACTGTGTGTGTAATTAAATTGTTATTGATATAATTATCCTTTACAGGCGACTCACTTATGATGACTACAATGTATTAACCGGAAAAATTATTACTTTATTCCCTAAAGAGTGTCCTGGTACATATTTTACCAGGCCAGTAAGAAAAAGTCTTTCAGGGTCTGGAAAATCCATTGCAGCCAGAGGAAAACTGGTCGACAAAGTTAGAAACTTCTTATTTCAAAGTAATGAAACAAAGCGAGGTGCAGAGTTAGAAAATAATCCTGCAAAAAAAAGAAAAACAAATGAGATTTTATTAAGTATGTATAAATGTATTAATTCAAATTTCTTATATCTTATTTCAAATGTAGGTTTAATGTTGGCTGCAAACTGTATTTATTGATTCATTCACAATTTTTAAGGTTCCAATTTGTAAGGTTTTTAAGGATCACTTTGTTGTCTGTTTGTTCTTCTGTCTGTCTAGGGTATGTACTTCCCGTTGACCTAGAATCATGAAATTTGGCAGGCAGGTGGATCTTATAGCACAAGTAAAGAAAACAATCCGAAAAAAAATATTCTTTAAAATTATCTAAAAAATTCATTCTTTTCAGGTATACATGAAGATGACATTGAATGGCTCAATAATAATTATGAACCATGGTCAGAAATAAAATCAAAATGGAACAGAACTGCACAAATTCGCCAAGAGTTGGAATATACTGATGTGCATGATTTTATAACTAAGTGGAAAGTTTTACAGCTACCGGCTGGTGCTGAATTGGTAAGTTAAATCATGCGACCATATTGTCTTTAAAGAAATAACATTGACATTTAAATCCGAAATATGCAAAGTGTATGCATTACAATTAATTGGTTTATCATCACATAGGGGTGAGCAGATCTTGACATCCATTACCACAACTGAAGACCGTAGTAAGGTATTGTTAGGATACAAAATGTAAATCTTATGCTTGCAGATGTTTGTTTGTATTATTATTAACATGATTTTATTATTAAAGAATGGTATTAATCTTCTATGATTTGAGTATGCAAATTTTTTGGCTTTATGTTTTAATTTTTAAAGGGTTTGGTTTTGTCTAAATGAGAGACTGGTACTACCAATAATCTGTAAATTGGTTTGGTTCATACAGCATGAGATGGGTGTATATAAGAGGGGAAATGCAAAATAACACATGGCTATACAAGCAGTGGTTGTTAAATTATGTTGCTCACCATGCTCGTTTGTGCAGTGCATGTAAGGTTAATTGGTTGTTGTCAGGCTTACTTTTGATTTTGATAAAAAAATGTTATTTCCAGATTAACGATGATTTTGCTATATTGTATCCTGATAAAATAAATCGCTTTCGAGAATGTTGGAAAATATTCATGCAAAGACTTATTGAATTAAAAAAAGAAGAAATAAATTCAGATGAACATAAGAAAGATTTGCTCAATTCAATAAATTCTAATGACACTGAAGGTAAGTGATCAAGTTATTCTTTCGCCTGAATACAAAGCTACACACAAAACACACATATAATATACACATATTTATTACCTGAAAGCTTTGTACAAAAGCCTTCTGAGTAGAGTAAATTATTATAAATAAATAAAATATCCATCAAATAAGAAATGTTTTTTTGCAGTTACATTACCCACGGAGTTGACATTACTTGCCAATGTTGTTCCACCAAAAGGACGTGTGTCTAAATCGGGAAAATTTTCAACTCAAGAATGTTTGGATAGTATTATGATAATAGTGGAGGTGAGTCTGAGTAATGTAATTTTTTCTTTCAAACTACTCATATAATATAATAAATAGGTGACTTTGTGATCACATTTTTTTACTCGGCCGATTTTGATACCCAATATGTATGGTTTCCTGTTAGAAATATGATCGGGCCATCTCTTCCCCTGGGTTTCATAAGAGCAGACTAAGGGATAAACACTTTGTCTGAGCACCTGAGCAGACTACCGAAGAATGGCGGTATATCCATTCCATCTAGAATAAGCTAGAGAGCAAATAAGTCAGTGACGAGCAGCAACAGCGTTACAAAAAAATTACAATCTTCCCAACAGTGCGATTGACAACCCAACAACATGAAAAGTGCAATCAGGGACAGAACTTTTCTTTCATATTTTTTTTTGTTTACAGAATCCTGGGGATATTGATTCTGTTCTACAAAAGCAGATCGACATAGCTGCAAAAAGGAAGTTACAAGTCCAACCTTACGTCATTCTACTTGGAACGCCACAAAAAGTCCATCAAGCCTATATTGTTATAGACAAAATTAGATATACTTTTGCATCTGTTACAGAAGCTTTTGACATTCTATTCAAATCATATCATGTTTTAAATGCGCGTTATCCAAAACCGAGTGATCACATTCATTTAATAATTCAGCAGTGTGTCTATAATATCTATACCAAATTTGATAATCCAGTTCCATACATTGCTGACATTTTAGCTATAAATATTTAATTATTTGAATTAATCCCTGATAGTCCAATACAACATTTCTTATAGTACAGTTTCACATCATGAAATGTGTAAAATGTTGTGTAGTTTTTGATGACCTTCAGAAGTATTGTTTTCACTTGCAATTGTGTTATCAAAATGTTAATTATTATCCTTGTCCTAGTGTAGGCTGTAATAGAGTTTTTAACAAAAAACGTTCTCTTAAACGTCACTTCCAATTAGACCATATCAGTACAAAAGACGTAAATTTGACCACTACATTTCCTCACACTTCAAACATATCACTAGATAATGTTAGTAATAGTACACTAAATAATGAAAATATACCAAATACTTTAACAGATTCAGAACGGTATAAAGAAACAAACTTTGAATCTTGGCTAAGACAGTTGATAAATACTTTTGTGGCTAAATTATATGACAGGCTAAACTTAACTAGATTGTCTGTACAAGAGATAATAGTAAATGTAAAAAAAATGTTTATGGATATTGTTTTCAATCTAAAGTCAGTAATGACACAGAAAAGTGACATTAAAAGTGAACTTGACTTATTGACTAATTGTTTCACAGACGTTGATACAGAATATAAAAGACTACAACATTTTGAAAGATCAGATAAATATGTAAAACCAGTTTTAAAAGTTATTGGTTCAATTCAGGAAAAAACAAATATTAGTAATACTACAATCATGAGTCTTAAAGATAAAAAGTTATGCTTTATACCAATCAAAGAAAATCTGCGATTATTTTTCGAGTTGCCAGGGGTATATGATACTATTATTAAATACCAAAAAGAGTTGACTGATGAAAAAGGTGTTATAAGAAATGTTGTACAAGGTAAAATGTGGCAAGGCTTAGCTCAAAAAGATCACATTCCCTTAATAATCTATTTTGACGATCTTGAAACTGGTAATCCTTTGGGTAGTCACGCAGGGAAAAACAAAATAGGAGCCGTGTATTTTTCAATAGCTTCGATACCACCAGCATATGCCAGTAGGTTAGAAAACATATTTTTAGCAACTTTGTTTTACAGTAAAGACCGAATACTATATGGCAACAGATCCATTTTTGAAATGTTGATTAATGAATTAAATTCACTTTATGACGACGGTATCAAAATAAATGTCAACGGGGCTATTAAGACATTGAAGTTTACTTTAGCTTGTATTTCTGGAGACAACTTGGGTGTACATGGTTTAATGGGATTTAATGAAAGTTTTGCATCCTTGAATTATTGTAGGTTTTGCCTTTTGACTAAACAACAATGCCAAACACAAGTCTCTGCAAATCAAAATGTTAACCGTAAACTATTTAATTACGAAGATGATGTCACCAATCGCAGGGGGATTAAGGAGTTGTGTATCTGGAATGACGTCAGAGAATTTCATGTTTATAAGAACTTATATTGTGACGTAATGCATGATTTTTGTGAAGGCATTCACCGATATGGCATGGCACTTATAATAGGTAAATTAATTGCAGAAAACTTTTTCACTCTTGATCAACTCAATCAAAGGATAAAATTTTTTGATTTCAAATCCAGCAACCCACCACCTCTTGTCACAAAACCTCATATACAACAAGGTTCAATTATAGTCTCTGCTTCGGAAATGCTGTGTTTAGTAAGACATTTTCAATTCCTTGTGGGTGATCTAATACCTCATGAACATGATATTTGGCTTTACTACTTAACTATGTTGGAACTTACCAATATTGTTATGTCACAAACTTTCAATTTTGACCTTTTGCAATATTTAGAAAATCTTATTTGTGAACACCATGAAAGATATATAGAGTTATTTGGTACTCTTAAACCAAAACATCATTTTATTACTCACTACCCAAATGTGATTGAAAAAATGGGTCCGCTAATATTAATCAGCACTTTTAAATATGAATCTAAGCATTTGGATTTGAAACGCGTGTCAAATTCAATTAACACTCAAAAAAATTTACCTTTGTCTTTGGCAATCAAATGCCAGCTTAAATGTTGCTATAGATTTTTGTCTAAAGAAAGTTTAGCTGATATTATTGATTATGGTAAAGTTAAAGGCGTGCAATTTCTTTCACATGGCTATGATGATGATAATACGACGTACAGTAAAGTAAAGTGGATAAAATTTAATGGTATTAAATATTCTATTGGTGATTATCTGGTACATGATTATGATAATTGTGAACCTCAGTTTTGCAAAATTGAACAAGTGTTATTAGATAAGGAAAATTGTATTGATATTTATTTTTATACTTCGAAATTGAAAACTTGCCACTATGATAAACATTATCAATCTTTTGTTGTAGAAGATATTGAAAATAATTTTAGTTTATTGCGTTTAGACGATTTGTTTAACATTATTCCGATGAAAATGAACATCATATCGGGCTCTAAATATATTCATTACTTTGATTAACGAAGGGTTAACCTTTTTTAAAATATTATGTCTAAAAATTTTGTATTTGTTTAAAATGTTGCTAAATATTTTTTTTTTACTTTAAATAAATAAATTACTATATAAATCTCTTTTATTTCTCAAATCAATCTTTGAAGCCCTACACGCAAATTAAGCTTAAAAGGGAAACTGACAATGTTCGTCTATATTTTTTTTTAATCTTATATGTTGTTTCAGCAGCAGTTGGACCTAGATGTTCTCGACTCCATGGGATTGTTGGTTAGGGGTAAAATCTTATTAACGTAGCACTGTTATGCATTCTTTACTCATACATACTGAAACTGGGCTTTTTAGGCATATTGTGACTCACAACGGCTTAAAAGATGTATTAGTGAACAGGTGTGGGTGCCAATATGCTGTAAAACCGATGTCCAGTATGCATTAAGTAAGGAATGCTGAACGGTACTAACGTAATGGGATTTTTCCCTTAACGAATACATTTTTTTGAGTCGAGCTTTTGTCAGTTTCCTTTAAGAACACATTATAATTTAGCCTTAGACAATACTTTCTCACCAGAATATTTGATTCAATTGAGGGAAGTAAAATGCATAATTATTTGAAATACTTCACTTTTAATCCAATAAAGCTGCATTTTTGGTTTAAAAAATAAAATCTTGACAAGAACTCTACTATACTTTGGGCTAAAACATTAACATTATTGAATAAAACACAAAATAGTTCAGAACAACATATATTTCACTTTATGTCAATCGAATATGATATTCAGACAATATTATAATTTTTTCTGTCTAAGCGTACGCGTTTTTATCAGAAATATGTGAGCTTTTGTTCGTTACAATTATTTTCTTGGTACAAAACATTATTTTCTCTGTTGAAAAATATGTCACCTTAATTTAAGCTAACAGAGTTCAAAATAAGAGAACCGCTATCTTGACTGAAAGAAAGGAAAAGCTTACAAAGAGTGTTTAAGTAAACTAATCTTTTTGAATTAAGACAATAGTTAATTTGGTTTAAGATTGTATTAGTACTTGACTCCTATTGGAAACAATCTATTGTCTTAGTTTGAGATAAACAGAGTTCAGGACGAGACATCCGTTACGTTAGGTTTACGAATCGATTGTCTTATATATTTTTTCAAATACCCATTCATTAGAACGGAGAGAATCATAATCTATATTCGAGACTTTATAACATTCAATAAATCGTTTATATTATTTTGGTTGAATCTATTTTTTATTTACTTAATTAAATATTATTTTGAAATTCAAAGCAATATGACATCTTAACTGGAGACAATTTACTGCATGGTGCATATATATGCGAATATTTGCTTGGATTAAAGAATCCTTTTTTACCGTGTAGGTAGATAAATGGATAGGCCTATCGTAAAAGACTATCATAAAGAAAAGACGTCATAGACACAATCAAACTTGTAATATAGTGTGTATAAACGTGTGATACAGTTCAATTTATCAAAATATCAGCCTAAGCTGATCTGATCACACTTGCACAGCTTTTATCGCGGGCTCTGAGCGCAGCGCGGCGCGGCGACCGAATCAAGAAATTCCTAAAAACCTAAGGAAAAAACCTAAGGAAAATCCCTGACACCGTCGTCTAACGTCGTTTCAGTTCGGGAGACTTCGGCTATCAGAAAGGTACGGTCAGACGTGCTCATAAAGGTACGGACAGACGTGGTCATTACTAGCACGAAAGCATGCTTTTATTGAGCATGGGGCAATTTTATTGAGGGAGAGGGAGAGGGAGGAGAACGTTTCTTGACGTTTCACTTGATTGACGTGGCTGACCACAGCCTAATTAGTACAGTAATAAATACATAATTATAATTGCATATGCAATAGCTTTACCGCGGCAGTCCCCGAGTGCCACTTACTTTTTTATGTGTATCTGGCGCGCAAAGGTTGCTTTAAGTCTTTCAAAGTCAAAGCTACCGACACAGTGTTTAAAAAAGTTAAAAATCTTTTGTAAAATTAATGATGATTTATTTCGCACTTGGCAACACCGTAGATGAAGTGTGCGTGATTGGTGTTATGAATGTACGTAGTAACCACTTTCAGACAGATAAACTCCAGACGTTTAATATAAGCTTGTTTTGACGTACATAACCGAGTCTTTTTAAAGCTTATGGGCTGTTTAATGTTCCCAGCTATTAATTAAAATTGATTATATGAGGGTAGATAAACACAAGCCGCCTTACCACAAATAACTTTGATCGCTTGTCTAAAAAAGTGTAACTGCAAAACCACCCTTATACCAATGTGAAATGCCGTTTTGACGTTGACAGTTTTTTGGACAAGTTTCAACAGATTTTTTACTTTTTTTAAGTAAGACAGATACAGTCCAGTAATGAAAATTCAAAACAGTTGAATACTAACATATTTTTATTTACTTAAACTTCAAGTTATAAAAGAAACGCATAAATTCAACCACCGACTTTATGTTTGTTGCTTGGAGTTCCCTATAGTAAGGGAACTTAATAAGGGAACTTAAAGGTCTTATACACTGTTCCCCTAGCTGAAAAACTGTTGTAAAATACAAAGCACTTTAGCACCAAACGAGGTATTTCACATTGAGCACCAGCTGGAATGGTACCTGAATGACTTGCACCTGGGTTCTTCCACATAAGACACCTTTTAATATTTTTCACAGGTGCCATTCGAATCAAACACATTCAAATAAAAACTTCACACATCATCATTCCCACAATATAAACCGCCCACAAACGTTTTCAATAAACAAACAATTCAAATTCTTCGCAGCAGCTTCAGTAGAGGCGCACGTAGTGGGGGAGGCAACACGTTAATAATAAATTCTGACCATTCAGAGCGGTACGGATTACAGTCACGTGGACTAATACCGACGGGTTATAAGATTCTGACGCTGAAGCTAAGCTAAAGGCTACTTTTTTGCTCAATAAACTGAAAAATGAATTCAAATCAAATGCCATTTATTCAAATTGGTCCAATCATTATAAACAGCACGATTGAACTTCAATTTACAAAAAAAGATAGGTTATAGTCCAGATTAACACATAAAAACCTTTTATCCCTGGTTTCTGGTATTCCATTCTCGAGGGATAGGTAGTTTACGACTACCATACGGGTATATGTTATGATGTTAGAAAATATTTCATCAATTGAATACATCCGTGATTTACTGTTTAATGAGACAGACAGACAATACACGGCTCCGTAAAGATACATTCAAAAAGATTAATCTCATTTCTCGTTTCTGTAGAAACCGCATGACCTACAAACAAAAATTCTAAGATTATGTACTACGTCTACCCTGGTTCCGGTGGTAAGAGGTCTGCGCAAATTACGGCATGATTGGCGCATTAGCCGATCGATCGACCACACAGCGTGTCTCGGGTTCAATTTCCGTACGGTACTAATATTTCAAGGCCTACAGAAACAAACAGAATGTGCCCGGGAGATTATAATAAAAAGAAAAACTAGTTGCATATCAAAATGTGACATGCAGAAAAGAATAAATAAGATTCTACAAATGTCATAGAATGCATGTTCACTGGACAGCTGTTCTATATGTCCCCATATTCTGCCTCATTTTTTTGCCTCTACATAGAAGCTGGAATAAATTTTGAAAGCGGTGCTTCCTATTGAAATGTAAATTTTCCTGCAGTCGCACTATTTTTCTTACGTGCTGAAAAAATGTCCGGCAAAAACCATTGGAGCGTCTCATGGCTGTTTTTTCAGACTTTTTAAAATCATCGTGTTTTAAAATGCTCGTTAAAGGATTGGTTTTAAGAGCAATCAATCTTCTGCTTGCTTCTAATTGCTTCATCATCATCATCAGCCGAAAGACGTCCACTGCTGAACATAAGCCTCCGCCTTAGACCGCCACGCCGAACGACAATTCGCCACTTGCATCCATCGGTTGCCCGCGACTCTCGCGATGTCGTCGGTCCACCTAGTGGTCGCCTGCCTACGCTGCGTCTTCCGGTGCGTGGTTGCCACTCGAGAACTTTTCTTCCCCATCGGTTGTCAGTTCTACGAGCGATGTGGCCTCGCCATTGCCACTTCAACTTGCAAATTTTATGAGCTATGTCGGTGACTCTGGTTCTTCGCCGAATATCCATGTTCCGGATTCTATCCCGCAAAGAAACTCCGAGCATAGCTCTTTCCATTGCCTGTTGTGTGACTCTTAGTGTGTGTCCACACTGAAAGCCTAGCGCGACGGCGGCGGCGGGCGCGGTGGCGGGCGCGGCGGCGGGCGCGATCTGTGTCCACACTGCCGATCAAGCGTTTGTTTTTGTAGCGGCGAATTCAGGTGTTGCAAACCGGTGGTACAAAGTAAATTCTATAAATATTGTTTAAAGAAATTAATTTTAAAATGTTTTATAGGTTGTTTAGGATTGCATACAAGTAAATTATCAATCATTCTACATTTTTGTACTCAAGTATGGTAAAAATAATTTAAATATGTACAAAAACATCCAACGGTAGAACTTTAGTGCATGTTCTGGCGCTACTAAAAGACCGAAAAGGTTTGATACACCTGCCACCCGCCCGTTGTATCGGTTGTTGCCTAGCAACGCCTAGACTCGCAAATTCGCTTGTAGCCGTCGCGCTAGGCCCCCGCCTTAGTCACTTCAATGTGGCCACGAGCGGCGATTTCATACATTCAATATTTCCGCGCCCGCCGCCGCCACCGCGCTAGGCTCGCAGTGTGTTTGAGCACTTAGTCTCTAGCTTTTAGCTTTTGCTTACTAAACGGATTTAAATCCAATTTGTCAATTTTTTTTTTGCGGTAAATGATGAAATGAGTCCTCCGGGAGCCTTGGGAGGAGTGAGACTGTTAGACTTGTACTGACTAAAACTCACCGTGTACCTTCAAATGCCCTTTACGTTCCAGGGTCACGGTTACTCGTTTGGTCAGTTCTACGATCCAAATAGTTTTTAACAGGTTACTTTTATTACTTAACAAAGTGAAGTCGCAGGCTTGAGCTAGTCGTCTACAAATCTCTATTTAACAGATAACACAAATAAGCCATACGATCCGAATTGTTTCGAACATGCCTTAGAACTAAAGTTTCCGAGTTCCGAACATTTCCTAAGTTAAGCTAGGTAGAAACTTACTTCGAACACTCACGTATTTGCTCAACAACTGTGAAACGATAGTTGAGTGTTACCTATTGATAAGTCAAGCTTCATGAGAACTGACAAATGCTTGCACTGATTGGACAGGTCCACTCGAATTTGTGTGGTTCTTTCTTCAAAAGAGCGTTTCAGACACTAACCTGCATGGTCCTCGTATAACCTGATCTACATTATAATGTCTGGACTTTAAAAGAGACTGTGACCTCTGAGTTTGTTTCGGCTGTTCCTTCTCAGAGTAGTCAGGTACGAAACACCTCCTCGTTTTACAAAAAGACATGTAAAAGTGTTGATATAACCTACTTTTTTTTTAGCGTGGTAAAATCATCAAATGAGTCCTCCCACCCCGGGCAGGGCAAGAGGGACTGTCAGACTCGTCCTGACTAAAATCCACGGTGTCCTTCAATAGCCCTTTACGTTTCGGGGTCACGGTAATTCGTGAGTCCCGCGACCCTGGCAGGCTTTGGCCCTCTAAAGGAGGGCCCTGTCATAATGCTGACGCTCTTTGTGGCGCGCGTGGAACACAACGCGCCGTCGCGTCGACCCGGGCATGGTCCATGGTCGGACAGCGAGTCGTCTATTACTCGCCGCCCGCATGCCCGCGCCTACGATGGCCGGAGATCGTCTTGCGGCGTCTGTCGCCGTGGGCGTCTACCACTGCGGCTGGGATGGAGGGAGGACGCTGTCCTCTCCCTCACTCTGATATAACCTACTTGCATAAATAAACATCATTTCAACATCATTTCATTTCATTATTGTGTCATTTATCGAGATCTCATCGTCAGATCTGCCTAGCCTTTTCCCAAATATGATGGGGTTTTCCAGTCTAAATAGATGTGACCACCAGAAAGCGCCAATAATGAAGCTCGAAGTTCCGGAGAATTAAGTTAACTGTCTCAGATTAATGAAATTAATTAGAAAATATTTCGCGTGATTTCAGACGGATGCATAAAAATACTCTGTTGTTGTTTTCAGACGTGTTTTTAAATAGTCAGCCTATAACGTTCCCACAGCTGGGACACAGGCCTCCTCTCTGTGAGAGGAAGTGGGCCATAATCCATCACGCGAGCCCAGTGTGGTTTGGTAGATGTCACATGTCTTCGAATTTGATGGTTCTAGGACATGCCGGTTTCGTCACGATGTTTTCCTTCACCGTTTTGAGAGCAATGGTGGTGATGAAATAAATTACACTAAGTAATGCGTCTGGCTGGGTTACATTACAACGCCATTAGTGATACAATTCTTTTACCTGGTGGCATCGTTTAACTTTAAAGCTATTGTCAAACAGACAGGCGAAGCGAATGCGATCCGAATCCTGTCATATACACCGTGACTTTTTAGTCGTCTTACAAAAGTGGTCCACTTAATGTATCCGACCTAAAATACCTCTAGGCGAGTTTGTTTTTTTAATCGTTAATAATAATTTTTTTTATTAATAAATAGGTACATTAGAAATATGAAAATGTTTACGTATCAAGCTGTAGAGTATACCTACCCAGCGCAATAGTCGGGCAGATCATTCCATCTCCATTTTATATGAGACAAGGGTGTTTCTAACTACGCCTTGCGTCAAAATAATGAATTAAAATTTTATTTTAAAATTTTTGAAATCTCTTAAATTCCCGTTTTTTTTTATTATAAACGTGTAAGGCGACTTAAAAGTCGCGGTGTAGAAAAGCGAAAGCGGTACGATAGTCTATGTGACAGGCTTCAAACAATTACAAACAAAAACGCTTCGCTTCGCGTTCGCTTCGCCTGTCTGTTTGACAATAGCATAAAGTTTTCACCGTACCACCGGTGGTACTGCCACGGGTACGATGGGTCCACAGTGTTATTATGCATACCATAAAATTACATAATACCTATCGCAAGAACTTTTTTTTGGTTGTAAAATCATCAAATGACAATCTGACTAATATCCATCGAGTTCTTTGAATTGCCCTAGACATGACGCTATACAGGGTGTAAGACATGGGTCCAGGACATGATTCTGGACGCCCCCGTGTTGGAATTTTTCGTCGGTTTTTTTTTAATAGTGAGCCGCGCTTAAATTACTACAGGTACTGTGGTACTGGACACAGTATTTAGGTATACGATGACCTTTCATTATAAACATCTAAGAAGACACCATTTCTAGTTTTATTTACATTGCTACTTTTAGTGAAAGTAGTGAATTAATAACATTTTTATTAAAAATCTCATTGGGTTAGGTAAGAATAACGATTATGATCAGTCTAAAGTAAAAAACCTCCAAAAAAATTTTTTTAAACTTGGAAATTCGGAAAATCCGACGAAAAATTCCAACACGGAGGGTCCAGAATCATGTCCTGGACCCATGGTATCCGTTTGTGCGTCGATGTCTCTTACACCCTGTATACATTATGTAAATATTGATTATTCTACATTGTCAAAGTATATAATGCAGGTATATAACGTAATTACCAGCCTGTGGCTGTCGTCAGAATCCGCAAATTGTTTGCAAAGCCAGCTATTGTTTGGAAATGCCGTACAACAGCCTCAAGTTTGATTAGGAGCTTACCTATGCTATGTACTTGTTCGTGAAATAGCTTATAACCTGGCTAACTTGTTTGTTTGTGTTAAGCATAGTTTAGCTGTTATACTGTGTAGAATAGCTCTGTGTAGAATATTATCGATCATTCAAAATAATTGGGGTTTCCGTATACTGGGTCGCGGGGGTAAAGACAACTGAAGAACAGTAGCCTGAGCACAAGTTTTCAGTATTTGAGACGTAAAGTAAACTGGAACTTTGACAATTTCAAATTGACAATTTTCAAGGAAAAAATTAGTTCCTTCTTCGCACACCAGAGGCGCTGTTCCATTTTTTCATACAAGAAACGCTGTAAATACTGAATAGACGCTGTTAAGTAAAAGAGTGAAAACTCGTGCTAAGGGTACAGAGTAGATTTTTAGTCAGTAAGACGCAGTTTTTGAGCAAATCAAGATTCTTCTGCCGATGACGGCTAGACATAGCGTTCACTAATAATGACAACATCCTGTACTATATTTGTAATTGTATTCCACTCCATCTCACTGGATGAATCTTGAATCTTGATTTGCTCAATAAGCAACCTGTTTTCCAGTTGCCCTTTGCGTTCCAGGGCCGTGGTGCCTTTTTAAGACAGTCCTTCAACCTCGGCAGACATCAGCACGTCTCATGCTCATTCGGGAAAACAAGCGTCATGTGTCAACAGCGCGTGACGAATAAAGCCTCCTGCAGACACACGCGATTAATCGCGCTGCGACAACGAGCCAAGCTAGTTTCCACTTTAAATGTTCTGCGAATTGACCGCGACATGTCGCCCCGCGCGATTGATCGCGTGTGTCTGCAGGAGGCTTAAAATCTATTTAGAAATAAACGTCTATAATGAATTAAAACTTTATTTACTTCTTTTTTTTTTGCACTTCTTAAAAAGTACCCTGTATACGTGATGTTATACGGCACAGCAGAAAAGTTTGTAAACACTGAACATTGACGTCATCTCAGACTTGCTTCCCGAGAATGAGGCTTACATTGTTGAATAATAATATTACATTTTAAGTACACGAAAAGACGTAACGAACGCGGTTAGTTATTTTAGGCTCCTGTTCCGGCACGAATTTTTAAATATAAAGGGCTCTTCCCACGGTCCGCGATTCTGCGGATCATCACGCACAGCCGACGTTCACATTCACATTCATTTATGAAAATATAATGCATGTTAGGAAAAATCTTCATCTTTTTAATAAAATAAGCGATAGACATAATTTTAATACTAGAAATAAAGATAAAATTGATCAACCTTATTTTAGATTGGCTAAAGTACAAAAATCTTTTATGGGGTACTGTGTTAAATGTTACAATAAAATACCTAGGGAAATTTTAACACTAAATGAAAGAAAATTTAAAAGTTACATAAAAAATACACTTTGTAAACAAGCATATTATAAATTAGAAGATTATATCCAAGATAAAAATGTTTGGAAACATGCTGGTCCTGCTCCATAGTACAATGTAGGGCTTAAACAGAATCAAGCTGGTTGAAATTGGAATGCTCACACACTTCATATATTGTATTTGTAAAAGAGCTGTAATTTCAATATTTTGTTAAATGTGAACACCATGTACCTTTTTGCTATTTTTGTTTTATTTCTTATTATTTTATTTTTTTATAATATTTAGTGTAAATTTTCAAGGTACATTGCTTTCACATTATTTATTTATTTTAAATGATGTAAAAAAATATTGTAAAACATTTTTAAAAAGAGTAAGTATGGAGTTTCTTGCCCATTCTTCTTCATACAACCTACCTTTGCGAATGGGTGTAGATTCATTCCCATCCCATCCCATTTCCTTAATTTTAATTATGCGACGTTTAAAAGTGCCTCTTTGATGGCCTAATTGAAATAAATGATTTGACTTTGACTTTGACTTTGACTTTGACTTCACGGACGGCAACGCACACAGACAGGGCTCTTCGTTCCAACAGTGCGTGTCGGTCTGTGTAGATCTTTTGATAACTTCATTTCAAAATGCAAAGTGAAAGAGAACGTGTCGTCGCTGCAGCCGCGGCTGTGGTATTAATTAACAATTATCAAATTATGCGTAGAAGCTC
The DNA here is from genome assembly GCA_950005045.1 of Agrotis exclamationis. Lineage (NCBI taxonomy): Eukaryota > Metazoa > Arthropoda > Insecta > Lepidoptera > Noctuidae > Agrotis > Agrotis exclamationis. The sequence goes on from OX465430.1 coordinate 19,916,618, forward strand.
TAGTTAAAGTAAAAAGAAACCACATCACTGGTGGATATCAGCACCGCACCTTTAAATTACCGACTCGCGGCGGATACCGGCGCAACGCCACAGACGTCCTCTGCTACCACGGACGAGAGTCCGTGGTAGCAGAGGACGTCTGTGTCGTGCGAGCTGGTCCGCGTCCGTCCGCGATATCGCAGACCGTGGGAAGCCATTTTTGAAAGAAAAAACATAACATGGTGTAAAACTTATTGGAATCGAATCAGTTACTGATTCTGCACAAACCATATTCAGGTTTCGCATATACTAAAAATAATGTTGTACTTGTATTGGTCAAGTCATACGAGCATTGATATATTAAATCAATGCATATACGAATCATACATTTAAAATACTTGATTGGTCCTTCTAAATAGTAAACATTTCTCAAGGCCGCGAACTCCAGGAATATTTTAGGCTCGGCTTAATGTTTATACACAACCACCTCACATAAACACAATAAATAAGTTTTACAGCCACAATTAAAACAGGTATAACACGCAACCACATCTGTTTTACAAATAAAACTAATTTATATTCCGTATCATTAATCTTAATGAATCTAAATCTCATTTGAGAAATAAAATGTATCAGCTGCGTATCATCGGGTGGGGATCGTAAAAGTTGGGATAAAGGTAATGTATTAATTACTGTTTTTTATTAGTTTAATTCAATTCCCATGTTCGGAAAAGGTGTTATTGGGTTTTTCCTTAAAGGTACTAAAAATATTATTTTACAGTTAACAAAAAAGTAATAGGATTTTGAGACAAAATGAAGTATTATTTAGAGAAGTTATCAATAAATAACTGCTCAATCGTGAATCGTGTTAGATACTACCCTTTTAATTTCACGTATTTTCAAACTGTCACATGCAACTGACTGCGGCTGTCCCCGCGTATATCTTATCTATAGAGCTATTTTAATTCCCACGGAAACGTAATTCGGGATAAAAAGTGAGTAAATTCGAGTTATTTCAGAAGATAATCTAACTCTTTACCTTTCATGAAGATCCGTTCAGGGGTTCTCATGTGATTGGGCAACAAACAACTATCCATCCAGTAGAATTACTTTCTAAGTGATTGTCACTCATCCAAGCTTTTTTCTACAGCTAACATTTCTGTCAAAAACAATAAAATCATAAAAAACCGTCTAATCTTCCATTCCACAATCAAATCAGCATAATAAACGGCCCTTAACGTTGAAATGAGTGCACGAGTCCCAAATATAGCCGCCATGACGCTATGTCAGATTTAATGTGGTCATACTCACCGGCCATTGACGTCAGACTCGTAAACTGAGTACTTGGGTATTGCAAGCCAAATATAAGTACCTACAAAACGCAATGTACGAGTATTTCCGTACAGCTTTGTTATTAGGTGCGTCCACACAGAGCGCGCAGCCTCGCGATGCATTTGCTGCGCGAGGAAACTGACAAGCGAGGCTGCTCACTCTGTGTGGACGCGTCTATTGTTTTTCGACCGAGGCACGAAACAATATACGCGAGCAAAACAAAAACCGACACTGGATGGCTTGGGCGCTCGGTCGCTCGACCGCAGCAGCGCTGTCACTTGCCTCGCCCGAGACACGTCCACACCAACCGAGCTGCTTCGCGCGGAAAATGCCTCGCGAGGCTGCGCGCTCAGTGGGACGCACCTATTCTCTGTAAGAAATCTCATCTAATGGGCCAACCACACGCATAAGCTTCACCACAGTTCTGCTTGCGCAAGCTTGTCGCATGAAAAAACAATACACGGTCGGCAACACTGAACGCCCAACCACACACACAAGCAAGTACGCGCAGAGCCCTTATCACGAGTTTATTTTTCTTTACAGCGTTTTTCTAGTATTTACAGCGTTTCTTGTATGGAAAAATGGAACAGCGCCTCTGGTGTGCGAAGAAGGAACTAATTTCAAAGTTCCAGTTTACGTCACAATGAAAACTTATGATTGTATAGTTCGGAGGCAGTGATTGCAGTTTTCGGTTTAAATGTTGTCTTTTCGTATGAGAGTTGGTTGCATGCCAAGATAATGAGATTATATTGCAATTGTTTGATTAAACATTGTAATCGAATTAATCTAATTTACCAATTAATCAGGATAAGATATCTAAAGTTTGAATGTTTGTTTCTCAATCGCGGCAAAACGACTGAAAGGATATTGATGTGGCTTGGAAATACGTTATAGTTGGGGATAGGAAATTTGTATACCGGGAAAATGTTTCCGTGCACCAAAAGGTACTTTAAATTAAGCGTGGAATACCACAGACCAGTGCATTCGTTTATAATTTTGCGTCAAATATTGAGAAAGAGATTTTCACATCTATACATATAATAAATCTGTAGAAGGGTCAATTCTGTACATTGAAAATATTGAAAAAATAAATAGCGGGGGGTGTTGCTGGATCGACACCAAACCCAAATATGTGATTAAAAAAAAATTTGTCTGTCTGTCTGTCTGTCTGTCTGTCTGTCTGTCTGTCTGTCTGTATGTGCAGGCATCACGTGAAAACTAACGGTTCGATTTCGATGAAACTTGGTATAATTATACCTTATTATCCTGGGCATAAAATAGGATACTTTTTATCCTGGAAAAATACGTAGAAAAAAAATCTGTAACAAACCTTATTATGGAACCACTGGCGACACCTATTATCAAGTAGTAGTATTATCAACATTACGCCACGCCTGCCTCCGTTGATTTATAAAAAGGTTCCATCACTAGACTAGATGGCGTTGTGCCTATGACGCGCATTTCTGAATCGCGGTGTTAAGATTCTCCGAGAGTTAATGACTACCGCGATTTTATTATTTTTCTGTGTGACTTAACTAGCAGTGCACTTGCGGGCTACGTCCTAATTGGAATAGCTACACAAGACTCGGCTACTAAGTTTTATCATAAAGTTAAACAGTAATTCAAATTTCAATTCTGTTATTTTTGGTTTAGAGGACCAAAAACCCTCCCCCCCTGTTCCCCCCTGTTCCGATCAGTTATTTGTAAATACAAGGTCGGAATTACTATGAAAAAAATACTTACTACAGAACGCGAGCTCAACAGCAGTAGCTCAATAGATCTCCTTAATTATTATAGGTTTAGCCGTATTTGGGTCCAATAGATATTTATAAGATGTCATTGTCAGAGTTACTCAAAATGGAGAAATAAACCATCCACGCGAAGACCGACATTCGCGCGGACGGAGTCGCGGGCGGAAGCTAGTTTTAAATAAAACTTCCTAATTAAAAAATCTGTCACTTCACCAAACAAACCCAAAGGGTGCCAGAAAAGGGTCGTTTGCACGCGTCACTAAGTTCCTATTCCGGAACATTACTTTTAATTGCCAAGCTCATTTATTCCGGTCCTAATATGGGCCCTCAGACGAGATTTAACGCTTCATCAAAAATACGAGTTTTTGACACTTTTCGCGATGGTACACGTAGTGTTACGTAAAGGACCTTGTTTTGTATTGATATCGCGAGGAAAGGTCGGATCTGACCTTTTTTGGCAATAAGGTCGGAATTTAAGTATAGCTGTTAGAACGTGTAATAAATTCCACTTACTTTTATTTATTTTTTACATTGACCCACACTAGGAATTTATCCTATCCTAGCGGCCCGCCCCGTGCTTCGCTACTTGTTACAAAAAATGGGATAAATGAAGAACCACTCGTCCGATTTTGTGAACTTCACATAAATAATCTACTAAATAGTCCGAACAAAGCCTAAACATTTGGTTTGGATAGGTGTGCCCGTTCTTGAGTTATAAAGTTACAACGAAAAGTGGCATTGATTTTTATATATATAGATATCGTAGGTACGTATACATAAATAAAAACTCACATACCCAAACACCCGAAACAACTACTTGCAGAAAATTCAAGTATTTCTTCCGTGCGGGGATTGGACTCACGGCATACTGTTAGTAAGTTATAATTATAACATTCGTTGTGCGATGCGATTCTGAGAAAAAGCAAAATGGCGGGCGACCGATGATGGGGCTAAAACCTTCAAACCCCTTTACAATAAATATATAAAATTGACATTCCACAGCAGGTGCTCAGATAAAGGAGAAAATGTAAAATAAAATTTGTAAAATCGCCTGTCGCCTGTTCACATTTATTATCATAAAAATATCATGTTTTTTACCATCTTTCTTCTATCAAACAAGCAAAATTCCATTCCTAAAACTGAAATTAAAATAAAACCTGAAATTTTCTCGTTACGTGAAAACTTTTTCTCTAAAAATTGTTCAACAAAGTACCATTACAGTTTAAATAACATAAAATACACTGTTTGAGCTCATTATATATGCCAACACTCTGTTTTCACACTCGTTCGTAAAATACTTTGAGGAAAAACCATATTTCTACAACGGTAACCATTTTGTTAAACGAATTTACTGGGAGTTAAAGACGTATTTTATGTTACCTTAAAAATATATCGACTTACGAAACGTATACGTGATGTACTGTTATTATTTGAGTAAACGATACTGATGGTATCTGGGTTTTTCTTTAACGTTAAAAATACTGTGTAAGTTATTTTTCAAAAATCTTAATATAAAATAAAAAAGGCGTAAACAGACAGAAAAAGGGTACCAAGACTCTTTTTAGGGTTCCGTAGCCAAATGGCAAAAACGGAACCCTTATAGATTCGTCATGTCTGTCTGTCTGTCCGTCCGTATGTCACAGCCACTTTTTGTCGAAAGTATAAGAGCTATCCTGTTGAAACTTGGTAGGTAGCTGTATTATGTGAACCGCATTAGGGTTTTCACACAAAAATAAAAACAAAACAAATTTTGGGGGTGCCCCCCATACTTAGAATTGAAACACAATTTTTTTTTTCACCAAACCTATACGTGTGGGGTATCTATGGATAGGTCTTTAAAAATTGTATGGAGGTTACTAATATCATTTTTATCTAAACTGAACAGTTTGCACGAGAGACACTTCCAAAGTGGTAAAATGTGTGTGTCCCCCTGTAACTTCTAAAATAAGAGAATGATAAAAACTAAAAAAAATATATAATGTAACCCTCAACAAAAACTTCCAACGAAAATTGGTTTGGATGAGATACAGTTAGCAGTTTTTGAGATATAATACATTTTCAAAAACCGCAAATATAACTTTGCCATTCATACAAACACTATGAAAAACAAAGTTATTTTTATTGTTTGTGTATATTACTTACTAATCTCAATATAATTCTATCACTAATCTATGCTTGCTACTACGGAACCCTTCATGGGCGAGTCCAACTCGCACTTGGCCGGTTTTTATGTGGTAACATCATCAAATGAGTCCTTGAAATGGAATGATATTTATTTAGGACATTGGTATTTCGTACCAGACTACTCTGAGAAGAAACAGCCTAACAAACTCAGAGGTCACAGTCTCTTTTAAAGTCCAGAATATTATAGATCAGGTTATACGATACCTTACTGATATTAACCAGCTCAATTTCTTTCCAGGGATTGTCAACCGTGGTGACTCGTTCCGTCGCCGGAGATCGCGGTCCGGGAGCCTCGCCCCGTCCTCCCCAGCACAGGCCGCACCAGAGTCCCAGGAACGCAAGCCAGTCGCCTGCCACCGGGTGGCCATGGTTGGCGCTCCAGGTGTCGGGAAGACAGCCCTCATCAGCCAGTTTCAGACCAGCGAGTGTATTAACGCTTATGATAGACAGAGAGGTAAGTTATTAGCAGCTGTAAAAAGACATGTATCCAAACTACTTGGTAAAATCATCAAATGAGTCCTCCCACCCAGGGCAGGACGGGAGGGACTGTCAGACTTATACTGACTAAAAACCACGGTGTCCTTCAATAGCCCTTTACGTTCCGGGGTCAAGATTAAATTATAAGATAGTCCCGCGACCCCGACAATGTATACAAGCTAGGCGTCGATTGTCTTATAAGGACAGTACGATCCTGGAACGCAAAGAGAAACCCAACTAACAGGGTGGACTTTCAGTCAGTAAGAATATAGGCTCGAGGACTCATTTGATGATGTTATCGCCAAATACATACAAGGAAAGGTGTAAAATTCTACAAAATTATCCTCTCATTTGAGCGCCCTCGTCGTCTGGCAGACCCACATCTGCATTTGTGGAAATAGAATGGTTAAATAATACAATGTTTCGCAGATTTACTAACGGTTTTATCGAGATTAAAAATGCATATTTTACAGTCTCCATAAAATTTCCTAGTGTACAAAATATTCTGAAGTTTTTAGTATATTGGACGCCCCTGCATGTAACACAATTTTATACCCCAGTGCATCTTTGAACAACGTAGTAAAAAATTTAGTAAACTTAGTAAATTCTGAATTTTGGGAGCTAAAGTTCCTGCTAGCTTCATAAAACCACGTTTACTTTGTGGTCAAGTATCGAGCATAATCGTGATTATGTTTGGATTTCGTATATTATTTGTAGTGATTAGGGTGTCACGCACCTCATGCGAACGTTTACGTAACTTTTAAGGCGCGAGCTAATATGAATTAAAATACCAGACGGTAAGTTAGCATTTTTTTTTTTTTTATTATTATCAAATGAGTCTTCCAGCACGAAAAAACACCGTGTTCCTCCAATTAGATACCCTTTTTTTTTTGCGTGGTAAAATCATCAAATGAGTCCTCCCGCCCAGGGTGGGGCGAGAGAAACTGTCAGACTTGTACTGACTAAAATCCACGGTGTTCCTTCAATAGCCCTTTACGTACTAGGGTCACGGTTACCAGGTGAGACAGTCCCGCGACCCCGGCAGGCTTTGGCCCTCTTAGGGGGCCCCGTCAGATTGCTGACAGCTCTTTGAGGCGCGCGTGGAACACAACGCGCCGTCGACCCGGGAATTAGATACCCTTTACGTTCCATAGTTACCTTTTTAAAGAATTATGCGACCCCGGCAGGCGTTAAGGTTTAGGCCCTTTATTATTTGGCCCGTCAGGTTGCTGAAAGCTCTTTGCAGTGTGTCGTCGACCGAGGCATGGTCCATAACGGACGGGGGTCACCCAACCATTACTCGCCGTCCGCATGCCCGCGCAGTTTGGCGGCGTTGCCTCTTTTTATGGCAATGCTATTATTAATTGCCAAGACATAAACAAAATCGTCTTTCCCGGAATATCGCGTTCTCGTTTAAGTCCAACAACTACATGATTTAACAAGGATCTCAATCTCCATAATTTCTGTTCCGTTACCAATTTGCGAGCTACCATATTTGTTAGTATTCCGTTGCCACTGGTTACAATAAGCTCGTACGCCTTTACTCGATGAATTTTCATTTACTTATCGTTAGCCTAATCACCTGTCAAAGTGACAGGCACAGGTTGCCGGTTCAGAAATAGGCATTAACTCGAAAATTAATGAACTGCTTTATGGTGACATTCAAATAAAAATGGGGGTAAGTCTATGTTGAGTTCTAAGTGTAGTACCAGTGGTTCGGTTGACCGAACTCGTGTAACCTTTTCTTGCGGCAGTGGTTCGGTTGATAAAAATCACCAAATGATACACTTTAGTACTTTGATTAAAATAAAATAGCGGAAGATATGTCACTACACGATAGCGCATGGACCGCATAAATTAGGCTAAATTAGCCTAACTGTCCTCAGTCGCAATACGAGTAGATTTCGGTTGAGACGTGCGTATTTGTTTATTTCAAATTCGCCCCACCACTCTCTCAGAAGAAAAAAAATGCCTTCGTGTGCCTTCACCGGGTGTACGAACTACTCTAAAAGAAAAAACAAATCACATGACCTCACATTTCATTCGAAAATACATTTTTCTTATAATTTTCTATTATGATTTGATGTATGTGTTAAAATTTGCTCGCCATTTTGTAGAGCGGAATAGAAACACACACGAGTACTAACGAAGTAATACGAAGAGCGTCGATGCTCCGTCTTGGTCACACGCCACCTTTGTGCATTATTCTGTCTCTCTCTTTATTGGCGTTTAATAACAACGATTGTTTGTGTGAGTAAATGTGTCTGTGTGCGAATAAGAGTCACTGTTCGAATACTCAACGCAAGAACGTAACGTATCTACCGCTATTTTATTTTAATCAAAGTTAATAACGTACTTATAGAAGAACCGCACGTGTCGAAACGTAGTAGCTCTCTAAAAACAAAACTGTCGAAACACTTGAAGAATATCTTCCTCTCAGCATATCTCTCCACCACTCTTGACGGACTGGTAGAGAATGCCTCAGACATTCTGTCCGTTTTTTTTAAACGTTCCCTCATACTATGAAATTCTCCCGTGTTGTGGGTGCGTTTACAAACATAGATACTCACATTCACAAACACCTACTCGTAGGTCGAACCCGAAACAACTACTTGTAGGTCAAACAAATATTTGTTCCGTGCGGGAATCGAACCCGCGACACGCTACACAGCAGTCCAATCGGTCATTCACTGCGCTAATCGTGCCATCACCGCCTTTAGTTACCCAATTTGGAATAGACTCTTCTAACTCCTTTATGTTTCATGAAGTTTTACATAATTATATAAATTTCAATAAATTGAGTCGACCCAAATCTGAATATCAAGTTCGACGAACATTAAACACTACAGCATCAAGTGAGGAAAGTTCTACATGCAGTCACCACCAATATAATTTATTAACAACCCCGGTCCCAACCGCCTGAGTTTCCTAATGAACAAATATAAATTAATTTCAACTTCTAAATTGGTTGCACCTCAAACTTGTCGCCACTAACTGAATATACACGGTTCAAAAAACTAGCTTGGTTAATTATTTTATGTTTATTTATTTTATGTCGTTTAAATGCAAATTAGTGTAACTGGTATTTTTAGTGATTGACTCAACTAAAGTCGAGCTCGATATGTCTTAAATCCGGGGCCCACTAAACACATTGACAACTATAGTTTGGTTATAAATTAGGTACACGTCAAATTTTAGAATCCGCCAAAAGCAACTAAGAGTACGATCTGTTGGGCGTTTTGAGCCGTTGTCATGACGACTGAGTCTATTTGAGCAGAGCAATTGAGTTAAGACGGGTCTTGAAACACGAGTGTTTAAGTTCATCGACAGAGACCTTACGACTGTTTAGTGGAATTATTTGCAATTTATGATGGAGGGATTTTTAGGAGAACCTTAACCAAATCTTGATGTCAATTTTGTTTAAATTTTTGGGAAGTTACAACTGTGGCGTTATATTCTGCAATCAAAAGAGACTTGTTAATGAATGGTGATGAATCTCAAAATGGCTGCCCTGCTTTTGAGTGTGAAATCTTCACGTGACTTCTCCCGTTCTAAGTGGAGAGACGGAAGCTGTTTCTTCAAATACCTTTTGCGTTCCAAAGCCCTAGTAACTCTTTTTAACATATGCGCAACCCTGGCAAAGAGACTGCTGTAGCAACTGATCAATTTTCAATGTTTAATATTTTGTTTTATAAGCCAGAAATAAATCAAAACTTGATAATCATCATAATGTAAACACACTATTTCTTGTTCCAGCCACAAACTTATGTAAGCCTTAAAAATAGATGATTTTAAACAAGCTTTTCTTAGAAAATATGGATGATTCTATCATCATCTAATATTGTTTACACTAGTTCTCTTTAAAATAGAACGATGGTCATCACGTGGCAAATTGGAATAAATCTAATCGATCGGCTTAGTTTTATTTTATAACATACTAGCTGACCCGGCAAACGTTGCTTTGCCATATAAATAATTTTAAAAAAATTTAGGGGTGGACTACCCCTAACATTTAGGGGATGAAAAATAGATGTTGGCCGATTCTCATAGATACCGGATAAGCACAAAAAAATTCATCAAAATCGGTCAAGCCGTTTCGGAGGAGTATGGCAACGAAAACTGTGACACGAGAATTTTATACAGGGTGGAATTTTGTAATGCCACCTGGAGGGAAAGTACTCTTAATACTGCAGATAGAAAATTTTACTCAAAGGAAACGTTCCTTTATTTTTGAATAGAAAGCAAACTGCATTCAAATATTCCAAGAGAATGGAGCCCATTTTGAGCAACTAATTAGTAAGTTTACCATTTTTTTGGAAATAATTAAATTAATTTAAGATTTCCTGGTTTTCCTTTCATTTAATTTATCATGTTTGTTAGAGAGATTTCATCCTTATAATTGACCCTAACGATCGATGCAATAAAAGTACAGGGGATAAAATTTTCAGATTTTAGCCGGTTCGATTCCCGGGTGTGGGAGAAGAGAATTTTCGAAAATCTTTGAATGCAGTTTGCTTTCTATTCAAACATAAAGGAATGTTTCCTTTGAGGAAAAAATTCTATCTGCAGTATTAAGAGTAGGTTCCCTCCAGGTGGCATTACAAAATTCCACCCTGTATATTAGATATAACATAGTGCATAGATATAACATTACACTAGTAGGTAATCTTCGAAGGGTAAGACAGAGTGTACATTTAAGTAAATTGCTGTTACATTCCTTTACAATAGGCTATTTGACAGTATTAATATATCACAAATCTAATTAGTCCGGCATTTAGAGTTTTGAAAAATTACGGACACGTGTTTTTTTCTTTTGTAAATTCAATGAACATTTACCAAGATATAACGCATCGAAACTCGAGAGTGGGCTGGTGACGTCAGAATTCAGTAGAAATTGTACTAAATTGTGACGTATTGCCAATTTTGAAAGCGTTGTATCTCCGTCAATTTTGGCAGTCGTACAAAAAGAAAAAATACGAGGCGAATATTTTTTGATAATCTTACTGACGGACTAAAGTTTTTTTTTTTTTGTCAAATAGCCTATTATTGTTGTCAGACTTTTCTCTTAGTTCTAAACTCGAGGACTAAAACAAATCGCTAAGTAGCAGGATATTAAAAAAAAAACTCGCGTACAAAAAATTATCTGGTGTGATAATGCTTAGTTGAAGCTTTAAATTTCTTATTGGTCTACCTGTCCTACCAGGAGTTCTAGCCACCTCTGTCTTAACTATCCTCTGCTGCGGGCACCCGTCCATTTTCTAGCACCCATTGTATGGAGACTTTTACACAGCGGTCATCGCATATACGGGTGTCATGGTCCATAAGTCCAAGTTCGATAGATAAAAATTAACCGTCTTACCACAAGAAAGATTAAACACCTGTTGAACACTTGTCTAAAGAAAAACTCTTAATGTCAAAACAACATTTCACGTTGATGTAAGGGTCGTTATACAGTTACACGTTTTTAGACAAGCGTTCAATAGATGTTTATCTCTTTGTGGTAAGGCGGTAAAAATATTGTTATTTTGCAGAGAAAATCCATTATTACAGATTCTGACTCACACTTAGAAAATTCAGCCCTAATTAGTGTTTTACCTTCTTGTTCTAACAAAAGTATTTTATAGAAACAATTTCTTAACAAAATATGACACCGTCAACTCCACCGCCTTATTGTCCCGTTAGTTCTGTAAAACAACGTGACACTGTTAGAACAAAGTTACACAATAATGCCAACTTGGTACCAACTGAAAGATACTGAAATGTCATTCACTGTACAGTCCTTTCATAGTTAGTTTTACGTCTGACAGCCAGTGACCCAAAATAGCTTTACTTTCGTAACTATAAAGACTAATTTTATTTGAAAGGCTTGTCAGTGGCACCAAAAGAACAGAGGCCTATCAGAAGTTCTACCGTATTTTACCGTACAGCATTCATCTGCCTAGCCTTTTCCCAACTATATTGGGGTCGGCTTCCAGTCGAACCAAATGCAACTGAATATCAGTATTATTCACATGGAGCGACTGCCTATGGGACCACCACAATTCAATAACTGGGTAATACGATACCCCATGGTAAGACTTTAGAGCTTCTGACTAACAGTAACGAATGTCAAAGATGATGATCCAATTTCTATCTTACCTGCTTTTAGCAAAATATTTGAAAAATTGATACTCAAGCAGTTGCTTAGTTATTTTAATGTAAATAGCCTCCTTCATAGTGAACAATATGGTTTTACGAAAGGTCGTTCAACAACTGATGCAGGTGTTGCTCTGCTGAAGCACATATTTGAGGCGTGGGAGAGCTCTAAGAATGCAATTGGTGTTTTCTGTGATCTATCCAAAGCCTTTGATTGCGTACACCATGATACACTTTTGCGAAAATTACATCATTACGGAGTCCAAAACGAAGCTCTTAATGTTATAGAATCGTACTTACGTAATAGATTTCAATGCGTAGATGTTAATGGCTCGAAATCTTCTGATCAACCTGTTCAGCTAGGCGTGCCTCAAGGATCAATTCTGGGTCCGTTTTTGTTTTTGGTCTACATCAATGACTTGCCATATCTCTTAAAGGGCATTTGTGACGTTGTACTGTTTGCAGATGATACCTCTCTTATATTTAAAGTTGATAGAAATAGACAAGATTTTGACGATGTTAACACCGCACTATCTTTGGTCACGGATTGGTTTTCTGCTAACAACCTAGTCCTAAATGCCAAAAAAACGAAATGTATAAAGTTCGCCTTGCCAAATGTTACAAATCTAGGTCCTAACATTGTTCTAAGTAATGAAGAACTTGAAACTGTTGACTCAGCTGTGTTTCTGGGAATTAAAGTAGATTCTAGAATTCAATGGGGTCCGCATATAACAAGATTAGCGGGAAGATTAAGCTCGGCAGCCTACGCTGTCAGAAAAGTAAGACAGTACACGGACGTTGATGCAGCTCGACTAGTTTATTTTAGTTATTTTCACAGCGTTATGTCCTACGGCATTTTATTGTGGGGCAAAGCGGCTGATATTCAAAATATATTTGTCTTACAAAAACGAGCTGTTCGGGCAATTTACCAGCTGGGTACTAGAGTTTCTCTGAGGGATTTGTTTAAGGAGATTGGCATTCTGACGGTGGCATCTCAATTCATTTTCGCCAACATTATATATATTAGGCAGAATTTACATCTATATACCAAAAACAGTGATTTTCACACTATTAACACGAGAAATAAGCACCTACGTGTTCCTTATCATCGACTTCATAAGGTTCATAACTCATTTGTAGGCCTTGGTATAAAATTCTATAATAAATTGCCATCGTCCTTGCTAGACTTGCCGTTTAATGTGTTTAAATCTAAGATTAAATCCATGCTTTGTTCTAAGGCATATTATTCCATAAACGATTACATAGACGATAATAACAGCTGGTCACTCTGTTGAAGTTAAGACGGCTTTCATGCTCTTTCCCAGATTTATTATTATTATTATTATTTTTTCTTCTCTTCCCGACTAGTTATATGTATTCATATAATTGTTTATTTTTTCTTTATGACTTAATTAAGTCATCTTGTTTTATTTTATGTGTTTGTATTTGTTTTATTATTTATTTTGATCTACGGGCATTGTTGTCCTATTTTACATTTTATTGTTTGTTTTTTTTTTGTGTGTATTTTTATTTTTTAGTACGACAGTCGTAGGTTTCCTTCTTTTTTTTAAAAAACATTGTCGGAGCGGATGAAGAATGTATAACTATCTCTTGCATTGTATAGAGTATATTTATCTAGTATTATATAGCGTCATAGCCAGCATTGTGTGAGTACCATGTACTTCAGAACTATCTATGACTAGAAACCTACGTCTTTCATTGACTTGAATGACTCTGGCGGTTGAGAGTATGTCATGCTCACTCAAAAGTCTCGCTGATGGTGGCGTGTATGTCGGATCATTTAGTTCCCTTCAAAATGGTTGAGCTGAATGGTGCTGATATATGTGTCATGTTCGTGAACGGGCGCTGTCAGTTGGGACTGGTCATCTCTTAGCTGCCACGGTCTATTTTAATGATTAATAACTTTATTTTTGAATTGTCTTTTTATTTTACTATGGACACTATTAACTTGCCACATCGTTCTCACATAATGTACCATCTGATGATGAATGATGTAACAAAAGTTCTGTAATAATTTTGGCGATTGAAAAAGAGTGTCCATGGAGTTTCTTGCTCATTCTTCTCCATAGAGATCTACGCTTTGGAATGAGCACCTACGGTACTTTCACAGTTTTTATGTCTTGTGACTGGGACTGTAGCACCATAACTATTTTGTACTAGTTTTATTTTATGTCTTTTGACAATTCAAAAGTGCCTGTAATTGGCCTAGTTGAAATAAACGATTTGATTTTTGATTGATTTGATTTTTTGATGATGAAAATGACAGCCGGGACCAACGTTTTACCAAAAAAAACTTTACCGTACAGCATAATCTTGAAGTGTTAACGGGCGGCGTTTATTGCATGGTAAATGAAAAAGCGCCTCCAGTGTACGAACGAGGAATTATTTTTTTCCATCAAATTAACATAACGTTTACTTTACATCACAAAAATGTGAAAAGTCATGCTAGGGCCTCAGCAATTTCATTGTAAACGATGACTAGCTTTGATCGCGGATACGCTCATGTGGCCTCCATATTTACATTTAGGTATTATTTTAATCATGAAGAACATTAAAGGAAGGTTTTATTAAATTGCTTCTAAAAACTCACATTATTAAGTTTTATTACTTGAACTTTCAGTTTTCACGACGCCTTCAGGTGGTTCCTTAGGTGGGTTAGTTTAGAGTAGGTAGATAGTATACCCTCTTTTTAGTTTTTTTTTAACTGCTACCTCCAACTTTATCATAGCCTGTGTTATCTAATCTACATTCATTCCGGCCCCCTAGCCAACTGAGAAGCGATAAATAGCTTAGTAGATTTTCAACTTTATGCTCTAGGTATAAAGTTAAAAATCTATTGGAGACTACCGAGCATTTACGTTCATCGTTTGCGACTTGGCTAGGGGGACAGTTGTCGCTGTTAGGCTGAGCACGTATCACGATTAGACGCAAGTGGTTAAGGAATAGCTGAAAACGCAAAATAGCTTAAGAACACGCACTCATCATCATCAACATCAGCCGAAAGATGTCCACCGCTGAACATAGGCCTCCCCGTTAGACCGCCACGCCGAACGACAAATCGCCACTTGCATCCATCGGTTGCCCGCGACTCTCACGATGTCGTCGGTCCACCTAGTGGGAGGCCTGCCAGTTTTTATTTTACCCATTTTAGTTCAGATATTCAACAAAAATCTTCGTATAATCGGCGTCTTTAGAAATCTTTAATCCAAGTCAGCAACAAAAACGGATCTATGTGGTCAACGTCACGAGATATCCATGATTGTTATATACTTAAACCTTTCCTAGAATGTAACAAATACTTTTGTGAAAACCGCACCACAATCGGTTCAGCCAAACGCAAGATAATCGCGACCAAACATATAATCGACTGAAAATCTACAACCCAAGTAGGCAAAAAACTCCCTATCTCAAAAACTACTGAACCGATTTTGATGAAACTTGCAGAGTACCCTAAGTTGGACAATACCTAGTACAACAAAAAAAGAATTACTTAAATCGGACTTGTAGTTCCGGAGATATGCGAACACAAACATAAAAACATATTACATACACTTTTGAAATTTGGCACATTTGTTCAGACGCTGATATAGACTAACATATATGAAAACTGGGCAGTTCTGGAAATATTACATACATACGGGTCGAATTGATAACCTCCTTTTTTTGAAGTCGGTAAAAACAAAGACAGCAGAGCAGAGGCAAATTAAATAACAGTCCTAACAAAATGATCACAACCCCACGACTGGCTCGAATGTACGAGTACCTCATAATTCATGAGATCCTAGTACCTCAGGGGCTGTTACCTCGCATAAGAACCTAATGTCTTTTGTTACGAATAAGTTCTTATATTACCTTGATATACGATCATAATTTGAGGAACTTTTAGAAGAGAATCAACCCGTTCTTGCTTCATATAAGTATTTGCAGAATTTGTCTGATAAATTGTACTTTACGACACATTTATAACGGAATAGCTGTTGACAGAGGCTTTTTTTTTTTGCGTGGTAAAATCATCAAATGAGTCCTCCCACCCCGGGCAGGGCGGGAGGGACTGTCAGACTTGTACTGACTAAAATCCACGGTGTCCTTCAATAGCCCTTTATGTTCCGGGGTCACGGTAATGAGATAAGTCCCGCGACCCCGGCAGGCTTTGGCCCTCCAGGGAGGGGGCCCCGTCATTATGCTGACGCTCTTTGAGGCGCGCGTGGAACACAACGCGCCGTCGACCCGGGCATGGTCCATGGTCGGGCAGCGAGTTGCCCTTTATTCGCCGCCCGCATGCCCGCGCCTACGGTGGCCGGAGATCGTCTTGCGACGTCCGTCGCCGTGGGCGTCCACCACTGCGGTGTTGACAGAGGCTTCGAAAAATTTTCCCACGGAAGATAAAATCGGCATAAAAACTATCATCTGTTAATCCAGGTTAAAAACTGTGTACCAAACATACGAATTCGTTCAGTAATTATTTTGCGTGGAAGAGTAACAAACATCCATTCATCCATCCTCACAAACTTTAAAAAACGTTTATAATATAGTTGGATTTTAGACGTGATGTCACATTGTTTTAAAAACTCACATCCCATACTAAAATATTCTATTTTAAAAGCATTAACAATGTCAAATTACTGTAATTGGTTGTTCCACAGCCGTTGTAATTTAATTTAATAAATAAATAAAAAAAAATCTTATTAGGCAATCCAAAACAAGATAATCTGACAGTTAAAGTTTAGTAGTTTCCAACAACGCAAGCAAACGAACAGTCACGTAACAATGTAATAACGAGATAGTTTCAAAACAAACCTGCCGAGATAATTGCAAAGTTGAGTGAATTTCTGTCAACGTACAATGCAGCGAAGTGCCAGCGTGTAACAGGAAATGTTCAGAAAATCCACTACATAGGACGCTCATTAGACTATTTTATTCAAAAATTGTAATTAATTCGAAAGATAGATTGTCAAAAAATTGTTGACCAATTTCTTTTGTAACGGGTCATTCACACTGGAACCGTCATAACGAATGAACCCAAGGGGTCTAAACAGTTATGGAAGTGAATACAGTGACAATAATCTTCAAGTGATATTATTTGTAACAAACAATACTAGTGCACTAGCTATTGATAATGGCTCAAAAACTTTAGTGTTAAATATAAACAAACACAAGCAATACGGTGCGTTTAAGTGATATTCCATCTACTATTTCCAAGGATAACCATGAACTTGGTAAATATTAAACTTTAAGTGAATGTTCAGTCATAATCCCTTAATTATCTCAAGATTAAAAGCAGTTACGAAAAAAATATTTTTTAAAAATCGGACTTTGGACTTTGCCATTACTCAACGCCTAGCGCCATTATTCCACTGTGGCGAGAGGATGAATTAGCTATAGTACTACTACCGCCATTTTCGCCCCTAGCGGGAAGTAGAAAAACTAAATTTGGGTGGTGTCACTCAAAAATTACTCAACGACTAGCGCCATTATTCCAAAGTGGCGAGTAGATGAACTAGTCAACAGTACCACTAGCGCCAATTTTTACCCTAGCGGGGAATAGAAAAACTAAATCAGGGTTGCCGCTAAAAAAAAAAAAAAAAATTGGTAGAAAAAACTAAAAACTACTATCATGACTGATGAAAATATAACATTAAGAAAAAAACCCAATATGCTATCTACTTCTTCCTCCGAATCATCTCTGTTTAATGCAACTGCTATGAGTATGCCTGATACTTCGTTATATAACGATGAAGTAATTGAGAAGCTACGTGAAGAGATTAATAACTTGAAAATTAATTTACAAAGTGCGCATCAAGAAATCGAAAACTTGTTGAGTCATAATATGCAATTAAAAACAGAGTTAGACAAATCTAATAAAATCATAGAATTATACAAAAAAGTAAATTCAGGAGAAGTCAAGTGCAGCACCCCGGAGGCCTATCGAAAAATACAAAAGAGGACGAGGTTGGGTAGCACCCCGGAAGCTTATCGAAAAATACAACAGAGGACGAGTTTGAGCAGCCTAGCATCTACGCCAGTGAAAAGAACTCAAGAAGTTCACAACTCTCACAGCATGAAACACATGGGTATTGATCCTGGAAGTTCTCAGGACGTTTTCACCTCACAGAATAATACTACCGCAAAATTGGCTCCACCACCAAAACCTTTGCCTCCACTTGCAAAACATAACATATGTGTTTTAAGCAGCGAGATATCCAACAGAATATATACAATGAGTGAAAAAACTCATTTAAAAAATTATCATATGTGTCATTACCGTACTCCTAAATGCGGAATAGAATACCTGCTAAAAAATATTGATAAAAAAGTTCAAAACTTCACTCGTGCAGATTATTGCATTATTTTTATTGGAGAAGAAGACTTCAGGAAAACCCATAATTACATAGAATTAGTAACCTATATTCGTGATAAGCTTATGACATTAAATCATACTAACTTTGTAATATGTCTGCCTACATTTAAGTACATGGACAATACCAATATTATGTTTAACAGTCGAGTAGATACTTTTAATAATCTAATTTATATGGATGTTGAGACCTACCATTACGCGTATATCTTAGACTCAAATTTAAACCTTTCTTACACATGGGATTCATATTACCAGCGACATGGGCACCTGAATAACAAAGGATTTATGCAGGTTGTCTCAGATTTACAAGACTTCATACTAGACCTAGAGATATTAAATATTTCTAACTCAAAAATTTTAAGAGATGAACTTTCTGACGACTACACTAAAGTTGATAGATCAAAAAGCCCACCTAGTAATACTAATGAGATAAATGATAATATTAATGAGATAAATGAGTCGGCCCGTTCAAATTGTTTATTTCGCCTATAACAGCGTAAACATCTTGCATCAAAATATTGCTGGTCTTATAAATAAGGTTGACCAGCTCACAGTCCATCTCGAGGAAATGTCTAAGAAACAAAAAGACATAGATGTGGTCTGCATTACTGAGCACTTCATAATGCGGGGCTACGAAAAGGTATTGAATGTTCCAAATTATAAATTAGCTGCGTGTTATGCAAGGCTAGCAAAAAAACGCGGTGGATCTTGTATTTTAATTAAAATGGGCCTGGAATATAAAGAACTAACAGAGATCTCACGTAATTCAATAGCAAACATCTTTGAATGCTGCGCAATCGAATTAGTTAAGCAAAAGTTAATAGTTATTTGTATATACAGGCCACCGAAAATCAGTAACCTAAATATGTTTTATGAAAAACTGGAAATTGTTTTGAAAACTTCTTGTATTAACTCAAGTAAAACAGTTGTTCTATGCGGGGACTTCAACATTGATACCTTAAAAAGGAATAGAATGTCACTAGACTTTGAATGTTTTCTTCTGGGCTACAATCTCAAACTGGAACTGAGGCAACCAACTAGGTTGTGCAGTAATAGCTGTATTGATAATTTTGCTCACAACTCTCGTCATAAATGTAAATGTAAAGTTATAGAATTGGCTCTTTCAGACCACACGGCACAAACTTTGCAAATTAAAGTATGTAAAACATTTAGATTAAAATCATGGCGAATCAAAAAACGAGATTTGTCTTTAGAAAACCTAATTAAATTTAATAATCATCTGAGCTGCATTTCTTTCTCTGAAATATATAATACAGAGAATGCAGATATAGCATACGATACTTTCTTTGAAAATTTCCGTTTATTGTATGACCTTTGCTTTCCCTATAAATATGTAACTATCCAACCACATAAAACAAATAAATGGGTCTCTCGAGGAATACGTGTATGCAGTAAAAAGCAACGTCACCTTTTATGGAAATACAGGCATAGACCAACCAATGAAAATAAAAATAAATTTAAAGAATACTCACAGAAATTTCGAAAAATTATCAAATTAACTCAGAAATCACAGAATAATTATTTCATACGAACGTCAGATAATAAGTCGAAAGCATCTTGGCAAGTCATAAATAACAAAACACACACTCACGATCATATTTCCCAAATTAGATTACATGATACAACAATTACAGATCCTCAAAAAATTGCTAATACTTTTAATGACTACTTTATTGATCAGATTCAACAGTCACCTAGAATATCATTTGAAACTAGTAACATTCCTAAAAACCAAAATTCAATGTTTATGGCACCAATTCTGCCCCAAGATGTAATTAGAGCAATAAAGTCTCTAAAAAACAAAAACAGCGTTGGATATGACGGCATATCAACGAAAGCAGTTAAATTTGTGGCAAACAATATAGCTGTACCTCTCAGCCATATTATCAATCTCAGCATTACCTCTGGTGTGTTCCCTAGCAGCCTAAAAACTGTTATAATTAAACCACTTCACAAGAAGAATAAAAAAGAAGATATCGCTAACTACCGACCAGTAGCATTACTTCCGGTACTGTCCAAAGTAGTAGAAAAGTTAATTCACGAATCACTCAGCAATTTCTTTTCTAAACATAATATTTTGTGTAATGAACAAAAAGGATTTAGAAAAAACAAAAACATTAATTTAGCTATTTTCGACCTTTTAAATATCATTTTAAGAAACGTTGACACTAAAGTACCCATCTGCGCAATCTTAACAGATATGACAAAGGCCTTTGATTGTGTGGAGCACAACATTCTACTGAACAAGTTAAGCGCTTATGGAATAAGGGGAAATGTACTCAAACTTATTGAATCATACCTTAGCGATCGTAAACAGTACACGGAAATAACAAGAGTTTGCCCTAAGACGAAGATTGAAAGAAAATACCGATCCGAAGGACGAACAATAAAATATGGTGTACCACAGGGCACCGTCCTTGGGCCATTCCTTTTCTTAGTTGACATAAACGATTTGCCACGGCATGTTAATAATCCAATGGTGTTATTTGCCGATGACAGTACCGCGCTAGTAAAATGTATACATCCGGATAGCTATGAACAAGACATAAACAAGACTCTGGAAGAAATCGTACAATGGCTTGAAAAAAACAACTTGGTGATTAACCTACAAAAAACCAACATAATACACTTTCACCAACGCACAATTTTAAAAGAAGTATCTGTGGAATACAATAAACAAAACATCAACCAAGTTAACGTAGCAAAATTTTTAGGAATTTACATTGACAAACAGCTAAATTGGCAATATCAAGCAGAGGAAATTTGCAAAAAATTGAATAAATCAGCATATGTCCTTTCAAAGTTATCCAAAAAAGTTGACATTCAAACCATTTTAGTAGCATACCATGGACTGGTTGCATCAGTTCTAAGATTTGGTGTTATTTTCTGGGGCAATTGTAGCTCAAGGGAACACATATTCAAGGCGCAAAAACGTTGCATTAGAGCCATGTGTGGTTTAAAAACCACAGACAGTTGCGAACCAAAGTTTAAGTCCCTAAAAGTACTAACATTTCCGTCACTGTACATTCTGGAAATGGCAATGTTTGTAAAAACCAATATTAACTTATTTCCCATGATGTTAGAAGTTAGTAAAAGGCCTGTCAGAAGTCAATATAAAAAATTATTACATGTCGAGCCCTGTAACACAGCATTATTAAAAAAAAGTTTTATTTGTATGGGTCCTATCATATACAATAAATTACCTGACGATATAAAAGATTATACAGTTGAAAAGTTCAAAAATAAATTGGTAGCCTTACTAACAGAAAAATGTTATTATTCGATTAATGATTTTTTAATGGACGAATCTTTTTAATCAACAATTATGTATAATTTTAACATTTCTGACAATTTACCTATCACTATTATTTTTATTAATTAATATTATTTTTAATTTTATTCCTTAGCAATCATTTTAAGTGGACATTTCTCAATTTTAATTTAGTTTTTAAATTATTATTATTATTTTTTTGTATGCATGTTCTATTCATTATTTTTGTGACATTTTAATTTTTTTTTTGTATTACATATTTAACTTTGTAGATCTATAAATTAACATTTCTTAGTAATATAAATTTTGCGTGCCTATATCCAGGCAGAATGTACATGGCTCACTTCTATCTATTCCACCTATATTTTAATGTAACCTACATTCTATGCAAATAAATGATTTGATTTGATTTGATTTGATTTGATTTGATTTGATTTGAACGATTCGTGATTTAAAACTGAAGGTTTTTGAAAGACGAAACGTCTTTAAGACGTATCCGTCATGCCGTAATAGTGTGAACACGGGCAATTAAAATGTATAGCCACCCATAGAAAACAAAACAACGTGAAAAATAATGATTCGTCAAAAAACACGAAAAAAAATTCGTGAAAAAAGATGATTCGTCAAAAAACACGAATCGTCTTGTCGGATTAGTGTGAATTGAGAGCACTTACGTAAACTAAAATTGACGAAGATACAACGCTTCGGAAAATCACAAACGTCACTCGGTCGTTATAATTTTACAGGCGTTATGACGTCACAAGTCCCCACTCCTGAATGTCGAAGCATTTTGTCTTTGTCAATATTCATTGATTTAAAAGAACAAAAAAAATCGCGCACTAAAAAGTATAAAACAAGAACAATCCGTGTTACAGAAATTTTTAATTAATAGCCGTGGTCGTATGCCACCTAGCCAATAAAGATTGTGTGAAACAACCGCAGGTGGCATACGACCACGGCTATTAATTAAAAATTTCTGTAACACGGATTGTTCTTGTTTTATACTTTTTAGTGCGCGATTTTTTCGTAGTCGGATTTTAGTTATTTTAACTTATTTTTTATTTACACTATTTTGGGGTTATTTGAATAAGCAAAGCAGCGAGTCAATTTAAAATGTACTCATTAAGCCTTTTCATTTGATACCCATGTTGACACTGTTAGAAACAGGCAAAGTAGCTAGTAAAAGCTATATAATGTATATTATTTCAAATGTGCTCATCAAGTCCTTTAATTTGATACCCATGTCGATACTGTGCGAAAATATTTTTTTTTCGGTTACGACTTTTCATCCCCTAGAGGGCGCCATATTGGATTTGGTGACACGTCACCTACCCTATAACCAGCGGACAACTGAGACGCTTCTAACGACACCACACATTTGTCAAGTAATGATAAGTAGTTCAGAAGTTATGAGGGAACAGATGAACATACATACATACATACATACATACCGGTCAAAATCATAACCCTCCTTTTTGCTTCGCCGTAGTCGGGTAAAAAATACGTATTCATTATTTTTTAATACTCCTGACGGAATAAATAGATTTTCAATTTATTTATGCAGTAAAAAACTACCCTCTTGGACATGCCTGTATTAATATTGTACTTCAATCAAAGTTAGAGTTAATAGGCTTCTTCTGGGTCAGCTCAGTCCATCGTATACATTGCTTCTATCACCTCTGACGTACAGTCAATAGCAAACCCATCACAAAAAATAACTTACTGTTACTGTCTGTGTCATCCAACTATTGGGCAAAGGCCTCTCCCCATGACTTCCAACTACATATTTCTATCTAGGGCTAATGTGAGCCACTGGTTTTTAGTTTTATCTAGCTCATCCCACCGCAGTGGTAGACGCCCACGGTGACGGACGTCGCAAGATAATCTCCGGCCACTGTAGGCGCGGGCATGCGGGCGGCTAGTAATGGGCAACTCCCCGCTCGACCATGGACCATGCCCGGGTCGACGGCGCTTTGTGTTCCACGCGCGCCTCAAAGAGCGTCAGCAATCGTTATCGTCAGCGTCGGCGTCTAGAGGGCCAAAGCCTGCCGAGCTCGCGGGACTTATATCATTACCGTGACCCTGGAACGTGAAGGGCGAATGAAGGACACCGTGGATTTTAGTCAGTACAAGTCTGACAGTCGACTTACGAGTTGTAGGTCGTGGGTTCGAACCCAGTCAGGTGCATTACTTTGTGTAATTTATTTCAACACCACTGCTCTCAAAACGGTGAAGGAAAACATCGTGAGGAAACCGGCATGTCCTAGAACCAAAAATTCGAAGACATGTGACATCTACCAATCCGCACTGGGCCCGCGTGGTAGATTACGGCCCACTCCCTCTCACAGAGAGGAGGCCTGTGTCCCAGCAGTGGGAACATTTAAAGGCTGATGATGAAGTCTGACAGTCCCTCCTGCCCTGCCCTGGGTGGGAGGACTCATTTGATGATTTTACCATGCTAAAAAAAAAAAGACCCGCCATGTCCTGCGAGGTCTGCCGCGACGCCTTCTGGCTGTGTAAGGGCTCTTATGCCAGTGTTATATTGATTTGCAAATGGTTGGTACTTCTGTCCCGTTTATTTCTTAGTAAAACTTTTGTTCCATTAAAAAGTACAACAAGAACGGGAGCTCTGCTGTCCTTTATTCCTTTATTTGGCGTGAACTTCACAGCATTGTTGTTTCATAAACGGTCCAGTGTTTTTAGATTGCTTTCTTGTATTTTGTAGTATTTATTCAGTGTTTTCATGAAACGAGTATTTTATACTTGTGCTTTTTCTGAGGTGCATGAACTTATGTATTTAGTTTAATGTTATTTTAATATTGTAATTTATACTGTTTTAACCAACTTCAAAAAAAAAGGAGGTTGTCAATTCGACCCGTACGAGTATGTATGTAATATTTCCAGAACTGCCCAGTTTTCATATACCTGTTAGTCTATATCAGCGTCTAAACAAATATGCCAAATTTCAGAAGTGTATGTTTGTTTTCGCATATCTCCGGAACTACAAGTCCGATTTAAGTTATTTATTATATATATTGTTATAGCTGTCGGGAAATACAGATTCAGGGAATTCCACTCCTTAGCTGTGCGTGCAGTAAAAGTATAGGCAAAACTTTTTGTACGCCCTTTTTTGTATTTTACTCGATATAATTATACTTTTATTACTTGTCAAAGATACATTTAGTTATTAGTTACAAGGGTACAATGACTTGTGCAGTTAGCATGTTTTATGCAGTTAGGATTGCAAAATTCGCTTCCATTCCATTCCGTGGCAATGTGAATTGAGCCCACACATTTCTGGTAATTTACCGAAATACACAAATGTGATGAGATCATTTAACCGTCCACAATTAATTGCTAATGTACACACGGCTACACATCAACATTTTTTTACCACCCTGGGTAGAACAGAAAGAACTATCAGACTCGTAACTGACTAAAATCCACGGTGTTTCTTCAATAATCCCTTACATTCCAAGGTAACTGTTAGCTGTTTAGAATCTACCGTGACCCCGCCAATCCTTTGGCCCTCTATGGGGGCCCCGTCAGATTATTGACAGCTGTTTGAGGGTCGCGTGGATCACGACACGCCTTCGGGCATAGTCTATAATCGAGCCACCACTATGACTCGCCGTCCACATGCCCATGTAAATTGAGCCTTTTTTTTTGTTTTTCGGGGGGATACCTTCAAAAGGCTACCGGTCTTTGGGGATAAGACCGGGGAGTGTGGGATTTTTACCTCACTAAAACCACCCCGCTGATCTCCACCAGCACATGGGAGGAGGCCCCGTTTCCTCTTAAAAGACCTCACCGTGGCCCCATCTGTGCGACGCCTGTTAGGACACATCCCTAGGGAAACTATAATAATATGATAGTTTTCTATTAACTTCGCTGTACAATTTTTTG
The DNA here is from genome assembly GCA_950005045.1 of Agrotis exclamationis. Lineage (NCBI taxonomy): Eukaryota > Metazoa > Arthropoda > Insecta > Lepidoptera > Noctuidae > Agrotis > Agrotis exclamationis. Next base: position 19,942,053 of record OX465430.1, read on the forward strand.
AGCCAAAAAATGAAACAATGTAAATTGAGCCTAAAGAATCATTATTTTAACCCTCCGCTATCAGTTGCTAATGTATGTATATAATATAAATTCTTAAAACCGAGCTCCATATTTCCCCGAAACATTTTAGTTTCCAATTTGAGTTCCTAATTTTCCTCGAATGGACGGTATCCATGAAACAAAACACCATGTTTGCATAATCTGATTACTGCCTATCTGGTGTGTTTCCCCCTTGTAATAAACATAGGATGATGTATAATACATATTTACTGAAAGGGTTGGTTTTACCATGATTCGTAGAACGTTACTGAATTTATTATTGGAACTCCATTAGCTATTGTCACTATGAAGAACCACAGTTATTTTATGATTGAAGTATTTTTTGCGTGTGTGAATTTAAAATCGGCACGCAGATATATTTTCGCACAAACGTTATATCATCATCATCATCATCAGCCGGAAGACGTCCACTGCTGAACATAGGCCTCCCCCTTAGACCGCCACGCCGAACGACAATTCGCCACTTGCATCCATCGGTTGCTCGCGACTCTCACGATGTCGTCGGTCCACCTAGTGTGGGGCCTGCCTACGCTGCGTCTTCCGATCCGTGGTCGCCACTCGAGAACTTTTCTTCCCCATCAGTTGTCAGTTCTACGAGCGATGTGGCCTGCCCATTGCCACTTCAACTTGCAAATTTTATGATCTATGTCGGTGACTCTGGTTCTTCGCCGAATATCCATGTTATCCGGATTTTATCCCGCAAAGAAACTCTGAGCATAGCTCTTTCCATTGCTCGTTGAGTGACTCTTAAACGTTACATCGCATCGCACCAATAATGCATCGATAGAATAAAACATCGTACAACTGAATTATCGACACAACGAGTTTGATATAATAAAAATCGAATCATCAACTTTTGAAAGCACGTAGTGAACCCACGGTTGGCGTAGTGGTTGAGCATTGCGGGTTCGATTCCCGCACGGAACAAATATTTGTATGATCTACAAATTAATAGTTGTTCCAGTTCTGGCTTTTTGTAAATAATAAATTCTGCACTGTCTTGTGTCTGAAGCTTATAATCTCTCTTGGATGGTTAGTTTTAATCCGTCTCTCTCACAACGCAAAACTCGACGGTACGATTGGCCCAGTGGCTAAGCGATCGACTTCTGCTCAGCGTATCACGGGTTCAATCCCTGCACGAAACTAATATTTGTATGATCTTCCAGTACATAGAAGTTCCAGGATTTTGTGTATGTGACTTTCTATATTTGTAAACGGACCCGCGATACAGGTGAAAATCCTTGAGTGGGGCAACACAACATGAAAGAAATAATTATAAGAAGCGACAAAATTACATAAGTACTCAACTTCGAGAAGACTCTAATTACTCCCAAAGAGTGATTCTTGAACTGTAATAATTGTACAATTCTGACTTCCATCTCAATTCTGTCATTTTAATTAAAAAAGGAACGCTGTAACGTAAAATCGTTTTCGCGTCAACAATTCTGCTTATTGAATTATTTTTCTTAAGAATTTTCTTTTGCAAAAAAAAAACCCTGGCCTTGTTTACTTTTTCGGGATAATTTGTGTCGTCGCAGAAAATGTGTATCTCTTCGAAATAAAAAATGTAAGACAGTTAAAGCATGTTTTTTTTTCTATTATAAAAATCTCTTCCATTTAGACAAATATAAGAAAACAAAACAGGGTCAAATATTTCGGCAACCTGATACGGTTTCGGATCTCCCCCTGTTAACTAACTTTTTTTTTTTTTTTATCGTGGTAAAATCATCAAATGAGTCCTCCCACCCCGGGCAGGGCGGGAGGGACTGTCAGACTTGTACTGACTAAAATCCACGGTGTCCTTCGATAGCCCTTTATATTCCGGGGTCACGGTAATGAGATAAGTCCCGCGACCCCGGCAGGCTTTGGCCCTCTAGAGAGGGGGCCCCGTCATTATGCTGACGCTCTTTGAGGCGCGCGTGGAACACAACGCGCCGTCGACCCGGGCATGGTCCATGGTCGGGCAGCGAGTTGCCCTTTACTCGCCGCCCGCATGCCCGCGCCTACGGTGGCCGGAGATCGTCTTGCGACGTCCGTCGCCGTGGGCGTCCACCACTGGCCTGTTAACTAACTTAGAATAATCATTCTAATCCTCTTATTAGAATGATTACTTAATTCTCTGCCTTAGATTTCCGTGTTTTCCGGAGCGTACTTGAAGTAGGAACGGCATTTATTGTAGGGAAAATACTTTGCTATCAGTGAAAACTTTTAAATGGTCATATTGTTGTTATTGTCTATGCAAGTGTGCCTGTCTAGCAGCAAGTTTTCCGGAAATAATAAAATAAATGAAGAAGCGCCTGCAATGTATGACGAAGGAACTAATTTTTTCCATCAATTAACGTCAAAGTTCCTGTTCACTCTGTATTAGGTAACATTGAAGTTTCTTTGTAATGTCAAAATAACAGCTCATTACCAAAACATAATAAAAAAAAATTAACACAACCGAGTATTTTCACAAGCATAAACTAATGACTAACTTTTAAAGCCACACAAAACCTTTTAATAAAGTCCACATTGCTGCATGTGAAAACTGAAACCACACTCATTTTACAGTTTCGCATTAAATAATGAGGTATGAGTATCCATGTAATTATAATAATTAAAAGCTTAACGAGCCAAGTGTACGTAAATGTTGTCTACTTTTATTATAAAATTCATAAAAGAGCCGTGACATGTAATATTATGATTGTATCGTTGTGATGTGAATAAATAATTTAATGTTTCGCATGTAAATCTTTTAATTTGAAACGAGTAATTTTTGTACACTTAATATTGTATTTAAAATTTCGCGTCTCTCGGAAACGACTAACGATTTGGATGTTTATTTTTATTTTTTTTTATTTTTTTCTACAATCTTTCATTTAGTTTCAAATGTCCCAGTGTCTCTCTGTAATCAAATCTCGCCAGTCCTAACACAAACTAAAACTTCTGGATTCCGGTTGAGTTAAAATTTTGCACGCATATGTCTATTGGGACTGTGTAATAATAAAAACGACAATAATATCGAGTGTTGACTCGTTTGATTCGTCTTGACGAGTACTTTATTATCAGAGTACTTCTTTCTAATAACAAGTAGCATTTTTTTCTTATATGAAATATTGATGCCTTACATGCGTACAAGATCTGAACGCTTTCTCCGCGGTCTACCGCCAATACATTTGCTCTCTGCCTTTGCCAAATCGCGCGGACGAGAATTGCGAAACTTTTGGAAATAATTTGCAATGGATTTTACTGTGTTTGCTAACCTGCGAATAGTGGTTATATTATAGTCATCATATTATGACAGAACAGAGGTCTATAATAGTTATTTATGATACTAGTGCGGTAAGTTGGTGTTTACAAACGAGTAGACGAATGTAAGCCCGAGATGAAATCGAGGGCTTACCATAGTCACGAGTTTGTAAATACCAATTTCCGCACGTGTGTCATACAATGTTTTTCAACACATTTGCGAGAAAACAGTACAATATGTAATTAAACAAACTTTATTTAGAAGTTTCTTATATCAAAATGGCGCGAATTTGCAAATGTCGCCACATGCACGTGGTGAAAAATAGAACTACATCTTTCGTCTCATTTACTCTTTAGTATTAAAATGAGACAACGTATTGAGCAAAAGCGCTTCCAAGGAGGTAGGAAACTCTTTGGTGGAGTTCTTATTTTTTTTTAATGGAAATTAAAAAAAAAACCGTAAAGAAAACGCACGGTGCTATACAACGGGGCGTGCCGTAAAGTAGGTACTTAGGTGAGAGTACCTATTTTACCGCACGTCCCGTTGTATGGTGCGTAATTTTTAACTTTCGAACAATGTATACAGGCTTCGTAAACGCATTTTTCGAGCAAATGTGTTGAAAATACATTTTCAGGCTTACTAGCAGTTTTCTCATCAAACATTGGAACTTCTCAAATATTTCATACCCAAGAAAATAAATCAATTCGATTCAAAACCCATCAAGCTAACTAAAGAGTGGAAATCATATAAAACCAGAAGTACACCGCTATTAATTACCTAGGAATAGAACCTAGAATCTTCACTGCATTGCAGTGAACAAAAAATGAACTATCACGACCAGAGTCAGAGTGATAGGCATTGACATTGTGGCCATAAAACACGCGGGTGGAGATTTGTGAGCGATAAAGTGGATGCAAAGCTTTCTTGGGAGAACTTATTTGATGGTTATTAGGTTTGAGCGGGCTTTCGTAATTATCTCTGTACAAAATTACAAGGTTGATGTTTCTTCTTGATTTATTATAAAACAAGTTGACCCGGCAAACTTCACGTTCACGTTTTAAACCTTCCCTGGACTTTCAAGATAAATTCAAAACCAAAATTAGCCAAATCGGTCCGGCCGTTCTCGAGTTTTAGCGAGACTAACGAACAGCAATTGATTTTTATATATAAGAGATTGTATATATAAGATAGAAGATAGGATATAAGATATAAGCCAAGCGGCCCGTCCCGGCTTCGCACGGATGGCCTATTCATTTATAACAAAAAATGTGATAAATGAAGAACCGCTCAACCGATTTTGTGTGAACTTCACAAAAACTATCTATTAAATATGTTATGTATGTTCGGACAACAAAGCCTAAACATTTGGTTTGGATAGGTGAGCCCGTTCTTGAGTTATAACATTACAACGAAAAGTGGCATTGATTTTTATATACAGGGTGGTCCAGGCCACATGGATATATTTTTTTTTTATATAGTCCGTTTAGGGACCTATTTGTACCCGCCAGGAAAATTAAAAAAAGTTTTTTTTTTATTTATTTATTTTTTAATTGGAGTTGACGAAACATCAATCGATTTCAAGGACAGTAAATATTCTTGCATTGATATGAAATTAAATGCACTTTTTTTTCTTTCTGACACTCTCACACATTTTTTTTTCTTTCTGAGAGAGTGCAATGTCTAAGTAAGCACCTAAAATAAAAATATAATATAACTTTTCATTTGAAAAGTAAATAAAAATCATGAAAACATTAAAAGTGGTGATATTTCTAAAATTACAAAAAAAAAATCATATCTTGTTAACGGGTGACAAGCGATTTTTTTTCCTGGCGGGTACAAATAGAACATCATGCGGAACATCATGGCCAAAGGAGCATTACTGGGGTTTCAAAAACATTTTAACAACATACAAAGTTGTAGACCTCTACGACTTTGTAAGTGGACAGTGCTACAGCACATAACTTGCTACGCCGTAGCACCTCTCGTAGCACTACAGGCCCCGCAATATTATGAGACATTCTTTACTTGACATGCACCTTTTATTAATTAATGACTTTATTAAAAACAAGTAAAACAGCAATTACATTATTATTCGCATTGCAAGAAAGATTCTGCAAATTAAAGCAATTTTTGTTTTCATTCATTCTTTTTATCCCGCTGATTTCCTGGCCTCAAAACATTCTCGTGTCGTTGACAGCGAGAAATTCAATCAACTACCCGCAGTCACGAGCATATTGACGAACACCGGAGATTTATTACCTATCAGGATTCATTGGTGGATTAATTTACATAATAACTCTGTATTAATGAAAGCATGAAATTTTAATATCGAATGATATATTTATTATTAAGTATAAAAATACATACCAGCTAAGTGGTTCCATTTACGACTCTACCACGACTGCGTGACATTAACGTAAAGTGAATACGCCAAAATTGACCCAAAAATACAAGATTTTGACCCAAAAATACGCACCCACAACACAGGACTAATGCCTTGTTTTAAACCCTACTCCACGATAAGGTTTTGGGGATTACCCCGCCGTTTAGCCCGAAAAAAAAATCCAAAAACAAAAACAGCTACTTTCACTAAGCACGTATTTTAAGAAATCAAACTTTGGAAAAGGTATTTAACTCGTCGAACAAAAAGTCCTAAGTATCTAGTTATTTTCTTTCTACTTCTAAGTGGGCAGAAAAATAAACTTTCTATTTTACCCTTTCATTAAAAGTTGGCCACTTGGGTATAAGAAGTACGAGATAGCTTTGACAATCGATTCTCTGAATGGAAACTGAATTTCATTATCTTTACTATTAATTTTGTCTCGTGAAAGAGTTGTTAGGTTTTTCTTTCAAGAAATTTTCAAAAATAGTCCAATATTGAATCTTGCCTCTTTATTTTTAAAAGAAATTAAAAATTATAGTCGGTATCAGTCATAGGATCCTAGCTCCCGGTGGTCAAGGCTCCAGAGAGAGGAACCTCCTAACAATGAACGCCGCGTTGTGTCAAAAAGTACTGCTTTTGAAATCAGGCCCTTGATCCAACTGCCTAACGAGAGCCTCCTAAGATGTTGCGGGACTGTCTCATCAGGTAACTAGGTTATTAAACTTGGCTACCGCCCCGCCCTGGGTGGGAAGATTCATTTGATGATTTTACCACGATAATAAATAATAAAAAAGAGCCTCCTTAGGTGGTGGCTCTTGGCAAAAAAGCTGAGTCCACATCACACACGTCGAATAGATAAACCTCGTAATACACTTGATCTATGTGATTGTGTATGCGAGTTTCTATGTATGTAAATGCGCCCACTACACAGGGAAGGGGAAATTCCTAGTATGGGGATGAAAAAAACATATCTTTCTCGGCTTTCACGAGGTTCTAAACTGTCACGTCATGCTAAACTGTTTCTTACTACTATTATAACAAATCTAAAAGTTTGTGAGGCTGGATGAAAAGTAATATCATTCATCAATTATGTATTTCAAGGATTATGTACGAATTTCCATTTACCAATTCAAATTTTCGATTTTAAAACGAAACAATCAAAATACCTATACATTTTAATGAGTGAATTTAACCACACAATCAATATACGAGCCCTCACATGATATGTAGCCGACAGTCTATTGTCCGTTCACCCCGATCGCCGAAAGCCGAAAGCCGAGCGATAAATCAAAATGGCGCATCGCGACATCGTGGTGTGTTGTCGATGATCGGCATGTCAAATGGGCAGGCTTTACTAGTGTTTATCATTCTTGAACCGGTTTTAAGAAAACTGTGGGTTAATGTTTTTACATTTTGCCCTCTAATCCTTTTCTGCTCTTCTTTTTTTGTCGTGGTAAAATCATCAAATGAGTCCCCACCTTCCACCCAGGGCAGAGCGGGAGGGACTGTCAGCAGACTTGTAGTGACTAAAATCCACGGAGTCCTTCAATAGCCCTATATGTTCCGGGGTCACGGTACTTCGTTAGTCCCGCGACCCCAGCAGGCTTTGGCCCTTAAAGGGGGACGAAACGTATAAGTCTTTACATTTAAAACAAACATCAGTTTTAGTCAACAGGTGACCGTAAAACCCGTTAATTACAAACGTAAACCGTACGTACGTACTACGTAATGTTGATACCGACATTATAGACTTCGGGAAAATAGCTCCCAAGGCGTTAATTACTTTTCGTTCGACAATATATTTCCCTAAACTACAGTAAGTTACGATCTGGACAGAAAGGTCAAGTGATGCTATGACTAGTACAGTCAGCGAAACAGTTTTTCCTGTGTATATGCATGCTATATGTTGTATGCTAGATTTATAACCGACTTCAAAAAGGTTTTCAATTCGCTCAGTAATTTTTTATGTATGTACACCGATTACTCCGAGGTTTCTGGTCCGATTTTTGTGATTGTATTGTATCGTATAACGGGCTGGTATCCGCAATCTCACGTCATATGCGCGTGTTTTGCGTTCGGGAGGGCCATATTTTGTGTGATTCTTTTTTTGTTCAATGCAGTATACCTGCCAGTAGTTTCTCCCTGGGAAAGAGGCGTTAGTATGAATATTTTATTGTACTTACTATCGAGTTCTGTTCCACCAATGGTAGTCCCCATAAATAGGCCAATCAGAGGAGGTAGCGCGACCGATAATGGCGTATTGCTCGTCACACGCAGTTGACTGCTGCGGCTGATTGACGGCTGACTGGCAGCCATTGTGGCTGAACACTGTGCTGGGAAACTAGGCTTTGATGGCCACGGCTAATTAGCAATTTGAAGTATATAAGTAAGTGTGCGTCGAGAAAAGCGTAAAATGCGCGAATTTCACACTTAATTTCTCTCTAAATTAACATTGCTAATATAGTTTGTTGATTATTTTAAATGGTTGGGAATATGATAAATTATGGTCAACATTATATTTTGGTTCAAATTATTCAACTAAAATCAAAATAGGTCATCAATATTTTGTTTCACTAAAGCACTTAATGGTATATGTGGAGATCTAAAGGGGAGGTCTATGTTCAGCAGTGGACGTCCTATGGCTGAGATGATGATGATGATGATGAAAGCACTTATAAAAAACTAGCCGTTGCCAGAGTAATAGTCCGCTAATACTAATAACACAAAAAATATCACTATCGATAAAATCAAGATACAATTATACGTGTTAAAAAACTTTCTGTACTTATAGGTATACCCAACGACCATTTATATCTAGACTCCTAATCACAGGCGACCGATGTCTGTCAACACATTAGGTAAAAAAGTCTAATCAACCGTCGTGACTCGACCACTCCTGTGAGTCCCCTCGTCGCACTGACCTTGAGTTAGCCAATCAGAACGCAGCACCCCGTCCCGACTTGGCAGAATAATTTTTGTTAGTCAGATTGTGCATGAGGCGTCTAGATATAAATGGCCGTTGGGTATACCCAACATCAAATACCTTCAGTAGTTTTTGCGTGAAAGTAACAAATCATCCGTCCATCCACCTAATCATCCATCCTCACAAACTTTTGCATTTATAATATTGTAAGATATCCAAAAATACGGTACAGTTCACGGTTTGGGTTGGTCATTTACTATCAAGAAGAACAGGCAAGATGGTTCATAGTTACTCCTTTTAAAGTACTTGCTCTAAAATGTTCAAATTCCAATAATTCAACAGCTCGAATTGAGCCAGGGGATAGTTACAGCTATCACTTTTCATGTCATTTGTCGTTCAGCAGCTACCCGGAAATTGGGCCCGGCTAAAATTGAGCTCGCCTGAATTCGTAAAACCGTTGTTCAGACACCGTAATCCAAAAGGTGGTAACTCAACAAATGTGTGTTTCGAGAAAATAGGAATGCACAAATACTTTTACTATATTAAAATTTTAAATTATTTGAAAGAAAGTGTTTTTGCTGTTTCCTCATACCACTTGTCAAAAACCTCTCGAGCCAAGCCAGGCCAAGTCCAAGCAAGATCCTCGGTTTGAACATACTCAGATATTCATTAATTACTAAATCAAACTTGTTCGCGGTTTCTTTCCACTTATCCCATTCTTCTCTTTAAGCTTTATGTAAACAACATTTTTAACCGTCTCTAACGTCTCATTTTCTCTGTACCAAAATTTATCAAAATCAATTGAGCAATTTAGGCATGAAAGCGCATAAAACCAACTGACTTTCGCATTTATATGAGTTAAGATCTATTACAAGTAATATGCGGAACTAGTAACGTTCCCATTCATTACAGTTCATTACCTATCGCTTACCAGAATTTTATTTTTAGTTCTTATTTTGCTTCATAGATGTCGCTAGTGATCCTATTTGTTGTCGACATAATTATATCCGCTACAGCAGTGATGTTCAGAAATGTTGAGTTTTTGAGATACCCCGCTTTTGTTCAGGAGGCCATTGTTTATGGCTATCGATATTTGATGGGCTCGCTGTCCGATCAATTATGAAAATATTTACAGCAGAGTGTAGGGTTAAATAAATACCGAGAACATGGTTGACAATGGATTTTCAATATTAAATGTAAACTACATCAATGCAGCTGTTGCCAGAGTATTTTTACGTATTTTTTCTTTTTATTTATCAATCAATAATGACAAAGATAAAACGCTTCGAAATTCAGAAGGAGGAGGAGTAGGAGGCGTTATGACGTCACAAGCCCCCACGGCTTATGACGTCATAACGCCTGTTAAATTATACAATTACTCAATTATACCGACCTAGTGACGTTTTGTGATTTTTAGAAGCGCTGTGTCTTAGCCAATTTTGGTTACCGTGAAAAATGAAAAAATACGGGTCAAATATTTTTTCATTATCCATTTTTCGTAATATTTTTTTTTATAGTAAAATATCCTATTTATCCCACATCAAATTATAAACTAATAATTAATATGATGTAAGAGTCACTCAACGAGCAATGAAAAGAGCTATGCTCGGAGTTTCTTTACGGGATTAAATCCGGAACAACGATATTCGCCGAAGAACCTGAGTCACCGACATACCTCGTTTTCCAAGTTGAAGTGGCAATGGGCAGACCACATCGCTCGTGGAGCTGATGACCGATGGGAAGCCGATGGGAAGAAAAATTCTCGAATCGCGACCACAGACTGGAAGTCGTAGCGTAGGTAGGCCTCCCACTAGGTGGACCGACGACATCGTAAGAGTCGCGGGCAACCGATGGATGCAAGTGGCGAAATGTCGTTCGGCGTGGCGGTTTAAGGGGGAGGCCTATGTTTAGCAATGGATTCTTCCAGCTGATGATGATGTAAAATAATAATTATTATTATTGGTGATTAAGCAGTCCAACTAACACAAAGTAACTAATATACGTAATATACCGACGAAACAATATTTGCAACAACCAATTATTACCTCGGCAGGTAATATTCACAACACAACACAAAGCAATATTAACTAATAATATGTAGCGATGTACTAATTTAGCACAGTAGCTTCACACAATACATATACAAACATAATATATCTACTGTACAATGCAGAAACCAATTACATAGCTATACATAATCCCGGTATTAAGCTACAGGAGGATGTGTTTCGTGAGCCTCATAGGTACGATATTACATGTTTCATGATGCAAAATTTGTTTATTTTTGTATTTTACGATATAATATATTGCTGTTGTAGGATAATTGTAATAACGTATGATAGGAAGAATTTACTAAAAATATTGAAGTCGAATTTCGTAAACTTTTTTTTTGGGTGTTATTATTATCGGATAAGTCCTCCCGTCCGTAGTCGCGTCAGAGCACATCCTACAGTCCAGCGATGTGATTATTATTATTAAGAATAGCAGGACCAGTGTATCCTGCGTAGACAGTCCAGCATCTTCAGTGAGTCGTATAATGACTTTGATTTTGGTTTTTTACCTAAATAAGCAGACACAAATATGCCTTTTTCTCATAGAAAGAAGGATTTTATCACAAGTATCCCTTAGCTTGCCAAAGTCGCCAAGTCAAGACGTAATTTGCAAGGGTCAGCTCAGACCGAGACGCGGCGTTGCGCGCACATTTCAATAGAGCAACGCAGTGCGGCGTCGCGCTGCATTTTAATAGCGACTCAAAATCGAACTTTATTTACTACACGATAAGATACACATTTGCAGTATCGTTGCGTCACGTCGCGCCGCGTCGCGTCTTGGTGTGAACTGACCGTAATAAGGTAGTGGTTGGCTAAACAGGATTTTCTACCAAACTTGGCACCCATTTTTGATCTTACTCCTTTTGTCAGCGAAATCGACATCCACCCATATTTTTTTTTAGTCCATACCTATTATTTGAATCAATTATAGCAGCTCACAATTTAGGACCCATTACAAATACCGGCATTGATCTTGAGCGCTGACCTTCACCTGCGCAGAAGTTACTTATTAGGTCCCTTTGGTAGATGAAATGAGGAACGGGGGCGGGGAAAGTGTAGTGATTGGTCCGCGTAGCGTGCCGTAGCGCATCGCGTCATAGCCGCCACTCGGGATTCGTTGTTTTGTGCGTTTTATTTGTTTTATTGTGCGTTTCATTTGTCGATAAGTGTACGATGCGCAAAGCCATCCCCACTCTTACGCCAAGCGCTCAAGAACCGTGCAGGTTACTGTAATATTAGTAGTCATTTTTACCCGTGGTGCAAGGCAACTGGGCTTCTCCCAGTTGTAATGTCCCTTTGTGCCTATTGGCCTTGCTTTTTTCTGTCTCCTGCTTGCACGCAGGGAAGTGGAAACATATTTTTCCTACTCCTCCACTATTCTTTTCTGATTAATTTCGTGCAGGATGCAAGACAGGTAAATTCATTCTCCGGGACACGTCGAGCTTCATTGTCTCGGCGCTTTTCTGGTGGTTGCCACTGTTGATTCTGGCTCTCAGGAGTTGCAGTGGTTTGGGAATAGTGTGGGGGGTTTGTCCCAAAAAAAAAATCCACCCATATTCCTATTATTGAACTTGGCTACCATTTTATCAAGCAAGTGAAGCCGCGTGCGATCCTAGTAAAATGTATTCTATTCTTGACATTGTATGGCATCCATTTAGGTTTCAAAACAAACTTATTAATTTTCAGATTAACATCCTATAACCTTCAGAGTAGAACAATGTTTGCTAACTAATAATAGCGAATTAATTTGGATACATCAGGGATTAATCTCAATAGGCGAAGATTAGTTCTGCAGTGATTGTTAATGTTCAGAGATTAGGCAGTAAGATTAGGATAATGTTATCGAATATTAAGTACAGATACCGGCACGGTTCTTGAGCGCTCGGCGTAAGAGTGGGGATCGCTTTGCGCATCGTACACTTATCGACAAATGAAACGGAGAATAAAACAAATAAAACGCATAAAACAACGATAGACCGGGCCAATCACTACACTTACCCCGCCCCCGCGCCTCACTTCATCTACCAAAGGGACCTAATAACTCACTTCTGCGCAGGTGAAGGTCAGCGCTCAAGATCCATGCCGGTATTTGTACTGGTGCATGTATTCTTTTTTTTTTTTTCGTGGTAAAATCATCAAATGAGTCCTCCCACCCAGGGCGGGGCGGGAGGACTGTCAGACTTGTACTGACTAAAACCCACGGTGTCCTTCAATAGCCCTTTACCTTCGGGGGTCTCGGAAGCTCTTTAGTCCCGCGACCCTGGCGTGCTTTGACCCTCTAAGGGGGACCGGTCATTTTGCTGACAGCTCTTAGAGGACCAAAGCCTGCCGAGGTCGCGGAACTGTCTCATCAGGTAACCGTGACCCTGCAACGTAAAGGGCTATTGAAGGAGCACCGTGGATTTTAGTCAGTACAAGTCCGATAGCCCCTCCCGTCCAGAAATCCCGTCCAGGGCGAAGGGACTGATTTGATGATTTGATCACGATAAAGAAAAACATAAAAGTATTTTTAATACAGTGGAGTAGGTAGTAAGCAATACCTACATGTACAAAAGCAATTTATGTATTCGTCGATTCTTTGAAAAAGTACTCCTATGTTAAACATACTCGTATACAAAGTGACTATTATTTCTTGGCAGTAAAAGAAATTCTTATTTGATTGATATATTTGTCTTGCCAATCTTTAACGTGAGCGAAATATTCCTAGAAAGTCGATTGTCACTTTGTCATTGGTATGAACACACTCATTGAAGAGAAGACTCATTAACATTGCTGTTTGATGCCAACTATTTACAAACATGACATCGAACTTCGCTATAGTATAACTACACGTTAGCGAGCAAAAAGTATGGAAGCACCTACTTCGAATTAATATAGGTTACCTCCTTAAATAATTGCGTGATTTGACTGAATTTGATATCAACTTATAGTTAATAGTGCAAGTGCTGAAAACCTCAAACGGCGTAAATACAATGGCTTGACTAGCAGCTATGTATTTGAGCCGTTTGGGTTTGAAATACTAGGGCCATGGGGTCCGAGTGCTCACCAAGTTTTTAAAGAGCTTGCTAAACGAATAGTCGACTCTTCGCGTGACCAGAAGGCTGGCCTATTTCTTGGTCAAAGAATTAGCATTGCCATCCAACGTGGCAATGCTGCCAGCGTTCTGGGCACTTATCCCGTTGACAGCGATGTGGATGAATTTTTTGATGCTCTTTGTTAGTTGTAGTAATTATTATTAGGCTTGTTAATTTAGTTTTTTAATGTACATAAATAACATTATAAGTGCGTTAATAGTTAAACCTTTAAAACGGTACCATTTTTATCACCCATAACTAGTTTTAAGTACTCAAGATCGTGCGTTTACAAACTGCATTAAAATGCAGCAAGTTGCGTTTTTAAATTGGTTAGTAAAAAACGTCTGAAATTCGTGCACTTGAATAAAAAGCTATCCGTCTTACCACAAAAAGATAAACATGTTGAACGCTTGTCTAAAAAAAGTGTAACTGCAAAACAACCCTTATATCAACGTGATACGTCGTTTTGACGTTGCCAGTTTTTTTAGACAAGTGTTTAACAGATGGTTTTTGGCGGAAGTTATTTTTAAAGTCATTTTTCACGATTTGTTATTCTTGTGAACACCAACATTTAAAAGATGACATTGAAATAAAACGACAAAAAAATACAGAACGTCAAACGTTCTCGTGTAAATAAGCTGTTACTAAAAGGATTTTCACATGTTATATACCCATGAGAGGTTTCAAGCTTCGTCGTAAAACCACTTCAAAATATTCCAAACGTTGCTCCGTCAAACAGTCTCCTGAGAGAAGACAGTGACGTCACAACGTGGTCCAATTACCGCTAGCCCTCGGATTATCTACTATTCATGTCGAGTTGGGGCTCCTGAACAAGCGGGGAATTCAGCTTCTTCGGTCAAAAGGAACGGATTTTTGATGATGGCATTGACATGAAAGTCAGACGTCAGCCCCTAAGCATCGTGCGATTACTTTTACGCTCGCTCTTTTTATTGAATAAACCAGAGGTCTTATCACAAGATTTCCGTATTTCACTTACAGCATACTTGAAGTATTTACGGCGTTTATTATATGGAAGAGCAGTGGTGGCCCAGTGGTATCGGCCTCGACTTACGAGTTGTAGGTCGTGGGTTCGAACCCCGCCAAGCGCATTAATTTGTGTAATTTATTTCAACACCACTGCTCTCAAAACGGTGAAGGAAAACATCGTGAGGAAACCTAGAACCAAAAATTCGAAGACATGTGACATCTACCAATCCGCACTGGGCCCGCGTGGTTTACGGCCCACTCCCTCTCACAGAGAGGAGGCCTGTGTCCCAGCGCTGGGAACATTATAGGCTGATGATGATGATTATATGGAAAATGAAAAGATGCCTTTAGTGAACAACAGCGACGACAAAGTTTACGAACGAGGAACTCATTTGTCCTATCAAATTAACGTCAATGTTCCCGTTTTTTTTTCACTTTAAGTCACAAAAACTTGAAAAGTGATGTCGAAGATAAACTTAGAAAGTACATTAAAAAGGCACATTATTGGTTCTTGCCCGGGTCTGACTGCGGCACTTCAGTGCACAAGAAGCGAAGTGTTTAACCTCTTTTGATCTTTTTTTTCTTCAGTTTCTTTCTTGTTGTCTTAGTGTCCATTCGCACGAGGCACGGGTTTTTTTCTGGGCGTTAAAAACCGCCGGAAATAGAACAAATGCTTTCCCATGTATCTGTTTACACGACAGCGCTTTTAAAACGCGGCGTTTTTTTTGAACTACATTTGTTTTAAATACGGTTACAGTTAGTTTTAATTTACCTTTTTGTTAAAACTCAGCGTTTTTTAACGCCCAAAAAAGCGCTCGTGCGAATGTGGGGTTAAAGTGAATTTATATTCCAAAAACGCTCGCACACTGGCTCCACACCACAAAACATACTTAACACTTCCACATTAGAATTATTTACTCACTCCCTCTAATTTGGCTGTAAGTCCCATCACCCCATCATCCCTCTGACGTCACGGGGCATGTCACCGTCCCTAATTCACGACTCTAGCCATGATTGATGGCGAATCGAAATCAGTTGACATACGAATGGACAATGAATCAGAGTCGAGTAAAATGGACTGTTTACTATAGGTATATTTGGAAACGGAAATGTTATTGCGAGGCTAATTATAGTAACAGGTTTCTTCTGGGTAAGCTCATCCATCGTTAGAGTTTGTCTCTGAATTTGACTTAGACTAGAGTGAAGTACAAAGGGTATAAATAAAAAAACCAGCCAAGTGCGAGTTGGACTCGCGTGAAGAGGGTTCCGTACGATGTTTGTTAAATCTGACCCAAATTTGTTTATGGTAACTAAAAATATTGAGTGATTTACCATGTTATTTTAATATCATGGACTTCTTGTCTTCTTATAGGTTTTCCTATAATCTATAGGTAGAAAACTAATTTATGTATTTTTTTCAAAATTTTAGGTTCAGTAGTTTCGGAGATAAGGGGGGGAATGGTAAATTTTCGTCTATTTTCTTGAATAACTTGGAAACTAATTACTAATTTATTTTAAAATTACAATAAAATACATTTAAGATCTTCTCAGCAAGACCTTTCATTTCATATGTCATACGATGCAGTTTTTAAATATTTTTTTCAATTTTCCTCTTCCCTCCAAAAAATTACCTCCCATATACAGATTACATCTATTCACGTCATACCTCTGTACTTGGGTCACAGGAATTGATTTGTGTACTAAATTTCAACTTAATCGGTCTAGTAGATTCGGAGATAATTGACTGTAAGCGACAGACAGACGGACACACGAGTGATCCTATAAGGGTTCCGTTTTTGTATTCGGACGTACGGAACCCTAAAAAAATGTTTTTCAGTAATTGAGCTAGCGACCCGCCCATAAGGGTTCATGATTTTGACCTAAACCGGTGGATTTTCTTACAAAAAACCTGTACTGTCAAATAGAATTATGCAATTAGGTGCAGTCGTTCGGAAGTTATGCACAGTAAAATCATCAAGTGAGTCCTCCCACCCAGGGCAGGACGGCAGGGACTGTCAGACTTAAAAATGTTGTATCTGAGTACAATTGTACAATTTTTTTTGCGATATTCAATTCATCAAAATGCCTGCCCTGAATGGAGTGGAAGAGACTGTCAGATTCGTACTGACTAAAAACCACTCTGATCCTTCAGCTGCCCTTTGCATTCGAGGGCCGTGGTACCCTCTTATGCTGCCCGAGACCCATCTGACACTATTCTTACGCATTTTTATTAATCGTCTGTAAAAAAAAGTATCGCACGATAGATTCAAGTTTAAATGAATATTACTGAAAAATAAACGCATCCATCTCTGTATTCTCCATTGAAATGCAATCATATCGAATATAAGACGGAATACTTAGTTTCCTATCCAATTTCCTTTTACTTATAAAATAAATATCAGAGAAAACTTAGAATCTCTCTCCTTGGATACAAGCTGAATGGATCTATTGGAAAATAAATTGAGGATTTTCATGGCAAATCCTTCTGCAGCTAGTAGGAAGATGGGTTGTTTATCTCTCGCAAAATTTTGTTCAAGGAACAATATTTCTGATTAGAGATCTGAAATCAGAGGTGGCCCAGTACTATCGGCTCCGATTTACGAGTTGTTGGTCATGGATTCGGACCCAACCAGGCGCAATCATCATCATATTTATCAGCCGTAGGACGTCCACTGTTGAAAATAGGCCTCCCCCATACCCAACTATTGTTTAGATTTAAAACGGGATATTTACCATGTTTATTATTTGTTTTGAGTTTCCGATATTTCGGCACTGTTGCAAGCGCCATGATCACGGAGGAACTGAAGTTATTGCGGGTGGATGTTTATGAGCAGACAAAACGGTCTACCCTCCTTCTCGTTCGTTTTTTGCGTTCGGCACCACTACTATTGTCACTCGTCTCACTCACAACACGATATTGTTCCCGACACACAAAACTCACTGTATCCGCTCGCGAAGTTGTTATTGTATTTTTTCGGTTTTTACACAATTGGACCACTGGGTTCCAGGCCCTCGAAAACTCAAAACAAATAATAAACATGGTAAATATCCCGTTTTAAATCTAAACAATACTCCCCCATACCCTTCCAAAATGACCCGTTGGAAGCGGCTTACATCCGCGCGATCCTGAGATCTTCATCAGATCGTCTGCCCGTTAGGCGCATTACTTTGTGTAACTTATTTCGTCACCACTGCTGTGAAAACGGTGATCGAAAATATGGTAACAGAATTAGCATCTCTTAGAATAGAACATTCGAAAACATGTTAAGGGAACAGTGTAAGTATAAGACGGGGTATGATAAGAAAACACACACTTAAGGCAAGCTTAACACAATACTAATGTAGCGCAAGCGCCAACAGGACGCCATTTGTTAATGGCCGCTTGCAAATAACGTCCTGTTGGCGCTTGCGCTACGTAAGTGTTGTGTTAAGTTTGCCTTAAGTGTGTATGTCCCAATTATACCTCGCGTCCCCGTCTTATACACTGTTCCCCTAAGTATACATCTACCAACCCACACTGTACCAGCGTTGTGGATAATAGCCCACTCCTTCTCACAGAGCGGAAGGATGTGTCCCAGCTGTGGGGACCACTAGGTAAGACTGGTTCCTAAATATAAAATTATCTTTTCAGATGCTGACGGTTCGGAACAGAAAGTGTCAATAATGCTGAATGGAGAGGAATCGGAACTCTACTTCGTGAACTGTACTACGACAAAGGTAAACAGGATCGAAATTAACTTTTAGTAACTAAGAAGTTTCAATTAACTGTTCAACTAAGGAATTCGAGAAATTGGAATATTTCAGGGAAACTGGTGTGATTCGAAGAGCTTGGCTGTTGGCAGTGTTGAAATGTTATCTTACTTCTTGCTTAATCCTAACTTCCTAATCCTAACTTATATTGCAAATGATAAATTAAGTTTGTTACCTTTTCACGCTTCAACCGCTGAAGCAATCATTCAGTTTGCATAATACGTTGTCAGGTGTAAAGAAACTTTCATCGCAAAAAAAAATGTTTCTGAACTTAATAAACTTGTAATGATAATAGATGAGATCACGTATCGCTGAATTGATTGTCAAATTCTAAAGTAACGTGAATAAAACAGCGGGAAAAAGCTAGAAACAAAGTTGACTTGAAATTGAATCAAAATTGATGGCAGGTATGGC
This sequence comes from Agrotis exclamationis, assembly GCA_950005045.1. Lineage (NCBI taxonomy): Eukaryota > Metazoa > Arthropoda > Insecta > Lepidoptera > Noctuidae > Agrotis > Agrotis exclamationis. The sequence continues at coordinate 19,960,927 of OX465430.1, forward strand.
GTAGTGGTTGAGCGATCGACTGCCGCGTCGCGTGTCGCGGGTTCGATCCCCGCACGGAGCAAATATTTGTATCTGTAAGTACTTGATCCGGGTTTGGGTATTTGTGTATGTGAGTTTCTATGTTTGTAAACGCACCCACGATACAGGAGAAATTCCTAGTGTGGGGCAACGTTTTATAATAATAAATGTGTTTGTTTAAGCGAAAGTTTGGATAAATGGATGATTGAACTGAACGTCGTCGTCGACCTTGCCTTTGTCACCCCTGACCTAAACTAAGGTCAAAAGCAAACACATCGTTAATAAAAAAAAACTGCATGAAGGAAAAGAAAAAGATTATAGTCTTAATGAATAAAGACTTAATACCACGCGGGCAGAACCGCGAGCATAACCTAACGTAAACTAATTGAACAAATATTCTAGGAAGAAATCGAGCGCGCCGAACCTCCAGATGCCTTCGTGGTGATCTACTCGGTGGTGGACAAGGCATCCTTCCAGAAGGCAGAACAGGAGCTGGCCAGGCTAATAGACAGTGACATGCTCCGATCAAGACCTGCTATCCTGGTGGCCAACAAAATAGACCTGGCTAGGAGTCGAGCTGTATCGACACAAGGTGAGTTTACTATCAACAGTTACTTTTTCTCTCCTGTTCTATCAAACTCTTGGACCGCTTGCAAGGTCTTCCTCTTCTGCTTCAACTTCTCACGAACCTGTGCGTCCTCCTTCCAATTCTGACGGAATTGATCTAGTTTTTCGCGCCACCTCCTTCCTGGTTTCACTGTCTCAGCCACCGCAGTGTTAAACTTTTTTGGCTCACTATATCGTCCGGTATGCGGCAGACATGTCCTGCTCAGACCTCAGTCCCATTTAAGTTGGACAGCCTTCTGAGACACAAAGAATGAATTAGTAAATAAAACTGAAATATCAATATTTTAAGGAAACCGAGAGAAAATCATTTATTTATTGGTAGTTCACATAGCTATAGCAACAGTTTTGTATCAGAATCTGAAAAATAATAAGGTTACATTAATTTTATGCCCTCGTAAATTACTCTTTGATAATACCACTTGATTATAAATTGGTATACATGCATCTCTCGTTGAACTAGTGGTCACAAACGCAACCGTTTATTGTAGTGTTGTACTATTGGATTTTCCATCAGGAATTCTTCGGTAGTAGCCATGGACTCTGGATTTGCGCCAGGATGATAGCAATAAATAAATCGACTGGCCTGTGGGTCTAGTGGTTAGTGACCCTGACTGCTATGCCGGAGGTCGTGGGTTCGATTCCTACCCAGGACAAATGTTTGTGTGATGAGCACGATCATTTGTTCTGTGTCTGGGTGTAATTTATCTATAATATTTATGTATTTAGAAATATATAAGTATGTTTATCAGTTGTCTAGTACCCATAACACAACACAAGCCCTGCTTAGCTTGGGACTAGATGGCGTTGTGTGATAGTTGTGGAATATCATATCATATCATCAATAGGCTCGCCCTAATATGGCCGTATTATGAAATGAGGGTATGCTATTAAGTGTTCCTCTGCCGAATCTTCCGGGATAGATCATAGAGTGGGATAGCACAAAGGATACCTTTCATCCTGTTATTGCGTTTCTTTAGGATAATTTTCGACGTAATCGCAGGCGAAGCCGCTAACAAATGCTAGTTACTTATCTCCAAACTTGGTCAAGATACACAGTTTTTCATATCCAATATTACCTTATTAAGGACATCCACATAATTATCTTTTGTTAGCAAGAATTGATTTCCCTGGAGACGGGAGCGCTCTGATGATGTATTTATTCATATTATTTTGTTATCTGTGCTTGGAGGTTATACCTATTCTTGGTTTCTAGGGTTCCGTACCCAAAGGTCCGCTGTCCGTCTGTCTGCCGTTTTTATGCCGCCGATTTTTATATTATAGGTTTATAAGTAAAGGCTTATTTGACATTTAGGGAAATTAATGTTTACTGAATTTCAAAATGGCACACTGCGCCAACTTGCTTAAACAAAACTGATAAAAAATATACTTTGTCGTGGCGTAAGGCGAGTTCCCCTAGACATCTAAAAAACTATTGAAAGTTAAATTCAGGAGAAAAAAAAAATATTACGGCCTCTGACAGATATACCTATGCTTTTCATTGAACTTCACCATTAACTTTTCAATAAGTCAATGGATTTACAAATGGTGTTGACAATCATAAATTTATCTTATATTTTCCTCACTATCGGACCTTAAAACTCAAAATCAATAAAAATCATGATAAATATTGCTTCATGATCATCAGACAAATGTCTCGCTTCCTCAAACCAAATCACAAACTAATTATCTCCTCTCTCCAACAGACGGCAAATGCCAGGCCTGTACCTACAAAGCGAAATTCATAGAAGTATCAGTCGGCATCAACCACAACGTGGACGAACTGCTAGTGGGCATCCTGAACCAGATCAGGCTAAAACGGCAGCAGTACACAGCGGAAGGAGGCAGGGAATCTTCGCCAGCCCACTGGTACAAGTCCCGAGGGGTGGTGAGAGCCAGCATGAAAGCCAGGCAGATGTTCACCTGGATCTTCGGGAAGGAAGACTCCAAGTTCAAGAACTGTGAGAACCTCCACGTCCTGTGAGTGGAGAGTGACGGACCAGTGTTCGTCTAAAGTGGTCAAAGACTTGGACTTCTGTGTGTGATACGGACAGATCTGTGTGGTACGGTGTTTGTTTGTTTGTACTTAAATGTTTAAAATGATGCAGCTGGTTATGGTAGCTGGAGAGTAACTATGACGTCTTAAAGCAGGAGTTATCAGTGTGGGAAAGAGACAGAACTATACAAGTCGTCTAGCGCCACCTCGTTTGCCCACTGGAATTACTATCGCTATATGACGCACCACCTGGTATTTTACGGTACTTCTTTGGAATACTTTTACAGTTATTTCACCGCTGATTTTGTTTGTTTGGCGTACGGCAGCCGGAAATCGCGTCACGATCCGCAGTGCACTGAGGTTGCCCGAGTCGGTTCAGATTCTACCCTAAACTGCATGCAGTAATTGTCTATCTGTCCATGGGTCATTTTATTATTTTCCGAAGAGATTTCCATTCAAAATCGCAGTGGTCTTTATTACGATTGTTTTAAAGTTTACATTCAGCTGCTCTTCTTCTTCTTCCTGCCCTTATCCCATTCTATTTGGGGTCGGCGCAACACGTTTTCTTCTTCCATTCTCCCCTATCAGACGTCACAGTATCATTTACTCCTTTTTCTTTCATATCATTCCTTAGACAATCCATCCATCTTTTCTTTGGCCTTCCTCGTCCTCTCCATCCATCAACATTCATACTCATCACTTTCTTAGTCACATGGGTGTCATCCCTCCTCATCACATGTCCATACCAAGATAGACGATTCCCTTTCATTTTTTCTGTAACAGGCGCCACTTTCAAACTTCCCCTTATAAACTCATTCCTTACTTTATCCATTCTTGTCACTCCACACATCCATCTCAACATCCTCATCTCCGCTACATGCAATCGTTTCTCATCCATCTTTTTCACAGCCCAGCATTCCGATCCATACAATACGACAGGTCTAATCACGGATTTGTATATTTTCCCCTTTAACTTGAGGGGCATCCGTGGGTCGCAAGTTGTTCCGGTGACCTGTCGCCATTTCATCCATCCCGAGTTGATCCGGTGTGTTATGTCCCGGTCTACATCGCCGTCTCCTTGGACAAGCGACCCGAGGTACCGAAAGTCGGAACAGACTGGTATGGGCGTTCCTGCAAGAGTAATGGGCACAGGACTGGAGAGACCGCCAAAATCGCAAAACAAATACTCTGTTTTGGTTCTGCTCAATTTCAGGCCAACGTTCTCCAGTCTTTGCCACCACACCTCCAATCTGTTCTGGACCTCTAGGCCGCTCTCGGCAATCAGCACAATGTCATCGGCAAACAGCATGCACCAGGGGGCCTCTTCCTGGATGTCCGACGTCAGAGCATCCATTATCATCAGGAAGAGGTACGGGCTGAGAGCCGACCCTTGGTGCAAGCCAACCGCTACATTGAAGCCAACCGCTACATTGAAGCTGCCGTATATATTGTATCATGTAGATAAATATATATCTATTGTATAAATATATGCTAAAATTAGTTTACATTCAGCTGCTATCTTGGATAAAAAGAAAACAGAAAATTGCAAAAACTGGTGCTGTCATTGTTGACACATTCATCAGATGACATAACCAGCTGTGTTACCAACCAAAAAAATAAAATGCCAAATATAAAATTGGTATTTCACTAGTCGTTATGTGCCAATTTTGAGAGAATTTAATAGTTAAGTTTATATTTAAATTTAAGCTAGGTACACATTTAAGTGAGACGTACAGTATTTTACCGAATACTTTTAATATATCATTAAAATGACGTATCAGCAATATATAAAATATAAGTGATATATTGTATCATGTAGATAAATATATATCTATTGTATAAATATATGCTAAAATTATTGGACCATGCGTACTTACATTATATTTAATTACATATAACAATGTTACTTGTCGTAATTTTATAGTATTTAATATAGTACCTTAAATACACCAATATACCTATTTGTGTAGTTAATCAGTAAATACTATTACATATTGTTATGATAATGGCATATTTAGTATAATTTCCTCTGTACCTACCCTTTTGTACGAAATTTTGATGTAAGTAAAATCAGTTAAAGTTATGTTATATTCTTAGTGAAGCGTTTCCATTTCTATAATATTTTCATGTTGGTTACCTCATAAAATAAACATAATATAATTAAATTATGAAATCGCAAAATGTTTAACCCAGCCTTTAAAAGAATCTAAATTATTACAAGGTCTATAAGTACTTCGGTAATTTATTTTTTAAAAGAATTTTACTTACATTAAAAAACAAACCCACAAAAATATAACATTGAGCCGTTCTTCTCACTAATTATAATTAGTAAAACTTTATGTTCAAATTCAAATCGATCCAGGGTCCATGTTATTCCTTCCATCCATGCCAAACCTACTCATTTATCGTAAAAATACTATTTATATCATCTTAATATAATTATAAGAGGTAATTATACCACAAGTGTCAGATTTGGGGTATTCTATTGGAACTCTAAACTTGGAAAATACATCGTATTTATTATAATTTTTTATATAATCCGTTGCAGACGATAAATACAGGGTGTAAGTGTCACTAACGCACAACATGTGACTATGGTTATGATAGTTTACATCACTAATAAATTGACATACTTTTCATGAGCTGTCAAAACGCGATTCCTCCTTAGATTTTGTTGTATGACATTAGCAACCTGTCATGACACTTAGCTGCCAACGCAATGATTCTGCTTTTTTACCCGACTTCCAAAAGGAGGAGGTTCTCAATTCGGATGTTTTTTTATTGTAATAATCTAATTGAAATGGCAAATTTAAAAACAATCAGGTTTTAATACCTAAAATATTATATTTTACTTATTTTTACAGAAATTGTGTCTTGGAATGACCATTAGTAACCATCCAGACCCCATTTGGCGTTTGCGTAAAACTTGAATGAACCCTTTCACCCTGTATTTTATTGGCCCTCCACGAAATTAATGTATTACACAAACAGAAAACTACTCTTTTTGACAAAAAAATAAAGTAGTTACGAATAAAAAAGCAATTGAAATTATAAAAGGCAGCTAAACTAAATTGCTAAGACTTTTCCCACACTTTCTACCCCTGTTGTTTTTCTTTAAATAAGGTACCTAATAAGTATATAAAATGTATATAATCAATGCGAATGCACTTAAGGATTTGATGTTGTATTTAATATTATATATAAATAAATATAAGCAAAACGTTTATACAATATGTTCGTGTAATTCTTGTACTCATATTAACTGTTTGTAATCTTTACTGATTTGAATGAGGTTGTTGTAATATTGATTTTAACTGTATCAAAATATAAACAAGAATTAGCTATTTTTCTCTGTCAAAAAGTAGTGTTGATTACCTTTAATAAAAATAATTATCAAGTAAAAACTTGCGTTGATTGACCCCAAAAAGACAGAATTTCACTATCGGTCTCTTTACCTACACCTTGATATTAATAAAATATTGAAAAATAAAAAGTACAGCTGAAAGTATTTTTTACAATCACCTCGTTCAAACTATCAATATTGTCCATAATAGTAGAAAAGTCCCATTTATAAAAAATATAACTTAATTATCTTTAAATCCTAAAACACCATGACTGAACACCAAAACAATTTTATTACTCCTATTAATAATATCTTTACGTCTTTTGGATTACGATTCAAAACAGTGCCTTTTAAGTGTTAAAAAAACGTATTATAATACCTTATGTGCTATTTTTAATGATAATTTGTGAAAAAATATATAAATTATTACCTACCCTAGTAATTGTTATACTTTCCCTCTGTTAGTTGTATTGAAATATTATATCGATTCGTATAATACTCAAGTCAAGGAAATTATTAAGCAATTTGACAGCCAACTAAAATGGTCCTCAAATCACAACTGTCATCTTTGACAGCTGTCAAAAATGACTGCACCTCCACCTGACGTAGACTGTCAATTTGCTTAACAATTCATCCATTAACCTGACTTTACAAATACCGGCATGGATCTTGAGTGCTGACCTTCACCTGCGCAGAAGTGAGTTATTTATTAGGTCCCTTTGGTAGATGAAGTGAGGAACGGGGGCGGGAAAAGTGTGGTGATTGGCCCGCGTAGCGTGCCGTAGCGCATCGCGTCATAGCCGCCACTCGGGATTCGTTGTTTTGTGCGTTTTATTGTGTGTTTCATTTGTCGATAAGTGTACAATGCACAAAGCGATCCCCACTCTTACGCCGAGCGCTCAAGAACCGTGCCGGTATCTGAACATTGGTTGATACTATACCCGGGTAATGTCAAAACATTATTGTCTGGGTATTTTCAATTATGCCCGTGTATTTGTGCCCATTAAGTGGCAGATTTCAAAGTATTCAAGATTATAATAGTGGTGTTAATTTTGTAAATAAACACAATGTTACTAGTATTATTATGTGCATTTTGCAAAATGTATGAGCTTTCAATTTGTATTAGTGGGCCTAGCCAGACGATGTTGTAGTGGTAAATTATTTGAGATACTTTTAATACAACTAACTAAATACTCAGACCCGTATCGCCATTTGAAATAGTTTCTCTAATTTAGTTTAGGTCGCGTTCTACGTCTCAACGCATCTTAGAATATTTAGAACTACTGATTCTGAAGTTGTTCGACCAAGTATTGTGCATAATCTAGTTTTAGTATTTCGTATTTCTTTTGTTTGATCAAGGTGTACGCACTACACTCGACCGTTTTTTTACCTTTCCAATTAAAGAAGGTAATTTGAGCCTTGAGTGAGTATTTAGTATACCTTAGACCTGAATTCACAAATAGAACTTGCCACGGTTTTCTAATCTAAACCTGGTTCAAGATAGGTATGTCAATGTCATTTTTTTTTCATAATTTTAGAAGTTTTGACATTGACAGCTTTTCAACTTGATATATCGTTCGACTTGATCGATCTGCGTGATGGAAACTGTCCTCAATTACAAATTATTCCAGATGTACTGCCCTCGAGCAAGCCATCATGCCCAAAATCTGGCCTCGCCATATTTATGCCACTACGTCGCCTGCCGCTATTGGACAACGACACCAACACGGCAAAATAGAGGACGGCATAGTGTGTAAGAGCCTTTAGAAGTTAATGCTGAGAACAAAAATTAATTAGAAGTGACTATAATCTGACTGTTCTTTGATTAACAAAGAATCTAATTCAGTTTGTAATTAAAAAATAATTTACAAAACGCAATTATGTTCTTCACAGTGTTTATTAATTCTTCAACGTTGCTTTGAGGTTACTTGAATTCCCAATGTTGGATAAATTGCGAACTGGTCACTTGATAGGTAAGCTATACACGATCAAGTATATCGTTAAGTTTGGCGCGTTGCAAGGCGCGGCGCGCTGCAGTAAACATGACAAACTTGACGATAAAATGGATGGTGTATGAGTGGCATTTATGGTGGCGTGCTATATTTGACAATATTGTCACCCAGTCCACAATCAGTTCCTTCCCACAGATTTCACCGAATCTATACAAATATGTTTGACCTACCTGATTATAGTTCTGAAAACATTTTTTAGGAAATTTATATGGAAATACGATACATGTAACAAAATTGTACGTTTATCTGTTTGTTCAAGCTTATCTTCGAAACTACTGGACAGATTTTGACGGGACTATCACTGACATATAGCATTTCAGAAATATAATTAGGGTACCGCGCGAATAAATCAAAACTTATTAAATCTTCTGAGTAGGTATTATTTCCTTTTCTTTAGTAACCGGTGTCGGCAGTCAGGTCCAGAAACATTTATTTCTTTCTTTCTAACAAGTTTGTGTAAATAATGTACCACTGCAACACGTCACTAAGTAAGCCTTTATGTATATTATATCACTATTGTAACATACCGTAGCTAATGTTTATTGTAAATAAAATGATTGACAATAAATTTCATTACTTTAAGTGTTTATTACGAGTATCTACCTAATTTCCTTATTTTTCACACAGATTTGGAAAATTGTTGTGTGATTTTGACCGAATGGCATGAAGCAGGAGAAAGATCGTTTTTTCTGTGCGGGTTCGATTCTCGCATGAAACAAGTAGTTGTATGACATAAATTTATTCATCCATAGCCATACATATAAAATGGTTTGTCTAAAATGACTGACGGATCAACCTAAACCGCTAATTGTAGACACTTGAAATTTGGAGGGTGTATTTTTTGTATAAGGTATGCATCCAATAAGAAAGGATTTTCCGAAAATTTACCATTACCGGGGTGAAAAGGGGGATAAAAGTTTGTATGAAAATGAATTTAAATACCATCCGATTTATTTGAAACTTCGATTTTAATCTTATCAATTGATTAAACACGTATTTCAAGATTTTTTGAAATTCTAACCCCAGAGTGATAAAATGGGGTTAATTGATACAAGAGTGATAAAATGGGGTTAATTGATACAAGAGTACTGATCGATCAACGCACAGCTGAAGCCGCTGGGTCTAGAAGCATGCAATATCGCAAAAAGTTCCTTACTTGACGTAATGCTCTAAGAAGGGATTTTCACAAATCCATACCCTAAGGGTTAAAAAGGGGATTAAAGCTTACATTATTTTTTTTTCATCTGATTTACTTGAAACTTCGAATACACATATCAACCTAATCGATAAGTGTTTCAAGATTTTTGAAAATTCATAGTGAAAAATAAGAAAAATACAAACGGCAATGAAACTAGTCTATCTTCAGAAATCGAGTTTTTTTAAAAATAACCATTGATGATTTACGTCACTTCATGGGAACCCGTTGGGATTTGTGACGTCATCATAATACTGACGAAATACCACCGGGCTGTATTTCACACGATCCGATCTGACCCAATATTTTTAACGAGCGTAGGATGTGGGTCGTAATATTCAAATAACTGAAGATTTCAGTTGTGTTTATAGTGGACCAAATAAATATAGGGTGTTAAAAAATCAACTGCAGGAATTTCGTGTGTGTACTCGGTATCAAAAACCAAGTACATTCAAAAAAAAAAAATTGTTTTTCGAGATTTTTTTTCAAAAAAAAATTTTTTTTTCAATTTTTTTTCAAAATTTTTAATTTTTTTTTTCAGGCATTTTTCTTTTGGCCGATTAATATGGCCAATGAAATAAGTTATTTGTAAGTATTTCGATAAATTGCCAGTCCAAAGTCTGCAAAATGTGATGGGAAAGTTGGAATCAGCTGTGAACGCTACACACGGGTGAACGACCTCAAAGAGCAATCAAATTCATTAACATGGTCAAAAAAAATGCTTGAAAAAAATGTTTTTTTTTAAATGCTCGAAAAATAATTTTTTTTTGGAATGTACTTGGTGTGTGGTGGTGTGGAGTGTACTTGGTTTTTGATACCGTGTACGCACACGAAATTCCTGCAGTTGATTTTTTAACATCTTGTATACATATTTACAGATATAAATTCAGTCAGAAAACTTTTCTGACGAGGATAGGTTAGGGCATTGGTTCCCAAACTGTGCGTCGCGACGCCCTGGGGCGTCGTAGAGAGTACGGAGGGGCTTCGTGAGACGCGAGGGTCGACCATTCTCCGGATTGATATTGCGTGGAACCAAGATTCTATATGTATAAAATATTCACCAGAAAGAAGAGGATAGTTTCATTGATCTCTTTTGCAGCAACAAACCCAGATTCACGTGTTCTGATTTCACCTGGTATCAACTAGCTAGGGCGTCGCGAGGGAATAGGATAGGGCCCTTAGAGGACTTCATAATGACACCGACTTCAAAAACGGGCGAAAAATAACTTTTATCATGGAGAAAACCTTCTTGTTTTGAATTCGGTTAATAAATAAATATGTTGAGGAGATTTAAGTGGGCTGAATGAATGACGACGCTGATTTAGAAACACTGGTTTATTACATTTTTTTTAGGTGGTAAAATCATCAAATGAGTCCTCCCGCCCTGGGTGGGACGGAAGGGACTGTCAGACTCTTACTGACTAAAATCCACCCGTGTTCCTTCGGATGCCCTTTACGTTCCCGGGCCACGGTATCCTGTGTTAAGAAAAACCCGCGACCCCAGCAGGCATTTGGCCCTATAAGGGGCCCCGTCAGTTTGCTGACAACTCCCCGAAGGCACGCGCGAAACACGACACGACGCGCCACCGACCCGAGCTTGGTCCTTGGTCGGACGGCAAGCTACCCATTACTCACCGTCCGCAAGCCCGCTCCGCCGCTATGCCCTCTGCTATTCAGAGGGACACGCGTTGGAGCGTCCACTGGACAGGCTATTCGCATACGGGCAAAGAGACCCCTTAGGCACACACTGCTTCTTTGCCCGTATGCCGAAGAGTTTTTGCCCGCATCCCAGGGTGCACCGGCCCGAAAAACTGGTCTTCCCCCCGGACGTATCCGAGAGGGAACTCCAGTCCACGGGCGCACGTGGAGGTTTCCTGTCTGAGCACCCCAACTAGTAAAAGTTTGGACGGTGCGCGACGCGTACTTAAAGTTGATCGAGTAGGTGCGCTCCGGACCGCGGTTGTCCTATTTGACCCCGCGCCGTGCCCCCGCTGACGCCGTCGCCTGTGCCACCTCCGTCGACGTCATCGTTCTGTTCGGGAGGTTTCCGAACAAAATATAAACAAAAATAAAGTAAAGTTTTCTTTAAATAAGTAGTATAGAGACGAAAGTCAGATGACAATGGCTTCACGTAATAGTACATTGTTATCCAAGGCGTGAAAGTTACTTATTTACGTCCCGAGACGGGGTTTGGCGCCGTACGTAACGTAGTGAGGGCGCTAATAGTTCGAGGGACTAAATAAGTAATTAACCCGAGGTAAACACTGTGCTTTTCATTACGAATACAAGGAAAGTAAAATTAACAACATTTTTAGCTAAAGAAAAAATGAGTGTACATCGGATTGTCACTATGCCGCTTGTTTTTTTTTTTTAATTTTTGTGCTGTGGTCCAGCTATACAGCCAGGATTTTTCATGTTCTTTATTTAAAAATTGGCAAAGATTTTGTCGAAATCTGTATTATTTTAGAGAAATAGTTGAAACTAAATTATTTTAAAGTCATTATTTGTATCTTAATACTTAACTTTATGTTATTTTAATTTTAAATCGCTCTGTAATTTCGTGGCTGTATAAAAAGTTTGAACATGGTTCAATAGAAATGTCAAAATAAAACTAGTTTTTTTTCTTAAATATGGCAGCTGTCAGTTGAAAGCTATTTTCCCTAGGGCGGCAATGGATAACTTTCAAACGGCTAATCAGACATGTAATGAACTACTTTCAGAGTATGAGTAATGAAAAATATTTATATTACCTACTTTACTTCTGCATTTGGTGACCCTGAATAATGGAAGGACTGGGATCAACAGTAACGAGCGCCTGAAAATGGCGAAGATACGACGTGCGACCATAATTCTTCATGTTTTTTTTTATTATTATGTTAATTATGAAGATAACTAAAGAGTCGCCCTTGTTTGAGACTCTTGGAATAATCAAGTATCCCCTTAAAAGTTAGAAAAATCAACGAGTAAGCAAAATATACGCTTAGGAGGAAAATAATGATCAATTAGTGTCATCGTATTTAGTCGGGGGCTGACGACTAAAAACAATCTTTAACTTGAAAAAATATTACACATCATAAACATGTTTTTATTGTAAAATATGAATCGTTAATTATAAAATCAAGCAGGAACAGAATTTTACGATTTTTTTTATTTTCAAGTCATAGCGAGGGAACGCTCGACTTGTGCGATGAAAAGATTTGTTGTTTTCAATAATAAACCCATTTATTTGCTGCAAATGCCTATAAAGAAGCGGTCCTCGCGACCGTCTGTAAAGGTTACCGTGGACCTGGAACACAAAGGGCACCCGAAGGAAACAGACTTTTGGTTGGTAAGAGTCTGATAGTTCCTTCCATTTCTACCGACATATACCTATCAATAGAGTTTTATTTTTTATTTATACAACAACAACAACAACAACAAGCAACAGTGCAGGGCGGGAGGGACTGTCAGACTTGTACTCAATAGCCCTTTACGTTCCGCGGTCACGGTAGCTCGTTGATCCCGCGACCCCGGCAGGCTTTGGCCCTCTAAGCCCCCGTCATACCGACCCGAACCATGCACCTGTTTTTAACCGACTCCAAAACAAGGACATATGCGTTTCAACGGTTTAAGAACATCATATTCGTCACAATCACAACAGTTTATCTCACAACTTCTGCTGCATAAAAAACCCCATATCCATAAAAATAACTTGACCTAACAAGCTGCACGTCGATGCAGCTTGTATCGAGCAGCTTATCTGCATCAAACTATTATTATAGCATACACTCGAGATTCATTGAGTGAACTCTCGTTAAGGACGTTAATTTTGACGCTATTACTTTTTCACAGTAACTTAGGCTATCTAGATTTATTTGAAGCAAAAAAAATGCTGACAAAAATTAGGAAATATTTACCTTTATTTAATTTGCAGGCTACCCAAATGTAGTCCGGGAGAATCTAGACCGCTATACGCAACGTAACAGACAATCGCTCAGCCACTGCTACAACAATGCGGACGGCGAGTAAGATGACTCGCCGTCTGATCATGGACCACGCCCAAGTCGATGACGTATCGTGTTCCACGCGTGCCTCAAAGACTGAGCCTATTTGGCACAGCCGAGGCACACGGCACCTACTTTTTGTGATTATTTTTTATTTCTATTGTATTCTTGTGTCAAAACTGTGTGCCAAATGCGTGCCAAATAAACTTATTTTCTTTCTTTCAAAGAGCTGTCAGCAAACTCAGGGCCACGTTGGCTCGGCAAAACGCTCAACAGAACACTTCAATGCTTGCTGAAATGCTCACGTTCATTTTTTTGTTATGTAATATTCGCATGAATGCTCTTTACAAGAAAACAATAATTAGTTCTTCTCCGTAGTTCTAATACGATATCCAAAACTGGAACACCGCTCTAAAAGCTCAGGTGTCGATCGCACAATAAGATTACCGGGAGAACGAGGGGTTAAAACTACGGCATAGGATTAAGAACATCCGGCAAAATGGAATATACGTGTACTGGCTTTTGCCCGCGGGTACGATCGCCGCCTCCCCTATTTCTTCCCCTTCAAATTTTAACAAAAATAATACGTAGGGGAACAGTGTATAAGACAGGGACGCTAGGTATGATGGGAAATCACACACTTAAGGCAAACTTAACACAATACTAACGTAGCTCAAGCGCCATCAGGACGCCATTTGTTAATGGCTGCCTTCAAATAACGTCCTGATGGCGCTTGCGCTACGTTAGTGTTGTGGTAAGTATGCCTAAAGAGTGCATGTGCCATCATGCCTCGCGTCCCCGTCTTATACACTGTTCCCCTAATACCGTCTCCAGGGCCCCATCTATCTCTATCCCAAAATTCATCAATACCGGTTCAGGCGACTATCCATCTGCCTAGCCTTTTTCCAACTAATTGGGGTCGGATTCCAGTCGAACCAGATGCAGCTGAACATCAGTATTTTACATGGAGTGACTGCCCATCGGACCTCCACTACCCAGTAACTGGGCAATACGACACCCCATGGTAAGACTGGTTGGCAGACATATGAGCTTCTGACTAACAGTAACGACTGTCAAAGATCTACTGACTGCCAGGACGGACCTAACGGCTTTACGTACTTTCCGAGGCACGGAGGAAACTCGCTATAACAGATGGTCATCCATCCACAGACCAACCTCGGCAAACGCGGCTTAACTCAGAAGATCGGCCTGTGCTGCTATAATTATTAAGCCACGAGCTTCTCATCAAGATAGCAATAAGATAAATATTCAGTTACCTAACAAACAGACATACGTCGCATTAATATTAGTTAGGAATGCAATAGATGCACTAGTTTTGAAACTAATCCTGCCTCCGGTCGGTACATTGTCTAGCAAGCTTAGGGCTAACATGACTAATGGACAAGTGTACTAGGATAACTATCGTGTATTTTAGGTTTATTGCAGTGTTATTCTGATATTCACCTCATACTCTGTGAGCCTGGAATATCAGTTTTAGTATGAAATCTAATATTGGTTTTAAATAAGATGCTAAAAATTATATTATACAACTTATGCTTGCTTCACACGGCGTATATTATCACACCCCGCGCCTTATTAGGGGAAGGCAATGGAAATGAAACTTCGCATCTGGTTGATAGCAATAGGACGGATTCCCTTTTAGAGGGTCAATGCCCTTAAGAGATTTTAGGCGTAATATTATGATATATTCATAAGATTACATTAATTAGATGCAAACATTAAGATAACGAATTCTAAAGACGAGAAATATTAATCAAACAAAGAAAACACAGAACAATTAGAAAATACGGCCATTTGTATAACGTTAATATAATTAGAAACTTCGTGAAATTGCTAATCCGAGATTAAGAATTAAACTTAGGAGTCTGTCTGGCTTATATTTTCTGTTAGGTATTTAATTAGGGTAAAATTAATTCGTTTTAGTTAAGAAATAATGTACCTAGTCATTGTTTTTGTCTAAAGGGGAAATTAAAATAACAAGTATACATTTGTAGTAATCATTATTTTAAATGTAAATAATTATATATAGAGTTAATAAACTTTATTACCATCTAAAAGTAAAATCATTAACGAAATGTTTACAAAAAAAAAGATAAAGAAAAACAAAAATAATAAACATAATATAATTGTACATTGTGCGATTAACCATTACATAATATAATATTAGGATTACCAAACTTTATCCTTCATTGCCAAATACATGACAGAGTAAAATTACACCATAATTAACTAACAATTATACCTAATACAATACTCATATTAACAAACTATAAATAAAAATTAATAGTGGTAGGAATATATAGGGCTGTGAAAAAGATGGATGAGAAACGATTGCATGTAGCGGAGATGAGGATGTTGAGATGGATGTGTGGAGTGACAAGAATGGATAAAGTAAGGAATGAGTTTATAAGGGGAAGTTTGAAAGTGGCGCCTGTTACAGAAAAAATGAAAGGGAATCGTCTATCTTGGTATGGACATGTGATGAGGAGGGATGACACCCATGTGGCTAAGAAAGTGATGAGTATGAATGTTGATGGATGGAGGGGACGAGAAAGGCCAAAGAAAAGATGGATGGATTGTCTAAGGAATGATATGAAAGAAAAAGGAGTAAATGATACTGTGACGTCTGATAGGGGAGAATGGAAGAAGAAAACGTGTTGCGCCGACCCCAAATAGAATGGGATAAGGGCAGGAAGAAGAAGAAGTAGGAATATATAAAAAGATAAAAACATTCAAAGGGTATCAAAGAATACGTCCACATCGCTGTCAAGGGAACAGAACCCAGCACGCGTAGCATGGCGCCGTAGAACGTAAAAGAATTTTATCGATTTAAGCATAGCAATGTTTAAAATATAGAAAAGATATGTTTCTTTTCTTTTATTTTGTAAGAATCGTGTCATACTTGTGCAACTTGCGACCCACGGATGCCCCTCAAGTTAAAGGGGAAAATATACAAATCCGTGATTAGACCTGTCGTATTGTATGGATCGGAATGCTGGGCTGTGAAAAAGATGGATGAGAAACGATTGCATGTAGCGGAGATGAGGATGTTAAGATGGATGTGTGGAGTGACAAGAATGGATAAAGTAAGGAATGAGTTTATAAGGGGAAGTTTGAAAGTGGCGCCTGTTACAGAAAAAATGAAAGGGAATCGTCTATCTTGGTATGGACATGTGATGAGGAGGGATGACACCCATGTGACTAAGAAAGTGATGAGTATGAATGTTGATGGATGGAGAGGACGAGGAAGGCCAAAGAAAAGATGGATGGATTGTCTAAGGAATGATATGAAAGAAAAAGGAGTAAATGATACTGTGACGTCTGATTTTTTTTTTTTTTTTTTTCGTGGTAAAATCATCAAATGAGTCCTCCCACCCCGGGCAGGGCGGGAGGGACTGTCAGACTTGTACTGACTAAAATCCACGGTGTCCTTCAATAGCCCGTTATGTCCCGGGGTCACGGTAATGAGATAAGTCCCGCAACCCCGGCAGGCTTTGGCCCTCTAGAGGGGGGCCCCGTCATCATGCTGACACTCCTTGAAGCGCGCGTGGAACACAACGCGCCGTCGACCCGGGCATGGTCCACTGTGACGTCTGATAGGGGAGAATGGAAGAAGAAAACGTGTTGCGCCGACCCCAAATAGAATGGGATAAGGGCAGGAAGAAGAAGAAGTGTCATACTTGTGCAAAAAAAACAGTCGATTTGTATAGAAATAACGATGAAATAACTTTGTCTCTTCTTGGTAGAATAAAGATAGAATCGCCATGCTACGCGTGCTGAACGCTAGCCGCATTGCCACGTTGTATGGCTAAAATGCTGATATATATGATGAATAGGACAGCCCTCCGGTCATGTGAAGAGTCGACTAATCGCCTAGGGAAATCTTAATCTCTAACTAACTAAATCATCTATTGAGGTTTACATAACGCAATTGACCACTACATAATACATAACTACATACATATTATGCTAACATAGCTTATAATATATCGAACCTAACCTTGTATCAAGACTGCGGTTACATCAAAGCGAGGCTACACCGGTCTAGGCGGTTAACGCCCGCATTTCGGCAAACCAAACTATTTGCACTATTCTATTGAAACTTTCAGATTATTGTATAACGTAATTCTGATGGTGGTAAATATAAACAGCCTCACAGATCGATCTTCAAAGTGGTCTATGGATGTATGACTATCATAGCGAATTTTCCTCCGTGCCTCGGAAAGCAGGTTGAGCCGTTAAGCTCAGCTGTCTTTTGTAGATCTTTGGCAGTCGTTGCTGTTAGTGCTCATGTACACGACGCCGCTGCCGCGCCGCCACCGCACCGCTTTTATGTGTATACTGCTACTTACGAGTAATTAAGCCTACTCTGGGCTGCATGTCGTCGCACTCAAAGCCATAATAATATAAGAGGCGTGTGGAGCCCACAAGCCTCTGACTTAGGACCTATATTGATGTATAAAGTCAAGGTTCCCCTCGGGTTTTCCTTCAAAAACTTATAGGGGAACAGTGTATAAGATGGGGACGCGAGGTATGATGGGAAATCAAACACTTAATGCAAACTTAACACAATACTAACGTAGTGCAAGCGCCAACAGGACGCCATTTGTTAATGGCCGCTTTTAAATGACGTCCTGATGGCGCTTGCGCTACGTTAGAGTTGTGTTCATCATCAGCCTATAAATGTTCCCACTGCTGGGACACAGGCCTCCTCTCTGTGAGAGGGAGTGGGCCGTAATCTACCACGCGGGCCCAGTGCGGATTGGTAGATGTCACAAGTCTTCGAATTTTTGGTTCTAGGACATGCCGGTTTCCTCACGATGTTTTCCTTCACCGTTTTGAGAGCAGTGGTGTTGAAATAAATTACACAAAGTAATGCGCCTGACGGGGTTCGAACCCACGACCTACTACTCTTAAGCCGAGGCCGATACCACTGGGCCACCACTGCTCTTGTTGTCAGAGTTGTGTTAAGTATGCCAAAAGAATGTGTTTCCCCATTATACCTCGCGTACCCGTCTTATACACTGTTCCCCTAATGATTATAAAATAAAATAAAATCATGAACATTACATAGAGCAGGTCTCGCGAACCAATCTTGGTAGATACCCTTAAGTCGGTTAAAAAGAATGTTGAATTTTTTTAAATGCCAATAATCTCCTAGTCAAGTTTATTTTGTGGCACATCTATGTATTCACAACAATTATTTCTTAACAAAAATGGCACCTTCATTTATAAAGGTTCGCCACCCCTGACATAAGGGCACACATTATTTTGGGCGATTTAAGAACGCCCCAGAAATAATTTGTTAATCAAACATTTCTAAGAAAATAATTTATGAGGTTTTTATTTCAAATGAAAACGTTTCCATAAAGAGAAATTAATCATAAAGATGTGAAGAATAATTTGGGTTTCAAAAGATGTCATTATGCGAAATAAATTAATATCTGGATGAGAGCCTTTATGAATTATGTCGGTCAAGTTATTTTATTAAATACGATTATGTATTAATAAAGCTGGAGGATTTATACAAATACATAATTCGTAGAAATTGGTACTGGTTTTCATTTATTTATTTTTTGTGTTCTGGAACAGTATCTGAGACTCACGTGACTAAGAGAGTGATGAGTATGAATGTTGATGGATGGAGAGGAAGAGGAAGGTCAAAGAAAATATGGATGGATTGTCTAAGGAATGATATGAATGAAAAAGGAGTAAATGATACTGTGACGTCTGATAGGAGAGAATGGAAGAAGAAAACGTGTTGCGCCGACCACAAGTAAAATGGGATAAGGACAGGAAGATGATGATGGAACAGTATCTGATAATCTTGAACGGAGATATTGACGAAAAAAATTAATCTCTTTTATATCGATATGTTATAACTATTATATTTGTAACTTTAAGTATGACGTTCGTGTTATACAGAGGCCTACTTTACACAGTTTTTTAAAATAATAATAATTTTCATAGAAATATTAATTATTGCGTAGCAAAACTTGGTTTGATGCATAGGTAAGTAACTAAAAGCTATCAAGCTTGTCAGATACAGGACCCTGAAAAATAGTAGTAGTAGGAACAGTCGGTTTGAGTCGATTTAACCATTTGTTTTAGCGTTAACCAGTCATCAAAATATGAGGACTGTCAGACTTGTACTGACTAAAATCCGCGATGTTCCTTCAATAGTCCGTTACGTTCCAGGGTCACGGTTACTCGACAGGCTTCTACCCTCTAATGGGAGGGAGGGCGTCAGAATTCTGACAGCTCTCTGAGCGCGTAGAACATGATACGCCGTCAGCGTCGACCCGGGCATGGTCCATGATCGGACAGCAAGTCACCTATTACCAGTCGTCCGCATGCCCGCGCGTCTGATATTAATGTAACCCTCCGGTCGACCCAGTCGAAAGGAGGATATTCCTACTAAAAAAATCTAGAGGTTTGAACAAGTTGATCACAAGTCCCAATGCACTCGTGCGAAACGTGTCACTTAATTAAAAAACACCTAAAGCCAGCCAGAGAACATGTCCAGTTAGCTAAAATATAATTAAAACAGAAACACAAATTCTCCATTGTCCTCCGTATTTCCCCAAATGTTCACGCAAGCTTAATAATAATAATAATAATAAAAACTGGCAACACTGTACGTCAAACATATACTTGAAAATTTTACCATTCCTGTTTTAATAAATTTATATGCTTTACCCTTAAATAAATAGTGCAAATGAAGTTACAATAGTAAACTAACAACAAAAATCGTAAATCCAATACACAACAAGTTAAAATATGTGTTTTAAAGAAAATAACCATTTGTGACAACAGCTGACACAAATGTCATGTCAAAAATGAACAAAATTATGGATGAAAAATGCGAAATATGCAGGAAATATGTTTAAGTTGATATGTTGACACAAGCCAGAGCAGCACGCGCACGCCCACCATCCCCGGAGTCGCCGCTCAGCTCCGCCTCGCCGCCACCGGACATCGGATCTCCCACGTCACCGGCAGCGGCAGTTGCATCGAGCTCGAGCGGCGAATATTTCTCCCCGCCGACGTCGCCAACACCTGTACGTCGGCAGGGGAGACGCCGGCCACCGAGGAGCTTGGGATCTAGGGGCCAACCGGCCCCGAGCCGGGTCCCCGCTACCGGTGGTTGTGTGCAGCGCATGAGATGGACTCAGTCCATAAACGAGAATGTCATGCGCGCATACTACGGGTCTACAGAGGGGGGAACTAACCTCACTGCGTACCGTGTTAGGATGCTGTCTCTGTTCCAGGTACTTGAACCAACCCTTAACGTCTCGGCCCAACGACTTTCGGATCAGGTGCGGGTCATCCAACGTAATCACATGTTGGACGACACCGCACTTGATAGGCTGCGCTCAGAGGTACTGAGCAACCGTACCATCTTATCTCCACCACCAGCAACGACGTCAGTATTTATTAACAGGGTTCCGTCGCAGCAAAATATTGCTCCTGTTGTGGAGGAGGATGACACGGTTGCCACGGTAAGTAGCCAGTGCAACGAACGATTGAGGAGCGCACTGGAGGATGCGCTTCGTGAGTACCGCTCAACTCCGATTACACTTAGACCCCGATTGCCACGGTTACCCATGCACAAAAAAAATAGGGCGCTGGTGAGTGCTTTGAACTCGCTGCTTAAGAATCTTTTCGAGAGCAGCGAGGATCTTGTCGATACACATTCAATCCTGTTTTGCGGGGCTGTTGCGGCATGTCGATTGGCTAATGTCAAGTTCTCGGATAGTGACGGAGCTAATCGACCAAAACCAGCTGTACCAGCCTGGCAATGCAGGATTGAGCGTCGTATCGGCGAGGCCAGGGTACTCATCGGCAAACTATATTGCTTCAGGGAGGGAAATACACGACCACGTGTGATGCGCTTTGTGAGACGGGCATTCTCGGGGACTGGGATCGGTCCTCAAGATTACATGTCCCGTGTCACAGAGCGCATCGACTTCCTGAAGCAAAAAGTTTGTGCATGGGCAAGCCGTATTCGGCGGTATAAGCGACGGGTTGATCGGTACTCGCAGAACCGCATGTTCCGGAGCGATGAGAGGTGGGTATATAGAGCTTGGGAGCGACCCGAACAAAACATGGCTGACCTGTGCCGTCCAGATGACAACGCCACGAGTTCATTCTGGCGCAGCATCTGGTCGGTGCCCGTCAGTCATGCTGAGGCTGACTGGATGCGAGATGTCGAACGAGTGTGTGAAAATATTCCTGAAATGGAACCAGTTTCCATTACGCCATCAGATGTGGCAAGAGCAGTCCGTCCGTTACCAAACTGGAAATCACCGGGACCGGACGGACTGCATAACTTTTGGCTCAAATGGTTTAGTAGTTCACACACTTGTCTGGCATCTCAATTCCAGACCTCCTTGGAGTCTGGGTCGCTACCACAGTTTCTAACAACAGGGGTTACCCACCTTCTCCATAAGGCTGGTAGTACCGCGGAACCCAAAAATTATAGACCGATCACGTGTTTGTCGACGGTTTATAAACTTCTTACATCCATTTTGAGAGTGAAAATTAATGCACATATTGAAAGTAACTCAATAATGTCCGCCTCTCAAAATGGATGTAGGAACGGGTCCCGTGGTACTAAGGAGCTACTCCTCATTGACATGGCCATTAGCCAACAGGTTCGTCGATCTCGCAAGGATCTGTCCACATGCTGGATAGATTATAAGAAGGCCTACGACTCGGTACCACATACATGGCTCATGAGGGTGCTGGAGTTGTACAAGATAGATGCAACCCTACGCACCTTCCTTGAGTCGTGTATGGGGCAATGGAGAACAGTCCTTCGTTATCCGGGATGTCGACAGATCCAGGCGAATGATGAACCTGTATGGATCAAGCGGGGAATATTCCAGGGCGACAGTTTGAGTCCACTTTGGTT
Source organism: Agrotis exclamationis (assembly GCA_950005045.1). Taxonomy (NCBI): domain Eukaryota; kingdom Metazoa; phylum Arthropoda; class Insecta; order Lepidoptera; family Noctuidae; genus Agrotis; species Agrotis exclamationis. The sequence continues at coordinate 19,983,036 of OX465430.1, forward strand.
CTGCTTAGCTCTGAATCCTTTAAGCACATTGCTGGAGGATTCAGGTCTAGGCTATCGGTTGAGGAGAGGTGGTCAGGTCATATCTCACCTCTTATACATGGACGATCTGAAACTCTTTGCCCGCAACAAATTGCGACTGATGGAGCTACTGAAGGTAACTGAAACTTTTAGTAGTGCCATCAGGATGGAATTTGGTGTGGACAAATGTGCAGTCATGCATGTAAAGCGAGGGGAGATTATGGAATCTGAAGGAATTCAACTTTCAGATTCCATACACCTCAGATCCCTCTCTTCATCCGAAACCTATAAGTATTTGGGTATGTCGGAAGCACTTGGCATTGATGTACCGGATGTGAAACAATCGTTGAGGGACCGCTTCTTCGGCCGCCTCAAGAAGGTATTAAATAGCCTTCTTTCAGGCGGAAACAAGGTGCGTGCCTTCAACGGTTGGGTCATGCCGGTTTTAATGTACTCTTTCGGCATACTCAAATGGACTCAGACTGAACTCGACGCCTTGGATAGACGAGTCCGCACACTGCTGACCGCAAACCGGATGCATCACCCACGATCATCAGTAATGAGACTGTACATCCCGAGGAAATGTGGAGGTCGAGGCTTTTTAAATGCTAAGACCCTCCACAACCGCGAGGTGTGCAGTCTTAGAGAATATTTCTTGAAAATGGACGTGGGTATGCACCGAGATGTGGTCGCGGTGGATAAGGGACTCACCCCGTTGTCCATGGCTAAAGAGGACTGGCGCAAACCTGTAGTACTCACTACGGAAGATCGCAAGAAGGTATGGCAAAGTAAGGAGCTTCACGGGCGCTTCTACCGGGCTCTTCATGGACCCGATGTAGATTTCTTAGCGTCCGTATCCTGGCTACGTTTCAGTGACCTCTTCGGGGAAACTGAAGGTTTTGTCTGTGCAATTATGGACGAAGTTATGCTGACGAATAACTACCGGAGACATATTATGAAAGACGGGACGGTCGACGTGTGTCGGGCATGCCACCGTCCGGGTGAGTCGATCAGACATATTATCTCTGGTTGTTCTCGTCTTGCTAACGGCGAGTACTTACACAGGCATAACCTAGTGGCCAGGATTATCCACCAGCAACTTGCTTTAAAATACAATCTTGTTGATTCTGAAGTACCGTATTACAAGTATGTGCCCGACCCAGTTCTCGAGAAAGACCATGTCACGTTGTACTGGGATCTGCCTATCATTACTGACAGGACTATTATTGCTAATAAGCCTGACATAGTAGTGAAAGACAGATCAGCGCTCCGCACAATAATAATCGATGTTACCATCCCGCATGACGAAAACCTCTTTAAAGCCGAGAAAGATAAACAAATAAAATATGTTGACTTGGCGCGCGAGGTTGTCGACATGTGGAATGTGAGCTCGGCTATCATTGTGCCGATTGTTGTAACGGCCAATGGCCTGATGGCCAAGAGCCTCGACGAACATCTGTCGAGGCTCTCGTTGGGTAGTTGAATCAAGGGCCTGATTCAGAAGGCAGTACTCCTCGATACGGCTCGCATTGTGAGGAGGTTCCTGTCTCTGGAGCCCTAACCACCGGTAGCTTGGACCCTGCTCCCACACCGGCGGAACACTATTTTTATATTTTTAAATGTTTTTTTATTGTTTTTATTTAAGAAATATTTAAAAATTTAATAATATGTATAAAAATGAATAAACGAAATAATAATAATAATAATAAAAGTATTTATTTTCTTCCACAAACAACACTTGGAGCTAAAAAACAACACTTGGAGCTAAAAACTTAAAATGTAACTAAACTTAAGGTAAATATAATTATGTTTATTTGTGGGAGACTTGTGCCTAAACTAGGCCATGACCTGTATTTTAGGACACCAGGGACTCCCCCCTACAGGGACAGTAGCATCAAATATCATTAACGGTAAAGATTGCGTAATTACAAGATTAAATTTTAAGTTCCAGTTAACACATATTCACATAAATAGTTGGAAGAAAAAAAAAAAAAAAAAAAAATCAAAAATAATAAATAATAAAGAGAACAAAAAGAACAAATAAAATAAAATTACAACATTTTTCTGTACAGTGTAGTGAGATTTTAGGTGCGTTGAGCATGGTGTGTATGTGTTACGTGTGTGCGGGGTTGTGTTGTGTTGTGTGGTGTTGTGTTGTGTGGTGTTCTGATGTTGTGTTGTGTGGTGTTGTGTTGTGTGGTGTTGTTTGAAGGTTAGTGGGTAACCTTGTTCCATTCCGGTTTTTACATTTTTACGACGAGGAGTTCTTCCGTTTTCATGTAGTCCAATTTAAGCAGGTAGTTTGTTATTAATAGTTTACACTTGTTTTTGTTTAAATTAAAAATTCCTAATTCTTTATTTAATTTATTGTACAGCCGAGGTCCACGAAATGAATAAAATTTTTGGGCAAAGTCTGTTTTAGATTTATTTGTGTTACATATTGCATGATGCCTTCTACTCGTTAATTTGGAAAGATCAAAAGAAGTTGAATCTAAATGTTGGCGAAGTACAGTAGAGACAATATAAATTTGTCTGACAGTCAAAACCTCAGCCTCCTTATATAGTGCTGCAGTTGGAAAGAGGCGTGCTTTAGAGAGAGCGACTTTTAGTATCAGTCTTTGGGCTCTTTCTATTTCAAGCATTTTAGTTTTAGCGGCACCTCCCCAAGTAGTTACACAATATGCCAGGATTGATTGAACCAGAGCAATATATACCATTTTTAATGTTTTACCATCAGCTACGTGTCTAAGCTGCTTGAAAATGTAAATAAGTTTACGTACTCTTTTGGATAGAATGTGGATGTGTTCATCAAAAGACAATTTTTTATCGATCGTTACACCCAAATAGCGAATAGTTTCTGTAGGTTGTATGGTTGAGCAGCTACAGGGAGTTGTTGGGGGAAATGAACACTTGTGAACATAAATGGGAGGCTTATCTTGTAAGAATGTTTCGGTGCTTCTGATTGCAAAAGGAATGTATTTAGTTTTATCTGCGTTTAGTGTAAGTGAGTTTGCAGCGAGCCAGTGACAGACCGTGTTTAGGCCAGTTTGAGCTAGTGCATAAACTTCCTGCCAAGAGTCGGCTGTAAAAGTAAGAGTTGTATCATCAGCGTATGATATTATCCTGCAGTTTTGTAGCTTTAGTTGGCATAGTTCATTAATATAGCATAAAAACAATGTAGGGCCAAGAATACTGCCTTGAGGAACACCGTGCGTGACAGGACGTTCGTTACTCAAATGGTCACCGATCCTTACACTCTGAGTACGATCCGATAAGTAGTCCTTTAACAATTTCAGTTCATTTCCCCGTATTCCCATCTCATTTAATTTGCAAGTTAGGGTGGGGATAGAGACTGTGTCAAAAGCCTTGGCCAAGTCGAGGAAGATAGTTAGGCATTTTTTGTTTTCGTCCATACTTTTAACCAGGAAATCAGTAAAAACGTGAACAGCCTCATTAGTGGACTTATGTGCCCGAAATCCATATTGTGTGTCAGCAAGTATTTTCTGTGTTTCTAGGAATTTAATTAACCTATGATTAATGGTACGTTCGAAAACTTTAGAGAGTGAAGTAAGAATAGAGATAGGCCTATAGTTGTTGACACAGCCCCTATAAATGGGGTATACAATTGATTTTTTTAGTGCTTTCGGAAAGACGCCAGTGTCAAAAGATCGATTAATGAGATCAGTGATGACCGGAGCTACGAAATCAACAACACTTTGCAATAGCTTAGACGAGATAGTATCCCATCCAGATGAGCAATCAGTTTTCAGATTTAAGATAGCAGTTTTAACTTCCATAATGTCAACTTTAAGTAGTACAAATGAGTTACTAGGGGTTTCTTTTTTTAGAAATATATTATTGAAAGGTGGAACATTTGAGGGAATTCGCTCAGCTAGCACTTCTCCAATTGTAGAAAAGAAGGTGTTGACTTTATCAATAGACAATTGAGTGGTTGGATCTGTGTATAAAAGTTCTTTAGGAGGATCTCGATTTTTGCTTTGATTTGTTATAGTTTTAATAGAATCCCATAACAATTTTGGGTTACCTTTAGCCATTTTTAGTTGTTCTTGTTCGTACTGTCGTTTTAATTTTTTAATAAGATTGTTGCAATGGTTTCTATATCGTTTGTATGTTATGGTTAAGATTTCATTAAGTGGTTCCTTCTTGGTTTTTATATGCATCCTGTCCCTGTTCCTAATGCACCTTAAAAGTCCTGGTGTTATCCAGGGTTTTAAGGCGGTTTTATTTCGTGGCACCCTAATTACAGTCAAATGTTTAACTGTTAAGTTAGACAAAAGTTTGACAAATTTATTCAATGCCTGATTTATGTCGTCTTCATTATAAACTTCACGAAAATCCAGTTTTTCAGCGTCGGAAATAATCTCGGCCCAATTCAGCTTCCTAATTACTTTGTTGGTTAAGGGTTTCTTTGAGCCACCATACTTAAGGCAAAATAAGATAGCATTATGATCAGTTATTGAAGTTTCAAGGTTAAATGTATAAGCTTGTAATTTAGTCTTAGTAAAGACATGATCCAGGCAACTTTTCCCTCTAGTAGGAAGATTATGTGCCGGAAGTAGACCATGAAATGAAGTAATGTCAAGGTATAACGACACATTAGAATCAGCACTCAATATATTAATATTAATGTCACCCACTATAATTATATTTTGGAAAGATTGTAAAGATTCTACGACTTCATTAAGTGACCGCAGAAAAGTATCTATATTTTTAAAAGACGGGGACCTGTATATTGCCAAAATAACTGTGTTGGTGCCAAATTTAATGATCAAACAATTACAATCAAGTATCATTGGTTCTTCCACTGTAAAATTATGCTCATTACTAACCATGACAACCACTCCATCATTTTGATTATTGTTACGGTTGGTTTTATAAGAGTTATAGCCATTTAATGTAGGAAGATTTGATACCTGACTAAGCCAGCACTCAGTCAACACAATGACGTCGCATTTGAAGCTTAATCTCTTAAGAAGCACAGAAAGTTCATTGAAATTGCGACTGATGCTACGTATGTTCTGTTGCACAACTTTTAAATAGGCATTAGAGGTTGGTATATAATTAATACAGTTTTCTGGGTAACAGCTTATTGAGGTAGACACACTGAATTGATCTATATTATTTAACAATTCATTAACCATTGCGAATGTTATATAATAATTTAGAATGACAATTTAACTTGGACCAAGATAAAAGATTATTTTCAATTTTGTTTAATAATAAGGACAGGATAACAGTTGCAACGTACACAAAGCTAACGCAAATATTAGGCAGACTATGGACAAGATAAAACAAAAATAATGCACAGAGATAGCAGGTAACCCATAGGAACTTCTGTTTATCTCTCTGAAGATAAAACATGCTTTTATGTATGTGAGAGTATGTATCGTGTTTGTGTTTTTTTGTACTTTTGAGTTTATTTGGTGAGTATAGGAATAGAGTGGTGATAAGTGTAATGTATAGTGTAACAACATAATTATAAAAATATATTTTTAAAGTAATAGCAAAAGTTTTAACTAAAAACATGATTAGTCATAGAATATGATCCAAATCTTCTGTAGTTTTAATAAGAATGGGTGAGCCACCCTCATTCTTTCTTATGTATACTTTTCCAAAAGATATCCAGCAGCCATGAAGTCCTTGTGATTTCGTGAGTTGTCTGGCCAAGTAAAACAAGTGTTGTGTTTTAACAGTCAGAGAATCGGATATATAAATATTCCGGGGGGCACCTAAAATCTTGATGTCGTTGGTATTTAATTGAGGTCCTTTCTTCACTTTCTGTGACTTATTATGCCTGATCACAGAGCTAATCACTTCAGTTTTTCTGGAGACTGTTGTAAAGTCAACTACAACAACGGCCTCATTTTTCGATTTCCTTCTGTAAATATCACGAATTTCATTTTTGTTTATATTTTGGGAAAGTTGAATCGCAGAACCCAATTCCACAACTATGCCTATAAGTTGATCCCTTGTTTCTGTTTCGGATTTAGGTATATTACGAATTTCCAAGGTCGAGGCTTTTGATGTTTTTTCAAAATGTTCCAATTTCTGTTCAAGAAAAGAAATTTGATTTCTGGCATTTTTGTTCTCTTGTTGGAGTAGCGTAATTTTTGATAGTGATTCATCATACTTTTTTGTGACAAAATCAACCGATTTCTTTAATTCAGAGTGCATTTCTTTGATTATGTTAAGTGAATGGTTCAAAGCGTCAAATTTCTGATTTTGCTGATCTTGGAATGATGTAAACATTGACTTCATTTGTGACATAATAGTCTCAATACATTCCGAATGTTCGGTGTCAAGTCTACGTTTGTATCCTCTAGTGATATTTATATTACCCCGTCCTTCAACAGTGTCAGGAGAATTTAAAGCGGAGTCCGAACACGACTGTGTCAACTTTGATTCACAGAAATTCGGAGGAGTGCGCTGCTGTTCCATATTATTTAGTTGTATGTAGAAAATACAATTTCAAGATTCACAAAAAGTGATGCAGGTGTCGGGGTGCGAACCGTCGCCACTCAGCGTCGCGGTCAAGGCACGTTGCCACCGAGCCAACCGGTAATTGTGTATTTGAATGTAATTAGCGGTACTGTTACAGCTCAAAGCAAGAACTGTGATCACAGAGGGTTCAAAGGTCAGTTCTTTGTTCGAATTGCTATTCAACCACGTGTCTTGTCACTTTTATTAAAAGTACATAATAACGTTTTGGTAATTAAAAAAAAAAAAAAAAAACACTGTTCAGTAGGCACCAGAATGGTGCATTATCACTATAAAACCCGATATTTGCACTATTATGTCGTCGTGCAGTCCCAATGTAGTTTTTTCAAACCCACTTTACACCAGTTTAGTCACTGTTTATTAAAAGGCAATTTAAAGTTAAAACTTCAAGAGTTGTTCTTTGCCCACACTTGCACCGTTTCACAGTTCACTTATGACACTATATAGTGATTTTCAATGCAAAACACTGCTGTTTTGATTTATTTACATCATAAAAATACGGAGCTAATGTTAGCGTTGCGCGACCTCTAGAGGGGAATGAAGCTTGCATCTTCGAGTTTCATGACAACGACTGTAACCAGCGAACCAGAAAATGCTTTGTTTCGTTCTAATATACGAGTACCGACGACAAATAATGCACATCGACTTTTAGAAGATAAAGTAGTTTCAAATTTTCAAAGAGTCCAAGTCAAATCTTTTTTCACCTCACACGCTCGGAAAGATTCTATTTCTCATTCGAAATCTGAGCGCAAAACTCTATTTAGCGCGGAAAGTGTTTTCAAAATTCGAACACGTCTTGTATTCAATTTATTTTCTGCACTGGCAGGTGAGCCGCCCCCACTGCATTTCCTCGCTGTAGTGAGGTGAAAAGTTGTGTGTTGCGCTCGGCAGAAATGTTATTCTGCGTCTCGGTGTCTCGAACCTTTGAAAACTTCGCTACGCTCAGTATTCTATATTTGAACCCTTCGCTTGCTCAGTTTTCAATTCAGGTAGGTACTCGCGCCAAAAAACAACTTTGCAGCCTTGCATAACAAATAAATATTATTGTGCACATAGGATAAACAGTGATCTTTTTTAACCGACTTCATTGTAGAAAGAAAAATTCGATTGCGGACAAGACTTGAAACTGCGACATTTAGACTGGTGCAGTGGCTAAGCGATTAACTCCTGCGCTGTGTGTCACAGGTTCGATGCCGGCACGGAATAAATATTTGTATGATCTAGTGATTTTTCCAGGGCTGGATATTTGTGTAATGTAAGTTTTGAAAATGTTTGTCACCCACGACCCAGGTTACATTTCTAGTGTGAGGCACCGTTTTTTAAAAATGATTGAACTTTGCGAGGCTTTATTAACACAAGATTTCCATATTTTTCAGTGTACTTAAAGTTCTTACGGGGTTTTTTGGTTGGAAAATGAAAACACGCATACGACTGAGGAACTAATAGTTTCCATCAAATTAACTTCAAAGTTCCCGTTTACTTTACGTAAGAAAAACGTGAAAGGTTGTGTTAATGCTTCTGAACGAGTCTTTAGCTAACAGTACAAGAAACCCCATTTTCGTATTACTCCAGAACAATGAAACTCGAACTAATTAAGGGCGAGTCACACTCATGCGTCAATACAGTCGCAGCGGAAATTACCGAGTGATATTAATTCAGGGCGCACAAATGTGAAACCCTTAAGGGCATAGATTGATTGCCGAATTCTCCATACCCATGATTTATTCTGTCAACCACACTTTAGTCAATTGTGTGGGACATTCCTGTATAGTCTGTACGAGAAAGATTAGAACTTGACTTCAGTTTTAGTAAACAGCAACTGGTATTTTATTATATCAACCTGTTCTCAGTAACAAAAACAGTAATAGTTATTTGGTACCTTTTGTGGACATCTATATTTTATAATCAGTAATTGACGTGCCCAGCTATGAAAAAATTAACAACTCAGTAAATAACGTGTTTTTAACATTCTCACATAACCCATGGTCACCCTAATCTGAAAATAATTAATCACTGTAGTAATACAACCATGATTCTACTGTGTGTGTACTAAAATTAGGTAAGTAATTTATGCTAATGTATACAAATACATACTAACTTAATTTTATTGGTTTGGACCACTAACATAATCTGAACTTGATACAATTGCCTGAAAACTCAAGTTACAGTCAACCAATCAATAGGTGTGTCCCCACAGAGCGCGCAGCCTCGCGAGGCATTTTCCGCGTGAAGGAGCTCGGTTGGTGTGGACGTGTCTCTGGCGAGGCAAGTGACAGCGCTGCTGCGGTCGAGCGACGGAGCGCCCGAGCCATCCAGTGTAGGCTTTTGTTTTGCTCGCGTATATTGTTTCGTGCCTCGGTCGAAAAACAATAGACGCGTCCACACCGAGTGAGCAGCCTCGCTTGTCAGTTTCCTCGCGCAGCAAATGCCTCGCGAGGCTGCGCGCTCTGTGTGGACGCACCTTATGAATAAAAAGACTAGTTTTTACCTATAGGTCCGTTCCTATTTTTTTTTTCGTTCATAATTTATTTATTTATTTAGAATTTAACAAATTAAGTAAGTTATATTCCTGGAGATTGACGGCGCCATCGAGGCCGGCCCAGAAAGAAGTGGCGAGACGAGTTGGACTCATACCGTGAGGGCTGGTTTGAAGTGGCGCTGGACAAGAACACTTGGAAAGACTTGAGGCAGGCTTTTGCCCAGCAGTGGGACAGTGCAGGCTAAAAAAATGCTCCTGTTTACTTTTCTCACCAATCTCTGTCTATATTAATTTCTCACATATCATCACCCAACCAAAAAGAGAACCTCCTCCTTTTTTAAGTCGGTTAAAAATCAACGTTTACGCAAGAGCTCTACTGAAGTAACTATGTTGACAGAAACAAATGGATCTTTCCGATTCCTTCAACAGTTACGTTCATTTGCTTTTTAACCTGGTAAAATCATGAAATGAGTCCAGCCCAGGGCAGGGCAGGAGGCACTTTTTTTGGAACAAACCCACCACACTATTCCCAAACCACTGCAACTCCTGAGAGCCAGAATCAACAGTGGCAACCGCCAGAAAAGCGCCGAGACAATGAAGCTCGACGTGTCCCGGAGAATGAATTTACCTGTCTTGGATCCTGCACGAAATTAATCAGAAAAGAATAGTGGAGGAGTAGGAAAAATGCGTTTCCACTTCCCTCCATGCAAGCAGGAGACAGAACAAAGCGAGGCCAATAGGCACAAAGGGACATTACAACTGGGAGAAGGCCAGTTGCCTTGCACCACAGGTAAAAATGACTACTAATATTAATGGATCCTAAATTGTGAGCTGCTGTATTTTTGAGGGCAGAAGGGACTGTTAGACTTGTACTGGCTAAAATCCACGGTGTCCTTCAATAGCCCTTTACGTTCCGGGGTCACCGTAATTCATTAGTCCCGCGACCGGCTCCTATTGGTCATAGCGTAATTTAATGTTATATAGCCTATAGCCGCGTTTCCCATATTCCGGGTTGCGACCCGGTACCGGGTCGTCAAAATAGAATAAAGGGTCGCGGGTCTTTTTCTTATTAATAAATGTGTATTATTTTATCTAATGGCTATATATCTAACCAGCTTGCCTAAGCCCAGCTTGTGTTTAAAAATATTAAGTGGGTCACGAAGAAGCGGTGTGAAAATTACCGGGCCATGGCAAAACAATGTTGGTCTGTCCTGTTGGTCTAGTGGTTAGTGACCCTGACTGCTATGCCGGAGGTCGTGGGTTCGATTCCCACCCAGGACAAATGTTTGTGTGATGAGCACGATCATTTCTTCTGTGTCTGGGTGTAACTTATCTATAATATGTATGTATTTAGAAATATATAAGTATGTTTATCAGTTGTCTAGTACCCATAACACAAGCTCTGCTTAGCTTGGGACTAGATGGCGTTGTGTGATAGTTGTGGAATATCATATTATATATGTTTGGGAAACACTGGCCTATAGCCTTCCTCGGTAAATAGACAACCCAAAAAATCATTTTAAACTAGTAGTTCCTGAGATAAGCAACCACACAAACTCTTCAGCTTTATAATATTAGTATAGATAAATTAGTATAAATTAGTATAGATAGATTTATGAAGATGCTGTTTTTCGATTAAAAAATCAACGTTTGCACCGCGCGTGTTAGCGTGTCAGTACAACAAGCTTTACTAAAGTAACCATGTTGACAGAAACAAATGGACCTTCCCTCCTTCAACAGTTACGTTAATTTACTTTAGTACTTGCTCGAATACAGCTGACCTGAGTAGCAAATGTACAACATGGTAGCTTTTAGTTACTATCCCACCTGTGCTTTGTTATGTTGACACTTACGAGTACCTACGGATTGCACTTTGTATTTGAATTTTCAGGGGATCTAATACGGCCACTATGATAGTATCATCTACGGTACTTTCACAGTTTTTATGTCTTGTGATTGGGACTCATCATCATCATCATCAGCCTTTAAATGTTCCCACTGCTAGACACAGGCCTGCTCTCTGTGAGAGGGAGCAGGCCGTAATCTACCACGCGGGCCCAGTGCGGATGGGTAAATGTCACATGTCTTCGAATTTTTGGTTCTAGGACATGCCGGTTTCCTCACGATGTTTTCCTTCACCGTTTTGAGAGCAGTGGTGTTGAAATAAATTAGACAAAGTAATGCGCCTGTCGCTGGTCGCTGGTCGCTTCCAACCGGTATATGTGGAGATCTAAAGGGGAGGCCTATGTTCAGCAGTGGACGTCCTATGGCTGAGATGATGATGATGATGATGAGTGCGCCTGACGGGGTTCGAACCCACGACCTACAACTCGATACCGCTGGACCACCACTGCTCTCAGGATTGGGACTGTAGCACCATAATTTTGTAGTATTGAATTACTTTTTTTTGTCTTTGACAAGCCTGTAACTGGCCTACTTGGAATAAATGATTTGATTTTGATTTTGAGTATAAAAATATGAATTTAGAATAAATTATTCTTAGTTTAATTCTGTTGCCCACCCCTCTAATAACTGCAACACTCCTGAAAGCCAGAATCAACAGTGGCGATCACCAGAAAAGCGCCGAGACATGAAGCTCGACGTGTCCCGGAGAATGAATTTACCTGTCTTGGATCCTGCAACGAAATTAATCGGAAAAGAATAGTGGAGGAGTAGTAAAATGAGTAGTTTCCACTTCCCTCCATGTCCAGCAGGAGACAGAACAAAACAAGGCCAGTTATGCACTAAAGGGCATTTTCCAGTTTTTTTTTTTTTTTTTTTGCAATTTTATGCGACAATAGGTAGTAACAATTTATAGTAACCTAAAAGAAAATTGCAAAAGTACCACTAAGATTAGACCTCTGGCACCCAAGCTAAGATTAAACTTGTGTTATGGATGCCAGGGCTCTCTCTTCAAGTACTTGCCTAAAAGTGAAATCACCTATGAGTTAAAAGTAATCTTGTACATTTATACTTAAAAAAAATGTAATAATACAAATTAAAAAAGAAAGAAGTTAAACAAAATAAAAAAAGTAAAAAAGTACCTGCAGCCACTCTTTGATTGTGTGTATGTGTGTGCGTGTCTGTGTATGTGTGTGTGTGTGTTTGTGCGTGTGTGTGTGTATGTGTAGGTATCATGCGTGTATATGTGTGTGTATTCGTCAGCGTAAGTCCTATGAGCGTTTGTGGTGTATTTGAGTAGACAACACCAACCGGATGATTTACAACTGGGTTAAGCTCAGGTGCCTAGCACCACGGAAAAAATACTACTAATATAATATAATAGGTACGAGTATTACAACAGTGTTCTTTTAAAAAAAATCTAATAATGCAGTTATAATTTTCATTCCTTTGAGTATTTATTGCTATTCCTCAAATTTGGATTAATGGTAATCCACAGTCACTTTTTTTTTAGCGAGGTAAAATCATCAAATGAGTCCTCCCAGGGCAGGGCGGGAGGGACTGTCAGACTTGTACTGACTAAAATCCACGGTGTCCTTCATTAGCCCTTTACACTCCAGGGTCACGGTAATGGAATGAGTCCCGCGACCCCGGCAGGCTTTGGCCCTCTAGAGAGGGGGCCCCGTCATCTTGCTGACGCTCTTTGAGGCGCGCGTGGAACACAACGCGCCGTCGACCCGGGCATGGTCCATGGTCGGGCGGCGAGTTGCCCATTACACAGTCACTTAGAAAATTTATCCCATATAGGTAAAAAAGCTAACAAACGGCTGTTTTCCTAAAACATAAAAAAAAAATGTTTGTTTGAAATGGATACAATTAAAAACTACTTAACATAAATTAAATAAGTTTTCTACTTTCTATAAAGACTGGTTATATTATTGTTACGTAGAACAACTAATTAAGTAAGTACTAATATTTATTCATCCCTAATCCGTATTTGCCACTCATCAGCAATTTTGTAGACAGAATTTGCTTCCAATACTTCATCAAACATAGTTCAAGCCAATTAGAACTGTATTACAAGCAGCCATAGTTTCATTTTAGTTTAAAGCGTGTGTGTAAAATTCAGCCCTAAAATTATCAAAGGATTTTAAAGCTTCATGTGTTGACGTTAAGGTCGAGTATCGATTGGTGGGGATCAATACGGAAGAGTGCTTGAGTTAAGGGTATAGTGTTTGATGATACAACAACCGAAACTGAACTATGGCTAATGGAGAATTAATGTTATCTCTTTCGCACTTACGGGGTAACTTTATTTTTTGTTTCATTTGTTTACACTTTACTCAAGGAAGCATTCCCTTAGGTAAGTATCTTCTTGTGTTCTTTTTAAAGGAGCTAATTTCGAAATTAAAGATTTTCATTGGTTTTGGTCATATTTGAATCTCGCATTCATCTACTGAGCAAGAAGTCCTGGGTTTGATACCCAAGTCGAGAAAACTGTTATTGAGTATTCAATCAGGAATTTCTAGTAGAACTTGCGACGCAAGGTCTTGATTTGTACCCAGTTCATCGATCCCTGGTAACTGGCGAAATGTGTAGGTGTATACTATTAGGTACACCTCATCCCACCAGCCCCCTTCTATCATCGCACATCTAGACGCACGGCAAATTACCATCCTTACCTTATTGCTATACCACCAATTCGCACTAAGCGTTTCCAAACGTCTTTTATAATGCGGACAGCGAAGGAGTGGAACTCTCTGCCTGCGTCTGTGTTTCCGAACGCATACAACCCTAATCTCTTCAAAGTTAGAGTGAACAGGTAAGCTCGCCCCATCGTCGACCTTGTCTTAGTCACTCCTGACCTAGTCCCCCTCCACACCTCCTGACTAAGGTCAAGAGCAAACCCATCAAACATAAAAAAAACTTCTGTCTAACCCTTTGTGTATTACAGGAGTGATAAGACCAAATAAGTGTAAGATTCTCCTTACCAGTTGCTCCGAACCTCTACTAGACAAGAATAAAGCACAAACTCAGAACGCGACCTTTTAAGATCTTTTCTTTCTTTCTTTCGCTTCGTTTACGTTCATTATAGTCATACAAGCTTTCGGTTGTACTACCACCTTTTCGAAGAACCTCATCATATAAAGTCCGTGTATGTCCATCAAGGTCATCCCCTCCCGAAGTACAATTTATGTCCTACAAAACAAGCAAAGTCACAGAATTATCAATAACTCACTCATACCAACCATAACTGGCAATTCCAATTTCAAACACTCGGAAAAATGCTGAACCTTTTTTAAAATTGGAACGGAAGAGGAAACGGCTTTGGCACAAACATGGCTGCCCAGGGTTGCCAACGGGCGCACTTAATGAGACTCATTGCTCTGTTATGGCAGTTTTTGTGCCAATTTCATGTTTTGTTTGCTATTTTGTCGTTGGATTAGCCATTTCAATTTTGATTTACGGTTTTGGCGAAGTTTACTTGCCTTAGGCTCTTTGGCATAGGGTAAATAATGTCGCCTGACGGGGTCGCGGGTCAGTCTGTAGAGGAACGCAAAGGGCAACCGAGGCCAAAGGGTGAATTTTTAGTCAATAAGAGTCTGACAGACCCTTCTATTGCACACAGGTCGATGATTTGAACACCCAAAAAAAGAAATCATCAGAAATGCCTCATTATAGGCAATTGAGCCAGTCTTACTACAAAAAGGTAAACTTCTGTTGAACACTTGTCTATTAAAAGTGTCGTCATTTCAGGTTTATATAAGGTCCGTTTTGCAGTTACACTTTTTTAGACAAGTGTTTAACAGATGTTTAACTTTTTTTTGTAGTAAGGCTGAGTGTTTTAGTAAGATAGGTGCCCGCATACTTTACGCTTCAACTCAATCTTTTTATCAGGCACCCTGGTATGAATTAAAGTATTCATATTCGACAAAAACCGTCCGCCCACGTAAAATCGCATCGTAGCCATGTCGTATCGTGTGAATAAAAAAAAAGGGGGTAGATACCCTAAGTAAAAAAGCTAATAAGTAAAGCAGTAATTTACCAAACCCTTACTTTGTATGTTAATTACTTAGGACTTACCCTCCATTTTTATATTTTGTTGTGAAATATCTTTCGAGACGCAACTCGAGGGCCCGGATTGGTGTTGCCATGATTAAATTTATTAAAGCGGCGTTAAAACGGAGTGATGACAAATTAAATGTGACAGTAGCCTTGCTATAAAGTTGCTAATGTGTTTTGGAGAAAAATATATTGGAAAGATTTGAAAGAAACCTATTAGGTACCTATGTGACCACGGTAAGAAAAATACTATGTACTTAGGCACCATATTGTAACGTCGTACAAGCTTTTTTATCAGATGCATGCTCTTAAATAAACATTAATCACATGAAAATAACAAGATAATAATGGTAATAAATGTTATAGAAAATAATTGTACTTACATTAACATTTTCTCTCTACATCCAATCGCTGCGTCACTTTTTATGTAAGAGATGAAAATACAATAAATACCCCAATGAAAATGACGATAAGACAAACTATAGGTATGCACTAAATAAAACAATGGCATCACATAACTAAAAAAAATAAAAAAGAGAAAATTATGAAAACTCAGTTTCTAAATGGCGTAAATGGCAGAAGCCAGTTAATTACATTTCCCTGTTGTCCATACAAAATATAACTTACGCCTCCAAGGCTTTCAACTAAAGATCGTGTATGATAAAACTAGAACTATTAATGGGAGTTCATTCAAGAAAGTTGCGAAGTTACAAGTTCTGTTCCGATACGAGCCTAGCCCTCGTACCGAAAATCCTGAGGGACTCTCTAACAACGAAGTGGTACATAATAATTATATTTAGAAGGTCCACTTAGAGGGCCAAAGCCTGCCGGGGTTGTGGGACTAACGAATTACCGTGACCCCGGAACGTAAAGGGCTATTAGAGGACACCGTGGATTTTAGTCAGTACAAGTCTAACAGTCCCTCCCGCACTGCCCTGGGTAGGAGGACTCATTTGATGAATTTACAACGATAGAAAAAAAAGGTAAACTTGGTGGCGAAGGAACTGTATGTCCATTAAAACATAGCTTGTTGTGATCATCAAATGAGTTCGTGATCTGGAAATCCATGTGGAGTTGAAGGGACTGTTAGATTGACTGACTAACTAAAAAGTACTCCGTTGCTCTAAGCGTTCGAGAGACGCGATGCCACCCAAATCACAGACTTTACGAAAATTATAACCGCAAATTGTAACTGCTTTGTAATCGGGTAATAATCTAAATGTAAGCTCCGTTCACACGTGTCCTGTCCTATCTTGCTGATTGACTGATTCAATATATTGGCAGAATATAAATATTAAACAGTCACAAATCCGCGTGGATCAAAATTAAATATTTGTGTGATTTGCTAGTAGTCCGGGTCTGGGTGTTTGTGAATGTGAGTTTCTACAAGTATGTTTGGAAAAAAAAACGCACACACGAAGGGACAAATTTCTAGTGTGAGGCAACTTTTTTTCATTAAAAGAAAATATATGTATGTATGAAACAAAACATGAATGACGGAGGAGTAAAAAAAAATATAATTTCCTACTAATAAAAGTATTTACGTTATTCTTACGAAATAAGTAGGAAATTATATTTTTTTCCTACTACTCCGTCATTCATTTCAAATTTATTCGTTGTGGAATTCAAGACAATTGAATTCATTCCGCAAAACCTTGTTGAAGTACATTACAAGCGTTTTCTAGTGGTCACCACTATTGATTCTGGTGTTCAAAAGTTGATGTGGTTTGGGAATAGTCTCAATGATAATAATACGAAGTAAGCCTTCTGTCTTTAGTTTTATAAGAAATAGTGTGAAAACGATCTAATAAATAGATCTGGAGCGCTCGCCTGATGATAAGGTCAATCTGACGCCATTATGTGGCAACTTTCTAAGTTACATTTGTACCAGATAGTGGCTTATAAGGATTCGTGGTCCAAGTGATTTGTTAGATAAATATAATGTTGTAGATTCTCTTAGTACCTATATGATGAAATGATATGATGAAGAAAGGAAATGATATGATGATGAAGTAAAATAAATATCATTTCATTATCATAAATGATATGATGTTGAAATGGTTTTTATTTTTGCAAGTAGGTTAATATAAGCACTGTTACACGTCGTCTTTTTACAAACAAGATGGGGCCGGTGTTACGTACTTACGTTACTTAGTACCTGAGTACTCTGAGAAGAGACAGCCGAAACAAACTTAAAGATGTTTAAACTATCTCGTTTAAAGTCCAGACATAATATTGGTCAAGTTTTTATTATCCATATTATTTTTTATCCATTTATCTTCGTCATCAGCTTTTAATATTCTCACTGCTGGGACACAGGCCTCTAGACCAAAAACGCAGCAACTCATAATTTATTTTCGGGAAAAGGTCCAGATTTCACTATATTATCTTTGATGCATTTCATTTCTTATCTCGATCTCCTTTTTTTTTTTTTTAGTAGCCTGTTCTGTCCCACTCCTGGGCAAAGGCCTCCCTCCACTCCTTCCATTTTCCGCGAAACTGAGCGTCCTCCTTCCAGTTTGGACGGAACCTGTCTAGTTCGTCCCGCCATCTCAGAAGGCTGCCCAACTGAAATGGGACTGGGCAGGACATGTCTGCCGCATGCCGGACAAACTGTGGGCAAAAATAGCAGAAAACTGGTGCCCTGAGACGGTGAGACGAGGTCGTGGTAGGCCACGTAGGACGATCTCCTTAAAACTTTGAAATCATTTGTAAAATCAATTTAAATATTTATGAGAATCTTCTATAATAATTCAACCCGTCTTACTTGCAAACACATTGCTCATTTTCATTCATAAATAAAGTAAATACTCGCACATATGGGGCTGAAAGTGAATAATTTATCGCACACTCAACTCTGTTAAATAAATATTAATCTTTCAACATTTTGTCAACATAGCCTTCGTCTTGAATTAAATAAGAAGAAGTACTTTAAACTCGTATTTGTAAAACTTGAGTGGGTTTGAAAGGCTGATTTATAAACGGCACAGCGTAGCTCAGACTGCTACGGCGTAGCTCTACTTACTACGGCGTAGCTTGCTTTCCTACGGAATCCAGTTGCGAATTTTGAATGAAACTATAGTTGGCGTCTTCATCGCCTTCATTTAAGTTTTTTACCTCTCGCTATTTATATTTTGATTTTATCAGTTTGTTATATGTAACCGTGGCGTATGTATAAACTTTCGTTTTTCTTGCTTAAGATAGGTCTATAATTAAAAAAACCGGCCAAGTGCGAGTTGGACTCGCCCATGAAGGGTTCCGTAGCAGTAAGCATAGATTAGAGATATAATTATATTGATATTAGTAAGTAATATACACAAACAATAAAAATAACTTTGTTTTTCATAGTAGTTGTATAAATGGCAAAGTTATATTTGCGGTTTTTGAAAATGTACTATATCTCAAAAACTGCTAACTGTATCTCATCCAAACCCTCTGTCTCTCGCGCAAACTGTTCAGTTTAGAAAAAAATGATGTTAGTAACCTCAATATCATTTTTAAAGACCTATTCATAGATACCCCACACGTATGGGTTTGGTGAAAATTTTTTTTTGAGTTTCAATTCTAAGTATGGGGGGCACCCCCAAAATTTGTTTTGTTTTGATTTTTGTGTGAAAATCCTAATGCGGTTCACATAATACATCTTTCTACCAAGTTTCAACAGGATAGCTCTTATACTTTCGACAAAAAGTGGCTGTGACATACACGGACAGACAGACAGACAGACATGACGAATCTATAAGGGTTCCGTTTTTGCCATTTGGCTACGGAACCCTAAAAACTGAGTGATATAAGTAGTTTTGTTAGTTGTAATAGAAGGAATTTCCTATGTCGTGGGTGCGTTTACAAACATAGAAACTCACATACACAAACACCCAGACCCTGAAAAAATACTTGTAGATCATACAAATATTAGTTCTGCGCGGGAATCGAACTCGCGACACGCTGCACCGCAATCGATCGCTCGCTCACTGCGCCAATCGTGTCGTCATTTAATTAATTAAACAAAAAATCTGTAAGCTTAGTTTCCCTTCTAATTCTTTACAACATTCATCATCCATGTTAAGTAAACTCATATTATTAAACACACAGTGCAGTATTTACCAGAAACAGTTTATTTTTCTTAAAGCCCTGCATCAAAGATTAAAGTTAGCATATTTATCAAGTTACTTGGAGGCAGTGCTTAACGTTGGCATTAAGTTGAGCCATTTCAAGAAGCCAGCCATGCGGGAATATACCACTTTGCATCGCAAGCCAACTTTTAAAACTTTGGCGATAAACGTAGTGCAAAGAATACAGAAAGACAAATAGGAAGAATTGAAGATAAGAAAAGTCGGAGGACTAAAAGACCACTTTAGAATAGAAATCTTTAATTCAAGCTCAGAGCTCATAAATGGTTAATAACAATTTTCTTAAACAGCTAGTATCAGTAAAACATCTAAATTTGATTATCAATTACAGTTATACAATTACAATTAGTTTTATGTTTTATATTGCAATTAAAACAAAATAAATAAAATCGATGTAAAATTTGTGCATAAGATTGAAATAAAATTGGCATTAAAATTTACATAGATTTAATATAAAACAACTAAAACGTGAGGATCCACTTTAGCAATACATAATGCTCAGCACTGTCTAAACAGATAACCATGACCATGACCCTGGAACGTAAAGGGCTATTGAGGGAACACCGTGTATCCTTCAGTACGAATCTTACAGTTCCTTTCACTCCACCCAGAGCTGGGCACGTTAAAAAGGGCCGTATATTATACGTCTTGCGATCAAATTATTGTTTTTCTATTATCTACTTTATTGCTTGAGCAATAGAATTTATATTACGTTTCTCATAAATGTTTTTAAGACCTTTTGGTTTCAATATCCAAAAGCTGGTCCAAAAATCTCTTTGGTGGACATAAATGTGACTGCTAAGCTAAGCAAGAAATCCTAGCTTCGATTCACAAGACGGTCCAAGTGTTTTTGAGTTTTTCATCAGAAATACCTCAGTAGCAGCTACGAAATCTAGATTCTTGCCCGGTGATGGCAGTAAAACAAAACTGCCTATACAGTGTGTCCGGACACGAGTTAGCGATACTTGGAGGGAATATTATAGACTCATTTTCATCGACAAAACTGCTTTTAAAAAATTCTTACTCCAACACCTCGCGAATGGCGGCCATTTTAGTTTTTTGATTTGTCGAACTGGGGTAGGTACGTACAATAAAATGCAAATATCTTTGAATCCAAGAGACCTACATACATGCAAATGACTTTATTGCAAAGTTAAATGTTAAGGCTTTTCAAAAACTTGCAAAAGTTTTCTAAATAATATGTAGAAAGAATCAAAAAACGTGGGCAAACACGAAATTGTACACAAAAATTACTGAATATTTTCACATTTTTAACCGACTTCAAAAAAAGGAGGAGGTTCTCAATTCGTCGGAATCTTTTTTTTTTTTTTTTTTTTTTATGTATGTTCCCCGATTTCTCGAAGACGCCTGGACCGATTTGGAAAATTTTTGTTTTGTTTGAAAGGGTATACTTTCCAATTGGTCCCATGTGTTGTATCATCACTAATTAGTAATATAGTAAGCATCCACCTCACTATTAATTATCTATGATATATAATCTGTGGTCCGGGTTCAGTCCGTCACTGCACTGCCTTAGCCCCGTCTGTGAAGACTGTACTGTATATATTGTATGTCTGATTACAATTAAACCCTGTACATCAAGAAGTATCTTTCATTCCCAAACAACCACATAACATGGTGTCAGAAGTCCATTAAAAGAAATCGAAGAAGGTCTGGTATCAAAAGTCTGAAGATCGTCGAAAAAATGCAAAGTCAAGCCGGTGGCGTCGTCCGTAGTCAAGATGGCGATGGAGAAAAAAGCCTAAATTCTCAACTAAAACAACTGAATATTTCGTCGGATCCAGCTAACAACAATGCTGAGTCGTGGAAACGCTGGTGGCAGCAGCTGGAGCTGTATCTCCTGGCTACAGGACTGGACAAATCTAGCGAGAAACGAAAAATCGCAATTTTACTCCATTTAATTGGTGAACGTGGATTGAATATATTTAATACGTTCGATTTTAAACTCGATAGCAGCACGCTCAACGAAGTCAAATCCAAATTCGACAATTACTTCGAGCCACGAAGAAATGTGACCATGTGCAGGTATTTATTCTTCACACGTAGGCAAGAAAAATCCGAAAGCATCGAGGAATTCCTTACAGATTTGGAAATTAAAAGCAAAGATTGTGAATTTGGCACGCTCAGGGAATCGCTAATTAAAGATATTTTCATAGCAAATTTAAATAATGAATTGTCACATGTTCGTCAAAGACTACTTCAAGAACCTGATCTGACGTATCAGAGGATGCAAGAGCTAACAAGAACGCTCATAGTCGCACAGCAGGATGCTGAAAGGATCGTCAAAGACAGCAGTGTCCCTGGTGAAAATGTCATGCATCTCAGTCGGAGGAGCCGTGGTCGAGGAGACAGTCATCAACGAGCTTCCAGTCGCAGGTCAGCTTCAAGCAGTCGCCGGTCAGTGTCGAAGAGTGGCAAGTCAACGTCAACGTCGAACAGCGAACACAGCAGCTCGAGGACGTGTGGTCGCTGTGGGCAGTCTCATCGCTTCAAGTGTCCCGCTAAAGCAGTCCAATGCAGGTCATGTAAATCTTTTGGTCATTTTGCTAAATATTGTCTCAAGAATAAAAAAGTCAGTCAGTTACAATCGTTTAATTCAGATAAAAGTCAAGATTATTTTGTTGGTATGTTAAACAGTCAATTAAAGTCGAGTCAAAGTCATAAAAGTCATTCATATCAGTATGATCTGTTGGGTACTAGGTCTAGTAGTCAGTCACACAATATTTACAGGGCACACAGTCACAGTGGTTCACAGATGGGGACAAGGCAGTCACAGTCATATCCCAATGATGAAAGAAGTGACAATTATTCTGAGAGACATGATAGTCAATTTTCCCATTCATATTATCTCTGTGATGAAACCAGTGACAAATCTGAGAGATCCAAAAGTCATTGTGTAGATCTCAGTGATGAAAACAGTCACATGTCTGAGAGATCAGTTAGTCAAAATCCCCATTCATATTATCTCTGTGATGAGAATAGTGACAGTCAGTCTGAGAGATATGTAGATCTCTGTGATGAGATTAGTCACATATCTGAGAGATGTACTCAAAATAAAAAATTTCAAAGTCAAATACTCCAGTCAAATAGTCTAAATAAAAAATGTCAACATCTCAATGAAGAATATTATAGTCACAAGTCTGAGGGATTACAACACACACAGGGTCATCATCACAGAAATAGCAGTCAGACATACAACAGTCAGTCTATACAGTCACCCAACAAATCTTTAGTCAATCACTCAGAAGTAAAATATTATGTCAACACTTTGAAAAATAGTTTTTCAAAGAAGTCATGGGAAATTAACTTGTCACTAGGAAATAAACAAATTACATGCATCATAGACTCTGGTGCAGATGTCAATATCATGTCGAAACAAACATTCAATTCTGTCAAACGTCAAAATAAACTGTCACTCTCACTTGTCAAATGTCATGTCAATGTCACAGGATTTGGTGGAAAATCCATTCCGATTTTAGGCAAAGTCAATATAAATTGCAATTTGTGCATAAATAATCGTAAAGTCGTCGAATCAATAATGTTTATAGTAGCTAATTTAGATTGTCCAAATGTTCTTGGTCTACCAACTTGTGAAAAGTTAGGTATAATAAATCGTGTCTTTTCAGTATCTAAACAAAACTTTTGTAAACAAATTCTTACACAATATAATGATGTTTTTCAGGGTCTTGGGTGTCTACCTCCAGTCTGTCATCTTAAACTCAAGCCTGATGCAGTAGGTACCATGCGTGGATCCGCCAAGGAAAGTTCCATTTGCTTTACTAAAGAAGCTACGT
This sequence comes from Agrotis exclamationis, assembly GCA_950005045.1. Lineage (NCBI taxonomy): Eukaryota > Metazoa > Arthropoda > Insecta > Lepidoptera > Noctuidae > Agrotis > Agrotis exclamationis. Next base: position 20,005,961 of record OX465430.1, read on the forward strand.
GAGGAGTTGGATCGCATGGAGGCTATGAAAGTCATTGTCAAGGTTACAAAACCTACAGAGTGGGTTAACTCAGTCGTCGTAACTGTAAAAAGTTCAGGTCAGTTAAGAATTTGTCTAGATCCTAGAAATTTAAACAAGAACATTATGAGAGAATTTTATCCATTAAAGTCAATTGATGAGATTAGGTCTCAGCTTGAAGGAGCTGTATGTTTTTCTCATTTGGATGCATTCTCTGGATTTTGGATGCTACGTCTGGATGAATATAGTTCTGAATTATGTACTTTTCAAACACCATTTGGTAGATATAAGTATTTAAGATTACCTTACGGCATAAATGCCTCATCTGAAATATTTCAAAGAGTTATGATGAATTTATTTGGTGATATAGAAGGAGTCTTAATTTTCATAGACAATATTTTAGTTTATGGACCAAATGAGTCGGTACATAATGAAAGATTACATAAAGTTATGCAAAGAGCACGTCAAGTTAACTTAAAGTTTAACAAGTCAAAATGTAAATTTTTAGTCTCAGAAGTCTGTTTTTTGGGTTATGTCTTCAGTAAAGATGGTGCAAGGGCAGACGAAGAGAAAGTCAAAGCCATTGTCAATATGCCCACACCAAAAAATGTCAAAGAGTTACAGAGAATACTAGGTATGATTAATTATTTAGGACCTTTTATAAGTAACTTGTCAGAAAAAACTCAAATATTAAGAAATCTTTTGAAAAAAGATTCAGTCTGGACTTGGGATGAGAATCATAGTCAATGTCTTAAAAAACTGAAAGATGAGATTACTAACTCACCAGTTTTAGCTCATTATAATCCCAAGATTCCATTAGTCTTGTCAGTTGATTCATCAAAGTCAGCTTTAGGTGCAGTCATTTTACAGAAAAACAAACCTATTGCATATAGTTCAAAAACTTTAACTGAAACTCAGGAAAGATATGCTCAAATCGAAAAGGAGCTACTAGCTATTCAATTTGGTTGTGAAAAATTTCACCAATATGTATATGGTAATAGAGTCACAGTACATACTGATCATAAACCATTAGTCTATTTATTTAAAAAACCATTACATGATGTACCAGCTAGATTACAGCGTATGATGTTAACTTTACAGAAATATGATTTAGAAGTCATACATGTCCCAGGTAAAGAAATGTATATATCAGATACATTGTCAAGAGCAGCTTTAAAAGACCATTATATACCTGAAAATGAATCACAAATGTCTTGTCATGTCAATTTAATGTATTCTAATTTAGCAATCACAAAAGAATACAGCACAAAATTAGCAAAGGAAACCAAAGTTGATGAATCCTTGCAATTATTGAAAAAATATCATAATGAAGGTTGGCCAAAAAGCAAAAACCATGTCAGTCCATTGGTAAAACCATTTTGGAATATTCAAGGAGAAATCCATGTAATTAAAGATTTAGTTTTCAAGGGTTCAAAATTAATAGTACCTCAGTCTATGTATAAAGAAATGTTAGACAAGATTCACAAGGGTCACCAAGGTATAAATAAATGTTTAAAATTGGCAAAAGAATCTTTGTATTGGCCAAATATGTCAAGTGATATAAAGAATTTAGTAGAACAATGTCTTGTATGTGCAAAATTCAAACCATGTAATCAAAAGGAACCACTACAAAATTTTGAAATATGTAAATATCCATGGCAACAAGTCGGTATTGATTTAATGCATTTTGATAACTTAGTTTATTTAATTGTCACAGATTATTACTCAAAATACATAGAAATTGCTTTATTAAATAAAAACAGTACATCTCAAAATGTTATCACTCATTTAAAGTCTATTTTTGCTCGTCATGGAATACCATTGTCATTAGTGTCAGATGGTGGACCTCCTTTTCAGTCAATTGAATTTAAAAGGTTTATGTTAGAATGGGACATAGAACATATTATTACTAGTCCATATCATTCACAGTCGAATGGTCAAGCAGAAAGCTCAGTCAAAATCATAAAAAATATGTTAAAGAAATGTAAAGAAAACAAATCAGATCCATACATAGCTTTATTACAATATAGAAATACACCTAAAAATAATTTGTCATCACCAGCACAATTGCTAATGTCTAGAAACTTAAGAGATAACATCCCAGTGTCATACAAAAGATTAAAACCAAAAGTAGTAACTTTTAAGGATTATAAAGAGTCAGTTAAGAAAAACAATGAAAATAAAACAAAGTATTATGATAGAAATACAAAGCCTTTGTCAATATTATATTATAATGATCATGTCTATTTTAAAAGAAATCCTAAAAGTGACTGGGAACAAGCTATTGTTAAACAAAGATTGTTAAATAATAGGTCTTATGTTGTTGAGGATGTCCATGGTGTTAGGTATAGGAGGAATAGAATTCACTTAAGACATAAGTATTCTCATAATTTTTCAAACCCTCCTATGCAATCCAACTCGTCACAGGGGAGAGAGGAAGGTGACAGACAGGAGTCGTCTAGACAACAAGATTCCTCATCTCAAAAATCCTCAAGTGTAATAACAAAGTCAGGTCGCATTGTAAAACCTACTAGAAGGTTAATAGATGAAATAGATTAACTAAGTTGCTATGTCATAAATAATATATACTGTCATAAATAAGAATGTTAAATAAGTGTAACTATAAGTATCTTTAAGTATCTTGTCATTGTATAGTTGCATAGCATAATATATCTTTTAATTGTTTGTCAGGGGTCCAATTAGAACTCAACAGGGGGGATGTTGTATCATCACTAATTAGTAATATAGTAAGCATCCACCTCACTATTAATTATCTATGATATATAATCTGTGGTCCGGGTTCAGTCCGTCACTGCACTGCCTTAGCCCCGTCTGTGAAGACTGTACTGTATATATTGTATGTCTGATTACAATTAAACCCTGTACATCAAGAAGTATCTTTCATTCCCAAACAACCACATAACACCATGATCATCAGGTCAGGATCTGATGATGGAATCCCAGGGAAATCGAGGGCAACCTTCAAATTTTATAGGCACATAGTACCATTTTCATATATTTTTTAAAGCTGTTCAAGTATTTGCATCTGATAATCATCATTTCAGGTGGATGAGCTGATGATGGAAGGTACAACTCCTCAACGGCTTGGAGAAGGCATCGACTGATTTAGTTTGTGTTCGCATATCTCTGGAACTACAAGTCCGATTTAAGTAATTCTTTTTTTGTTGTACTAAGTATTGTTTAACTTACGGAATTCTGCAAGTTTCATCAAAATCGGTTCAGTAGTTTTTGAGATAGGGAATTTTATTAGCTTATTGTGCACTTGAGAGAGAATGATTTATTTGACAAGAATTTGAGTTGAATATTTAAACTAAAAAGAGTAAAATAAAAAACTTTTTCAAAAAAAATGTAACCGCCTTCAAAAACAACCACAAAAAAGGGTAAAATAACCTACAAAATAACTTTTCTTTCAGAAGTCGGTGGCAAAAAAACAATGAAATGAAAAAAAAAACAAAGGCACCGACTTCTGAAAGAAAAGTTATTTTGTAGGTTATTTTACCCTTTTTTGTGGTTGTTTTTGAAGGCGGTTACATTTTTTTTGAAAAAGTTTTTTTATACTCTAGGCAGGCCTGTCTCACTCCGCGGTGTAGGCATAAAACTGCAAGTAGTTGCGGGGCCATTATGTCGTGGCCCATTCACTACGGCTGCCACGCGCCACCCGTTGTGCACGCGCTCCGTCTCCTTAATATTTTTGATACGTTACGTGTAGTTACGCACAAGTTTCTTGCTTTAGGTGCTTTTGGGAAATTAATAAAACAATATTATTATGAAGAAAAAAAATAAAGTACTTACATATTTAGTAATGATGAACAAAATTATCTCCCTGCTTGTGAAGTATGGGTTTAATTGATCATGATTAGGTAGGTTACAAGTTTGGAAATGAGGCGAGATACTAAGTGGAGGGGGGGGTGAGCCTACTAGACGACCAAGATAAAAAGACGACACTCTCACTCACCTTAAGCTGAGTACTAAGAATTAAGATCGGTAGAAGTAGAAAGATGTTTGCGTTGTTGTTTAAAAGTTCTAACTCAGAAAATGGCCACACTACGCATTCAAGGTCAGCTATCGTAATTCGCTGCGCGCCTTTTTTACCTACCTACAAAGACACGCAACGCGGGGCCTGTGACAGTATGCGATAGTAATTGGTCGGTTACTAGGTTGAGTGCAAAATAATAAGGACTGGCTATTTTGCCATTAACGATAAAAATCTTTTAAATATTATTCTTTTTTTTTTGTCAGACGTAATGTTCAAAAATATAACAATAATAGGTAGAAAAGATAATATTATTAAAAATATCATTCCTCACGTAAGGTGCCGCAGGTACCTACTATTAACATTCTGTGCTAACAATCAATAATGTAGGTATGTAGTAATCGATGACAAAAAGTAATTTAACAAATGCATAAAATACGCATAGGTTCCTACCTATTTCTGCCTAAACTCGCAAGTCGCAACCCTATTGGGCTTGACCCATAGTAACCTTTTAATGTCGTTGGCGTCAGATAAACCAAAATAAACTCTCGCGCGTAATCATTCAGTACATTTTTGCTTGCGCACGGGAAGTTTAGGCTATTATAAAAGTAGGTGGGCGGTACGGCTGCCAGTTAAAATGTACTTTATTCTCTCGTGCATAGATTTTATATTTGTTTAATTTTTTTTTTGGAGTGGGACTTCTGTTGTACTATTAAGTATTCTGTGCTCTAGGTCGAAAAGTACCCCTGTATTTTGCTTAGGTTTTTGCATTAAATTAAAAGTATTTGAGTTAGGCTATAAAATGGTATCAAAATTATTTCTCTACGTCAAGTACTTTAGGAGTTATTCTTACTTGAACATAACCCTTCCTTAGCGAATGTACCCCAATATTACAGGTGTCGCATTCTTTAGGCGAGCTAAATCGTTTCAGTGTAAATTTATGAGCCGGCATTATTAACCACCATGTAAATGATCCCAACGAATCACCCATAAACTGAAATGGCCCATTTTTTTAATTTATTCAAAGAACCGGTTTCATAAAGTAAAAAAAAATATTATTTAAAACTAAAATGGCCGCCATTCGTGAGGTGTTGGAGTAAGAATTTTTTTAAAAGCAGTTTTCACGATGAAAATGAATCTATAATATCCCCTTCAAGTATCGCTAACTCGTGTCCGGACACACTGTATACATAGGTATTACCTGATAAAACAAATTCAAATGTGGGACCTTCTGGAAGAAACCAAATGTAGAAATGTGTTAATTTTTTTTTTTTTTACCCTGGGCCACATAGCTACTAGAAGTGGAAGCAGTGGAGGGAGAACTTGCCCAGCAGTGGGATGCCATGAGCAAAGGTCTATTTGCATGTATATGATACATTATATTTTTTATGTAGATTTTTTTTTTTGTGTTTCTATGTCAGTATTTTGCTGAAAAATGACTGAAGTTAACTTACCGTGAAACTTTCACTACGTCTACCTCACATTTTAGTAGTCAACTGAAATTACGCTGAAAACATCACGGAAATCCTTAAGTAAACTCACGTTTTACTGGTTTCAAACAGCTGTGCTTTTTAAATATGCTTGACTGAGAGCTGGATAGCCATTAAGTAACTTACTTACTTTACATCACCACGCCTGTAACCTCTGTAGGGATTAACAGATATGTTCCTAATATGTATGCTCATCGTTTTACCCGTTTTTTTAGATCACATGTAATAGGGGGTGAGCCTATTGCCATCAACCGGACACACATCGTTGATAATAATACTTGGCTCCATGCTGGTCCTGCTCCATAAGACAGTGATGTATTCATTGATACCATATTTAATAGGTACTATTTTCGGAGCTGCAGAAGATTGTAGCATTGTATAAATTCATATTTCTTTGTATTATATAGCTGCATAGCCTATATTGTGTGAGTTATATGTGCACAAAGCTATCATTCACCAGATACCTACCTACGTCTTATTTTATTTTAATTTCCTTGACTTGAATGTGCCCTGGTGGTTGGGAGTATGTCATGCTCACTCAAATGTCTCGCTGATGGTGGCGCGTGTGTCGAATCATTTAGTTCCCTTCAAAATGGTTAAGCTGAATGGTGCTGACATCATGCGTCATGTTTGTGAACGGGCGCTGTCAGTTGGGACTGGTCATCTCTTAGCTGCCACGGTTTATTTTAATTATCAATAATTTTATTTCAGAATTGTTTTTTTTTTTATATTTCCTTTGGACACTTTTTCACTTGCTACATCGTTCTCACATAATGTACCATCTGAAAATGAATGATGTAACAAAGGTTCTGTAATAATTTTGGCGATCTAAAAAGAGTGTCCATGGAGTTTCTTGCCCGTTCTTCTCCATAGAGATCTACTCCTTGGAATGAGCAGCTTTATTTTCACAGTTTTTATGTCTTGTGACTGGGACTGTAGCAACATAACTATTTTTGAACTGTTTTTATTTTTTGTCTTTGACAATTCAAAAGTGCCTGTAACTGGCCTACTTGAAATAAATGCTTTGATTTTTTTTTTAATCCAAGCCATCATGCTCAGGAGTTGCGTTTCCGACTATTTTTCTATTGCTGTGTACCAATTAGAGATACGCTTAGATCTCTGATCCAATTTTAAAGTTAAGAGAACCTTTTTTTTCTTTAGATGGTACAATCATCAAATGATCCTACAGGCGTGCGTGGAATGGAACTTACTAAAATCCACCGTGGTCCTTCAATTGCCCTTTACGTTCCAGGGTCACAGTAACCTGTTTATACAGTACCACAACCCCAGCAGAGCAGATAGCCGATGGGGTCGAAAAGTACTAGAGTGGAGACCAGGGACTAGCAAGCGCAGCGTAGGACGTCCACCAACAAGATGGACAGACGACCTTATAAAGGTCGCTGGAAGACGCTGGATGCAGGTCGCTTCCAACAGGTATATGAGGAGACCTAAGGGGAGGCCTATGTTCAGCAGTGGACGTCCTATGGCTGAGATGATGATGATGACAACCCCAGCAAGCTTTTGACCCTATGAGGGCCCCGGTAGAGAGAATCTAAAGACACCTTTTTTTCATAAAACTTACCTATACGTATATGGGGAATTGGGGATGACTGTTAATTTTTGTATGAAAACATGGGCAAGGCTAGTTATATGGCGTGCTAAGACAGGAAACCTCCACGTGCGCCCGTGGACTGGAGTTCCCTCTCGGATACGTCCGGGGGGAAGACCAGTTTTTCGGGCTGGTGCACCCTGGGATGCCGGCAAAAACTCTTCCTTAGGCACTGTGTGCCTAAGGGGTCTCTTTGCCCGTATGCGAATAGCCTGTCGTGTGAACGCTCCAACGCGTGTCCCTCTGAATAGCAGAGGGCACAGCGGCGGAGCGGGCTTGCGGACGGTGAGTAATGGGTAAGCTCGCCGTCCGACCAAGGACCAAGCCCGGGTCGGTGGCGCGTCGTGTTTCACGCGTCACCGACAAATGCCTGCTGGGGTCGCGAATTTTTCTTAATCCAGGATACCGTGGCCCCGGAACGCAAAGGGCATCCGAAGGAACACGGGTGGATTTTAGTCAGTAAGATTCTGATAGTCCCTTCCGCCCCACCCAGGGCGGGAGGACTGATTTGATGATTTTGCCATCCAAAAAAAAAGGCTACTTTGTAAAGCCAGCTCATTATAACAAGAAGTAAAAGTAAACACATTGTATTCACGAAGACTATTAACGTCACCCGTTCAATATCGAACAGATTGAGTTTGCCTTATAAACGTGTCGGCTTCGTTACCGAGACATCGTACCTACTCGTTATTAGAAAATGTTAAGGAAAATATCTCAAGAAGATGTTGATGAAGTTGGCGTAAAAAGGGTGAATTATAAAGACAATTATTTAATAATATGTTATTATTAATTTTGTCTTACATAGATTGTCTTTATAATTTATTATGTGAAGTAAAACCCCTTTCTATGAAATTGAGAATGAAATATGGCTACCATACGACATTGTTCAACAAGTTAACATGGAGATTGGAGATGGATTGCATAAAATTTATTCGAAACCAAAATTAGCCAAATCGGTCAAGCCGTTCTCGAGATTTAGCGAGATTAACGAACAGCAATTGATTTATATATATACGAGTAGATCACCGTTCCAGAGATACAGTCTAGTGTCAGACGCACAACCAGACCGACGGACAGCAGAATCTTAGTAATAGGTTCTCATTTAATCCAAAAAGGACGAGATATATTTATTTCCTAACAAACTGTATTAGTTGTTTTTTTATTTGCTCTAATTAAGAAGTTATATTAAATTCAAAATCATTATTTGAACTCCGAGCCGAAAACACGTCGACAGTGCCCGACGGGGCGGTGTGACGTCATTATGACAATTTCTATACATCGATAGTACGTGTTCCAACTTTGAAATTGTTATTGTAGAAGCCAGTTGCAACACAGTGCTAAGGAAATTCACTTTTCAATTGGTCATAATTAATTAGCAAAAAGAACTAAGATTTTTTCTCTTCTATTAATGTTCTTATTTGTGGTGAACTTACTAATTAAATTTAAAAAAATCTAAATTCAAATTCCTAATTATAATAACCTAACTTCGAAGAAAATCTACCTTAATAATTCCTAATTTCACGCAAGGTTTCACGTTAGCTAAAAATAGAACATATCCCGTGTCTACAACCGTTGGTTTAATTAATGTACGGTCTGATCCTCTTCCAACCAACCCCCCAACCGTTCCCGGAACATTGAGGGACAGGGCGATTACGGGAACCGTTTCAACACATTATAAAACTGGGACCGGATATACGTTGAATATGACGTTGTTTGGAATTTAATAAGAAGGTAAATCTATCTATAAGTACCTACTTACATCAGAAATAAGAGGCTAAAACTAGGTCTGTATTGCCAAAAGGACGAAATCAAAATCAAAAGTTTTTTATTTTTCAAAATACACTGATAAAATCAACACTTTTTGAAGATCAATTTTACAAAAGAGCCCCCAAAGCGCAAAACCTTTTCCACTTCCTAGTGTTTTAAGAAATAAAAGAAAAAATCCGGGATTTCGAGACTGTCTAAACAAGTAACCGTGACCCTGAAACGTAAAGGGTTTAATAAACACCGTGAATTTTAGTCAGTACGAGTCTGACTGACGCTTCTGCTCTACCAAGGGTGGAATGAATATCGGATGATAATACCACGTAAGAAAAAAGTATGTAAAATTGACTGGATGTATGTCTGATCAGTGTGACCCAGTGGTATCGGTCCCGACTTACGAGTTGTAGGTCGTGGGTTCGAACCCCGCCATCGTGATGAAATAGAACCAAAAATTCGAAGATATGTAACATCTACTAATCCGCACTGGGCCCCCGTGGTGTATTATGGCCCACTCCATCTCACAGAGAGGAGGCCTGTGTCCCAGCTGTGGGAACATTATAGGCTGATGATGATGAGATATCTGAGAAGAAGAAGTGGATTATTGAATGCTAACTAGTACACTTTTTTTTTTTCATACATCTTTTCAAAATTACAGAACGGAAACTAAAAACGCATAAAAAAAATGGTAAGTACTTAGATTTTCCAGCTTAAGTCGAAATTTAACTACTTAGTTAAAACTTACTATAGCTGTATCTTCTATGTTAAGATATAAAAAGTTAATAAAAGTGTAAGAAGCTTATATCGACACCTGCAATTTAAAACATCGTAACTCATTTTTCCCTACTTTTCAGTAGAGCGAATCAAAGATTTAAAAAATTCTTACTCTGTTCCTATAAGTCCTAGGGACCTCCAACTTTGTAAATACAAGTAAAAAGGTATAATCTACATTTCAGTATGACTAATACGTTGTTTACTTATGTATTTCATATATTTTTGTGACTTACAATGATATTTCACGAAAAACGATTTTCCAAATTACTATTGTAACTCAGACATACAATGCAAATTAGTACAATTATAACTATATTCACCGAAAAAATAATTGTAAGTCTGAGTTACAATGCACAATATATTTTTTTTTCTATTATTGGAGTTACCATAAAAATAAAAAAAATTAAATAATTAGCAATGTTTTTATTATTATAATTATAAAATATCGAAATTAAGCATAAGCTAATCAGCCTTTACAATTAGGTTCACAAAGCTTGTAAGTTTTACAAAGAAAAGTAATGTAAACATATTTTTAAAATATTTTAATCAACTTTTTGAGGACACACAGTTCCCATTAGTCTTTTAATGTATTTGGATAAAGGGGGAAAAATTGTCTTTTGTGAGTGAGGCACAAAAGACAATTTCCTCCACTTATATCCAAATACAATAAAGCAAATCCAAATACGAGTACAATAAGAGGATAAAGCAAGCCATCGCTCTGTCACAAATTGTGACAGAGCGATGGCTTGCTTACGAAGTACTACGGCTACGCCGTGGGGCGCCGGCTTAGAATTGTGTTTCCCCAAATCATCCCGTGGGTGTCGTAAGAGGCTACTAAGGGACTAACCGGTGGTCGGGCAGCAGCGTCCTCCGTGTACTGCACATCCTCACTGCGATCGCCAACCCGCCTGCCAAGCGTGGCGATTTAAGGCAAATTGCCCCCTAATAATGATTAAAACCACAGAAACCAGGCCCCCAGTCCCCGGCAGCTTCGCTATCTCTGGCGCGGGTAGCGGTCAAGGTAACGGCGGAGCAGGGGGTGCTAAGAATCTCCGGAAGAGATCCGGCTACCCACCCCCACGACGACTGGTTCTGGTAACTCACAACATACGCACATTGAAGACTGACGAAAAGATCTGCAAGCTAGAAGAGGAGCTGAGCAAGTTACACTTGGACATTATAGGGTTATGCGAAATCCGTAGAGAGAGGAAGGACACCGTAACCCTGAAGTCTGGTAACTTGCTCTACTACCGGGAGGGTGACCAACAGTCCCAAGGTGGTGTCGGGTTTCTCGTTCACAAGTCCCTCGTAAACAACATAATAACCATCAAAAGTGTGTCGAGCAGGGTGGTATACCTAATACTCAGAATATCCAAAAGATATTCGCTGAAGGGCATTCAGGTATACGCACCGACCTCGTCACACTCCGATGATGAAGTGGAGACTATGTATGAGGACGTAAGTAGGGCCATACATAGTTCCAAAACCCAGTTCACTATTGTTATGGGGGACTTTAACGCAAAGTTGGGCAAGAAAAGCGGTGATGAGTTGATAGTGGGGCAATTTGGGTATGGGCAACGGAACCCTAGGGGACAGAGGCTGGCCGACTTTCTGGAGAAAGAGGAACTCTTCATGATGAACTCTTTCTTCCAGAAGCCGCCTCACAGGAAATGGTCCTGGTTGAGTCCCGGTCGTTTTACAAGAAACGAGATAGACTTCTTCATGACCGACAAGAAACGGATATTCAGTGATGTCTCTGTGATTAATAGGGTAAAAACCGGTAGTGATCAACGAATCGTAAGAGGCTTGCTGAATATCAATGTTAAACTTGAAAGGTCCAGCCTGATGAAGTCTACGCTCCTACCTACTCGGCCCCACATTCAAAACCCCGAAAGCTTTCAACTCGAGCTCTCTAATCGCTTTGCTTGCCTTGAGAACTTAGCTTGAGTGGACGAGATCAACGACGGGCTAGTGGAAACTGTCCGCACGGCAGGGCCTAAGTTTTTTAGATACTGCCGTAAAGATAGACCTCAAAAATTGACCGAGCAAACCTTAAACCTCATGGCTGAACGACGCTTGCTACAGTTGCAGTCTTCCGATGACACGAAGTCATATAGGCAGCTCAACAGACGTATATCTAAGTCCTTGCAACACGATCTGCGTCTCTTTAATACGAATCGTGTTAAAGAGACCACACAGCGAAACCATGGCTCCAAAGTGTTCGCAAAAGACAAGTCAATGTTTTATTTGAAAATATAATTATATTTTTAAGAATAATTCAACATTGTAACTCAATTTACAATGAAAGTTGATGAAATATTTCATATTTTATGTAAGAAATCTTACCGAAAAAAATTGCATCCTAAGTTACAATTATTGTTTTGTAAAATTATTAAAACTTACCACGGGCAAGTGTATGTAACTAAAGATACCCTTTTATCACTGTCAGTGGATGACTAGTTACAATTTTTTTACGCTGGCTAAAATCGTAACGGTAGTGAATTGGGTTACGAGGGTGAGCGCAAACGATAGAGCATTTTTTTATTAGTTAGGCTGTGTTTATAACTCAATTTCGCTAAAAAGTGAGTTACGATGTTTTAAATTGCAGGTGTCGATATATTCTTCGCTGCATCGGATAATCGGATTGTGTTGTATCGTTGAAACTTCGCTTCTTCGCATGCAAAAGTTATCTCAAGTATTTTCAAAGTGGTGGGATCAGTCAAAACCTCAACTTCACTGTACCATAATTTTATTCATGCCTAGTAGTAACAATGTAACTATCTTACAAGCTTTAAACGATTTCCCTTTGCCTTCTCTGCTGTTGCGAAGTCATCAGCACTTGATGACTTCAAATCTTCTTTCCAAATAAAAAAGTCATTAAAAATCAACACCATTCTACTCTGAATGAAGCGGAAGATTTACTTCAAATACTTTTTGCGCTGCCTGCCGGGGTCGCGGAGCAGTCTTATCAAGTAAACGTGGTCCCGGAACGTAGATGACTATTGAAGGAGACCACGGATTTTAATCAGTACAAGTCTGACAGTCCCTTTTATCCTGCCCTGGGTGGGAGGACTCATTCAAAGGATGATGCCAGGGCTTCTATGAAATCTGGTACCACCCTGCAATAGCAACATTTGTATTTTTTGTTCAGCTTAAAAATACCTATCCAATGATGTATTACATGTTGCTATTGAAGGGTGGGCCCAAAAATTGCATCATCCTTTGATGATGTTAACATGTAAAAAAAGGGGCTGTGGTAATTCTTTCAAACAAAGATTTCTACTCGTATACTTCGTTATAATATCTAATTATCCGTGTTTTCGCGATATCTCTAGAATTTTTGCGAAAATTCGATTTTATCAAATTATCCTGCGACATACCTATGCAAGACTTGAATAATGAAAATGCTTCTTAACAAAAAAAACTACTGCCTTCACAACTCATACATTTCGCAAAGTGACAAGAGCTAGGAACTGGCAGCAGGCCCTACCATGAATTCTACTTATTTTACCGTACAGCGAACGACGCGACGCAGCGTAGGCAGGCCTCCCACTAGGTGGACCGACGACATCGTGAGAGTCACGGGCAATTGATGGATGCAAGTGGCGAATTGAACAAAAAATTAAAATGCATCTCTATTGAACGAACGAGGAACTATTTTGTCCATCAAATTAATGTTAAAGTCCCCATTGACTTTACATCACAAACACGTGAAAAGTCGTGCTTGGGCTTTTTTTTTTGCGTGGTAAAATCATCAAATGAGTCCTCCCGCCCAGGGTGGGGCGGAAGGGACTGTCCGACTTGTACTGACTAAAATCTACGGTGTTCCTTCAATAGCCCTTTACGTACCAGGGTCACGGTTACCGAGTGAGAGAATCCCGCGACCCCGGCAGGCTCCGGCACTCTCAGTGGTGACACCCAGGCGTTTCTTCCTTGCCCATACGACACAGGAACCTCCCGAAACATCCGTGTCCGGTGAGGACCTGCGTCTTGCGGTAGGTCAGGACGCCGTGACGCCTCTCCAGCCACTCCTCAAAGAGGGGTCTTACCGCCGCGATTGCGGCGTGCCCGAACCTAGGTTGCGACAGTCGTTCCCTCCATACTGCCCTGAGATCACGCCGGAGCTCTTCCCGCCGCGCCTCGACTTCTCGGGGCAGCGGAGTTACACCCCGGCGCTGCGCCTCCACGCGCCACTCATAGACGCGCTGGAGGGCAGTCGCCTCCAGATCCCAGGGCAGTCGTGCTTGGGCCTCAGACATATTATATCAACAAGAACACATAAATCAAAATGATATCCTTCCAGACTTTCACTTATTGCAATGAGACCTCCCACTCAGGGCGGTACAGGAGGGGCTGTCAGACTTGTACTGACTAAAATCCACGGTGTCCTTAAATAGCCCTTTACGTTCCAAAGTCATTGTTACTTGATGAGACAGTCCCGCGACCCCGGCTAGCTTTGGCCCTCTAAAGGGGGCCTCGACAGATTACTAAATCCACGGTACAGGTCATCATCATCAACCTATAATGTTCCCACTGCTGGGACACAGGCCTCCTCTCTGTGAGAGGAAGTGGGCCATAATCCACCAAATTCTAAATTAACTTGAGCGAAGCCGCATGCAGAAGCTAGTGTAAAGTTAAAGAAAAAATAAGTGAAGTATACCTACCTACTTTTTTTTTTTTTTTTGCGTGGTAAAATCATCAAATGAGTCCTCCCACCCCGGGCAGGGCGGGAGGGACTGTCAGACTTGTACTGACTAAAATCCACGGTGTCCTTCAATAGCCCTTTATATTCCGGGGTCACGGTAATGAAATAAGTCCCGCGACCCCGGCAGGCTTTGGCCCTCTAGAGGCCATCTTGCTGACGCTCTTTGAGGCGCGCGTGGAACACAACGCGCCGTCGACCCGGGCATGGTCCATGGTCGGGCAGCGAGTTGCCCTTTACTCGCCGCCCGCATGCCCGCGCCTACGGTGGCCGGAGATCGTCTTGCGACGTCCGTCGCCGTGGGTGCCCACCACTGCGGGTGGGGCGGAGGGAGGACATTGTCCTCTCCCTCACGCGGCCCGCCTCCTCCTTCGCGAGCATGACTGCTTCGCAGAAGGAGGCGACCGCTTCCCACTCCGTCTCGCCCCGCAGCATGGCCGCAACCAATGCCGGGCGCGAGAGGTCTCCGCCTATCGCCGCCGTGAGGACACGTCGGTGCTCTGCCCAAGCGGGGTGCTCTGCCCAAGCGGGGGATACCTACCTACTTAGCTGTGAAATGAAACGATTCTTATCAAAGACATTCCACAATATTGATACGACTGGCTGACTGGCAACTCCTGGGACCAGATTTACGTTACAGACATCTTACTTTTCGTATAACATCATAAATATAATTTCCCAAGACATTCAGAAGATAAGCGCTTGCTTATTGAATGCTTGACTTCAATCGAATACGGCGGCTTTGAAGAATGGTTTTCAAAGGATACCGAAAACGAAGTTCTTTCTCGTTATAAAATTATCAGTTCGTACCTTTTGCTATAAAACAGTTTGTATCGGTATCATAATGACATCAAGACGAGTTTGCGACACATTTTACATCAAGCGACACGATTGAAAGTTATTTATTTGTTCGTCGTTCCGCAAAACGTTCTTGTTCAGAAGTTTTATATGTTGCACTTATTTTCTCGTGAGACCTCAAGAACAAGACTATTTTAACCTCAATTGACGTGCTTTGAACCTCGCTACGCTCGGGTTTCTACTCTAAAATTTTTCACTCCGCTCTGGATTTAAAAACAACAATCTCGTCTTTCAAAATAGTTGTTTGCTTCCTAGACAAACAATACCATTTACGTTTTTATTTTTCAACTTATTTGCATTCAGCATTCATCGTCCAATCTCGACTGGCAACAATGAATTTGAATTCATCGTTCCATTCGAATTTTAAATTATGAATATTGCTGGCATCATGCCTTTGATTGGAAACCACAAAAAAGATGGTAAATGATATGGTAGCTACATAATTTGTGTAACATTCATAATAACAAAATCTTGTCACGGGATATTTATATTTTATAAATAGTATTAAGTTTAAAAAAATAAACACACACATGCATTTATTGTTTGAAAACTTATGTGGGTTTATCTAACAAAAATCTAATTTATATTTCACTTCCAAAAATGCTGCTAATTATCACAAAATAGGATGCAATATTTCCTTGAAAAGCCATTTTATTCGTAAAGGTTTACAAATATTTATATAAAAATAGTAATAAATTAAACCAGCGTATTATTATTTGATAAACACAGCAAGTGCAGTGTTCCGCTCACAATGTATTTCACTTTTAGGTCCACTTTTTAATTATGGCTGCCAAGATTGCAACGTCATAAATGGTGCGGGACTTGGGGCATTATGAAACAAAATAAATATCGTTGAATTTTATTTGGATGTCTTCAAATCATTCTACCCGCTCTGCCTGTCTGTCCTATTTCTTGGTCTAAGTATCACCAGAGCCAATGCTTCTAGCGTTCTGGATACTGTTCCCTTTGTCAACGATTTTTCTTTTTTATTGAGTGGTAAAAATATTAAAGTTTTAAACCTACGAGTATCTGCGTGGACTGGAGACAGGAAGAGACTGTCAGACTTAACAGTCTAGAAGCCAGTCTGTTACTCTAATTGCCTTTTAAATTCCATGAACGCGGTACCTGCTTGGGCAGAGCACCGCCGTGTCCTCACGGAGACGATAGGCGGCGGAGAGCTCTCGTGCCCCGTATTGCTAGAGGGCATACCTAGTAAGCAATCACCTCGAAGGAGGAGGTGGAACGCGTGAGGGAGTGGACAGCGGACCAAAAGGGGAACCCTGGAATGTAAAGAGCAATAGAAGAAACACCGTGAATTTTAGTAAGCACGAGTCTCACTGTCCCCGCTCAACACAGGGCCGGTGGACTTATTTGATGATTTTACCACCTAAAAACCGGCCAAGTGCGAGTCGGACTTGCCCATAGAGGGTTCCGTAGCAGCAAGTAACATAATACAAAAGTTCTTGTAGTTGGTTTTAACTTTGAAAGGTAAATTGCGGTTTACGATTTATGACGTATTAAAAAAACTAATTACTTGATCTCGTTCAAACCAATTTTCACTGGTAGTTTGCATGGTAATGTACATCATATTTTTTTTTGTTTTATCATTCTCTTATTTTAGAAGTTACAGGGGAATAAAAAAGTGGGAATTACTGGAGCACTTAGTTCGTCCCTGCCTCCCCTGACTTAACCAGCTGAGATTTTAATTACCATGCCGTCGCTTCGTTTTGATGAAACTATCTTGTACACGTAAATTACTGCATGAGACAGAACGGTTAGATATAGAGAGTACCAAATAGTTGATATTTATTTTTATTTTTTTATGAAACATATCCCCATACTATAATTTTCTCCTGTACCGTGGTGGGTGCGTTTACAAACATTTTATTATATTACCACTTTATTATATTTTTTCTTAAAAGTAAATATATAAATAAATCAATTTTAAACTTTTCTCTTGACCATTCACACTAAACCGATGATACGTTAGTGTGTCAAAGAACATTCGATGATACGCTCGACAGATGTTCCGTCAGATATGTATGAACCTTCCCTTACACGATTACAGAAAAATCCCATTAAATCTGAGTCAGTAGTAGATATAATAAATAAAGCCGAGGCCACATAGACCAGCTGCCTCCATTCATGTCAAAGGTGAGACACCGTCTCCTTCACAATGAATTTATTCGGGTTATGGCATCGGTGGTCTTTCAACGGAGTTTTTAGGATGAAAAATGCCCTCTGTACACCTGACAACGTACCTATATGTACGTATTATGCAAATTAATAGATTTAAAAAATCTAAAAACCCACGTTTTTAAATGTCCTAAAAAGAAGGAAATAACCCTACGGGGCTGAGAGAGGGGCCACTCAAAACGTGGGGGCGTATATTAATAAGGGATTATTTATGGGATATAATTATTTACATGACGTGAGATCGTAGGTGTAACTTGCAAAGATACGCCCCCACCATGAACCACCATGAACCTGATTTGGCTACATAGTTAGATACACTTATAGGATTAAAAGGAGTCAAGATTACTAAACTTAGAATTAAGGAGGGTGATACCACGCTTTGCTCTCCCTATTTGGTTCAACTTCCAGCGGAAACGGATGTTTTAAAATTTCGCCAAATTAATTGTGTTGTCACAATGCAAAAGTATAGGCCAAACCGATCACTTGGTACCCAGTGTTTCGTTGTCAAGGATTTGGGCATTCTTTAAACAATTGCAATCTTCCAGCTAGACGCGTCAAGTGTGTACAACCGCATCCCACCAGTGAATTTTTTTTTTCCACAACTATCACACAACGCCATCTAGTCCCAAGCTAAGCAGAGCTTGTGTTATGGGTACTAGACAACTGATAAACATACTTATATGTTTCTAAATACATACATATTACAGATAAATTACACCCAGACACAGAACAAATGATCGTGCTCATCACACAAACATTTGTCCTGGGTGGGAATCGAACCCACGACCTCCGGCATAGCAGTCAGGTTCACTAACCACTAGACCAACAGGCCTGTTAAATGTTCGAAAAAAGACCGCAAAGACCCCGCTGTTTGCTGTTATTGCAATAAAACTTCCATGGGTGTCCTGTTCGACAAAAGTATTTGAATAAAATTCAGGAAAGGAGGAATCGCTAACGTACTGCACCTCGGCTTCTATCATTTTCAAAACAAGCGGAAACTGTCCGACATTCTCAGTCTTCGAAAAATACAGAGTCTAGATCTTGGGCTAACATAACTAAGCCAAAACTCGGAGATAAATCTCTCTCAAAGATATGTCAGCCATGGAATTTATCTTTGAGAGAGATTTATCTCCGAGTGACACTCAAATTTAAGATCCTTCAATACTGAAAATGTTACTCATAGGGCGTTTTTCCGTTAGCCGGCACGGCACCCGCACCGGCGACTGCGCCGGCGTAGTGCCGGTGCGGGGAAGCAAAAATGTATGCTACACTTCATGTCCTCAAGACAAGCATCCCTCTGGACGTGGGCAGGGTGTAACTTTGCTAGTCAAAAATAATAATTATAATATACTCGACTGTTAAAGTACCAGTTACAATAAACATTGAAGCGGTAGCTATACAACTTAAAGTCTCAAATATTATAATAATAATAATAATATGGTATGTGCCCGACCCAGTTCTTGAAAACGGTCATGCAATATTGTATTGGGATCAATCTATCATCACTGACAGGACTATTGTATCCAATAAGCCTGATATAGTGGTGGTAGATCGCCGAGAGCGCCGTGCAATGATTGTTGACATCACCGTCCCTCATGACGAGAATCTCGTGAAAGCTGAAAATGATAAAAAAAATCAAGTATCTTGATTTAGCACACGAGATTGTCGACATGTGGGACGTGGACTCAGCAGTCATTGTACCGATAGTCGTTACGGTCAATGGACTAATTGCGAAGAGCCTCGACTAACATCTTAAGAGGCTCTCATTGTGCAGTTGGCTCAAGGGCTTGATACAGAAAGCAGTTCTCTTGGACACGGCGCGCATAGTGAGGAGGTTCCTCTCTCTGGAGCCCTAACCACCGGCAGCTTGGACCCTGTTCCCGATGCTGGTGGGCACCTATTTCTTATATTTTTAAATGTTTTTATTTATTTTTTGTAATAATATTTAAATATATCAAATACTAGCTGTCCCGGCGAACTTTGTTCCGCCTTAGAGCAGATTTTCGATTTTTTATCAGGATATCAAATAAAATTTAAAAAATGAAGTCAAAAATCAATGATTCTTTATTAGCTATGTATTTTGGTGCATGGGTTGCACTGTTCAGTGAAGCACGTGATGGACGACATTTTTTGTTTTATTATCACGCGCAAGAACAAATAACGCAGGCGGTCATCCGACCCGTGAACATGCCACATATATACCTAACTGACCATGTGAAAAACATGGATTTTCTATTTTCAGACCATAAACTTTCAAGCATTGGCCTTGTGATTTGTTAATGGTCATGGCGAATGCAAGACGGATCGGAAATTGAGGTCGTTTAAACTTAAACGCATATCGTTTGGGATCCTCGGAATGAGAACTTCCTCACCTTCGAATTTTCCTTTGAGTGTCGTCGCGTAAATCACTTTGTTCATCAACAATTTACTTACCACCAAACGCGTTCTGTTGCACAGTTTTGGTTGGTTTATGTTTCGAAGCATGATTACTACGAAGCCAATCTTTATTCGTAAATTGTGCGGTGGTAAGCTAGATATTCAAGGAGTTTTAATTCAATTGGAAAGTTGGTGGCTAAATGCAACTGACATTTATTTTTAACGTGGTAAAATCATCATGTGAGTCCTCCCACCCAGGGCAGAGCGGTAGGGACTTTCAGATTCGTACTGATTAAAATCGACGGTTCCTTCAATTGCCCTTTACGTTCCGGGGTCACGGTAAATCGTAAGTCCCACGACCCCGGTAGGCTTTGACCCTCTAAAGGGGGGCCCCGTCATAATGCAGACACTCTTTGAGGCAAGCGTGGAACACAACGCGCCGTCGACCCGGGCATGGTCCATGGTTGGACAGCGAGTCACCCATTACTCGCCGCCCGCATGCCCGGGCCGACGGTGGCTGGAGATCGTCTGCCGACGTCCGTCACCGTAGGCGTCTACCACTGCGGCTGGGGTGGAGGGAGGACGCTGTCTTCTCCCTCACGCGGCACGCCTCCTCCTTCCATAGCATGACTGCTGTACAGAAGGAGGCGACCGCTTCCCACTCCGTCTCGCCCCTTGCGATGGCCTCGACCAATGTCGGGCGCTCAGTTCTCCACCTATCTCCTCCGCTCGTATACCTACGGCGGTGCTCTGCCGCGCGCGAGGCAGTCCTGCACCGTATGCTCCACTGTGTCCTCCGGGCGATCTGAGCAGTGGTAACACCCAGGCGTTTCTTCGTCGTATGATTGCATTGAATCTATGCAGTCTTAGTACATTTTTTGGGTATTCAGTATTCACCAAAATACTTTTTTAGCATTGAAGACCGGTGGGCGCCGGGCGGCATGAACATATTCTTCATGTTTTCCGAGTACTTTTTGTTCAGATCCCTTATTGAATTACGGCACCAACACCTTCTTCTTGATCATGTTAATTCGTTTTATGTCACGTTTCACGAAAACAGGATAAAAATTTGATCGTCTCGGTGGCGACATGGCATTGATAATTATGATAATATCGGCACAATAGGCTTAGAAACTCAATAAAAACACATCGACTGGTCAAATTAATGTTTTGATTGATAAATTTTTCGTTTTGCTGTCATTCCATGTCAGTTGCGTTTTATTATATCACGTTTTATGTCACGTCCCACGGAAACGGCATAAAACAAAACAAAATAAAAAAAGGTAAAAAGTATCCTATATGTTGCTCCTGGTTCTAAGCTACCTCCCCACCAATTTTCAGCCAAATCGGTTCAGCCGTTCTTGAGTTATAAATAGTGTAACTAACACGACTTTCTTTTATATATATATAGATGATAGATAACGAATAAAGGAGATAATAATATAATAATAATATTCCACAACTATCACACAACGCCATTGTTGCTCCTGGTTCTAAGCTACCTCCCCACCAATTTTCAGCCAAATCGGTTCAGCCGTTCTTGAGTTATAAATAGTGTAACTAACACGACTTTCTTTTATATATATAGATGATAGATAACGAATAAAGGAGATAATAATATAATAATAATATTCCACAACTATCACACAACGCCATCTAGTCCCAAGTTAAGCAGAGCTTGTGTTATGGGTACTAGACAACTGATAAACATACTTATATATTTCTAAATACATACATATTATAGATAAATTACACCCAGACACAGGACAAATGATCAGAAATATTGATCATATTTTGATCTCTTTTTTCTTTGAACAGAAATATTGATCATATTTTGGGGTACACTACGATAATACGAAAAACTTTATTCCGAAATTCATAAATACGAATTTCAAAATACCGATTTTCATAATTCCGAATGGTTCAAAATTCCTAATATAACAACTCCGATTGATCATTATTCCTATTTTCATAATTCCGAAATTTCAATATTCCTAACATTTATAATTACTATTTTCAAAATACCGAGTTTCAATAGACCGAATATCAAAAATTCCGAATTAATAATTATCCGAAACATCAAAAACACGAATTCCGATGGTTAAAATTCCGATTATTAAAATTCCGAATAATTAGAATTCCGAAAATTTAATCGCTTATGAGAGAAAAGTATGCTTTTAAAACGCCTTGTCAAAATTCCTCTTTACTTTTCAATAAAAGAATTTCTTTCGAATAAGAATATTTTCTTTTCAATGATAATAATTTCTTTAATAAGTTTTTTTTTTGAGTAATTAAAATAATTTATTTTTGAGTTACGTATTTTCATTCATAATATTACAAAAAATCCTTGTGAGAAGAACGAAAGCTGTCAGAGTCGGGGTGCCCCAAGACACAATTTGCTCGCTATCGCATCCTGAATTCCTGAGTTATATTACCACTAAGGTGGTTCAACGGAGCCCGCTTCGCGGGGCTCCTTTTTCTGTTAGCTTAACCTAACTCGAACCTAACCTGTCCGGGTCGGGGTGTCCACAATCCCGAGCACGCTTCGCTCGCTCTTACATCCTTGATCAATTTGTTGATTACCACCAAGGTAGATCGACGGAGCGCCGCTTTGCGGGGCTCCTACTTCTGTGAGCAAGGTTTAAAGTAACCTAACACCTTCGAACCTAACCTGTCCGAGTCGGGGTGCCCCCAGTCCCGAGCTCGCTTTGCTCGCTCTTGCATCCTTGGTCAAGTTGTTGACTACCACCTACCAAGGTAGATCGACGGAGCCCCGCTTCGCGGGGCTCCTGTTTCTGTGAGCAAGGTTTAAAGTAACCTAACACGAAGGGGATGGCAGGGTCTTTCAGACCCCGCCATCCCCTTCGAACCTAACCTGTCCGAGTCGGGGTGCCCCCAGTCCCGAGCTCGCTTCGCTCGCTCTTGCATCCTTGGTCAATTTGTTGACTACCACCTACCAAGGTAGATCGACGGAGCCCCGCTTCGCGGGGCTCCTATTTCTGTGAGCAAGGTTTAAAGTCACCTAACACGAAGGGGATGGCGGGGTCTTTCAGACCCCGCCATCCCCTTCGAACCTAACCTGTCCGAGTCGGGGTGCCCCAAGTCCCGAGCTCGCTTCGCTCGCTCATGGATCCTAAGTTCTCCTAATAACAATAACAATCCCGAAGGCAAACAGTCAAAGTCCAGAGGATACGCCTCAGTACTCCGCGCCTACACAGGCTTAAATAACTCTCTAAGAGTACGGTAGACAAAACTACGTGGAGCCGGTTTTGCAGCAATTCGTTTCTGGCACTGACTTTGTAGAATGAGAAACGAAATTCCGATTTTCAATATTCCGAAAAAATCAGTTTATTCGGAATATTGAAAATCGGAATTTCGGTTTTCGGAATGAGAACTCATCGAGCATTACATTTTTCGAATATGTGAAAATCGGAAAACTAAGAAATCGGATATACGACTTTCGGTTAAATAAATTTCGTGATTCTTAATAATAGATATTGTAATTTTTAGGTATTATGATATTCGGAGTTTTGAAAATCGGAATACCGAAATTCGGAATAAAATATTTCGGAGTATTTGGGTGTTCCCCATATTGGGTACACTACGATAATACGAAAAACTTTATTCCGAAATTCATAAATACGAATTTCAAAATACCGATTTTCATAATTCCGAATGGTTCAAAATTCCTAATGTAACAACTCCGATTGATCATTATTCCTATTTTCATAATTCCGAAATTTCAATATTCCTAACATTTATAATTACTATTTTCAAAATACCGAGTTTCAATAGACCGAATATCAAAAATTCCGAATTAATAATTTTCCGAAACATCAAAAACACGAATTCTGATGGTTAAAATTCCGATTACTAAAATTCCGAATAATTAGAATTCTGAAAATTTAATCGCTTATCAGAGAAAAGTATGCTTTTAAAACGCCTTGTCAAAATTCCTCTTTACTTTTCAATAAAAGAATTTCTTTTGAATAAGAATATTTTCTTTTCAATGATAATAATTTCTTTTATAAATTTTTTTTTGAGTAATTAAAATAATTTGTTTTTGAGTTACGTATTTTCATTCATAATATTACAAAAAATCCCTGTGAGAAGAACGAAAGCTGTCAGAGTCGGGGTGCCCCAAGACACAATTTGCTCGCTATCGCATCCTGAATTCCTGAGTTATATTACCACTAAGGTGGTTCAACGGAGCCCCGCTTCGCGGGGCTCCTATTTCTGTTAGGTTAACCTAACTCGAACCTAACCTGTCCGAGTCGGGGTGTCCCCAATCCCGAGCTCGCTTCGCTCGCTCTTACATCCTTGATCAATTTGTTGATTACCACCAAGGTAGATCGACGGAGCCCCGCTTTGCGGGGCTCCTACTTCTGTGAGCAAGGTTTAAAGTAACCTAACACCTTCGAACCTAACCTGTCCGAGTCGGGGTGCCCCCAGTCCCGAGCTCGCTTCGCTCGCTCTTGCATCCTTGGTCAATTTGTTGACTACCACCTACCAAGGTAGATCGACGGAGCCCCGCTTCGCAGGGCTCCTATTTCTGTGAGCAAGGTTCAAAGTAACCTAACACGAAGGGGATGGCGGGGTCTTTCAGACCCCGCCATCCCCTTCGAACCTAACCTGTCCGTGTCGGGGTGCCCCCAGTCCCGAGCTCGCTTCGCTCGCTCTTGCATCCTTGGTCAATTTCTTGACTACCACCTACCAAGGTAGATCGACGGAGCCCCGCTTCGCGGGGCTCCTATTTCTGTGAGCAAGGTTTAAAGTAACCTAACAAGAAGGGGATGGCGGGGTCTTTCAGACCCCGCCATCCCCTTCGAACCTAACCTGTCCGTGTCGGGGTGCCCCCAGTCCCGAGCTCGCTTCGCTCGCTCTTGCATCCTTGGTCAATTTGTTGACTACCACCTACCAAGGTAGATCGACGGAGCCCCGCTTCGCGGGGCTCCTATTTCTGTGAGCAAGGTTTAAAGTAACCTAACACGAAGGGGATGGCGGGATCTTTCAGACCCCGCCATCCCCTTCGAACCTAACCTGTCCGAGTCGGGGTGCCCCAAGTCCCGAGCTCGCTTCGCTCGCTCATGGATCCTAAGTTCTCCTAATAACAATAACAATCCCGAAGGCAAACAGTCAAAGTCCAGAGGATACGCCTCACCACTCCGCGCCTACACAGGCTTAAATAACTCTTTAAGAGTACGGTAGACAAAACTACGTGGAGCCGGTTTGCAGCAATTCGTTTCTGACACTGACTTTGTAGAATGAGAAACGAGATTCCGATTGTCAATATTCCGAAAAAATCAGTTTATTCGGAATATTGAAAATCGGAATTTCGTTTTTCGGAATGAGAACTCATCGAGCATTACATTTTTCGAATATGTGAAAATCGGAAAACTAAGAAATCGGATATACGACTTTCGGTTAAATAAATTTCGTGATTCTTAATAATAGATATTGTAATTTTTAGGTATTATGATATTCGGAGTTTTGAAAATCGGAATACCGAAATTCGGAATAAAATATTTCGGAGTATTTGGGTGTTCCCCTCATTACCGTGACCCCGGAATATAAAGGGCTATTGAAGGACACCGTGGATTTTAGTCAGTACAAGTCTGACAGTCCCTCCCGCCCTGCCCGGGGTGGGAGGCCTCATTTGATGATTTTACCACGATAAAAAAAAAAAAAAAAGTAGGAAGTCGTGTACTCATTATGGTTGACTTGAATGCGAATCACAAGTAGGTACTGGCACAGCAGCTACATCCGCGGCAGAGTTCTTTTCAATTACTTGATAGACCATGAAATTGTCATACATTCATCGGACACACCAAGTCAAGTTATCAGCTATAAATCCCGACATTATCTTGTCCTCGAATATTTCTACTATTGATGAAGTACGTGCCATTCCGGCATTATCATCGAATCACTTTCCAATAACTTTCTTAACGGACTGGCAAAATTACCGAATGACTTTATGTAAGAAGAATTGTATGTGTTATTGAAATAAAAAAATAAATGTAGATGACAATCTGTATCTTTCCTCCCACACTTTTAAGTCCACCACTGAAATCGACAGCTCAGTAAATTATCTTCAAAACTGCATAAAGTACGCGAGAGACAAATATGTGCCAACTTGCAACATAATTTACAAACTACAAAGTCTTCCATGGCACATAGGGTTCCCAACCCTCCCGGATTGCCCGGGAGACTCCGGTAATAATGGTCAACCTCCCGACCTCCCGGAGAGCAATAATTTCTCCGGTTTTTCTAAAAATTAAATGCATCCATCCCTTGGTCGTCGTTATTCCCTCGCGTTGCAGCCACAACACCGCAAAAAAACAAATGTCAAAACTTAATTCATTAACTTTATTCAACAAAAATGGTGCAACAACAATATTTTTTTCTTTAAATCACATGAACCAAATATTGTCATAGGTAATGACAAATTGTACGATGAGGTTGGACTTTTGCGTGAGATGCAACCACATGTCGTTGCAGGAAATCGAGTGGATTTACGTTGGGTTGACTTCTTTACAAAATCAAAACACAGAAACCCCTGTTTATTTTTAACTCCTCATAGGAAAATTGCACAAAGTCTGCGTTCCCCTAAGGATAAAATCCCATATGAACATCCTGGGGTTTATAAAATTGATTGCAGCTGTGGTAGCTCATACATAGGTCAGACGAAGCGAACTGTCTCATGCCGCATCAAAGAGCACATCAAGGCTGTCAAAAACAACGATGAGCAAAAATCTGCCATAGCTGAACATCTGCTGCAGTCAGGGCCCAATCACTGGATTGAATTCCACAAGCCAAGTATTTTGTCCACGGACAAACATTACATACCTAGACTGACAAGAGAAGCAATTGAAATAAGAAAACACAAGAATTTCAATCGAGAGGATGGCTTCAAATTGTCGAGTACGTGGAATCCAGTTGTAAACATGCTCCTAAGTGGCAGCCGGCATCGTAATAAAGACTCCAAAAAAGTTGTTGATACAGTGAGTGTGTTCTGCCGTGACTTAGTGTCGAGTTCCAGTAGTGCGCGTAGCAAGAGACAAAGAAAGAGGGTAGACAGATTTGTCTGCTCCTAACAATTTTATTTTCATCCACCCGCAATCTCCAGTCAACCCGCGATCATGGCGCTTGCAACAGCGTCGAAATATCGGGAACTCAAACAAAAATGTAATCACGGAAGATATCCCGTAAGTGACATTTTAAATTTAACCCCTGTTTATTTTGATTTTTCATGAAAACTTTTATGATTTTGTGGTGAAAAACCGATAAATTTAGATGCTGCTCGAAAACATTCATTAATGCTTTTCTTTCAGTCTACCTCCCCCCCTCCCCCCTAAACTTAAATTCTCCCGGGTTGGTCCTTTCGAGAGTTGGCAACCCTATGGCACATCAGGAAAGTAATTAGCTTAGATTATTTTTTTTAAATCTAAGGGAATTAGATACAAAAACTACCTACGCCGCCGTGTCGAACAAAAACTTCCAAAAGGGCCATTAAAAAGAAACTGTCGCACCCTGATAAATCGATCAGCTCCAAGATAGAGTTAAATTAGAAATAATAACACAATACCTTGATAAAATATGGAATGACAAATTAACTAAAGTTGACAATCCTCTTTCTGATATCTGGCGGGTTATTAGTTCCCTGAAGCCCAAATCCATCAACTTTCTACCGCTTCAAAATTCTGATGGTTCTTTTACCACTAATACCGATGAACAGATAGATAGATAGATAGAATACATTTTATTGTACACCAAAATTGTTACAAAAAAACGGTTTTACAATATTTCAAATTCTATGGTTACAAAGGCGGTCTTATCGCTAACAGCGATATTTTCCAGACAACTTTTACATGAGCTGTATGAATCTAAAATAAAAATATGGAGGTAGTCAGTGGTGCACTTAAATGTACCTAGGTACTACACAACTTTTTAACAAAAACTAAGTTACTAAATAACATACATAAATATATTACGTGTTTTCCAATAATAAATGGTATAGAAGAGAATACAGATTGATGATGATAGAAACAATTATTGACAGAAATTATATCATTGACAGGAACAATTATTAAAATTAGAGAGAAAGAAAATGTTTAGCAACCAGGTTTTTAAAGGTAACTAGTGACTGAGCTTGTCTCACTGATACAGGCAATGTATTCCACAAACGGATAGCTTGGACGGTAAATGATTTATCATAAAAATTGGTAGAATGAACAGGCATCACCAGACTCAAATTGTCCGATGATCTTAAATGTCTAATAATATGTGTGTCATGAAGAAACTTAAAACGTTCTTTGTGATAAAAAGGGGTAGTGGGATTGAAGAGAATACTATAAAGTAATGATAAAATATGTGCATTCCGGCGAAGGCGGACGGGTAGCCAATTGAGCTTAATGCGAAACTCTGAAACATGATCATATTTGCGCAAACCAAATATGAATCTAATACAAAAATTTTAAAAAACAGTGTAGGGCTTTAGCCAAAGCTATTCTAGGGAACATGAGTTACTACAAATTGGACGAGTCCCATTGTTGATGCTGACGTGCATAAGTCCATCGATCTGTTAAATGGGTACTCGATATCTGAATTGCGTCAGCCCATACGACCATTTGATGTGCGTAAGGCCATTAGCAAACGTAAAAATCGTGAATCGCCCGGCGTAGATGGTATGCATAATATTTTATTAAAGAACCTGTCCTTAAAAGCGATTGTTTATGTGACCAAAATTCTCAATAGTTGTTTATATGTTGGTGACTTTACAAATGTTTGGAAAGTGGCAAAAGTCATAGTGCTCAGAAAACCCGGGAAGGACGATACAATACCATCTAATTATCGCCCTATAAGCTTATTACCATGGCCTGGAAAGCTTTTTGAGACTCTAATATGTAAACGACTCATGCCGTCTTCTGGTCATTTACTCATAAATGAACAATTCGGTTTTCGCACTTCGCATTCAACCACCCATCAACTTGCACGAGTGACTGAACATGTTTCCCAAAACCTTAACCGGCATAAAAATCTACAGGAATGTACCTTCTTGACATTGAGAAGGCATTTGATTCAGTTTGGCACGATTACCTACTACACAAGATCATTAACTTTAAAATTGCCCTCAACTATGTCAAACTTATTCAGTCTTATTTAAGTGAGCGGCAATTTGCGGTACATATTGACACCTCTTCATCTCGATACATGCCCATTCCTGCTGGCGTTCCCCAGGGATCAGTGCTCGGTCCGTACCTGTTTATCTTGTACATTAATGACATTCCTATTGAAAGATGTACAAAGTTAGCTTCTTTCGCTGACGACACAGCCTCATATACGTCAGATTCAGACATAGATAATAATAATAATATAATACAACTGAGGAGGCTCTCGCTGGGTAGCTGGATCAAGCGCTTGATTCAGAAGGCAGAACTCCTGACACGGCTCGTATTGTTAGGAGGTTCCTCTCTCAAGAGCCCTGACCACCGGTAGCCCGGACCCTGTTCCCGGTGCCGGTGGACTGCTATATTTTATATTTTTAAATGTTTTTTATTTCTTTTTTTGTAAAAATATTTAAAAATGTAATTTAAAAGTGTTAAAATGAATAAAGAGATAACAAAATAATAAAATAATATTGTGATAAGCCGATTGGAGATGTCTATTGATTTAGGTATTGTATGAGTATTTCACAATGTGGAAACTCATGCTAAATGAGTCAAAGACAGAAGCCATAATGTTCACGCGACAACGTAAAGTTCCCACTCGCTGCCTCAAGGTTGCTGGTCATAATATCCCATGGCGCAGTACTGTACGCTACCTTGGTGTCACCCTCGATTTCAAACTTAAATGGACTAAACATGTTGCTAATATCTGTGTCAAAGGAGCACAAGCCTTCGGAGCGCTGTGTCCTATTTTAAGCCGCAAGAGCAATCTTAGTACCGCAACCAAACTCAGGATTTACACGACTTTAGTCCGACCAACTGACGTATGTCTGTCCGGTATGGAGCAAAACTTGCATACCAAATTATACCACAATGCAGGTTATACAAAATAAAGTAATTAAAATTGTTTTTAACCTTTTGACCGCCACGTCTAAACCACAAAAACCTATCAAACAATAGTGAGTTCGGTATGATATCGATAAAAACTGACTATTCATTTTTTAACTAAATTATTTATTTTTTAATAAACGGTGATCTACCGTAAATACCTATAGTAAACAAGAGTTTTATTTATCCCGCTGTGTCCTTCTATAAGGATCTGTATCAAAATTTCGACGCTCTTTATTATTTAAATCCACAATTAGAAACAACAAGCGATAAAACCAAGTCAATATCATTACAGCACTATGTTCAATCATGAAGCACTTTTTTGTCATCATAAGACGACTGTGGCGTGTCTGGCACGGTTTTTTTTTATAAACTTGCTCGCCTCTGTACTAGAGGTGTACAAACTGTACAACCGTTATTTGTTAATGATATCGAAATAATCACAGAGACTTTATTTTTATGGTTTCGTTTTTATACTCACGACGGAACGGAGTAATATGCGTTTGAGGTGAGAGGTTGTTTGTTTTGTCGTTTTTGATAGGGTATAAAGGGTTTTTGACAGGTAATAATATAGTTTATAGTTACTTACAAAATATAAAACAATGTAAAATAAAAAATCTATATTATTTTTGGAGAAAAATCTCGCGACGTATATAAGTCACATTGTAGCAGTCTATGAAAGGAGGAAACGAAGGGGATAGTGATTAAAATAAAACATTTATAAAAAATCAGTCTTTTAATTATGTTTGTAGATATAACGTTGAATAGCTTTAAAATGTAATACCATTTGTAATACTTTTATACATTAGTCAATTGTAGTAAATGTAGATGAAATAATAATAAAAATGTAATGACAATTGACAATGACAATTTCAAACAATTATAACAATTACTAAAAACTTAAAAAAAAATATTATTTGTTTATAACATTTGTAATTACACTTAAATCACAGCTCTATTTGGAACATTGTTCATTAATATTTAACACAAGTGTAAAATATTCATAAATCTCACTAAGAATAAAATAAAGACAATCCATGGTTTTCGTAATATTTTTTACAGTATTTTAAGTTTGTATTTACGTAAGAATAAAATAGTCAAACTAACCACAAAACCTTCATCTACTAATTCCGCATTTTCTTCCATGATGTAAGATGTCATTGTCGAATATTTGTAATATATTTATTAACTCCTCAGTACTCCTGCCGGAGGCTGTACGCCGTTGTCGTGCGGTCCATGGCCCTCTACGGGGCCCCCGTGTGGGCCCTGAGCATGCGGACGCGATCAGCAAAGCTGGTCGCATGCCAGAGGGTCATGTCTATCCGGATGATCCGAGGATACCGCACGATCGCCGGGGAATCGGCCAACCTCCTTGTCGGATTGCTGCCCTGGGATCTGGAGGCGACGACCCTCCAGCGCGTCTATGAGAGCCGCGTGGAGGCGCATCGCCGTGGCGAATCCCCGCTGCCTCGACAAGTCGAGGCGCGGCGGGAAGAGCTCCGGCGCGATCTCAGGGCAGTATGGAGGGAGCGACTGTCGCAACCGAGGTCCGGGCACGCCGCAATTTATTTTTTTAACACTTTATGCAACACAAAAGGTACATAGGCGGACTTAATCCCTGAAGCATTCTCTACCAGTCAACCAAGGGTAGTAGAGAGATAACATGGCAGGTGCACAAAAATAATATAAAATTGAACATATCAAATGACAGACAATAACAAAACAAAAAATGCAAAAATTAAATAAACATACAAATATAAGTACATATAAATACATATATAATAAATAAATACATATTATATATACATAAATATATATACAACATAAAAGAAAGATGATTGAGATAACTCCACTAATGGTGCAGAAAATAATGCCGCAACTTCCGCTTGAATGCAAATTGACTGGTAGCCGTCCTGATATCAAGAGGAAGCGCATTCCACAGAAGAATGGACTAAATATGAAAGGAAAAAATAGTAAAATCAGAAGAATGAGAAGGACACAGCAAGAGAAGATTATTAGAGGATCGCAGGTTCTTAGCATGTGAAGAACAAAGATAATGAAAATGAGGGATGAGATAAGAAGGGGGAGTGGGAGAGTTGAGAAGAGAGAAAAGCGTGGTCAAAGCGCGCATTTTCCGTCTCTGCCAAATGGGCAACCATTTAAGCTCGGATCTAAAGCTGGACACATAGTCATATTTCTTAAGGTTATATACGAACCGGATACAGTTGTTAAGTAGCCTATCAAGTTTGTCCAAGAATACAGCGTTCAGGTCAAAGTAGCACACGTCACCATAGTCGATAACGGGAAAGATTATAGTCTGCACAAGCATAGTCTTCGTTTTTGCAGGCAGAAAGTTTCTCAGACGATACAGGCAAGACGATAAAACGCAAGGTCCCAAAATCAAAATCACACAAGGGCTAATGGGGATTACATTACCATTAAAAATAATAGGTGGAAGAGAGCTAATCCCCACCCGACCCATCATACGCGAACTGCCAATTATAATGGCCTGACATTTTGAGGGGTTCACAGACACCCCAAATCTATCAGACCAATCCTTGACAGCGACTAAGTCACGGTTCACGTCACCTATAGCGTCAGACAAACTCTCAACTCGTGCAGCAGCATACAACTGAAGGTCATCGGCATACAGATGATACGAACACTGAAGAAATTGAGTTATAAAATTTATGAAAATGGAGAATAATAAAGGAGAAAGAATACCGCCTTGAGAAACACCAGCAGCCAGACCACACCAACTCGACGAGATCTCGTCAACACGAACTGACTGCTAACGTCCTCGAAGATACGAAGAGAACCAATCCAGGACCTCGGAAGAAACCATCAGATGTGATAGGATAGAAAGGAGAATATCGTGACTGACGGCATTAAAGGCATTAGAGAAATCAATTAAAACCAAGACTGTAACTTTGGTGTCCTCCATCGCTTTCCTAATGTCACCAGTCACTTTGAGCAGAGCAGAGGCAGTACTATGTCCCGGCCTGAATCCAGACTGAAATGAGCTCACAAGGTTGTTCCGATGAACAAACCCTGAAAGCTGTTTGTGGACACAGGCCTGCACTACACAGCACACGGATATCAGTAAAAATGTATGGCTTCGCCGTTTCGCTACGTGACGGTGATGCGAATATTTAGTTTCTGAAGCAACGAAACAGCCAAGCCATACATTTTTACTGATATGTAGAATTTGTGAAGTTAGGGTCGGTAGAGTTAGGCCGTGTAGATTCAGAAGTTTGGCTTAACATGAGATCTGATATCTTTTTCACAGGCTAAACACTATGTGGTCGTCTGGCAACATTTTACATGAAATGTTTTTGGTGGGATTTCAGTTCTTTTTGTAAGTTGCTAGGCAGACTTAATTTTTTTTTCTTTTTTTTTTAATTATGTTTTTGGGAAGAAAACTTCCCAGTGGCGTTTACGCAAGTTTGACAATACTTATTGATAGGTTTTTTAGTTACTGTCTAGTACACTGTCTACAGTACCGTGTTAACTTACATGTCCTAATTCATAAAATTGGTGTAAATCTCATTCAAACTTCCACCCCCCCCCTTAATTTTAGGGGATGGGGGGCGAAAGTTATAAGCTTATCTGGGGGTATGATAGTGTTTTTATAACTTATTTTATAACGTCCACCCCCCCCATTTTAGGGGATGGGGGGTGAAAGTTATAAGTTTATGAATTTTTTTGTTGGTTGTATACTAAACTGAGATTACATACCAAATTTCAGCTTTCTAGCACTTCAGGAAGTAGGCCAAACATTTTGATGATCATCAGTGTGTCAGTGACGAAATCGGTGTATTTTAGATATCAATAAAATCTAAAGTATTAGAGCTATTCAATTGAAACTTTGTAGGTTTAATAAGTCTATTATTGAGATCATATCCTGAGAATATGAACTATCTGGTACATCGGAAACCAACTCTATGAGGGTTCAAAAAAACGACGAAACACTTCGAGAAAAGGTAGGTAGTGCCCTGGCGCTTCGCTTGGCTCGTCTTGGCGGGGCCACTACCGTGGCCCCAGATAAATGTTGTTTAATAAGCTTTATTCACGTTTAAGTCTGTCGTGTACCTAGTCGCGACTGTGGCGTGCTGGGCACTTTTTGGCTTGTCGTCTAAGGACTGTGGCGGTCAAAAGGTTAATACAGCGTTCCGAATAACATGATCTGCACAATTAAGCAAAATTCCCTGAAATTACTAAGAAGCTTTTATTCTAAAAATATCCCAAATCCTAATAATCTAATTTGTCATAAAGGCCAGACTCGATTATGTGATCATCCGTATGTCGATAGATACGGTACTTATCGCTTACCACATCACTGTCTTTTGTCCTGCGATGACCGGCATAAGCCAGAATAGCAAGCCTTGAGTGACGCTCGTGCTTCCCCTCTATCGCCCTGTGACAATAGCAGCGCGGGAGGCAGGGCGGTTCACGACACTCGTAATTAAAGTGGTCACAGATTCTGATTTTTTGTGTACATAGTTTAATTTTAAATATTTTTATGCAGTCATGTATTATGTGAACGAATGTTAACATAAATTATTCACAATTTAGAACTAAAAACCTTTTCTGTATGTTTGAATAAGGACTTTTACGAGTTTGTGTCGTGAAATACTTTTGTAGGCGCCTATTTAGCCTGATAAAGTGTAGTGTATGAAGATGGTCAACATAAATATTTTGTAAGTACGCTGTATTTGTGATTGTTTATAAAAAACTTTTTCAAAAAAATGTAACCGCCTTCAAAAACAACCACAAAAAGGGTAAAATAACCTACAAAATAACTTTTCCTTCAGAAGTCGGTGCCTTTATTTTTTTTCATTTCATTGTCTTTTTTGCCACCGACTTCTGAAAGAAAAGTTATTTTGTAGGTTATTTTACCCTTTTTTGTGGTTGTTTTTGAAGGCGGTTACATTTTTTTAAAAAATGTTTTTTATTTTACTCTTTTTAGTTTAAATATTCAACCCAATTCTTGTCAAATAAATCATTCTCTTACATGTGCACTAACATTTTGTACTCCGTAGCACCGGTAACAACATCGCTCAAGTGCAGAATAAGCTAATAAAATTCCCTATCTCAAAAACTACTGAACCGATTTTGATGAAACTTGCAGTATTCCGTAAGTTAAACAATACTTAGTACAACAAAAAAATAATTACTTAAATGGGACTTGTAGTTCCGGAGATATGCGAACACAAACTAAATCAGTCGATGCCTACTCCAAGCCGTTGAGAAGTTGTACCTTCCATCATCAGCTCATCCACCTGAGATGATGATTATCAGATGCAAATACTTTAACAGCTTTAGAACATATATGAAAATGGTACTATGTGCCTATAAAATTTGAAGGTTGCCCTCGATTTCCCTGGGATCCCATCATCAGATCCTGACCTGATGATCATGGGACCACTTGGGAAGTATACCCTTTCAAACAAAAGAATTTTTTTTCAAATCGGTCCAGGCGTCTTCGAGAAATCGGGGAACATACATAAGAAAAAAAAAAGATTCCGACGAATTGAGAACCTCCTCCTTTTTTTGAAGTCGGTTAATAAAATTCATTGAAAGATCTTTGAAACTGAGCTGAACTGGTTCAGTGGCGTAACAGCGGTGACGTGAACAAAACAGCATTTATAATAATTATAAAGTTAGGAAAAAATATAGAGTGGGTTGCATTATCGCCACACAGGGATGGACTGCACATGTTCACCAATTTTTCAAATGTTTCTATTTCATTTCTCTCTAATTGTATAAACGAACTGTTGATCGAAACAACGAACTATTCTTTAGGATTAAACGAACTTACCTGTAAGTGAAGTTCTATCCTAATTATATGAAGGCTTCGTCCAGAGGCGTCTTTACCTATAGTGCAGGGTGTGCGGCGCACACGGGCGCCGGGTCTAAGGGGGCGCCGAGCGCCCTCTAATGGCTCAGGCGCAAAATGTCGCTTTCTCATAACATCGCTTTCGCAGAATGACTCCTTATCAAAGGGTCGCTTTTGTCACAATGCCTCTTTCGCAGAATATCTCTTACGCAAAATGTCGCGTTAGTAACTTAGAAAAAAGTAGCGATGCATCCGATACCGATATATCGGCGATACTTCGAGTTGGCCGATATATCGGTATCGACGATATTTTATGACCGATTCAATGATACTTTTTATTAATTTAAAAATGTAGTGTAAACTAGCGTGTTGTCTCGTCTATTTCGTTGTAAACGAGGCACGAAGTATGCCCGGGGAAACCCACTAGGTACTGCAACTATAAGTTCTGAGATGCCTACGACTGGCGGGCTTTGGAGTGTTTGTTGGAAGATGAGCCCCTGTCTACTCCGAGCTGTAATTTATATATCTATTATCAACCTATGTCACTACTATTTATATTAATAAAAAAATGACTTATGTTTTTTTAATTCATAATAAGCGTATCGGTATCGGTATCGCCGATATTTTTATAAGAATATCGGTATCGGTATCGTATCGGCGAAATGGCGTATCGATGCATCCCTAGAAAAAAGTTAGCCAGGTTTAAAAGAAAGGTTGTTTTTTTTTTCAATTTCTTATTCTTGGCACAGAATACTTAATAGTTGTTCTTGGTTGATTGTTCTAGTTTTTGTTAATATTGTATGGCAACGTTACAAATTCGATTTATCGAGTGAAATCAAAAAAAAAAAAATATTACGACGGGGTTGCAGTAGCCCGGAGCACGGTCGTCTTGGCGGTGTCTTTGGACATCACCAACGCCTTCAACACCCTGCCCTGG
The DNA here is from genome assembly GCA_950005045.1 of Agrotis exclamationis. NCBI lineage: Eukaryota > Metazoa > Arthropoda > Insecta > Lepidoptera > Noctuidae > Agrotis > Agrotis exclamationis. Next base: position 20,042,567 of record OX465430.1, read on the forward strand.
AGTTGCATCAGGGAGGCACTCCGGTATCACCGGGTGCCGACCTACCTCCGTCGCATAGTCGAGGACTACCTAACGGACAGAGTCGTCATCTACCCCGGTCACCGGGGAGAATGGAAACGGCGAGAGATGTCGTGCGGTGTTCCACAGGGATCGGTCTTGGGGCCGCCCCTGTGGAACATCTGTTACGACTATGTGCTGCGCGGCGACCTCCCTGATGGCGTCGGCGTAATTTGTTACGCCGACGACACGCTCGTCCTGGCGGAGTGAGAGTCGCACCAGACGGCGGCCAACCTGGCGACGCAAGCGGTCGCGATAGTCGTTCGAAGGATCCGACAGTTGGGACTCGACGTGGCGCTTCACAGAACAGAGGCCATATGTTTTCATGGCCGTCTGAACGCGCCTCGGTCAGAGTCCCACATAACGGTGGGAGGGGTCCGCATCCGCGGCGGGGGGACGATGAAGTACCTGGGTCTCGTCCTCGACAGCCGTAGGAACTTCAGGGAGCACTTCCTGCGTTTGGCCCCAAAGCTGAACCGGGCAGCAGCCGCCCTCAGGCGACTCATACCCAATCTCAGCGGGCCAAACGCCTCCTGCCGAAAGCTGTACGCCGGTGTCGTGCGGTCCATGGCCCTACGGGGCCCCAGTGTGGGCCCTGAGCATTCGGACGCAACCACTAAAGCTGGTCGCATGCCAGAGGGTCATAGCTATCCGGATGATCCGAGGATACCGCACGATCGCCGGCGAATCGGCCAACCTCCTTGCCGGATTACTGCCCTGGGATCTGGAGGCGACTACCCTCCAGCGCGTCTATGAGTGGCGCGTGGAGGCGCAGCGCCGGGGAGAATTCCCGCTGCCTCGACAAGTCGAAGAGGTCCGGCGCGATCTCAGGGCAGTATGGAGGGAACGACTGTCGCAACCGAGGTTCGGGCACGCCGCAATCGCGGCGGTAAGACCCCTCTTTGAGGAGTGGCTGGAAAGGCGTCACGGCGTCCAGACCTACCGCGTGACGCAGGTCCTCACCGGACACGGAAGTTTCGGGAGCTACCTGTGTCGGATAGGGAGGGAAGAAACGCCTGGGTGTCACCACTGCGAAGATCGCCCAGAGGACACGGTGGAGCATACGGTGCAGGACTGCCCCGCTTAGGCAGAGCACCGCCGTGTCCTCACGGCAGCGATAGGCGGAGACCTCTCGCGCCCGGCATTAGTCGAGGCCATACTGCAGGGAGAGACGGAGTGGGAAGCGGTCGCCTCCTTCTGCGAAGCAGTTATGCTCGCGAAGGAGGAGGCGGGCCGCGAAAGAGAGAGGACAGCGTCCTCCCTCCGCCCCAGCCGCAGTGGTAGACGCCCACGGCGTCGGACGTCGCAAGACGACCTCCAGCGACCGTAGGCGCGGGCATGCGGGCGGCGAGTAATGGGCAACTTGCCGCCCGACCATGGACCATGCCCGGGTTGACGGCGCGTTGTGTTCCACGCACGCCTCAAAGAGCGTCAGCAAGATGACGGGGTCCCCCTCTAGAGGGCCAAAGCCTGCCGGGGTCGCGGGACTCATACCATTACCGTGACCCTGGAACGTAAATGGCTAATGAAGGACACCGTTGTAGTCAGTACAAGTCTGACAGTCCCTCCCGCCCTGCCCTGGGTGGGAGGACTCATTTGATGATTTTACCACGCAAAAAAAAAAAGTTACTAACGCGACATTTTGCGAAAGAGATATTCTACGAAAGAGGCATTTTGTCAAAGCGACCTTTAAAGAAAAAGTCATTCTGTGAAAGCGACATTATGAGAAAGCGACATTTTGCGAAAGAGACGTTTTACTACAGTACGATTCAAACTTAATGGCGGCTCGGAACATCGTGCGTTCCGATGCGCAAAACGCAATTTTGGGTATCAGCGGGGTGTAGACGGGCGGGGCACATCCCGCGCACCCTCTGTCTCACTCGCACTCGCGCGACGCGGTATATGTTTGTTGTCAACTTGACTGTACCTGCGCGCAACTGCACTCGCAGCTAACTTCCGAACCGCCATTAAGTTTGAATCGAACTCTACCAGGAGACGTTTGCGAAAGAGACGTTTTACTACCAGGAGACGTTTGCGAAAGAGACATTTTGCGCCTGAGCCATTTAAAGGCTATTTAAAATTGCACCATTTGCATTCGAATTTCCGTTTGAAAATATAACTTAGTATTCCATTTTGACCCCACTCCTACTAGACTAGAGGGCGCCAGGGTTCTGGTTGCACACGGGCGCCACAAGGGCTAGAGACGCCTCTGGCTTCGTCCGAAGAGATTAGCATTACACCATGTAGTTAGTAGGGATGTCCCCAGTCCAAAGCTCGCTTCGCTCGCTCTTGGATCATTGGTCAATTTGTTTTTAGTTTAAATATTCAACCCAATTCTTGTCAAATAAATCATTCTCTTACATGTGCACTAACATTTTGTACTCCGTAGCACCGGTAACAACATCGCTCAAGTGCAGAATAAGCTAATAAAATTCCCTATCTCAAAAACTACTGAACCGATTTTGATGAAACTTGCAGTATTCCGTAAGTTAAACAATACTTAGTACAACAAAAAAATAATTACTTAAATGGGACTTGTAGTTCCGGAGATATGCGAACACAAACTAAATCAGTCGATGCCTACTCCAAGCCGTTGAGAAGTTGTACCTTCCATCATCAGCTCATCCACCTGAGATGATGATTATCAGATGCAAATACTTTAACAGCTTTAGAACATATATGAAAATGGTACTATGTGCCTATAAAATTTGAAGGTTGCCCTCGATTTCCCTGGGATTCCATCATCAGATCCTGACCTGATGATCATGGGACCACTTGGGAAGTATACCCTTTCAAACAAAAGAAATTTTTTTCAAATCGGTCCAGGCGTCTTCGAGAAATCGGGGAACATACATAAGAAAAAAAAAAGATTCCGACGAATTGAGAACCTCCTCCTTTTTTTGAAGTCGGTTAATAAAATTCATTGAAAGATCTTTGAAACTGAGCTGAACTGGTTCAGTGGCGTAACAGCGGTGACGTGAACAAAACAGCATTTATAATAAATTATAAAGTTAGGAAAAAATATAGAGTGGGTTGCATTATCGCCACACAGGGATGGACTGCACATGTTCACCAATTTTTCAAATGTTTCTATTTCATTTCTCTCTAATTGTATAAACGAACTGTTGATCGAAACAACGAACTATGCTTAAGGATTAAACGAACTTACCTGTAAGTGAAGTTCTATCCTAATTATATGAAGGCTTCGTCCGAAGAGATTAGCATTACACCATGTAGTTAGTAGGGATGTCCCCAGTCCAAAGCTCGCTTCGCTCGCTCTTGGATCATTGGTCAATTTGTTGACTGCCACCAACCAAGGTAGATCGACGGAGCCCCGCTTAGCGGGGCTCCTATTTCTATGAGCAAGGTTTAAAGTAACCTAACACGGTCTTTCAGACCCCGCCATCCCCTTCGAACCTAACCTGTCCGAGTCGGGGTGCCCCCAGCCCCGAGCTCACTTCGCTCGCTCTTGCATCCTTGGTTAATTTGTTGACTACCACCTACCAAGGTAGATCGACGGAGCCCCTCTTCGCGGGGCTCCTATTTCTGTGAGCAAGGTTTAAAGTAACCTAAGACGAAGGGGATGCCAACCCCTTCGAACCTAACCTGTCCAAGTCGGGGTGCCCCAAGTCCCGAGCTTGCTTCGCTCGCTCTTGGATCCTAAGTTCTCCTAATAACAATAACAATCCTGAAGGCAAACAGTCAAAGTCCGGAGGATACGCCTCGCCACTCCGCGCCTACACAGGCTTAAATAACTCTCTAGGAGTACGGTAGACAAAACTACGTGGAACCGGTTTTGCAGCAATTCGTTTGTCACTGACTTTGTAGAATGAGAAACGAAATTCCGATTTTCAATATTCCGAAAAAATCAGTTTATTCGGAATATTGAAAATCGGAATTTTGTTTTTCGGAATGAGAAATTTTTGAAAATCGGAATATCCAAATTCGGAATAAAATATTTCGGAGTATTTGGGTGTTCCCATGAAGGGTTAAATATATTTAAACTAACGTTAAATTAGTTTAAAAATATAACATGTTGTTTTTAGAATTTTATTACAGTGACATCTATTGCTGAGTAGACAAAACTAAACATATGTTTCAGTGTTCAGAAATGAAGATGGCGCTGCTTCATTTATCGCCGAGCTTGATGTAGGCAACTGTCCCCCCCCCTGATGTAGAACGTTTTACTAAAATATTTCATGACGAAGCCTCATAGTTTTCGAGAAAAAAAATCCTAAAATTACGAAGAAAAAAAAAAAAAAAGATTCCGACGAATTGAGAACCTCCTCCTTTTTTTGAAGTCGGTTAAAAATACGTAGCCTATGTTATATTTTACCACAGATAATGTATGAATTTCACTCCTAGGCTGTTCCGTTTTACGTTTAGATAATGTGAGAGCTGCTTTAAATGATTATTAATATTTATTTTACGAGTTTCTTACTTCAATTTATTTTTAAATTACTGCTAATACCTTTAACTCGATTATGAATTTAATAGTATAGTAAATAAACAAAAAAAAAATTTTTTTTTTCCTTTTATGATACCCTAATCCTCTTCCAATCAAACAGTAGACACAGAGAACCTAGGATACAAGAGCGAGCGAAGCGAGCTCGGGACTTGGGGCGCCCCGACTCGGATAGGTTAGGTTAGAAGGGGAAGAAGGAGATGGCGGGGTCTTCCAGACCCCGCCATCCCCTCCGTGGTTATTTTTTTTTAAACCACCCAGAAGTAGGAGCACCGCTTCGCGGTCGTCCGTCAACGTTTTAAGATAGAATTCCAAAATTAGAAAAAAATTAAGTTGATTAAGACTTTTTGACCTTCAGAGTAAGTATTTGACCTTGACTTCTGAGTTGTTGACCTTGACCTTAAACATGTCATTGACCTCATTATCACTTGAAAATGCGCTTAGACCCTTCACATGATTTTTCCCATCCATAATATGGGAGTATTATGGATGAGAAAAATCATGTGAAGGGTCTAAGCTCATTCCCACCCATCCCGAAGGAAACTTTCGGATTCTCAACCCCTATTAGAGCGGTAGCCAACGACAGATTTCCATGACCAATTTCCTCTCAAGCGATAATTAGCAGACTACATAAGGAAGTCGTATCATAAAGATTCGTGGAAATCAGCTGCGGTTCCGTTCTTGGGATAAGCAGCAATCGCCGTTCAAACACGTAGAAAAAAAAAATTTTTAGTCATTTCCTCCCAACTGAAACCTGGTTTATATCGAAGATTACCTTAAATCATGAAGAATAAAACAAATCAGCTGACTATACCATGGTGGAAAACACGTCAGCTGGTCACGCGAACATGTAATTTTTAATTTTATTTTCAGTGATTTCCTCTCGACTCACTTTGCCGCTTATTTTTTTTTGTGCTGAGCTGTGGTAGTCCAGCTTTACAGCCAGGATTTTTCATGTTCATTAATTTTTTTTTTTTCTTATTTTAAAAAATGGCAAAAATTTTGTCGAAATCTGTGATATTTTAGTGAAATAATTGAAACTAAATTATTTTAAAGTCATTAGATATATTATTAATACCTACTTAACTTTATGTTATTTTAATTTTAAATCGCTCTGTAATTTAGTGGCTGTATAAAAAGTTTGAATATGGTTCAATAGAAATGTCAAAATAGAACTCGGTTTTTTTTTTCTTATATTTGTCAGCTGTCAGTTGAAAGCGATTTTCCCTAGGCCGGCAATGGATAATTTTCAAACGGCTAATCGTACATGTAATGACCTACTTTCAGAGTACTTAATGAAAAAATTTTGGCATATTTTTTTTTTGGTCAAGTGTGAATTGTCCACTAAAATGAATGGGGAAGGCAAGTGTCAAAGTGAAAAGTGACATTTGTGTCCCAAAAGAACTGTCAAATCAAAGGAATTTTCTGAAAAAAAGCGTTTTATTGATGTAAAATGACTATATGTTGTGTAAAAAGCTGTAATAATGATGGAACATACAAATTTCCGACAATTCACACTATCAAGAAATAATGGGTAGCTGCTATGACTGCTGTGAGACCAAAAAATCTATTATCAATAAAGAAAAGCTATATAATAAACAAATATCTACCCTTGCGAAGCCGGGACAGGCCGTTAGTTGAATTTATTAATGAAATTCGAGGTATTCCTCGTAGCGCTCCCGTTTTGAAACGCTCCCATCTAAGCGCTCCCGTTTTGTTCCTCCTCCTCGAAGTGCTCCTTTTGGGAGCGCTCCGAGGAGCGATTAAAAATATTAGAATTTATGTCCTCGAAGCGCTCCCGTGATTAACTTTCGGATAGAGATGGGACTATACTAACTGAAATTATCGATAATAACTAGGTAATAAGTAGAACACATTGTTATAATATACAACTAGCGGCCCGTCCCGGCTACGCACGGGTTTGGTATTTTTTTTTTGTTTTATTATAAATCCCTTTAATCCTCCAAATAGATGAATATAATATGCCGACATATGTACTAGTCCGGTCAATATAGACATTTGAAATAACAAAAATTCCCGGAAAGCTAAATATTGGTCGGGCACGCCGCAATCGCGGCGGTAAGACCCCTCTTTGAGGAGTGGCTGGATAGGAGTCACGGCGTCCTGACCTACCGCATGACGCAGGTCCTCACCGGACACGGAAGTTTCGGGAGGTACCTGTGTCTGAGGAGAAAGGAGGAAACGCCTGGGTGTCACCACTGCGAGGATCGCCCTGAGGACACGGTGGAGCATACGGTGCAGGACTGCCCCGCTTGGGCAGAGCACCGATGTGTCCTCACGGAGGCGATAGGCGGCGACCTCTTGCGCCCGGCATTGGTCGAGGCCATGCTGCGGGGCGAGACGGAATGGGAAGCGGTCGCCTCCTTCTGCGAAGCAGTAATGCTAGCAAAGGAAGAGACGGAACGCGTGAGGGAGAGGACAATGTCCTCCCTCCACCCCACCTGCGGTGGTGGACGCCCACGGCGACGGACGTCGCAAGACGATCTCCGGCCACCGTAGGCGCGGGCATGCGGGCGGCGAGTAAAGGGCAACTCGCTGCCCGACCATGGACCATGCCCTGGTCGACGGCGCGTTGTGTTCCACGCGCGCCTCAAAGAGCGTCAGCATAATGATGGGGCCCCCTCTCTAGAGGGCCAAAGCCTGCCGGGGTCGCGGGACTTATCTCATTACCGTGAGCCCGGAACATAAAGGGCTATTGAAGGACACCGTGGATTTTAGTCTGTACAAGTCTGACAGTCCCTCACGCCCTGCCCGGGGTGGGAGGACTCATTTGACGATCTTACCACGCTAAAAAAAAAAGGTAAATATTAGTGGAGAGCTAGGGTTTACAATTACGAATAAAGTTTTAAAGTCCCCATCGATCCCATGTGTGCTTCAAAAGTTATTCGGGGTCAAAGGTCAATATTCGATGTCGATGATGCACACTCATGAGTTTTTAAAAATTATCGATATAATTCATTGCTCTTTGGCACACTCCAAGGCGGAATTTCTGCGACTCGGTGAGCGACCAGGTCTGAGCACCGTAGGTTAGGATGGGCAGGATACACATATCGATGAGTTTCCGCTTCAGGGAAATCGGTAGGTCTCCCTTCATTAGCGTCTTCATGGACCAGTAGCTCTTCCAGGCGTTGTCGATTCGGCGATCGATTTCCTTTTCCTGCCTGTTTTCGAAGGAAACTAGCTGGCCCAAATAGATGTACTCATCGACATATTGTTATTTTTAAACGTGGGAGCGCTTCGAGGAAATAAATTTTAATATTTTTAATCGCTCCTCGATGCGCTCCTTTTGGGAGCGCTTAGATGGGAGCGTTTCAAAACGGGAGCGCTACGAGGAATACCTCTGAAATTCTATGATTATACCATAACTAAACAATCGAATACACCTTTCAAAATAAAATCTACTTTTCTATTGGAGGTTACAGCTTGGCCAGAACGTCTTGTTCTGTTTCAAGACTAATATTTTTATTTGCTGACAACGTTTTAAAATATTTGATATTTGATGTAAACAAAAACGCACGTTTGCAAGATTTATTATTGTGCCATAAAACTAACGTAATAAGTGAAAATAAATAAAATAAAATCATTCAAAGTGCTGGTAGCGAGAGGACAGTGGCGACTTCCGGTTTTCTACTGTTTTTGCCAAGCTGTAAGTATTGCATCGCTCTTTACATCATGAAATGGTTCGTCTGGTGGAAGAATTATAACCGGGACCGAGATTTGTGATAGTTGTGGTGTTAGGAAGTTAAAATTCTTATCATAATTATTGCTCCAATCTATAAAATAGATGTAAAATTAGATGAAGAAGACAAACACAAAACTTGATGACATTTTTCTCAATATAGAATGTCAGAAGCAGTACTATATTCTTTGTAGAGGCTAGCACATGTAATACCTACTTAAAAATTACAATTTTAAATCCCAACTACAAGTAAATGTGTGTTTAATGTAGTAGAATCAAATTTCTAGCCTCTCAACTAAATCACTTTTTTTTCCTCTTGTAGATGCACCGCGGCGTCTTAGTTCTGGTTTTAGTATATGCACTTGCATTGACGAATAATTTCCCATATTTGTTTTTTAGAATAAACTCAATTTTTATAACAAAATACGTGTTTGTTTTTTGTACAAGCTATACAGTAATCTGACTTATGGGACAACGATCCCAGCGACATCTACGAATAGCTTTGAGTTGCCATCCCCATTCGCTAGGAACAATATTTGGATTATACAAAATATTCAATACTTTAAACACTACTAAACTTATTTACATGAAACAAACTGTACAATAGTTTTTACAACAAGACCGACACATTAAAATAAGTTCCATTGCAATAACCCCATAAACAAAAAAATACATTTTTGAAGTTACGTAATTATGATCAACATAATTATCTCATAAAAGATTTCTTTTTTAATGCCTTTCGACAGATCATTTCGTTGTAACGGGAAAAAAACAGGACGGCGGAAATTGGTCAAAGGACATCATTCACGCTCCATACATTTTTTGGGCTTTTCTGAAAGTGCCGGCCAAAGTAACACAAAGTCGGCGACGAGACCACCGCTACGACGAGAGGAGCACGTAGTGGGAGGTGCGACAAGATGTAAATTTATATTGTCAGTAAGGAGATATAATTTTCTAATTAGAATTTTTGTTTATATGTTATTTGTTTGTGCTAAATTCTTAATAGAATACGCTGTTTTTCTTATTAGAGTTAATTAAAATACATTTCTTAACGAAACTAACTAGAAAATTGTACTAAAGTTTGATAATTATGTTTATCATAATGACGTTACCTACTTGAAAATGTATTTTTTTGTTTACGGGTTTATTGCAATGGAACTAATTTTAATGTGTTGGTCTTATTGTAAAAACTATTAGACAGTTTGTTTCATGAAAATCGGTTAAGTAGTTTTTAAGGTATTGCATATTCTGTATTATCCAAATATTGTTCCTAGCGAATTCATTTTAGTGGACGATTCACACTTGACCATAAAAATAAAAATGACAAAATTATTATTACTTATGAAAAAAGAGCTAAAGTCTCCTAAGTTTTTTCGTATCTTACGGAATCACATAAATTATGTTCATGATGCCCAGCTAGAATAACTCTGTATTTTTATCTATAGGTAACTTCCCGTAAACATTAGCTGAATGTTTTTTTCATCGTGATATTGAGTAAGCGAATTGCATCATTATTTCTTAGTAGCAAGGTTGATTATCACTTTTAGTTGGAATCGGTCGAATTGCAATCGCGTCTCGCCATGGGTAAAGTCCCTAAAGCGTCACACGATCGAGCAATGTGTCCTCCCAATCATGACTAGGGTTGCTAAGCTAACCTTATGTATAATATAGTATCCTACTATTTTAAGGGATCAAATACCTACTATATTTCTAAAAAATATATATACCTAGTAGGCGAAACTCCTATTCATTGGTCTACCGCAAAATATTACGCACGCAATCGCGACGATAACAACCAATCTAAAATGAATCTTATTCCAATGACATACGATAGCTTCCGAGCTGTCATCGAACGTTTCGTAACGTTTCGCGGTAGGGCCTCTGTCTGTTGTGTGCGTGCGTGCCGGGGCGTGGATCGCGCGCAAAAAAAAATCACTCACCTGTCATGTCAACTGTCAATGTCAATAATCTTTTTTTTTTTCATTTGCCTGCTTGTTTTGCGCTTTGTAATTTTATAATTTTTCCAGTTTTTGGTTTGAATAAAATCTGAATTAAATGAATGCTTCAAAAAAAATAAAAAAATAATTATTACGGCGCAGAGTAGTGTGATGTTTGAGGATTATTTCAGTTAAAGTCCAGCATTCCATTACAGAGTTTATTTCGACTGACCTCCATAGCGTACAATACGTACCTATACCAACTTACAGAACTAAACATTATGCATGTACCAACCTTATCAGAACATACAGATAACTTACCAGAACCACAGACAAGAACTAAACATTGTGAGTTTACCACATTACAAGTAGCAAAAATATTCATTTAAAAAATAAAGTAGGTACATATTTTAACCACATACTGTATTCTTTTTAATTTTTTTGCCATCTACTATATTTTTAAGTTAATAACTTCAAAAATACTAAATTTGATAGAATAAAAGTTGGTAACCCTAGTCATGACGTACGGGGCTGAAACTTGGACGCTCACCAAGCATATTAGCCACCGCATGCAAGTTACTCAGAGAGCTATGGAAAGAACCATGTTAGTCGGGCGGCGGCGAAGCAATTTCAGATTTTTCGTCGGACCCTCTTCTACAGGGTGATTTGTTATTCGATGCGGTCCTTGAAATGGGTGATACTAGACCTTATTTGCAACAATTTTAACCCCGACAACATGGGGTCTAAACTGACTGCTTTTGGAGATATCGAACTTTAAAGGTTTTTCGAAAAATTTCTACCTCTCCATCATTAAGTGCTTATTGTTAGAAAGTAACGATAGTCACCACTTAGAATTTATACTTTTCTGATAGAATATGAACGACTGAATCTAGTGAATACAAGTTTGTTATAAAACTAATCATATCTTGGGAAATTAAGTGTCATAAAGTTTCTGTTTTGAAGTTTTCTTCAAACTTCCCTTGTGTTTCAAAGCATATTTAAAAAAATAAATGTATGACACTTGGTTTACAAATTACAGAAAAAACTTTCTTGTCTCATTACCTTTCTAAAATGGTGCCACAGCCACAGTACCTACTTTTAGTTAGTGTCTGACCAGAAAATTAGGGTTGTTACTGACAAGGTAGTAAATCAACGAAAATCGGTTGCAATGTTTTTTCGACCAAACATGTTCTTTCTGTGGTTTTTGTCCAAACTGCTACCTAATATTAGCTTTTTGAGTTAATGCGCTTATTCCTGGCCGTAATCACATAATCATATCAGGCAAAGTCGGTTTTTATTTGGAGTATTTTACCTATGGACCAGATAGACAAACCATCAATTTTCTTCCATTTAAAACAGCTACTTGAAACATAAGTACAATAACGGAATGTTTGTAAACTCTGGTTTCATAAAAAAACTAAACTGGCGTGCATAAAAGTTAGGTCACCCTACTGGTAGGACAGGTAAAAATACTCCAGATAAAGCGCGATTTTGCCTGATGTCATCGACCAGGATATAGCGCATTGACTCAAAAAGCTAATATCAGATAACAGTTTGGACTAAAACCACAGAAAAAAAATGTTGGGTCGAAAAAACTTTACAACCAATTTTCGTTGATTTACTACCTTGTCAGTAACAACCCTAATTTTCTGGTTAGACAGTAACTAAAAGTGGGTACTGTGGCACCATTTTAGAAAGGTAATGAGACAAGAAAGTTTTTCCTGTAATTTGTAAACCAAGTGTCATACATTTATTTTTTTAAATAGGCTTTGAAAGACAAGGGAAGTTTTCGGAAAACTTCAAAACAGAAACTTTATTACACTTTATTTCCCAAGATATGATTAGTTTTACAACAAACTTGTATTCACTAGATTCAGTCGTTTATATTCTATCAGAAAAGTATAAATTCTAAGTGGTGACCATCATTACTTTCTAACAATAAGCACTTAATGATGGAGAGGTAGAAATTTTTCGAAAAACCTTAAAAGTTCGATATCTCCAAAACCAGTCAGTTTAGACCCCGTGTTGTCGGGGTTAAAATTGTTACATATAAGGTCTAGTATCACCCATTTCAAGGACCGCATCGAATTGCAAATCACCCTGTATATACCTATAACTGGTACCACTCTGCACGACAACATTTTGACACATGACACATCAGCTGAGTCGACCGGGTGATTCGAAATTTAAGACGACACTCAAGATTTTTTGTACATTTTCAGCATCCGATTTTCAATCAAAATTATATTGCTACAGCTATTTCATACGATAAGTTTGCGAACAATATCTCTAAGAACGAGTTGAGGTCACTAAAACTGCGTGATTCTTCTGTAAAATGTGTGTAACATACAAAATGCTACATCATTCAAAAAACTAGATAATTTAGATGTGCTGAAAATATGTACATAAACAAGCTTCCCACGTGATAAAAAACGGTTATACAGTGAAATAAATAAAGTAACTTACTACATGCATTATTACATTTGCCAGTGTTCATACATAATTTCATAATAATAACGAAACAGTCTTGATAAAAATTACCAAAAACTATGTTGCAACATGACACTTCTTAGTGCTGCCGTAATCCCAATGTTCATTATAACGATTAAAAAGGTTCATTCAGCCTAATCGATACTCGCAATGTAATCGAACATGGAAAAAAAAGTAAAACGTCTGACATAGAGCATGGACCGATTTATCTGCTTATTTGACTATAGTTAGGTTAGTCCATGCAATACATCTATGAAACTGAACCTGAAGATTCTTTTTTATAATATTTTGAGTATTATTTCGTTTGATGATTTTTTTATCACACAATAAATTATTTAATTTTTAATTCATGATTTCGATGGAAATAAATATCGGTATTTCAATGGAGGCCAAACGTGTGTGTCTTCTAAATTTAAATTCAACCATATAGTTTTACCCATACTGTGTCTTCGGTAATTAATTTCAATTTATCTGCGTACGGTGACTATATTATTGATTAATACTTCACCGAATTTGATCCTTAACAACGACCCTATCGAATAGTGTATAGTGTGTTCTTATTTTAATTTACAACCTCGATTCCTGACAAGCAAATTGATTTTACAAAAATCTAAAGACGCAGACTTAATTTTTGCGATTGTAGTTGCGGGCTTGCGAACGACGAGTATTGGGTAACTCACCGTCCGATCAAGGACTAGGCCTGAGACGAATGCGCGTCGTGTTCCAAGCGACCTTCAAGGAACTATCAGCGAACTGACGAGGCCTATTATGTGCCAAACGCGTGCCGGGCTCACGGAATTGATTGAAACCATTGAAAGGGTACTGCGGTCCTGGAACGCAAAAGGCATGTAAAGGAACAGGGTATTTTTAGTTAGTAATAGTCTCTGACTTCTCCTTCCGCTCCACCTAGGAAGAGAATCATCAAAAGATTTTAAACTATAACAGTGTGTTTTGCTGAAGTTAAGTCGCGACAGTATCACATCTAAAGTATCCTTAACAAATACCTAAATAAAAATATTATTATACTGGTGTCGATACTGACGAATCGTCAGTATTGATCTATTGAAGAAATTTGACAGATTGAGGTAGGTTGATGTGCTGGCATCAACCTACCTCAATCTGACAAACTTTAATAGATTTTCAACCTTATCACAATATTGGAAGGTTAATGTTCGATTGGTAAAATTTGACAGATTGGGGTAGGTTGATCTGCCTGGCGTCTGTACATTAAAAAATAGCTAATAAATTAAAATGTTATTATTTTGAATAGCGAATACATCAGCGAGCGCATTCCTAATTCAAATTTTGGAATTAATAAATTGGCGCGCATTCAAACATTTATTACTGACATTGTTCCGTTGTCTATTTTTGTTTTTTGGTAATTACAATGCACGTAAAATTATTCTATAGCTTTAAAAAAGAATAGATTGGATAATAATTTGTATTCTAAGCTTAAAACGAATTTATTTTAATTTTTATGAATCGATTTCTTAAATTCCTTATTTATTTCACTCGAGTTGACAAAAAATTCAATTATGGAATCGATTAGAATACTCGCTTTCACACATCATTACGATTAAAAAAAAAAAACATGGTTGTCGATTAAGAATACAAATTGAGTAGTGGTAATGAAAAATTCGTGTTTTTGGCCCTGTATTAGAGAATTAAGCTAAGATCTGGGCTTTTTTACGTTATTTATAAAATTTGGCATGATATTTATCGTAATTGTTATTGAGTATAAGCGTGTGTGTGTGATCCAAGTGAAAAATAAATATGTAAACAAACACAAGTGGCGCGAAACTTCGAGTTCAGATATCAAATTCTTCATTACCACTGCTAATTTATGTTGAATTACGTATGAATTCGTTACAATACTAAATGACGAGTTATTCATCCCTTCTATAGTGATACCTTGGATATCCGGAAACCACATATTTTATGATTTTTAGCCCAACCCAGTACTGCCATCAAAATGGCGTAAATCGTATTTACACTTTTGGATTTTGTAATGGTAAATTAAGAAAATGCGTTGTAAATGTAGAAGTTTTAATGGCGTGAACAAATCAGATTTTTATTTAACATTCTTAATTAATGCGCACTCATAGGATTTAACGCAGAGAATATTATATTTTTTTATTTTTTAATGAGGATGTCGTATGACTACGTCTGCCCATTTCGGACCCACTACTGAGCCAGCGTAGGTTTATTTGTCGCGGCCGTTTCGGACCCGGTACCGAACTATACGGATAACTGGTATGTACGTATTCCTTGTGGTCTACAGAATACGAAACTGAAGGTTTTAAGAATGGGAAGTGGGGACACGCATAGCTATGACGTCACAAAGATGGCGGCCGACCGTACCAAACTTTTCTTTATATCTCGAGTTCTACTGCATCAATTCTATTGTTTGATATGTCATTTGAAATATTATATAATTGTCCATGATTTCTCCTTAGAAACCTACTTAATTAATCTTGTAGTTTTTAAAATATCAACAAAAACATGATTTATTATTCTCTTTTTTTTTTGCGCAATGTTGAAATTAGGACCGGAATAACTGGAAAATAAGATTATTTAGCATAATATTTTATTACTAATATTAAAGCACGTTTCATTACCATTTGAAAAAAATAAACATTATCCCTTTACAATAATAAATAAATAAATTGTGGCCATTACCGTAAAGCAAGTACTGCGTTGTGTGATCGAAACACGTTTATTACTATTAATTATTCTGTGTCGAAACGACGTTGATGTTAAGGGGATGGCTCCAACCAGCCCGCGAAATTTATTTTTTTTTGGGTTTTTTGCAATTTGCAGGCCAGTGCTAGGTTGTATGTTGATTAAAATATTGATCGCGCTTGTAAGACGTATGTAGTTACAGAACTATAATCAACAAAATCGTCAATATAACGCTCTAAGTTCATAAAACTTCAGGAATGACTTTTTATGTTATTTTTTTGTTCCTGAAGCTTTATGAACTTGGAGGGTTGTATTGGTGATTTCGATGATAATAATTCTGTAACTACATACGTCCCTCAAGCGCGATCAATATTTTAATCAACATACAACCTAGCACTGGACGTGGGTCACCGCCTACGGCCTCGCGGTACAAGGGGCCTCGCGCCTCAAAATTTTTTAAAGCGAGAATAAAACAAACTCACTTCACTCGAGTTGACAAAAAATTCAATTATGGAATCGATTAGAATACTCGCTTTCACACATCATTACGATTAAAAAAAATATGATTGTCGATTACGAATACAAATTGAGTAGTGGTAATGAAAAATTCGTGTTTTTGGCCCTGTATTAGAGAATTAAGCTAAGATCTGGGCTTTTTTACGTTATTTATAAAATTTGGCATGATATTTATCGTAATTGTTATTGAGTATAAGCGTGTGTGTGTGATCCAAGTGAAAAATAAAAATGTAAACAAACACAAGTGGCGCGAAACTTCGAGTTCAGATATCAAATTTTTCATTACCACTGCTAATTTATGTTGAATTACGTATGAATTCGTTACAATACTAAATGACGAGTTATTCATCCCTTCTTTAGTGATACCTTGGATATCCGGAAACCACATTTTTTATGATTTTTAGCACAACCCAGCACTGCCATCAAAATGGCGTAAATCGTATTTATACTTTTGGATTTTGTAATGGTAAATTAAGAAAATGCGTTGTAAATGTAGAAGTTTTAATGGCGTGAACAAATCAGATTTTTATTTAACATTCTTAATTAATGCGCACTCATAGGATTTAACGCAGAGAATATTATATTTTTTAATTATTTAATGAGGATGTCGTATGACTACAACGTCTGCCCATTTCGGACCCACTACTGGAGCCAGCGTAGGTTTACTTGTCGCGGCCGTTTCGGACCCGGTACCGAACTATACGGTTAATCTAATTTGTATTTTTATGAATAAAAACTTGGCAGTGTTAATTGTTTTGTTTGTTTTTATTATTTTATAAAATCCGTCTTCAGGTCGCCATAGAACAGGGCCTCGCGAAATCAGTCTTGCCCACATCAAATTTAGGTCTTGCCCCGCCACTGGGCACAATGATTGCTGAATCCACATCCCACATATCGACAACCTCGCGAGCCAAATCAATATACTTGATTTGCTTATCTTTTTCAGCTTTCACGAGGTTCTCGTCATGCGGGACGGTTATGTCAACAATCATTGTGCGCCGCTCTGATCGATCCACCACCACTATATCAGGTCTATATTTATTAATAAACAAAATTGGCTATCCTCTTAAATGACACTGTAAAATATGAGTAGAATCCTTAAAAATTCATTTGAAATATAAATTATAGTTTTAAATACAATAACTAAAACTGGTCTCAAAATTACTTCATCGATGTTATTTCATTTATTTAACGCATTATTAAGTCGCAAAAAAAAGGTATTTTTTTTAAACTTTAATTCTGACAACATTAGCTGTCACTGTCTGAACCTCAGGCGACCAATCATAGGGCAGCAGCCATTTTATTCTCGGCAAAAATATGATTGTAAAGTGTGCGTCGAAAAAAAAACAAAAAACTGGTTTATTTTTGGTAAATTGAAAAAATACGTCACATAAGTAACTTTAAACTATTTTGTATTGTCAGGAAACTATTATGTTAGTGCTATTCTGTCGCTAATTAGCTGCAACGATCGAGTTAATTATGTTCTGTGATTTGAGGTTAGTCTGTAGAAAAACATGCTTATTTCTTCCTTTATGTCACACTTATGTAACATTTTTTTATGTTACGTTACATAAAATTGGGTTAAGGCGTGTCCACAGCATGCTTTTAAAATATTAAACAAATAGTGTACCTAATAAAAAATAAAAATGTTTTTTTGGTCGTAGTCAGTGTTTTGACTGATACACACTAAAATCCTCATTGCCGTGTCGTTGGCAAAGACAAGTATTTCAGTTTGATATCAATATGAGATAATTATATCAGTTTGGGATCAATACGTAAAACGACTTTGTATGTCTGAATAAAAAAACTGTTTTTATTTACAACTGTGAATGCAGCCCTTGTTTTCCTTTATGTTATTTTTATGTTATTGTAACATAAAAGTAACATTTATGAAATGAGCAATTATTTTGATTTTGACCCATTTGCGTCTGGCCGCTTGCAAATGACGTCCTGATGGCGCTTGCTCTACATTAGTGTTGTGTTAAGTATGCCTAAAGTGTGTATGACCCCATTATACCTCGCGATTATTAACGTCCCCGTCTTATACACTGTTCCCCTACTCACATTATGAACACATCCCTCACACTATCAATCCAGCAGAACTACATTGTTACGTACGTACTTCACGAATATTAATAAATTCAGCAAATTATGTTATCATGGGATATCCTGGTAATGATGTGATCCAACAGTACGAAATAAAAAAATAATCATCTATTATCTTGAAATAAGTAGTCTCTTTTTTTATCGTGGTAAAAACATAAAAAGAGTCCTCCACCCAGGGCAGGACTGGAGGGACTGTCAGACTCGTACTGACTAAAATCCACGGTGTCCTTCAATAGCCCTTTACTTTCCAGGGTCACGGTAATGAGATAAGTCCCGCGACCCCGGCAGGCTTTGGCCTTCTAGAGGGAGGCACCGTCATTATGCTGACCTGACACTCTTTGAGGCGCGCGTGGAACACAACGCGCCGTCGCCGCGTCGACCCGGGCGTGGTCGATGGTCGGACAGCGAGTCGCCCATTACTCCCCGCCCGCATGCCTTCGCCTACGGTGGCCGGAGATCGTCTGCCGACGTCCGTCGCCGTGGGCGTCTACCACAGCGGCTGGGGTGGAAGGAGGACGCTGTCCTCTCCCTCACGCGGCCCGCCTCCTCCTTCCCGAGCATGACTGCTTCGCAGAAGGAGGTGACCGCTTCCCACTCCGTCTCGCCCCGTAGCATGGCCTCGACCAATGCCGGGCGCGAGAGGCCTCCGCCTATCGCCGTCGTGAGAACACGGCGGTGCTCTGCTCAAGCGGGGCAGTCCTGCACCGTATGCTCCACCTTGTCCTCCGGGCGATCCTCGCAGTGGTCCCAGGCGTTTCTTCCCTCCCTATCCGACACAGGTACCTCCCGAAACTCCCGTATCTGGTGAGGACCTGCGTCATGCGGTAGGTCAGGCAGACCGCCGCGATTGAGGCATGCCCAAATAAGTAGTCCCTTCCAAAAATTAAATAAATCGGCCGACAAGTAAAAAAAAACAGGTAAAAGCGATATTTAAATTTGGTTTGTTTTTTCTCACATTCTCGTTCGCTAACATTGCTCCTTCATAAAAACCGGTGTTTGTATAAATGTCAATAAGGTCGAAAATCACTTGCACCTGTTTTTTTAACTTGCTATCGCTAAGCAAATGTTTTCAGACCTTCAAGCGATGTTCGACATTATTGACATTTATGCAAACACCGGATTTTAACGAAGGAGCAATGTTAGCTAAGGAGAATGTGAGAAAAAACAAACTAAATATTAAATGTCAATAAGGTCGAAAGTCGCTTGTTCCTGTTGAACCTGTTTAAAAAAAAAAGATTCAAGCGATTTTCAGCCCTCCACCCCACCCCACTCCACTCCACTCTACTCCACTCCACTCCACTCCACTCCACTCCATATTAATAAACACATTACCCTCCTTTGCGTCGCGCAGTCGGTGGTAAGTTTTCTACTTATAGATTATAGGAAAACCTATAAGGAGTCCATATTATCTGTTTAAGGGAGGTAATTTTTGAGCGTTGTTTTTGTAATTTTAAAATAAGTAGTTTCCAAGTTATTCAAGAAAGTAGACGAAAATTGACCATTCCCCCCCCCCCTTATCTCCGAAACTACTGAACCTAAAATTTTGAAAAAAATACAGAAATTAGTTTTCTACTTATAGATTATAGGAAAACCTATAAGAAGTCCATGATATTAAAATAACATGGTAAATCACTCAATATTGTGCGTACCAATTTGGGTCAGATTTAAAAAAACGTGACAGGTAACATCGTACGGAACCCTCTTCACGCGAGTCCAACTCGCACTTGGCCGGTTTTTTTTTTTCGTCTAGCCCCCTTCGCAACGCGCGATAAGGAACTTCGTTGCAATATAATACCCAAGTTTATGTCCTACTAACACCATCTATGGACACACGCTGAAACTAACAACCACATAAAAACCTCGAGTTGGGTAATTTTCTAGTGACATCTAATGTCTGAGTACAGAGGGCAGTACCCGTCTTTTTTATTTCGTTGAGCAAAGACGACGACATCGTGAGGGTCGCGGGCAACCGATGGATGCAAGTGGCGAATTGTCGTTCAGCGTGGCAGCGTGGCGGCCTAAGGGGATGGCCTATGTTCAGCAGTGGACGTCTTCCGGCTGATGATGATGATGATGAGCAAAGAAGGCGTGCTGGATGAAGCAGACTTCAAAGGAGATGGCAGCTAATTATGATATTCTCTATAAGAAATCTTATCGCTGGACTCTACGATGCGATGTAGTCTTCGACGAGACGGCTTTGAGATCGTCCAATCGCGCAGCCCGAGCACTCACCAATACTGCATGATTGGATAGTGTTGCGTCGCTGTCAGTAGTTTACTTAATTTAGTGCATAGCAAACTTTAGTCGCAGCATGGGTATTTATAGGAAATAGATTTTAGTCAGTACGAGTCTTACAGTCCCTCCCGCCCTGCCCGGGGTGGGAGGACTCACTTGATGATTTTACCACGCTAAAAAAAAAAAAAAGTACTAATATTTACAATATCTGGGGGCACGGCAATTATTTTGTTTCTTCTTGTGCTCATTGCCAAGTCACTATAATTATAATATGAAGAAAACTATTGATACAATTACTAAATGTTGATTAATAACTACAAAATAATTTGAATAGGACTTGGCTTCTATGAGATCTCAAAACTTTTTACGATGGAAAGACTGCATCGAGAGCCTTTTTTTTTTTTTTTATCGTGGTAAAATCATCAAATGAGTCCTCCCACCCCGGGCAGGGCGGGAGGGACTGTCAGACTTGTACTGACTAAAATCCACGGTGTCCTTCAATAGCCCTTTATGTTCCGGGGTCACGGTAATGAGATAAGTCCCGCGACCCCGGCAGGCTTTGGCCCTCTAGAGAGGGGGCCCCGTCATTATGCTGACGCTCTTTGAGGCGCGCGTGGAACACAACGCGCCGTCGCGTCGACCCGGGCATGGTCCATGGTCGGGCTGCGAGTTGCCCTTTACTCGCCGCCCGCATGCCCGCGCCTACGGTGGCCGGAGATCGTCTTGCGACGTCCGTCCCCGTGGGCGCCACTTGGCATTTTTTTACATTTAATGTTTTTTGGTGGGATATAATAACTATCACTGTACCTACTATAAATACTGATATTTCGTAAAGAAATCGCCGTAAAACATTTATTTTAAAAGTGACGAAATTATCAGCAGGGTTTATAAAGCATCTAAATTGAAAAGACTTTTACTAAACGTACAGTTCATATTGTCGCATGGCTACTTGATTTAGTCGGGTAACAATGTTTTTATGTCCGTTCTAAATCCGACTTTAACTCATTCGAATAAGGTTTAATTTCTTTTGGCATATATGTTGGCCAGTTATGTTTCTTTCTGTTTTCTTTCTCTTTCTATTTTTTTACGAACCTACTTGAGGACAGTTTTAAGTTCGTTTTTGTACGGGATTGTGTATCTAGTTATTTTTAATGATCGAAGCATACTAGACAGTTTCTGCTGGAAACTGAAGCAAGTGCTTGTTCACAAAAGATTGAAGAAATACAACCCCCATCTCAATATCTATCTTTTGAAACAATTGCTGGCTTATCAGCTTTTATAGGGTATAATATGTCCACCACATGAGATAAAAGTTGGACACAATACCACACCTACCGCATGGAAAGGGTTAAAGACATTTCAATGATTTACGAATAATAAAACCCAGAACAAAATCTATCAGCAAGTTTATTAACAATAACAGCTAGCCTACATACATTAAAACTAAAAATAATCTACTTCTTCGGTTTCAAAGCAGCTCCTTTAGGCTTTAGTCTATTAGCCAAGATAGTCTTTCTCTCATCCTCTTTAGCAGCTTCTAAATAACTGCGTCTCTCTTTGGCAAAGTCCAACTCGGAGCAGAATTCAACAATCTTTGAAGCAAGTTGCCTTTGCTCTAGCATCCTTTGCTTTTGTTTTTTCTGTAAAATATACAAAATATTAATAAACAAGTAGCTGTAAGGAAGTTTTATCATTCAACTGTGTTATTCTCATAGGTCAGTATTAGGTAGAGTCATTCATGTACTTACACTGATTTCATACAACAAAAGAATAAAGTGGATATGCCCCAAATCCCTGAATTACTTTTAAAGTGGAGAAAAATCCCGTGATATACTTAATAAATTAAAAAGTTATTTACTTTTACACAATTTATTTGTCTAATCTATGTCCGATGTTTTTATTATTATTATTTATTTGTAATACTGTTTTCCACACGAGATTGTCTATTAGAAATCCCGGGAAGATCCATATTAATGTCAATATTTCGATGCAAGTACTTTAGTACTTTCATAACTCGTACTTTCATAACTTTATTTTAATAACTCTACCTAATTCCAACCTCTGGTTATTGTCATTTATGATTTCTTTAATTTGTTCATTAATACATTTATTGCCGAATTCTAACTTTTTTATTTATATTTGTTCTCATATCATGAAGCAATAGTAAGCATTGTATCTCTACTCTTCATTCAAGTAAAAGTTACATGATAGTAATTAAGTACCAGTAGGGGAGTTGGCCTTCCATCCAAATAAGTGAAGTCAGGAGTGTCAGTAAGAATTCCTTCCGAGTTACGATTACGAGGCAACCCATTTTCTTCTCGCCATTTCGAACCCAGAACAGGAGTGCTGCTCAGGGCACGACATATCACTAAAACAAAAAATGTCGGTCTAAACAAGGAAATTATCAACATAATGTGTTTCTATCACATAAAACATGTACTTACATCGCGTTTGCGATGAAATTACTGCATTTCTTAATGTAATACTCATGGTTTTTTCAGATATTTTTAAAACTACCAAGATTTCTTTGAGGTTACTTTACTATTGTGATAGTATTGTACTATTGTGAGTTTGTGACAGCTGCTGACAGCTAGTCTGACATTGTGATTGTGACGGTGGGTGACAGTGACGTTAAATTACAAAGTTGCCTTAATCAAAAAACTTTTATCCATAGATATGAACTAGAGCATGGATCAAAATTACAATAAGGTGATTGCATCGTAGTAGCCCGCGAAATTCAATTTTTCTTGTTTTTCAATTTGCATATCAGTGACAAGTTGTAACTTGTCATCAAAATATGATTCGCGACATTAACAAGTACAATTATTATAAATATAAAAATGATCAAAACATTCGCTCCATTCGCTCTTACTTAGATTTGTGAAAAACAAGGGTCAGCCCACACCATGACGCAACGTGGCGCGATGTGACGCAACGATACTGCAAATGTGTATCTTTTCGTTTGGTTTACTTCAGCTTTCACAGCATTATGTCTTATGGCATTCTACTGTGGGGCCGGGCAGCTGACATTGAATCCATTTTTATTTTACAAAAGAGAGCCGTCAGAGTAATAGTTTACGTACGCGTCCGCGCGAACTATTCTCTTAGGGAACTATTCAAAAACATTAATAATGACAGTGCCTTGTCAATTTATTTATGAAAATATAATGCATGTTTTTTTTTCTACGTGGTAAAATCATCAAATGAGTCCTCCCACCCCGGGCAGGGCGGGAGGGACTGTCAGACTTGTACTGACTAATATCCACGGTGTCCTTCAATAGCCCTTTATCCCGGGGTCACGGTAATGAGATAAGTCCCGCGACCCCGGCAGGCTTTGGCCCTCTAGAGGGGGGCCCCGTCATCTTGCTGACGCTCTTTGAGGCGCGCGTGTACGGTGGCCGGAGATCGTCTTGCGACGTCCGTTGCCGTGGGCGTCTTCCGCGGCGGCTGGGTCGTGAGGTGGACGCTGTCCTCTCCCTCACGCGTTCCGCCTCCTCCTTTGCTAGCATAGACCAATGCTGGGCGCGAGAGGTCGCCGCCTATCGCCTCCGTGAGAACACGGCGGTGCTCTGCCCAAGCGGGGCAGTCCTGCACCGTATGCTCCACCGTGTCCTCCGGGCGATCCTTGCAGTGGTGACACCCAGGCGTTTCTTCGTTGCCCATACGACACAGGAACCTCCCGAAACAACAATGTAGGGCTTAAACAGAATCAAGCGTTGAAACTTGAATGCTCACACACTTCTTATATATTATTGTATTTGTAATAAAATAGCTATAATTGCAATATTTTGTTAAAATGTGAACACCATGTACCTTTTTCCTATTTTTTTTAATTTCCTGTTGTTTTATTTTTTAATACCTAATATTTAGTCTAGATTTTAAAGGTACATTGCTTTCACATTATTTATTTCAAATGATGTTATATAAATATTGTAAAACATTTTTAAAAAGAATAAGTATGGAGTTTCTTGCCCATTCTTCTCCATATA
The DNA here is from genome assembly GCA_950005045.1 of Agrotis exclamationis. NCBI lineage: Eukaryota > Metazoa > Arthropoda > Insecta > Lepidoptera > Noctuidae > Agrotis > Agrotis exclamationis. Next base: position 20,066,744 of record OX465430.1, read on the forward strand.
AACCTACCCTTGCGAATGGGTGTAGAATCAATCCCATCCCATTTCCTTTAATTTTAATATTCGACGTTTAAAAGTGCCTCTTTGATGGCCTTATTGAAATAAATGATTTGACTTTGACTTTTTGAGTAGTAAATAGAGCTAGATTTTGAGTTGCTCTATTAAGGTGAAACCGCACTAGGTGGAACTGCACTGCAGCGGAACTACGCGACACTACGCGTCAAAATATTCTTTATATGAAATTACACGAGTCATCAAGTCATCACGCACTAAGCGGTAACGGAACTGCACTACAACCAAACAACCAAACTGCACGTCAAACGTCAAAGAAAAGCGTCGTGTCGCGCAGTTCCGCTGCAGTGCAGTTCCGCCTAATGCGGTTTCACCTGCGGGCTTATTCGCTAATTTTGACAGATGAAAGTGATCAACACTGAAGCGAGCTCAGTGACCAACCGAACATTCCAGTGTTTTGGTATTCAGTAACGCTTCTATGTCACGTGATCGTTCAGTGAATAACTAAAACTAGCGGTGCTTATCGACTTGAAATTGTTCTTGCACTAGTTATTACCCGACTTTAGGGAAGTTAGGGAATACGAAATGTCAGTTTTGACAGTTGAAAGTTGGAAACTATACTCGGTGATCATCATTCTCAACTGTCATTAGAGATAGCGAATAAGCCCGCTGTACGCGCAGCGTCGCGTCTCAGTGTGACTTTTCGGAAAGAACATCGGTCAGATTGGACTAGAATAACGACTCTAGATGAGACTGTCACCAATATGTAATGCATTGTTGATATAATTGTCGGATACCAACAGTTTATTTTTTAAAAGCAGGGAAAATTAGAAAACCAATTTAATAAAATACAACTTTATTTACGAGAACGCAGTTTATAATTTATCTAACTTTGAACGCATCTGTAATTATTACATTACTAGAGACGTCAATGCTTTTTCTTGAGCCTTAGTCGATTTTATTTCCTATTTGAAAATAAATCCCAGGCAATGTGAACCGTATAAACTCAACATTGATTATTGAACTAATCGCAGCCATTAAAAGAATATGATGCCAGTTCATCATAAATAATTAAATAAAGTCATGAATTAAATAAATAAAAACTAATAAAGAACATCTCAAATCGATTCTGCCGTATATCGATTGATTACGTCCCTCCCTATTTTTGACAGGTACAGACCGTTGCGGTTGTAGTCTGTGGTTAACAGATAGACATAGAGAATGGACTGAGCCTGTGAGAGACAGGGCACACAAGACAGACTTTTTCTATGTCTTACAGGAAAGATAAATTGGGCTAATAATAACTGTTATTTTCTCTCTTTCTAGAGTAGAGTATGGCGTATGGCCAATGTCATACATGATACAGATGATGATGCATAGTTTATTCTCTATGTCTATGTCGTAATCTGAATGCCACAGATTGTTAAAGTATGTAAATAACCTCAACAAATATACATAATAATTACTTGATTCTCCTATCTTTAAAAAATATTCTGAAGACCGTATTATGTTTTATTTATCTATACGAATGAAATGATACATGTTGCATCAAGCGTCGCTTTGATAGATTTTTCTAGTCCAAGCATGTTCGGCGACTGGCCATTGTTCTTTACCAATTTTGACCAAAATTGCCATACTTACCATAAAGTTAGGGCTCTATAGAAATATTTGAAGTTCACCGAAATATTTGAAAAAAAATCTGATGCCCCGCGTGCGGTCCAGCACCAATATTATACTACGATGTGTATCTACGAGTACTTCGTCGCTGAGGTTGTAGCAGGGATTTTTGTAGTTTAGCTTTCTTTCTAGACTCATTTTTTTTTTATTTCTCCGCGTGTATTTATCTCTTGTCTATAGTGCAAGAAAACCACAAACAAAATAACCACCAATAACACCAGTGTACCTATGACGACACCTGACGCTATTGGCTAAAACTAAACTCAAGACCAATCAGAGACGATGCAACATCCCTTTCCTACCAATTGTGTATTAAGAATATTACTCATATTTTTCATTCCCTACATTTCCTGTAATGGCGTAAATGAAAACAGTCGATAATCAATTGTGATACAAATCTGACGTATTTTTCGTGGTCTCGAAAAGTGAAGTTGTGAAATCATTCATCTAATTTTCGTGCGAATCCGACAAAGTTTGTGTTTGTTATTTTAGAGGCAGCAGGCTTATCCGTATAACAGGTATTATTTTGATAATATTTACAAAATATGAAAACAGATCGATCGGTTGTTGCGACATTCGTGCTCCGTAGTCTAGTACTTTCTAGGGAGGCTTTACATTTTCTGATGAAACTAGACTTTCTGTTCGTCCAAATAATTATGTAAACACACCTTAGTTCATTCTTTGAAATGTAAAAACTCATTAAAATAATGTTGCATCACAATTTCAAGCATTATTTTTTAAATTAAAAAACGTATAAAAAAATTAAATGAATAAAAAGGTAATGAATCAAAAAAACAGTTTTGGATAAAAGAGATGTGTTTGTATAGAGACAATTTAATTTTAATCACTGAAATGGACAATCATCACAGAGTGATTTTACAGGGTAGGCCTGTTAAAAAGAATTACTCTGTAGGTATTATATTCTATTGTACTTTATAAATTACCGGTTGGACAGGAAACTGATCCCAGTACAGTGGAGAAAAATCCAGGGTCAGTTGGTCGTCTTAGGGGCGGCCAAGCAGAGGGTTGGCTTTAGTATGGTTTGGCAGGCGGAGGGGGCTAAAAGTGGTTAAATCTGGTAGAGGGTGGGGCCCCGATTATAACGCTACCACTCTTATTAAAAGGTAATGGATATTTTTTCAAATCAGAAATTGTTTCTAACCTCAAATCAGATAAAAAGTGTAATGTAAACGTTATTACGTGAAACGGAACGTTAAAATGGGCGATCGACAACCGAATGTGTTCTAATATATCGTCTGTGGTGTACCAAATAAGAGAAAAGGAACGCAAAAAAAAAATTGTCTGGTATTTGCGTAAAGTGTCATTTGTGACATTTGTTTTCATTCCGTTTCTCCTCGAGTCAAGTTGCGTGAATGTTCTCCCTGTGTGTTGTGTTTTTGTGGATTCTTCGACGACTTTGGCTTATCCTCTGGACTTTGGTTGATTGCCTTCACGACTGACCTACGCTCGTATACTGGACATCGATAGAAAGATAGAGTCTACTACATTGTTACTCCTCTAAGTATGCAAGAGCGAGCGAAGCGAGCTCGGGACTTAGGGCACCCCGACTCGGACAGGTTAGGTTAGAAGGGGATGGCGGGGTCTGAAAGACCCCGCCATCCCCTTCGTGGTTATTTTTTTTTAAACCACCCAGAAGTAGAAGTATTTAGAACCACACGTGATTTTCCTTGACCGCAGCAGGTGATTTTAGTGTTTTGAGGTTAGAATACAAATCTGTTTTTTCTCAAAAATGGTGCGATACCTTTTAACGGGAGTGGTACCAGGGGAGAGGGGACACCCCCCCGCCTCCCCCCCACCCCCGTCCCACCCCCTCCGCCTGCCAAACCATACTAAAGTTTTACCACCTCTTACTCTAGTGAAATACTGACACAAGGGGAGAAATGTCCAAGGAACTGCTGGTCTGTGGGTTCACTGGCTTTATTACAGTAAATAATTGTTGGTTTATTTTGAAATCTTCAATAGTATTAGATACAGTGAGTCGAGCTACACGATAACCGACAAATGCTTGCACTGACTGGACAGGTCCACTCAAATCTGTGTGGTTCTTTCCTCAAAAGACCATCTCAGACACCCGCATGGTCCTCGTATGACCTGAGCAAAACAATGTCTGGACTTTAAAAGAGACTGTGACCTCTGAGTTTGTTTCGGCTGTTTCTTCTCAGAGTAGTCAGGTACGAAACACCGGCCTCATCTAGCTTTAAAAATATTGGTTATGACGTGTAAAAGTGTTTTTTTATGACCAACTTACAAAATAAATATCATTTACAATAATGAAAAAAGATTTCATTAAGCTTTCATCTTGAAATAATTAACTTATAAGAGCATTATTAATCTTATCAACTCTTTACATTGTTTCAGCGTATCAGCTCGTAAGTTCCGGAACAATTTCAAAACGGCTACCGAAAGTCTAAACTCGAAAGACCAACCCAATTACAACACCATGTGTATGTATATTCTTTTTTTAATTATTACTAACCATAGATTACTTTTTCTTTTTTTCTGCAGCTTGGAACAATGTGGCAGAATCCAGGTGTTTATCCCGGAGGTCAATGATTAATTTAATATTTTCAGTGTATCAATATCATGATAAAAGATCTAACATAATAGTTGATTATTGCAGAAGGAAGGAAAAATTCTTATCAGTAGCGGAAATAAATGCCAATGAGCATAACATGCGGACAAAAACTTCTGTGAAATAAACCACAATTCATGTTATTTGTAAATATTGCTGCAATATTATTTGATTCATTTGGCAAGCTTTCTAAAATGCTTATTTATATTTTTGCAAATAGTCAGAACAAATATTTAGGTCTTTTATCATATAATTGACAATTTATGTTGCATTGCACCCTGCACTGGCACTTGCTAATTTTATATCAGTACTTTCTTTTACCAAACTACTCAAGTTACATGAATATGTCATTATTGCAAATATCACCTGATAAAGCACAAACAACTATCATTTAATTGTTGTTATTACATTACTCTGAATTTGGGTTTAATAATGTGTATGCAGAATGACATCTCATACAAACATTCAAGTCATTATTTTTTCGAAATGACTGAAGTAATTTTAATGCAAATTCATACCCATAATTTATTTATCTATAATATGTATGTATTTAGAAATATATAAGTATGTTTATCAGTTGTCTAGTACCCATAACACAAGCTCTGCTTAGCTTGGGACTAGATGGCGTTGTGTGATAGTTGTGAAATATTATTATTATTTCCTTTATTCATTATCTATCATATTTGATAGATAATGAATAATATTCATTCATTCATATTTATTATTATTATTATAATCGTGTTTGGGGTAGGTCTCTTCAATAAACAATATGTTAAAAGAAAACATTTTTTTTTAAGTGTTTTAATTAAATTGGGACGATTTAATTCAACAATACAAAAAAAAACTTTCCAATTTTTTTTTTAGTAAAACCTTTCCATAATGTGAAATCTGGGTGTTCAATTTATAGCACATAATTAGTACTTATACTATTGCATCATCTACCAAAGTCTAAGCCCCTTCGTCCACAACGCGACGCAATTCTCCGATACCCTTACGACTTTGGTACCCAGGCGACTCACAATACAAAACCATAGAGGTTCGTACCTACACAGGCACGCGTCATTGGTTACCAAAGTCGTAAGGTAAAGGAGACTTGCGTCGCGTTAATTACAAAAAGGGGGCTTGAGTAAAGTCGATTGAATGTTGCATTTTCTCTCTATTCTATACACTATAAACAAGCCTATAACTTCAAACTATACTATTTACTTATCTATCTATACTATCTACTAACCATAAACAAGCCTATAGATACCTAGTTTCATATTTTCTCGGTCTGAAGACAATATATAGGTAGGTATATCATACTTATCAGGAGTTTATATGAATAATTTATTTATCTGTTGGTGACAGTATCTCTTATGTATGACTAATTTTACAACAACGATCCGTGATCCATAGCCCGGAGTAGGTAGATTGATTTTATGTACTTATATCACGAACTGTCATAGAAATCATAACATGGATAAGCCTTTTTCCCGGGATTTCATTTCAGTACTTACGGGATTGAATTGAAACGCACGCGGGGGAAGCTGCGGGCAACAGCCAGCACTTACTTATATATGTCTTCATCCTACATCTTCCTACAATCCTACAATTTTAAAATTCCGAAAAAATCTCTTTAAAACCCTGGAATCCCGAAGGCATGTCCATATTAATATGTACGTTTCGGGTTATTGACCCCAAATCATCTTACTCCTATTTTTGTTACAAGACTTACAAGGTTCTAGAATGTTATCTACTTTCTATATCTTCTTCTTCTTCTTCTTATATATAAAAATCAATTGCTGTTCGTTAGTCTCGCTAAAACTCGAGAACGGCTGGACCGATTTGGCTAATTTTGGTTTTGAATTATTTGTGAAAGTCCAGGGAAGGTTTAAAAGGTGAGGCGGTACGAAGTTTGCCCGGTCAGCTAGTTTTTCAATATTTATACATTTATCAATTGTGCTAAACGATAAGCATTTTAAATTCTTTCATTATTATTTCTTGTATATGATGACAAATTACGAGAGATAATCTGTATATTGTGCTGTGTTTTCGAACCAGGGCCATTTTGGCACACCTTTGTTTTTTTTTTCTTGAAACTTCGCAATACCTAGTCGTTTTCACACTACTGTGTGCAAAATAATCGTTGTTTTGTTTCCATGCATGTCAATGTTAATTCTTGCTTGCTTTTATTATCTTTTTTTCCATGTCGGAATCGGTTTCTAGTATGGTTATTGGTTAAGTTTCGCTAGTAGGGATTTTTTGTTGTTCTTGGGATCTGTTTAGCCATGTTTATTGTCTTGCCAAAAATCCTACACTTTTTTCTTTCTGGCATTTAAATGATATTGTTTACAGTGACACCGTAAAGATTCCACCGGTGTGCGGTACAGTGTGCGTGGCAAATGTTCGCTCTAGTACCTATACACACTTAAGCAAACACAAACAAATCACACTTAAGCAGACAGAAACAAATCACACTTAAGCAAACACAAACAAATTGTGCACGAGTTTTCTAAAAATATTCGAATACACCTGGATACTCCTGTGCTCGCACATTGCTAGATTTAATTCTGTAAAGTGTTCGCGCACAAAAGTCCTGCAATGTGCGCGAACAAAAGTTACGCACAGCCTTACCGGTGGGAGGTTAAACGGGACACTAGCTTAGTACGCACACTAAAGAAGTGCCGCACACTATTTTGTTGAAATCATACCGTAATATCATGCGCCATTTTTTTTCATAGGTTAGTTACTAATCGATAGCTGGTATCAAAACAAACAACTATTGTATGAGATAAAATATTCTAAAGCGTTACTTTTCTGAGATATGAGTTATCAAAGTTCGAATCCAGGTACTACATGATAGATCACGATAAGAATAAAAACGTCAATGACCTCCAAGTGTCACTTGAACGGTAAGCAAAAAAATACTTTGTGCCACAGAGATAGATAATAGTTCAAAATTAGCACATAGGATACCTGGGATCTAACACACCGGATCAACCACGGAATAGATAAATAAGGTCTATTCCGTGGGATCAACTCGGGATGGATGAAATGGATACAGGTCACCGGAACAACTTGCGACCCACGGATGCCCCTCAAGTTAAAGGGGACAATATACAAATCCGTGATTAGACCTGTCGTATTGTAGGTATGGATCGGAATGCTGGGCTGTGAAAAAGATGGATGAGAAACGATTGCATGTAGCGGAGATGAGGATGTTGAGATGGATGTGTGGAGTGACAAGAATGGATAAAGTAAGGAATGAGTTTATAAGGGGAAGTTTCAAACTTCCCCTTATAAACTCATGCCTTGCTACGTGTGACGCCTGCTACAGAAAAAATGAAAGGGAATCGTCTGTCTTGGTATGGACATGTGATGAGGAGGGATGAGACTCACGTGACTAAGAGAGTGATGAGTATGAATGTTGATGGATGGAGAGGAAGAGGAAGGCCAAAGAAAAGATGGATGGATTGTCTAAGGAATGATATGAATGAAAAAGGAGTAAATGACACTGTGACGTCTGATAGGGGAGAATGGAAGAAAAAAACGTGTTACGCCGACCACAAGTAAAATGGGATAAGGGCAGGAAGATGATGATGATACCTGGGATCTAATCTATAATGGCCAATTTATCAGCGTTGCTAATATCAATGTTGCTAAAATTGTTCTTTATCAATTAACTAAGTGCTCCATTGCTTGAGCAATAGAATAGAATATTCCTTGTTACAAATTTTATCTAATAAATTTTGTACAGTTTTACTTCTAATTCAATCCCAATTTTAAGTTCCCATGGAATAGATTGACTAGGTAGGTACCACACGAGCGATGGCTCCTACCACAGATTAGGTACTTAACTAATACTTGTGAAAGTAACTTTCTACGAAGAATGTAGTTTCTACCTATCATTCTCCAAATAGTAGACAGCTTTTCACGTCGTTATTTTTTTACACCTTCTGTCACATGCTTTTAAAGACCACTTAATTAACTCTTTTTAACCGACTTCAATAAAGGAGGAGGTTATCAATTCGACTGTATTTTTTTTTTTTTTTTTTTTTTTTTTTATGTTTGTTACCTCATAACTTGCGACTGGGTGAACCGATTTTCATAATTCTTTTTTTGTTTGAAAGCTGGTGCTTCCCGTGTGGTCCCATTGTCACCATTTCAATATCTGATGATTGGATCCTGGAGAAATCGAGGGAAACCCTCAAATTTTATAGGCCGACGCACCGTTTTTCGCAAATATTATGAAGTAATTTAAGGACTTGCGTATGGTTACCATCATCTCATGTAGCTGAGCTGATGATGGAAGGTACAACTCCTTAACAGTAAGGAGTAGGCATCGACTGACTTAGTAAATTATTTTTATCATTAAGTATTTCAAAGCACTACAATTTAATAAAGGTCTGGAGTATATCTGATGATGGAGCCGAGAGACAGTCGAGGGAACTCCTCAACGATTCACAGCAGCTACCTTGTGTTTGAGCTTGATTAATTTGTATTGATAAGAACTTTACACCTAGATGAGTTGTAACTGTTATTAGGGGTCTGATGACGAAGACGAAGGACAGTTCAGGGAATTCCTCAACGGTTTACAGTAGCTACCTTGTGTTTGGACTTAATTCATTTATATTGATGAGAACTTTACACCTAGATGGTTTATAACTGTCATTAGGGTTCTGATGATGAAGACGAAGAACAGTTCAGGGAACTCCTCAACGGTTTATAGCAGGTATCTTGTATTTGGACTTAATTCATTTATACTGATGAGAACTTTGCACCCATATGGGTTATTGTTCGATGCAGTATACCTGCCATTTGGTCCCATAAAAAAAATTATATATTTAGGTGTTCTTGCTTATTGGGGACATGAGCGATGTTATAACCGGTGCTACGGATAGTAAAATTCTAGTGCATATGTAAGAAAATTATGTATTTGACAAGAATTTGGGTTAAATGTTTAAACTGAAAAGGGTAAAATAAAAAAAGTTTTTAAAAAAAATCTAACCGACTTCTAAAAAAACAACCACGAAAAAGGGTAAAATAACCTACCAAAAAACTTTTCTTTCGGAAGTCGGTGGCAGAAAAGTCAATGAAATATAAAAGCAAAGCCACCGACTTCCGAAAGAAAAGTTTTTTGGTAGGTTATTTTACCCTTTTTCGTGGTTGTTTTTTTTTAACTCCTAATATTAAAAATGTCAAAGTTTGTGCGGGTGGATGGATGGATATTTCTTACTAGCGATGCATCCGATACCGATATATCGGCGATAATTCGGGTAAGCCGATATATCGGTATCGACGATATTTTTATGACCGATTCAACGATACTTTTTAATTTAAAAATGTAGTGTAGACGAGCATGTTGTCTCCTCTATTTCGTTTAAACGAGGAAACAAAAATTAAAAATAAGGATTACTTTGTTTTTTAAATAAAAATCTTTTTAATGTTTATTTTAATTCCTAAAATTTATAATTATCTAATATCAACCTATGTCACTACTTTTTATATTAATAAAAAAATAATCTGACTTGTTATTAATTTATTTTATCTTAACTTTTTAATTCACAATAAGCGTATCGGCGAAAAGGCGTATGGGTGCATCCCTATTTCTTACTCTTTCACACAAAAGCTACTGTAATGGATTTAGATGTTTAGTACATACCTACATAGCTTATAACCTTGATTAACACTTTGATAGTTTTTATCTTATCCCGATTTTATGGCACCGTGGGAGAATCTCCGAACAGTCAGTAGTTTAATAACTGAATATTATGGTGCTGATAAGGTTTCCATCGAGGCCGAGGTCAGGCGAGGCCCCATTAAAATTTAAACTAGTAAATAGGTACATGGGTACATGGAACAAAGTCCCCCTCTTATCACATTACATAGGTAACTCTGGTCAATAGATATACCTACCACAATCCGATAATAAAAATATAACACGATATTTTTTTATAAAATTTATTTTATAAAAACTTTGGAAAGCATGGAAGAAGATATATGCTGCTCTGACCTCAAATAAAACGGGCAGCAGAATGATAGGGCATCACAAGCATAATGAAGACTAATCAACCTATAATGTTGTGAGGTCCCTCTCACAACATTATAGGTTGATTAGTCTGTAAACTGTAATCCACAACGTGGGTCAACTGCCAAGCGACCCTTAAGACATGCTGGTAGGATATTTTCCTTCACTGTTTTGAGAACAAGACACCATATTCATAAATTGCTGGCTTAAAACTTTAATTTATACAACGCAACCAAGTGTGGCAGTCTCAGAACCTTACTATCAAAACCCCCCTAGCTTTTGTTTGAAGCCTACACTCAAAAGTGTTGTGCTTTTTTCCATCAGCTATCTGATAATTTCGTCTATTCATAAGTTATCTCATAACCAGTTCGTCTAGTTAAATCCAGTTCATAATTATTATTATTTTTGAATTATTTTATCCTATTATCTCTTGTCACTTTTAACGTCTTTCTGCATAGAGATCTACGATTTGGAATGGTCAACCACGGTACTTTCACAAGTTATAATGTCTTGTGATTGGGACTGTAGGTGTAGGTATGTAGCTAGCTTCATTATTAAATTAACATTTTTTTGACGATTCGTCGAACATGCCTGTAAAGCCTCCTGCAGACACACGCGATTAATCGCGCGGGGCGACATGTCGCGGTCCATTCGCAGTATTTTTAGAGTGGAAATTAGCTTGGCTCGTTGTCGCAGCGCGATTAATCGCGTGTGTCTGCAGGAGGCTTAATGGTCAAATTGAAATAAATGCTGAGTTTGAGCTCCGAATTCGCTCCTCTCCATAATGCAAATACGTATTCACTTACGTCATTCACTTTCTACTGTCTGAAACTCTGAAGCAGATGTCCTCGTTTTGAACTAAAAATACGTAGGTTACCTACTTACTCAGTCGGAGAATGACTTAACAACCGGTAGTATCAATAAGCAGGTAAATTACCCATATGGTTATAATCTTATTAACAACTACATAACTTCCATCCGATCTATCGCGCTCGCTATTTTCTCGACAAGTTGTTCTCCGTGGTTTCAACCCCACTGCTCTGATCCTATTGGTCATATCGTAATGTTTTATAGCCTATAAGCTTCTTTGATAAATCTAACACAAAACACCATGTTCCTGTGATTAGCGTATTTAACACTCAAACTCACCGCACACCCGCGTTATTATTGCGATTAGCTAGACTAAAATTATGGTCGCGGGACTTATACCATTACCGTGACCCTGGACCGTAAAGGGCTAATGAAGGATCACCGTGGATTTTAGTCAGTGCAAGTCTGACAGTCCCTCCTGCCCTGCCCTGGGTGGGAGGACTCAATTGATGATTTCACCACGCTAAAAAAAAGAGACTAAAATTATGATACCTCAGCTAGTGATGGGTTTTTATCCGGATAAATACTCAAAATGGATAAATACTCAATAAATATCCGTTTCTTCTCGAGTATTTACTCAAAACAGTGGATAAAAACTATTTACAGTTTTAATTCCGTTATTTCACGGGTTTTTATTTGTTTTATGAATAAAAGGGTGGGAATAAATGAAAATCTGAAAATATAGATTTTAACCAAGGTATATTAATCGCTTTAATAAAAAAACAAAATTACTGTGAACTCAATAACGAAAATTTTCGTTAAGTACTGACAAACTTCCCCGCGCTCGTCCTCGGGGACTTCAACGCCAAAAATGTGTCCTGGGGTTCCCGGTTTACGGACGTTGTGCGGGGCAGAAGGCTCGAGCACTGGGCCCTGGCACAGGGCCTGGTCATCGAGAACCGCGGGGTTCTGTCCCCACGTGCGTGCGATGGGCGGGCGAGTAGGTGGTGGACGTTACGTTCGCCACCTCAGACCTGTCGCCGCGCGTCACCGGCTGGCGCGTTGTGGAGGAGGTGGAGACCTATTCCGATCAACGGTATGTCCGGTTTGACGTCTCCGCCCAGACCTCAGACGCGCCGGTCCCAAGTGAACGGAATCCAAGTGGTCCGCGATGGGCGCTGAAGCCGCTGGACCGGGAGCTATTCCTGGAAGCCTCGATCGTGCAGGCCTGGGTGTCACCACCGGTCAGGCCTGCCGACATCAACGATATCTGCGACGTGGCCATGCCCCGCGTCCGGCAAGGACGCGCCCGGCGTCAGCTGTACTGGTGGTCGAACGAGCTGGCAGCGCTGCGCGAGGCGTGCGTTGCCGCGCGACGGCGGTACACCAGGTTCCGCAGGCGCCGCACCCGACCTCCGGATGCGGCGACTGTAGAGGCGGAGCTGCGCGAAGGCTACAGGGCAGCGAAGACCGACAGATCTGGCGGGCCAAGGAATTGGCCCGCAAGGAGATGCTGGAGTCTCTGAACGGGGACCCATGGGGCCGGCCCTACAAATGGGCGAGACAGAAGCTCCACCCCTGGGCTCCCCCGTTGACGCAGAGTCTCCGGCCTCAGTTCGTGGAGGAAGTGGTGAGCGCCCTGTTCCCATCGCGAGGGAAGCATACTCCCCCGCCTATGGCTCCGTCTCCCACGGAATCTGACGGTGAAGCTGGCGCAAACGCGGACCACAGCGACGACGACGTCTACGACGCTCCGGAGGTGACCGAGGTAGACCTGAGAGTGGCGGTGCTACGGCTCAAGGCCAAAAATATCGCCCCAGGACCCGACGGCCTGCCAGGAAAAGCCTGGGTCGTAGCCTCCGGGACTCTCGGGCCTCGACTGGGGGGGCTCTTCAGCGCGTGCCTGGAGAGGGGCCAGTTCCCGCTTTGTTGGAAGACGGGGGAACTGGTCCTGATCCAGAAGCCCGGGCGCCCTGCGGACTCTCCGTCCGCATTCCGGCCCATCGTGCTGCTCGACGAGGTGGGCAAGCTCTTTGAAAGAGTAATTGCAAACCGTCTCGTCGGGCACCTGAATCGGGTGGGTCCGGACCTTGCGGAGAGCCAGTTTGGCTTCCGCAGGGCCCCGCTCGACGGTGGATGCCATCATGCGTTCCTCCTGCACTGCATCCCCCTCACGACGGGGGATGCAGTGGCCCGGGGCAGGGTCGTCGTGGCAGTGTCTTTGGACATCACCAACGCCTTCAACACTCTGCCCTGGAGTTACATCAGGGAGGCACTCCGGTATCACCGGGTGCCGACCTACCTCTGTCGTATAGTCGAGGACTACCTGACGGACAGAGCCGTCATCTACCCCGGTCACCGGGGAGAATGGAACCGGCGAGAGGTGTCGTGCGGTATTCCACAGGGATCGGTCTTGGAGTTCTTTCTCTAATCTTCTTCAGAGTTTCGCTCATATTTGAGTAATCACTAATTTTACTTGGTTATGACGAAAATCTATGCACTGCTAGGACATGCGGCGCGGGGGGATAGAGAGCAAGACAAACAAAAGAGACAAACTGGACAAAAAGATAGCGGGATAGGGCGCAGTGAGAGCCACGATGCTTGCGCGCTGCTTTGTCTTGACATTAGAACTAATAATAATGTTATATTGTTGTGTTTTGGAAAGCCTTATTGACATTACTAGTCATTTTGAATGAAAAAAAAAACACCCAATACGCAATAAATATAAATATCCACCATTTTGAGTAAATATCCGATAAAAACGGATAAATACGAGTATTTATCCATTTCGGATAAATACTCGAGTATTTATCCTCTGAGTATTTATCCTCTGCCCATCACTAACCTCAGCTAATAATCTTGATAAAAATAGGGTAAGTTCGCCTGTTCGCGTCCATCGTCCGGTTCGCGTCCATTTTACGGATCTCCCTTTAAAAATGCTCGAAAATAAGTATATTCTTACTCTAATGACATGGAAAGACATGACCGCCTATACCTCAACGTATAAGAGACACGATAACATAGACAAAAGTTCTGTCCGCGCCGCTAATCCGTTTAGAAAAAATATTTAGTCTCGGGTTGTTCAACAGCAGAGTGAAAACGCGCGGAATGTAAAAAAAAAATAGTGCGCAGCGGCGCGTTTAACGGTAAATATTTTATTGTTTTATGTGAATTTTAGGAAACATAGCTATTTGTAGACATTAATAATGGAAAAACGAATAATATGAATTATGAATTTGCTTGTTTTTTTTAAAGTTAACAGTTATAATAAGGTGGACGCGAATTACAACACCGAATTTATAAAATGTGCACTTTGCGTCCACAGTGGACGCGAACTCGTCTATTTATGTTTTCTCTAATTGTTTATTTTTATGTGATTAAAATATGAAAGAGAAATTGGATTTTTGTTTATTTTAACACTTATAGTATGTAATTGTAACTGCCAATTTGCGTCCACATTATTATGATTGTAGTAAAAGATAGACAATATCGATTACACGAGGACGCAAACTATACCTGCATTGAATAATATTATCAAATTGCGTCCATTTTTTCAATAAATAAAAATGATAGCATAAACATATTTTATTCATATTTTTTTAATAATTTGAAATGAATAGGTAGTACAGTTTTGATTAGGACTATGAGATTAAAATTCAAGTTTTACTAGTGCAATGAAGTCTGGAGGTGACTGCCCTCTAGCGCGTCAGCGGGTAAGACCATATAAAGGAGAAGACACAGATCATATAAAGGAGGTTCTCCTCCTTTATCTGTTCTGTGGGCTGGATAGTCCTGACGTACCGCATGACGCAGGTCCTCACCGTACACGGAAGTTTCGGGAGGTACCTGTGTCTGATGGGAAAGGAAGAAACGCCTGGATGTCACCACAGCGAGGATCGCCCGGAGGAAACGGTGGAGCATACGGTGCAGGTCTGCCCCGCTTGGCCAGAGCACCGCCGTGTCCTCTCGGCGGCGATAGGCGAAGACCTCTCGCGCCCGGTATTGGTCGAGGCCATGCTGCGGGGCGAGTTTGAGTGGAAAGCGGTCGCCTCCTTCTGCGAAGCAGTCAAGCTCGCGAAGGAGGAGGCGGGTCGCGTGAGTGAGAGGATAGCGTCCTCCCTCCACCCCAGCCGCGGTGGTAGGCGCAGTCGGCAGACGATCTCTGGCCACCGTAGGCGCGGGCATGCAGGCGGCGGGTAATGGTTGACTCGCTGTCCGACCATGGAGCATGCCCAGGTCGACGGCGCGGTGTTTTCCACGCTGACAGTCCCTCCCGCCCTGCCCTGGGTGTGCCTGGAGTAAAGAAACCGGGACCAGAACCAATGTATGGTTATTTTTTATTTTAAATTCTATCGATGTTGAGAAGAATAAACTAGTTTTTTATTTTATTTTTATAATGATAATTATGTTAATTTTTTATTAAATAAAGAAATTGTTAAAATCCAATCTTCCTTTAAATTGTCTTAACAATATCACCCCTGATCACCCCTATATTCCTTCTCTAAACTGATGGACGCGAAATGGTCCATGGGTGGACGCAATTTGGATTTTTTGGACGCAAACTGGGTAAAACGCCTAATTTTGACATTTTTCTGTTTAAAAAAAAAATACGAGAAGTTTCGAACAAAACTGAAAGCTGATATTAAAATAGACTATATAACGAACGCATTTACATAATTTTTTTATTGAAACTGGTGTTGGGACATTTTTATTTTCTCCTTCAAACTTGACAACTGCACTAAATGGACGCAAACAGGCGAAATGACCCTATAATTTATTGCTTAGGAATAATGTAGCTTTGTACCAGAAAAACAGTTCCTGAGATTATCTCCTACATACATACATACAAAATTGAACTATTCATATATGAGTACTAGTAAAGATGGGTACATGACAAATAGCAGGTATTTCTCACGTAGCAAGTTCACGTCACGTACGCGAAAATAACAATTTGTGACGTCACATGTCCTCATATAGACTGCATTGTGTTCGTGGTCTATCAACACACACACACACTACCGTTGTACATGGAATTGATCGCACATATACACAAAATATTATAAGTACTAACATGCATCGTATAGCTGCGAGGAATTAGTGAGAGTTTCTTACGCAACGTTTTAAAAATAATTTACATAGGTAATAAATATTTGGTACATAGTTATTCTTCCTCGTATAAATGTGCTCTACTTATGTATAGCTGGTTAAACCATTTAGCTCACTAATATTTTTTTCTCAAATGAATAGGCAAAAACTAAACTAACTGCTAGCAATACCTAAATTCTTTTTATCGTGGTAAAATCATCAAATGAGTCCTCCCACCCAGGGCAGAGCGGGAGGGACTGTCAGACTTGTACTGACTAAAATCCACGGTGTCCTTCAATAGCCCTTTACGTTCCGGGGTCACAGCATCGTTAGTCCCGCGACCCGGCAGGCTTTGGCTCTCTATAGAGGGGCCCCGTCAAAATGCTGACAAGCGATCCCTATTCCCTACATACAAAAAATATGTAAAAAAATATGTAGCCTTTATTTCTGTGTCCGTCTAGTGGTCGCAAGCGCATCTGGTGATCACGATGTCCTGGCTTCGATTCCCATGTCGGGCAACTAAACAAACAAAACTAGTAATAATACATTATGAGTAGCTTGAAAGTAAAAGTTTCACTATTTTTGACGAGAGGGACTGACAGTCCCCCGCGTCCTGCCCTAGGTTCCCGAGGGTTATTTTTATGATTTTACCGCGTAAAAAAAATCTGGTTCGACTAGGGACCGACCCCATAGTTGGGAAAAGGCTGAGCAGATGATGACAATGACTAATTTAATACCTAAACTAACCACTGATTGCTACCGAACTCGACATAATATCCTTCCTTTAAAACTAGGTAATTAAAATGTAGTTATTTCTGATACGATAATACGGTATTTCCCTTTGAATTTGACGCATATTATGTTTCATATTGCATTTTCCTCATACGAACTACAAAAATTTTAATGAAACAATGGCTTTTCATATTTATCGATTTCTAGAATTTTCAATCATCACGTTACAATAGTGAAAAAAAAACTAGATCTATTTACAAAAAAGTTTAATTAATACAAGAAACCGAAGCGATAATGCTTTTGTTGTGCGCACAGCTAAGGCTGAGGCTACATTAGACAGCGATTTGCGATGCGACTGGAAGAGCGAAACAGGTTACACATTTTTGTCGTTTCACTGAACCGATTTAGGGATTTGATGAAATCACTAGATTTGATCGACGGAGTTATGCGCGAACAAACATAAAAAAATACAAACATCCGAATTGAGAACCTCCTCCTTTGTTTGAAGTCAGTAAGAAATAAAAACGCGAAATTATTTTCTGCTTCACTGTCCAATGGGGGTTTAACGTGGAATCAAATACATTCAAAAATAAAATTCCATATTCAACCCTCAGGGATTGAATGTGGAAACGGTTAGGGGTCGAACGCGGAAGAGGGTAAAAATTATTGGGGGTTGAACGCGGAATAAACCTTATGTTACTTATATTTTTGAATTTTCTTTTTTTTTTCGCCGTAAAATAAATAGATTTGCGTGTAGACAGCTATAAGAAAGAGCAAGCAATAGTGCGTGGTTCGTGCAAGTGCGAGCGAGTAAGATCATACTGAGGTACTATACAGCCTTAACGACAATTACACACAGCCTTTTTGAAATTGAGCTATGTTAGGAGTTCGATAATTGGAACTTGCTGTATGGACCCTTGACGGCCCCGTATAATTGATACGGCTGATACGGCGGTAGCTACGCCTCTAAGTGTAGTAGGTATGTTATTCATGTTTAAATCGATGGATAACTTTCATTGCCCCTTCAATTGCGTCTTCCGGCCTTCAATCGATTATCCGACCAATCATTTGCCGTTCGTTGGCCCCGCAATCGCAAGTGGGACTTTTAAGCTTGGGGTCCTAGGTTTGATTTTTAACTCCGTCGAAATGATAATGAGTTTTTCTAGCGATGCAACCGATACCGATATATCGGCGATACTTCGGGTTAGCCGATATATTATCGGTATCGACGATATTTTTTAACCGATTCAACGATACTTTTTAATTTAAAAATGTAGTGTTAACGAGCGTGTTGTCTCATCTATTTTGTTGCAAAAGAACCTCGAACTTGATGACAGACTTGCGAAATCTCCTTTCTCCGAAAAATGTAAGATTACATACTTTGTTTTTTAAACAAAAATCTTATTAATTTTGATCACTAAAATGTATAATTATCTAATATCAATTACCCATGTCACTACTTTTTATATTAATAAAAAAAAAAATCTGACTTGTGATTTATTTATTTTATCTTATTTTTTTAATTCACAATAAGCGTATCGGTATCGCCGATATTTTTATAAGAGTATCGGTATCGTATCGGCGAAAAGGCGTATCGATGCATCCCTAAGTTTTCCACTAGGAATTTCTTATTAGCGGGCCGGAGTTTTAAAGTACCTTCTTGTGTCTGTAAGACGTTGATCCTGCGCCTGATCTTCCTCCTATCGTGTCGGATTGCTGTCCTATCGAACCATGAGAGTAAGAAACAGAAAGTGCACCTCCACTTGCGCACACGTCTCGCGCCGATGGCTTTCTTCGCTAAAATTAGCCACCGTGACCGAAAACGGTCTGGAGAACTAAACATTGAATTTAGATACTCTATAGTATTAGACTTGTCTTATTCTCATAGACCCTAGAACGTAAAGGGCAATTGAAGAAACGATGGATTTTCCTGATGGATTATGGTCAAAAAGAGAAACTAATTTGTCGATTATCTTAGATTTAATTGAAAAGCAATCAGAGCGCAGTACATTCACCAAAGACAAATTATGGAAGAGACAGTGACAACTTCCTTTTTAAGTTACAGTTCTGTTCAGTTTACAGAGCTAGTTATTTTATTGCGTTTACAAAGACTTTTTCCAACACTGGCCCTTAAACCAATAAAATATACATATTCATATATCATGTACAGCACATAGCCTAAATATTTAGAAACGACAACAACTCTACTTATCTAGGTTACTAACAAATAAGTATTACAATAATGTATACTTAGTTATTCAAGAAAAAAATATGTCACAATTTCTAGCCTTGTATTAATTACAAAGAAATACATTTTCTTGAATACACAACTGTTGTTTACCTTTTTTATTATTAAAAATGTATTGCGTAAGAACACTAGATATCTTTGAACTATCACATAGGTTACAACATAAAATTGAACTCATAAACAGTTATGAATATAAACTAAGTCTTATTTTACTACCAATAACTGAGTTACAAAGTTATTATGTTTTACTTTACACAAAGGTTTTGTTAGAATGTCAGCAAGCATATCATTTGTACACAAGTATTTTAACATAACAATTTTATCATTTACACATTGTCTGATAAAATGATGTCTAACATCAATGTGTTTAGTTCTTGAATGATAAAGGGAGTTTTTACACAACTTTAATGCTGACTGATTATCGTTATGAATAGTTATGATAATACTCTTATTTATTATATCCTTTAAAACTTTACGAATAAACAAACCTTCTTTACAGGCGTCTGTTAAGGAAATGTATTCAGCCTCAGTACTAGATAATGCTACTGTTTTTTGTTTACGACTTTCCCAGGAAACTATGGATTTTCCAATGGTGAATACATACCCAGTGTATGACCTGCGATCTCCGTCATCGTTCGCCCAGTCAGCATCTGCGTATGCCGTGACGTCCAAGCCACTCTTTTGGAAAACTAGACAGTGATTTATCGTACCTTTCAAGTAGCGTAGAACCCTTTTTGCTGCCTTCCAATGGATTTCTGAAAAAAACTCATTGAATTGGCTTAAATAGCTGACTGCATGAGCAATGTCCGGTCTACTGCAGACAGCAATGTACATAAGACAACCAACTAGACCTCGGTAGTCTAGGTTATCATCTTTCTGATTACCCTTTGGTAGTTTTAGGCCGGATTCCATGGGTGTGGGTGATGGCTTACAATCATCCATTTTATATTTCTGCAAGACCCTTTGAATATAACTGCTCTGATCGAGAGTAATTTTTTCATTTTCCTTACACAGTCTCATACCAAGAATTTGATGAGCTGGCCCTAGATCTGTAATTTGAAATTCTGTCATCAATTTCTGCTTTATATTCAATTTATCCTGCAAATTACACCTTGAAAACAAAATTATATCATCCACATAAAGAGCAATTACTATAATTGAATTGTTATTAGACTTTATGTAAACACAAGGTTCCGATGATGACCTAACAAAATTTAATTTGTTACATAAAACATGATCAATCTTTTCATACCAAGCTTTCGAAGCCTGTTTCAAACCATAGATGGCTTTGTTTAACTTGTAGACCTTATGTTCTTGACCTCTTATCTGGAAGCCCTCAGGCTGTTCCATAAAGACAGTTTCTGTCAAATCACCATTTAGGAATGCCGTTTTTACATCGAGCTGCTCAATCTCCATATTGTATTCAGCTGCCAAAGCTAACAATGTTCGTATTGTGGAATATCTAACGACTGGGGAAAAAGTCTCCTCATAGTCTATCCCATGTCTTTGGGTACATCCTTTGGCAACCAAACGCGCTCGATATTTTAACAGTTCACCATTCAAACCCCTTTTAATTTTAAAAACCCATTTACATTTAACTGGTTTCTGTGATTCTGATCTATCAGTCAAGGTCCAACAGTTATAATCATTAAATGATTTGTACTCACTAGTCATTGCTTCTTTCCAATGTTTTGCATCTTTCCCTCCAAGTGCTTCTTGCACAGTCTGTGGTGTATCTTCTTCATTAGATGAGCTCACCATATACGATGACAGCAATTCCATTGTATCATCATAGTCTTCCTCAGATGAAGCTGGAAGGTAAGTTTCATCGGCAGGGTCGCTGGCCTCCGGCGAGCTCTCTGTAGAGCTCTCAGAATCATTTACTGTGATAACGCTGTGTCTCTGATTGATTTCCAATATAGTGCCATCAGATAAATCAGTGTCCACAATAGATGACTCTGATTGTACAGGAGGTTCAGACAGATTAGTTTGAACATGTTGACTGTCATCATGAGTACAATTTTGAACTAGTGAAAAATGTTCTCCTTTTTTATTACTATCATCATTTGACACTTTACTCAGTAATTTATGTTCTAAGAAAGTAACATTTCTGGCTTTAATGCAATTTGTTGGGAAATCAGGGTCAATTAGTCTATACCCTTTAGTGTCATCACAATAACCCACAAATATATATTTTTTGCATTTTGAATCTATTTTTTTTCGATTTGGATTCAATGCATATGCAACACAGCCAAATATGCGAAAATGTTTGATAGATACCTTTCTATTAGTCCATTTTTCTTCCGGAGTACATCCCATAACTGCCTTTGTGGGACAATGGTTACGTATATAAACAGCTGTGTTAACAGCTTCTGCCCAGAACTCTTGAGCCAGGCTTGCATCCTGCAGCATACACCTTGCTGCTTCCATGATCGTTCGGTTGGCTCGTTCTGCCACTCCATTCTGCTGCGGCGAGTGAGGTACTGTTGTTTGGTGTCGAATGCCGTTGTCCTTCAAAAACATCTGGAAATTTGAATTAATATATTCGCCACCGTTATCACTCCTGAGGACTTTAATTTTTCTGTCTGTCTGATTCTCAACCAAGACTTTGAAAGATTTAAACTTCTCAAACACTTCACTTTTAGTTTTCATGAAATAGACAAAAGTTTTTCTAGAAAAGTCATCAATGAAAAGTAAAAAATATTTTGAGCCACTAAGAGAAGAACAGGGCATCGGGCCACAGAGATCTGTGTGTACAAGTTCTAATGGTTCAGTCGCTCTGTTGTATGATTTTTTAGGAAATGGTAATCTATTTTGCTTTCCTTGTATACATGCAACACAAGGTTCAAAGCTAGAATCGTTATAAGAAATACCAGAAACCATACCTTGACTGAGGAGTTTCATACTTCTTCGATTGAGGTGGCCAAGCCGTCGATGCCATACCTTTTCCGACAGTTCAGCCGGAATTGGCTCCGTCTCGGTATCGTAAGCGCCACACTCAGCTGCTGCATTCACCACTAGATTCTCCATAGCTTCCTTAGGAGTAACTGTAACAGTGCTAGAAGTGGACAATAGTGTTTCGGCAATATTCAATTTATACATGCCTTTTTCAAGAGCAGCACTAACCACTTCTACCCCATTATCATAAACATGACACCCACTGAAACTGAATACAACCTTGAAACCTTTTTTAACCATAGAACTCACAGATAACAAGTTTCCGCTTAACTTAGGTACATAGTAAACTTCACTAACAGTCTTTACTGTATTATTTGCTAACTTTATTCTTACAGTTCCTATTCCTTCGGTATACAACTTGTCCCCGTTAGCCACTTTCACTTCAAGACTTTTATTTTTCACAAAATCACACATCACAGACCTATCACAACACATATGGCTTGTAGCGCCACTATCAATATACCATGAATCTGCTTCAATATTCGCTGACAAGGCTGTAAGCAGGGCCTTGGACTCGTCCACCTTCGTTGTGTTACTAGTGTTGGTATTTGTCTTCTTACCAGACTTCTTTGGACAGTCCTTTATGAAGTGACCAGTCTTCTTACATCGAAAACATTTGGGTTGTTTCCGCACAGCTGCCAGGGCCGATCCGCTTTCACTCTTGTCATCACGACGCAGGTTCTCTTGTAACAACTTGCCTTGTACTACCTCGCTGGACAATTTGATGTTGGAGTTTTCAATCGCCATGATCAGGGGATCATAATCCTCAGTCAGTCCGCTTAACATGATGACTGCGATGAAATCATCATCGAGTGGTGACCCAATATCGCTGAGTTGTTGTGATATTTCAACGATCTTGTTGATGTAGCTCTCCATACTTTGGTTATTTAATTTTGTACTAAACAAAGCTCGCAGTAGTGCCAGTCTACGACATAAACCTCTATCCTCGTATGCCTTTTGAAGGTTAGTCCAGGCCTCATGTGCCGTTTTCGCAGATCTGACGTGTGCAAATGCAGCAGGTTGTACAGATAATGCAATGCGGGCGAGTGCCTTTTGTACCTTCTTGGCGTGTCCAGCATCCGTCGGCTCCTTCTCCACAAAATCCCATAGGTCCTCATGGATCAGCACCATTTTCATCATAAACTTCCATGAGTTATAATTTTCAAGGCCTTTTAGTTTGTCCATGACTAGAGAAGATGTGTTGATACCTGTTGCCATGTTGCCGCCGCAATGTGGTAAAATTTCAATGAGAGGTTTAAGTTTTTCTTCTTTGCCAAAAATCGCGAATTAATTGTTAAATATTGCAAAAATAACAACCAGGACCGTGCCTGGGCCCATAACCTGATGGATTATGGTCAAAAAGAGAAACTAATTTGTCGATTATCTTAGATTTAATTGAAAAGCAATCAGAGCGCAGTACATTCACCAAAGACAAATTATGGAAGAGACAGTGACAACTTCCTTTTTAAGTTACAGTTCTGTTCAGTTTACAGAGCTAGTTATTTTATTGCGTTTACAAAGACTTTTTCCAACATTTCCATCCAGGGCGAGAGGACTCATTTGTAGACAATGTCACCACAAAAAAATGGAGACATACCTTTAGTGCAGATACTCAATAGCACGTAGACTTGTTCAGTAATAGGTACTTATTGCTAAGAATGAAACCATTGTGGAGCATACCTGACTCATTCCTAACACTCATACAAACTCAGTTTCGCATCACCTTTCCATTCGGAGAATACCCTCTGTGACGTCAAAGTCTGTACTGTTGTGAAACCGAACGTCTGCTAAAGTCCACAACACGGTATTATTTTTGACGTAAAACCTTGCATCTTTCATGAATCATGATTCATCGGATATTTATGAACACGGATAAATTGATAAAGGTGATAGTATCCTTACCTTTATCAATTTTATCATAGTCATGTCACAATTTTTCGATAAATGGGCATGATAATTCCAATACATATTTACGTACTAGAAAAAACAACCACAAAAAAGGGTAAAATAACCTACAAAATAACTTTTCTTTCAGAAGTCGGTGCCTTTGTTTTTTTTCATTTCATTGTTTATTTGCCACCGACTTCTGAAAGAAAAGTTATTTTGTAGGTTATTTTACCCTTTTTTGTGGTTGTTTTTGAAGGCGGTTACATTTTTTTTGAAAAAGTTTTTTATTTTACTCTTTTTAGTTTAAATATTCAACTCAAATTCTTGTCAAATGAATCATTCTCTCTCAAGTGCACAATAAGCTAATAAAATTCCCTATCTCAAAAACTACTGAACCGATTTTGATAAAACTTGCAGTATTCCGTAAGTTAAACAATACTTAGTACAACAAAAAAAGAATTACTTAAATCGGACTTGTAGTTACAGAGATATGCGAACACAAACTAAATCAGTCGATGCCTACTCCAAGCCGTTGAGGAGTTGTACCTTCCATCATCAGCGCATCCACCTGAGATGATGATTATCAGATGCAAATACTTGAACAGCTTTAGAAAATATATGAAAATGGTACTATGTGCCTATAAAATTTGAAGGTTGCCCTCGATTTCCTTGGGATTCCATCATCAGATCCTGACCTGATGATCATGGGACCAATTGGAAAGTATACCCTTGCAAACAAAAGAAAAAAATTCCGAATCGGTCCAGGCGTCTTCGAGAAATCGGGGAACATACATAAAAAAAAAAAAAAAAAAAGATTCCGACGAATTGAGAACCTCCTCCTTTTTTTGAAGTCGGTTAAAAATCGTTAGCCACTCGGATGAATTGAGCCAATTACTAATTCTTGAAAGGGTGCATGATAGACTCACTAACATAATTAGATATACTTAATTAATTATTAAGGTTAATAGGCTATTTGACTAAAAAATTCTAATTAATCCGTCAGTTAGATTATCAAATAATATTTGACCCGTATTTTTTCTTTTTTTACGCAAAACAAAATTGACGGAGATAGCGGAGATATGATGCTTTCAAAATTGCCAATACGTCACAATTTAGTACATTTTTTACTGAATTCTAACGTCACGAGCCCCCACTCTTGAGTCTTGATGTGCCCTTTACGTTCCGGGGCCACGGTATCCTGGATTAAGAAAAAATCCGCGACCCCGGCAGGCATTTGGCCCCATAAGGGGCCCCGTCGGTGACGTGGTAGGTACCTGGTCGGACGGCGAGCTTACCCATTACTCACCGTCCGCAAGCCCGCTCCGCCGCTGTGCCCTCTGCTATTCAGAGGGACACGCGTTGGAGCGTCCACCCGACAGGCTATTTGCATACGGGCAAAGAGACCCCTTAGGCACACAGTGCCTAAGGAAGAGTTTTTGCCCGCATCCCAGGGTGCACCGGCCCAAAAAACTGGTCTTCCCCCCGGACGTATCCGAGAGGGAACTCCAGTCCACGGACGCACGTGGAGGTTTCCTGTCTTAGCACCCCTTGTCAGAATACTTGAGAATTTTTAAGTATAAACTTAACTTTTTTTTTATTGCCTATTCTGTCCTACTGTTGAGTCTATGGGGGGGGGGCATATCATGTATTTTAAAGTTCTCAAGGTATAAAGCCCTTCTTACAAGGGGGCATTTTGTGTTTGTTTGAGAATCCTCATAGATTTCCTCCGTCCGAGGAAAGCGGGTATGTTAAAACACACGCTGTCTTTACAATCTAATTGCAAATTTTGAAGAACTGTTCTGAACTCATAGAAGTAATTTCTGAAGGAATACATTTATTTTGTACCCTTGAGCATTAAGCATATTAATACCCTCGTAATATTAACACAAGTAAAAAATAAACAGTTGCCTGTCCTTCGTATGTCTTGGCTACGTTTCAAATACACACGATCGATTTCCAAGACGCCATTAGCGGTGAAGATAATGAATTGACAAAAACAGCACAAAGTGCTTGTCATGATCTAAGTTTAACACATTATGCTGACCAAAAGGGAAGTTTGATAGGCAAAACCCTTTGAAAATACTGTCTTTATGCAGCATCATGGGCATCTGCGGTACTTTCATAGTTACATATTACTTAAGGGTCCCATATACGGTACGATTCGTCTATACGATCGATCTGATGAAAATCGTGACGATTGATCGCATCAAAAATGTCGCTCATACACGAAACGACTGGTTGTAACGATGTTTGAAGCTGAAGGATAAAAACGTATTCAAATAATTAAATACGTGCCCCATAAAATGGAAAATGAACTTCTTTTCCTTACCTATGTGGCGGTAGCGTTGATTAGGATTCAAAAGAATGTCTAGAAATGGCTAATAGAGCGAAATCAGTATTCGCATGTAAATCTTATCGTTACGATATTCATGATTGCATGGGTTTTTGTTGCGATTTCCGACATCGTCTTCGATTAAGTAAATCGTTAACGATCTTGACATACACCATCGATTCGTCGTTTCGATCGGTTTGACGCGACGGATCGTACAGATAAATCTTACCGTGTATGGGGCCCTTTATGTCTTGTGTGACTGCGACTGTACCACCATATATTGATTCTGTGGCCACTGATCTACATACAGGCATTCCCTATCCAAATGAGTCCTCCCACCCAGGGCAGAGCGGGAGGGACTGTCAGACTTGTACTGACTAAAATCCACGGTGTCCTTCAATAGCCCTTTATGTTCCGTGGTCACGGTAATTCGTGAGTCCCGCGACACCGGCAGGCTGTGCCAACCCTAAATAAACCATATCAGTAGGTAAGATATAGTTGTCACTGATGAATTGGGTCACGCACGACTTCATGAGTCATATGTTTTGACTACTGAACAGACGTTTTGGGACTTCCCACCTCCCTAAACAAAAACATTGTCTACGATTACAATTAGGACGTTGGTCTCGATTACAGCTAACTGCGCGGTCTTACTTGCGAAACATTGACATAGCATTTTGAATCTTAAAACCTGACTCTTCCTTCTCATACTAGCTATTGTCCGCGGCTTCGCCCACATAACGACCAACCAACCACCAAACTAACATAAAATTGAGATAGAACTTATCCTATGTGTTAATCTCATCAACAAATGAAGAAAATGGACGTCAACCGAATTGAACTTGACAGTATTGTGTATTTCCTTACAAATCATTATCTATTAGGGATGCATCGATACGCCTTTTCGCCGATACGATACCGATACTCTTATAAAAATATCGGCGATACCGATACGCCTATTGTGAAAAATAAATCACAAGCCAGATTATTTTTTTATTAATATAAATAGTAGTGACATAGGTTGATATTAGATAATTATGCATTTTAGGAATTAAGATTAACATTAATAAGATTTTTGTTTAAAAAACAAAGTAATCCTAATTTTTTCGGAGAAAGGCGATTTCGCAAGTCTTTGTTGGCAAATGATTCCCCGGGCATCGTTCGTGCCTCGTTTGCAACGAAATAGACGAGACAAAACGCTCGTTTACACTATTTTTTTAAATTAAAAAGTATCGTTGAATCGGTCATAAAAATATCGTCGATACCGATATATCGGCTAACCCGAAGTATCGCCGATATATCGGTATCGGATGCATTGCTATTATCTATTATCCCACAGGGACATAAAATCGGGATAGAAAATATCCTATGTGTTAATTCAGGTTATAAACTGTCTGTGTACCAAATTACATCCAAATACGTTCAATAGTTTTTGTGTGAAAGATTAATAAATATCAATCCATCCTTACAAACTTATGTCAGACACTATACAAGATGAATTTCCCTGCCTGACGATATACATCACGGCCAAATATTTCGGCTATATGTTTACATAGCGATGACTCATTGAGTAAAAAATATGTACGGAATATTATCATTATAACAATCGTGTTATTTAATTAACGTTATTCAATAACAATTTGGGCGTCATCGATAAGTTATCGAAGAATTCAGTAATCTCGTAATTAACCTGTTCAACGTACATAATAATGAATTTACCTACTGTTGCTTGTTGCATGATCAAAATTGATGTATGAGCAACAATAACAACTAGGTAATTCATTTGAAAAGGTCCTAGCTTCTGCCCTAGTCTTCACTGCATTGGCGTGATACACGATATACGACCTACAAAGTTGCATTCGCACCCTTATCCATATACCATACTTTTTCCAATTTACACCTATTTGAAGAGAAATGCTCTAGAAAAAAATCTAGTAAACATAATAACTGATAACAATTAATAAAGCTTAAAGTACTCAGGAATAACGTAGATTCATACCATAAAAAATTGAGTTGGATCGTTAGTTCCAAAGATTACACCCCTACAAACAAAAAAAAATCTCTTCATAATATTATTAGTACCTATATATAAAATTCTCGTGTCACAGTTTTCGTTGCCATACACCTCCGAAACGGCTTGACCGATTTTGATGAAATTTTTTGTGCTTATCCGGTATCTATGAGAATCGACCAACATCTATTTTTCATCCCCCTAAATGTTAGGGGTAGTCCACCCCTAAATTATTTTTTTTTATTTTTTAGACAAAATTTTTAATTTCTATTTTTTATGGCAAAACAACGTTTGCCGGGTCAGCTAGTTATTAGTATAAATTTCGCAGTACAAGCTAAAGATAACTTGGAGAACCAAACAAATGTTTTTGCTCTACAAACTGTACTTGGGGAACCCCCGTTCATAAACGTTGGGACCATTTGCCAACCTTCGCGCATTTCATTATCGTTTGTTAGCGCCCTATCATTATCTATCCACGCAATTTTGCACCTTACAGCAACAGAAATAAACTGCAAATTATATTTAGCAACACATTTAGCTCACACGCGGTATGCAGACTCTCCATAAACATTTGTATACATTTATGTTTTGTTTCAGTCAGCTTGTTTAGGAGATGCACAGTCTAATTTAGTACTTTTTTCAGCGGTGATAGAGTCTAAAATATACTTTCTCAATGTCTCAGAAATTGGGTGCCATACTTCAGTGTATTTCGAATTTAATTTCATTCAGTACTGTTAGCTGCCTAGTGTGGGTGCAATGTCTGAAGCCAATGGTGTGTTTGTGAATTTAAAACTGTACTCAAAATTGTTTTTTTGTCTGTAAAATGTATATAGAAATACTGGGGTGAATTGATATGTGTTTGTGATTGCATTTAAAAAAACTTAACTATTATGGTATGTTGCCTGTAGTGTCTAAATATTTAGGCATTAATATAATTATTATTTCAACATTAAAATTCCTTTCCAAGTTTTGTCTCGATTCACCACTACATTTTTATTCACCCCATTCTTCTGTAGCAATTTATTTGTCTACCCAGTGTACACTGTCTTTGTCTAAATATTGCTAAAGTGAAGTGTCTAAATTATTTTTATTTCCATGTTTTTAAAGTTCGGTCTCGTTCTGAAAAAAATGTTGTTTTTATGATGCATGCCAAATGCCAGTTTTGGGTTTTGCAGTGAAAAATATTATTTTCTGGCCAAAATAGAATTTCATTCAAAAGAACGCGACTTGGCTTACAGATGTGTCAAGAACTTTTTTCAAAATTTTTACTTCCAAGCTCTTGAAATGTTTTCATTCACAGTCATGACTGCCATTTATTCTCTTTTTAAGTATATTTTACAATAAAAACCCCAAATTTATTAGGAGCATGAAAATACTTGATAGTTTTCAAATAGGTATAACTGAAATGATTTTAAACCAATTTGTTTTAATTTTTTATGAAGTAATTGTAATTGATAAAAAATATATGATAGTATCATTTTTGCTATCTTATCAACAACAGTTCAACAGATATTAGGTTGGGGAAAAAGTCTTTTCGCATTATAGTATGTATGAACTTGTAGTAAAAATCTCTTTGGCTATACTATTTGTATCTGGCTGGTTTTGGTATCATTGAAAGTTTGAATTTTAAAGAACATAATTCCAAATTCAAATTAGGAAAATGTGTGATTTTCATTTGTTTTTCGTACCATCAAGATGAGTGAATCTAATGAAGAAATTCGATACGTTTTAAAATTTTACTACAAAAAAGGTAAAAATGCAACGCAAGCCGCGAAAAAAATTTGCGATGTTTATGGACCTAGTGTAGTGTCTGTGAGAGTAGCACAAATTTGTTTTAAGCGTTTTCAATCCGGAAATTTTGATGTCAAAGATGCACGTCGCTCTGGTCGCCCTATTACGCATAAAATGGATGCCATTTTTGAAAAAGTGGAGCAAGATCGGCATACCAGTGGTTACGACGTAGCTGAAGAACTGGAAATTGACCACAAAACAGTTTTGGCGCATTTGAAAAAAACTGGGTACACAAAAAAGCTCGACATTTGGGTACCTCACGAGCTCACTGAAAGAAACCTAATGAACCGTGTACTCATTTGTGATTCTTTATTACGACGTAATGAAACCGAACCATTTTTGAAGAAGCTGATAACTGGTGATGAAAAGTGGATCACGTATGACAAGAACGTGCGAAAAAGGTCGTGGTCAAAGGCCGGTCAGGCTTCACAGACTGTGGCGAAACCCGGGTTAACTCGCAACAAGGTGATGCTGTGTGTGTGGTGGGATTGGAAGGGCATTATTCATTATGAGCTGTTACCACCAGGCAGGACCATCGATTCTGAACTCTACTGCGAACAACTGATGAGATTAAAGCAAGAAGTTGAAAGAAAGCGGCCGGAATTAATCAACAGAAGGGGTGTGGTTTTTCATCATGATAACGCTAGACCTCACACATCTTTAGCCACCCAACAAAAATTAAGAGAGTTTGGCTGGGAGGTGTTAATGCATCCGCCGTATAGTCCTGACCTTGCACCTTCAGATTTCCACCTGTTTCGGTCTCTTTAGAATTCTTTAGGCAGTGTCAGGTTAACATCACGAGAGGACTGCCAAAACCACTTGTCGCGGTATTTTGACCAGAAGTCCCAAAATTTCTATAGCAATGGGATCATGTCCCTACCTACAAGATGGCAAAAAGTTATCGAACAAAATGGTACCTACATACTTTAGTTAAATGTAAATAAACTTTATTAAAAAATGTTTTGAATTTTCTTAAAAAATGCGAAGAAACTTTTTCCCCAACCTATTATGTTGTTTGATTTCTATAACAACTAAACGAAAACTTAAAACATCACAAAAATAGCCAAAAATACCTGGTTACATAATTCAATGACAGACAATGTATGACATCATAATGAAATTAACACTTTAATAGAATGATAGTTTAGTGAGCACATCTCGGCCTAGTGGCACCAAGTCCTGTCTGATTTATCAGATGAGCCCAAAAAAACATTTTTTTTTAATTCAAACACTATTCCACTCTATCTAGGAATTATTCTCGTATCGTGGGTTGTGTTTACAAATATTTAAACTCACGTACACATTTGCTGGCAGTTTGTCAATTTTTTACTAGAAAAAAATTTCAATTAAATTGAGCTGCTTTTCTTGTCAAGTTGTCATAATTAACAGGTTTGACTATCTGGCGTGTCCTTAACATTGAATTTAAATTAATGAATTTACTTAGTGTTACACAATTTGGTCGAACTATGTTGTCAGATTTTTTTATGATCATGAATATTTTTTAATAATTTAAATTTATTTATAATTCAATTCTAATCAATTAAATTCTTTATATTTTTTCTGATTTTCTAAAATTATAACATTATAAAAGATGATGAAATAAAAGAAAAACTTAAACATAATGGCAGCCATGACTGTATTCATACTCCCTAAAATACATATAGATACTAAATTAATATTTTAAATATCCACAGATCAAAATCAGGGCGGTTATCCTCAGCAAGGAGGTTACCCTCCTCCCGGGGGCTACCCTCCTCCGCCACAGGGAGGATATCCTCAAGGAGGCTATCCTCCGCCTGGGGGATACCCCCCACCGGGTGGATACCCGCCACCAGGGGGCTACCCAGCACCGCCGACGTACGGCGCGGGATATGGCGAGGTAAGCAAAGTTAATTTTACTTTGATGTCCATTCTAATTTTATTGTATATACATTAAAACCTTCCTCTTGAGCCACTCTATCTTTTAAAAAAAATCGCATCAAAATCCGTTGCTTAGTTTTAAAGATCTAAGCATACAGGGGGACAGGAATCGGGAAGCGACTTTGTTTTATACTATGTAGTGATGTAGTGAAGTATTAAATTGAAAAATATTATGCATTTAAAAATGTGTTTCCAAGTCTACTAAATGTGTGGGATCAAGCTATATAAAGGTATAAAAACTAAATAAAAACATTTAAGATTATGAAATTAAAACTTTTGGTGCAATTAAAATTGTGTTTCCAAGTCTACCAAATGTGCGGGATCAAGCTAAATAAAACTATTTTAAAAGGTTGGTCACTATCATTATCTCACTGCTTACTCTAACTGTATTAACTATTATGATCTGTTGAACCAACGTCCAACAATAAAGTTCCAATCACCTTTTATAACAATTTTGCCGCGTTCACCCAAAAAATCTTCAATCAAGCAGACCTAAACTCTAAATCCACTCAAAATGGAGCAACTCATGTTAATTCCATAGCTTACAAGGAAACCTTACTACTCTAGTCAATGATAATACGTCATTGACTCTAGTCCGATTATTTTTCTTTCAAACAGATGGAAAACAGAAGGTACAATATACTTTATGGCGCAATTTCATTAGTTTTTAGCCCTCGCATGTCGGATGCGAGAGATTTCTGAAACGCATGCCACAGGACCCGCATTCGGGGAACCGTTTTCATTAGTTGATAGGGCCCGCATGCCAGGTGCTAGAGATTTCTGAAACGCATGCCACAGGCAGGGCCCGTATTCGGGGAACAGTTTTCATTAGTCGATAGCCCGCGTGCGGGGTGTAGGAAAACCTCATTGTTTGTCGCCATTTATTGACAGAGTGGCAGACGCGCAAGCTGTATATCGTCCGGTGAATTTCGTTGGTCGGTATAAAGCAAGCGGGGAATCACTGCAGACGATGTAACGAACACGTATCGACTTGTAACTTTCATCGGTTGTTATCTCGCCTGCGAGGACTCCTCCGTATGCTGTATACCGAACGAGTTAACGACTAATGAAAATGCGCCATTAGAGTAATCAACCACCTTTATACCACTAGCTGTTCCTGCGGTTTTACACCCTCTGCCCGACTCCTTATATTCGTAGCTTGATGTTTTATAACCTATGGCTTTCCTCGAAAAATGGACCATGTAACACAAAAAGATTTTTTCAATTATAACAAGTAGTTCCTGAGATTAGCGCGTTCAAACAAAAAAAAACTCATCAGCTTTTTTATAATATTAGTTTAGATGAATTTATAAAAACAATGAATGTAAGAGTATTATAGTGGCAAAGAATTGTATTATGTATTTTCGGCGCCTGCGCAACACACTCAGCATGTAATATTTTTTCGTCAAGGTTACATTATGCGAGTATGAAACACGCTATTCTTGCCCGAATGACCTAGTAGAACTTTACGAAGCAAAAAATGAAAAAATACAAAATTAGAAGTTGGTTTATAAAACCGGATTGTTGCAGACCAACGGACGATGGCCTGTTTTATTGGATTGTGACTGCAGATCTGCCAATTCCAGGCAACTAGATAGACATTTTCTACTTGTTTTTCTTTAAAAAATAAAATAAAACCTAATTAAAGAATTTAAAGGTTGTGTGGTGCATATTTAATTTGACACACGTCACTTCCAAAACTTTCGCTGAGGCACGTACCGACGGTTTTAATGCCATACGGCGTAAGAAAACGGCCTCGCTGCTAAGCAGACTCCGTGGCAGCCCCAATAGCATTCTACGCGCTTTAATCGGGAGACATGACAGCCCGTTGGTGAGGTCACTGGTCTCCTGTACTCTGTCGATGTTAGAAATTAGGTACTAACATAGGTTAAGAATATTGTTACTAATCCAATGGATCTTTGTTATCTGATATGAAATAAATAAATAAAAATAAAATAAATAAAAGTCCAGAGTTATTTAACATCGCGCGCTGTAATCGATGTGACATTCCCTACCACAGAGTTCTCACATAGAGGAGGTTTATTAAGGGTACGCTAGTCGGTCATTTTCCCATACAAACGTAGTTTGCCGATTACTCCAACATTTGACGGTATACATTCATAATAAACAATGATTCACATTCATCTCATCGTTATCTAGCCCTATATGGAAACAAAAAAGTACAAAAAAAACATCTATTATGAGTTATGGGTGTCGAAACTTCCTTATATTTTAAGACTAATTTTAACGCATCTTCGGGGGGAAATAAATAACAAAAGAAGACGGTAAATTGTAAAATAATTACCATACAGGGATAGATAATTTGTTCAAAAATATAAATTATTTTATTTTGAACAGATACATTCAGTAGTTTTATTATAATATCCAAACTCCCGAAGGTCTCTTGAAAAGTTGCAGTAGTCCATTCTTCAATGAAATCACGCATGTATGAGTCAATCGAAGGTTGGAGTATGTGTGCGTAGGCGCCCTAGCTTCTTACTGCTCATCCATCTCATTGGTACGTGATGTTGGATGAAATAGCAATAGCATGCATTTTAATCCCACCCGCCAACGAGTTCGTCCCGCCGACTAGGGCACCCTTAAAGGATAGGCTTAAGAATCTTACTAGAGACGGTTTGGCTGTTAAACACGTATATTAGCTTAACAGGTTTCGGCCAATATTACGAGTATCTACATAGTTTCTTTTTCGGTCAACTCTTGACCTAATTTTTGTCCTTGCCGAAACTCAATATTTGTAAATTGTCGTGTGTTGTTCTGCTAACTTCATTGAGAAAATTTGCTGACAGTTTGGGGTTAAAATTGAAACTCTTGAGGTCCGATTTTTGACGTTTATCAATGGCTTCTGGTCGTGGTTGAAGCCCGGCCAGAGCAAAAGCAAATCTACACTAATATTATAAAGAAGAAAAAATTGTATTTTTGTGTGTGTGTATGTTTGTAATGAATAAACTCAAAAACAACTGCGCCGATTTCAAAAATTTTCACCATTATAAAGCTATTCACCTTGAGTAACTTAAGCTATTATCATGTCCACCCGTGCAAAGCCGGGCGGGCCGAAAATCTAGTGAGTTCTAACAGGATATACCTAAACAACTATTAGTTGTTTCAACTGATGAAGATAAAAATGTGTTTTCCTTCACCGATATCAGTGATGAAACATAATTGGTGATAATATTGTTATCAGCGAAACTTTGACACTTCCTTTATTTACAGCAAACTTCAATATATTCTAGAAATACCACGAAATACAAATAAAGTCATACCTATCCAATTAAGATAATTTTAATTACTCATTTTATTGAGCAATTACCTTTAGCACCTACTTCATAAATTGGAATTCAAATTAATTATATTAAATGCTATATGAACCTAAGTTAATAAAATAAGGAAAATAACTTTAATATTATAAATCTGAAATTGAATTTGTGTGTTACGTGTTAACGCCTAAACCGCTGTACCAATTTTGGAATCTTGGGTTCGTTCTAAAGGCTTCTTTTAGCACAAAACTAGAAGGGAGAGAATTAAGGGAAGAGTGAATGAATAGGATACTTCTAGGCAAGCGAGGTTCACTGTCGATCACATCAGGAAATGGCGGTCAAACGCGAGAGCGAAATAAAAAGTGCATGTGTATGTGTATTACCGGCCTTATACTAAGTTTATAAATATGACGAGCAAACAAACAAATCGATCTAGTATGCCATGACAACATGGCAAAAATTGACTTAGAACAGAAATGTTTGTATTAATTAATTACGGAGTGACGTATACTTCTTTGAATGCAAGCAGGAATGCACGGTATTAGACTAGTGAGTAATTTATTAAATATTGATTTTCCTGTAGGTGGGACGTGAGAAATCCCCATTATATGTATTCGTATAGCACGTATACTTTCATATTAGCTGTTGCCAGTACCTCTACAGTCTACCATGAGTTGTCATTACGCTACTCGATCATACGCATCGACCGCGTTTGGCGCTCTCATTGGTTGAGTGTTCATACAAGCTTGGAGCGGGCCAATGAGAGCGCAAAACGCGGTCGATATCGATGATCGAGTATCGTAATGACAACTCATGGTAGGGGTAGTGGCTTGGCCGCTATAAGTCGAAAATTATCCTACGGGAACAGGAAATCGGAATGAAAACGTTCCTATGTGTTAAACCAGGTTATTAACTATCTGTGTACCATGAAAGAGTAACAACTAACAAACATAACATACAGGGTGTAAGAGACATCGACGCACAAACGTATACCATGGGTCCAGGACATGATTCTGGACCCCCCATGTTGGAATTTTTCGTCGGATTTTTCCTAATTTTCAAAATTTTGTTGAGTTTTTTTACTTTAGACTGTTCATAATCGTTATTCTTACCTAACCCAATGAGATTTTTAATAAAAAAGTAATTTATTCACTACTTACTTAAAAGTAGCAATGTAAATAAAACTAGAAATGGTGTCTTCTTAGATGTTTATAATGAAAGGTCATCGTATACCTAAATACTGTGCACAGTACCTGTAGTACTTTAAGCGCGGCTCACTATTAAAAAAAAACTTATAAAAATAAAAAAATAGGAAAAAACCGACGAAAAATTCCAACACGGGGGGGGTCCAGAATCATGTACTGGACCCATGGTATCCGTTTGTGCGTCGATGTCTCTTACACCCTGTATAATATTAGTAAGGATTTTCCCACGTTTTTATACACTCACTTTTCTTGTTTGTTTGTTTGTTTGTCGTTCCGGTTGGACTTTTGCAACTCAATTTTGAGGCACTTCCCGATAAGCTAGCATGCTGAAATTTTGTACACGCTTTGAGTTCTGATGACAATACATGACTAGCTAAGAAACGTCATAACAAATCCAATATGGCGGCCTCCCCAAGATGGCGGACTGGCTGTTTGAACCCCACCCCCATGATATGGGTATCAAATGAAAGGGTTTGCTGTCAGGAATACGAAAAAAATAGTCACGGGACATAAATCCAATATGGCGGACGTCCAAGATGGCAGACAGGCTATTTGAAATGCACCCCTGTGATATGGATATCAAATGAAAGGGTTTGCTATCAGGAGTACGAAAAAAATAGTCACGTGACTTAAATCCAATATGGCGGACGTCCAAGATGGTAGACTGGCTGTTTGAAATCCACCCCCGTGATATGGGTATCAAATGAAAGGGTTTGCTGTCAGGAATACGAAAAAAATAGTCATGTGGCTTATGCTAGGCTAGGCTATTAATCCAATATGGCGGACGTCCAAGATGGCGGACAGGCTTTGAGGCGATAAGCTAGCAGGCTGAAATTTTCAGGGTAGCTTCAAACCCGATGAACAATGATAAAAATAATAAAATAATTAATAGATTTAAAAAATCTAAAAACCCACGTTTTTAAATGTCCTAAAAAGAAGAAAATAACCCTACGGGGCTGAGAGAGGGGCCACTCAAAACGTGGGGGCGTATCTTTGCAAGTTACACCTACGATCTCACGTGATGTAAATATATCCCATAAATAATCCCTTAAATAATATACGCCCCCACGTTTTGAGTGGCCCCTCTCTCAGCCCCGTAGGGTTATTTTCTTCTTTTTAGGACATTTAAAAACGTGGGTTTTTAGATTTTTTTTATCGTGGTTAAATCATCAAAGGAGTCCTCCCATCTAGAGTGGAACGGGAGGGACTGTCAGTGTCGTACTGACTAAAATCTACGGCGTTCCTTCAATAGCCCTTTACGTTCGTGGGTCACTGTTTCCTGATAAGACAGTTAAAATATAATACTGTCAGAATTTCATCCACTTCGTCAAAGTCAAACCATTTATTTAAAAGTCGAATACTAAAATTAAAGGGGATGGGATGGGATTGATTCTACACCCATTCGCAAGGGTAGGTTTCCATGGAGAAGAATGGGCTGAATGGGCAAGAAACTCCATACTTACTCTTTTTTTTAATGTTTTAGCCTATAATGATCCCACTACTGGGACACAGTAGGAATTTGAAACAAAATATTTCCCATGTTTTTTGTGTGTATTTTGTTTTGAGTGCTCCTGTAACAGTGCCGAAATCTCAAAAACTCAAATCAAGTAATAGAAAAAATCTTGTTTTAAATTCTGAATTAAAAAAATATTTTTGAATTAATAAAAAAATAATTTGTGCTGCACCTAATTATACTATTTTTATTTTTATCTCATAATATGTGAGTTTTAACTATTCAACAAAAAAAAACTGCCAAGTGCAAATCGGACTCGTGCAGAAAGGGTTCCGTCTATGTATATCTATGAAAATGGCAAAAAATCATGTCTGTTGTATGGGAGCCCTCTTAAATATTTATTTTATTTTGTTGTTATAGCGGCAACAGAAATACATCATTTGTGAAAATTTCAACTGTAACTGTCACGTTTCATGAGATACAACCTGGTGACAGACGGACAGTGGAGTCTTAGTAAAAGGTTCCGTTTTACCCTTTAATTACGGAACCCTAAAAAGTGAAGCTGCGGTACTTACAAAACCTATCCAACAACTTTAATAAAAAGCTTGAATATCTAAAAATATTAACATAATGCTAATCCGTTTAGTACAACAAGTGATCTTTGTCAACAGATTAGAGATAAGAGCAGTTATGTTATCAGTAAAAGAACCTCATATGATTATGCTGATAAGTGGACATTATAGCTTTTGCTTGAATTGGTAAAAATATTTCTAGAGCAACTAGTAGTAGTTGAAAATTACATTTGAAAATTAAATTTACCATTTTATTTTAGACTGTTACCAATGGTTTCACCCGCTACAACTCGAAAATTATCCCACAGGGAGATAAAATCGGGATAAAATATATCATATGTGTTAACCCAGGCTATAAACTATCTGTGTACCAAATTTCATCCAAATACGTTCAGTAGTTTTTGCGTGAAAGAGTAACAAACCATCCAAAAAAACTTTCACGATTGTAATAATAGTAGGATTCTAGCGGGGTTGAGTCACAACCCTTGTTCCGCCATCTTGGGAAAAGGGGAGCGAATGGTTTTTTCTGTCGCATAATATTTTTCGTTGCAAATTAAATTGACGTCAAATCGCCTCTCTATGACAAGGTTTATGGCCTGCCAGTTAATAATGCTACAAATAAGTCGCAATTATAATTATCCAGTTGAACTGCTTATTTGCCTCCCACATCTAAATGGTTTTATTCTTGGTAGTCATCATTAGTCTGATTTATAAATTGTGCCATGCTTAGGACGATAGAAATCTTTCTACATTGTGTCATGTTGTCTATCCTTCTGTTGACAAAACCCTTTTCTACGGAGAGTCATGCATGCAGCATGACAACCCGTAGAAAAGCATGCAGCATATTACGTGTTGATAATGATCAATTCGGAAGCAAAAGCAAATTCACTATCTAAAGCAATGTAAAAATACACTTCTCATCAAAAAAATCGAAACACTTTCGTTTTTATTGTTTTTGTCCTAATTTTTTACAAAAGAGAATTAATTCCATGAAAAAAAACATTATTGTGTAGCTGGCAGTTTGGTCATTACAGTAAGAAGAAAAAAATCAAAATTCGAAATAATTTCATTTGTTTATCCTATAAATGAAATTAATCACTGTTTTGAGACAAATGTGTATTTAGGGTTGGAGTACGTTTCTCGTTTAAAAACTAAAAATTAGCGCTTGTCTTTAAACTTTATGTTTCTTATTTCATTTACTGTGACTTTGGGACGTCTGAAAAAACTTTTTTTTCTAAAACATATGGATACTTCGCCCGCAGAAGCCGCCCAAGTGGTGGCATTGCTGGATTCTGGACTTAGTCAGCGTGTTGTGGCTGCAAGATTGCATCTAAGCTTATCATCTGTTCATAGAGTCTACAAACGCTATCGGGAGACTGGTTCGTTCACGCGCCGTTCAGGATCTGGCAGGAATCGGGTCACTTCTGAGCGAGATGATCGATTTATTGTAACAACTTCTTTACGAAATCGACGCCTTAACGCTTTTCAACTGCAGCAGCAGCTTCGCGTTGTACGAAGAGTAGCTGTAAGTGACTCTACAATAAGAAGAAGGTTGAAGGAACGCGGATTGGCACCGCATAAGCCAGCGAATGGGCCGAAATTAACTGCAGACCATCGAAGAGCACGCCTTAACTTTGCACGCGAGCACCTAACTTGGTCATACCTTCAGTGGAGCAAAGTACTGTTTTCTGATGAGTGTAAAATTATGCTGTATGGTAACGACGGAAGGAACAAGGTCTACAGAAGAGATGGAGAACGCTTTGCACAATGCTGCATTGAAGAAAAGGTCAGCTATGGTGGCGGTTCGTGGACGGTTTGGGGAGGAATCAGCGCCGACGGTAAGACAGAACTTGCCTTTGTGTCTGGGCCACGGCTGCCTGCACTAAACTCTCATCGGTACATCAAACAGTGTCTTGAACCTCATGTGATGCGATGCACATTTTATTGGCAACGACTTCATATTCATGCACGACAATGCTAGAGCTCACACCGCGGGCGTCGTACGAGATTATCTTACCGAAGTCGGTATCTCCATTATGGTATGGCCAGCAAGAAGCCCGGACATGAATCCCATTGAACATCTATGGGATGAATTAAAGAGACGAATTCGAGCAAGAGATCCAGCCCCAGAAACACTTAGCCAGCTGCAAAATGCAATCCAAGAGGAATGGGATAATATACCACAACATGTGATCGTGACTCTCATCCGATCGATGAAGAACCGTATGGAAGCAGTAATAAGAGCTCGCGGAGGGAATACAAGTTATTAAATAAACGTTTCTTACATTTTTTTTTCATTTACGCGTGTTGTTTTACCCATTTCCTTCATATTCCATACAGGGTAAAAATTACTCATTATACAAAATACGAAACCTATGAAGACTTAATTTGAATTTAGAACATTAACATTAGGATTTAAAAACCTCATACTACTCACTATTAAATGAAATTTTACATTTATTCCTAAATATACACATTTTTCTGATAATCCTTATCAAATCATAAACTGCGAGGTGTTTCGATTTTTTTGATGAGAAGTGTATAATGCCACAGGCTTTATAGACGACGAATGCTATAAAAAACCTCATCAAATTCTATCTTGTTAGAAACATTGTTATCTTACGACCAGAACATATTTTTCTAGAAAATACCAAAAAAATAAATTAAATTTCACAACATAGCACAATATTTTTTAATTAAGTAAACTACCTACCACGCGTTAAAAATTCAACACAATTAAAATATCGTTAAGAAATGAATTGTGAAATAATGTTACGTGTGAAGTTTAATATTCAAATGACGTGTAACATTTTGAATAAATTGTAACATTGTCTCTACCAGTCACCTGGTCCAATACGAGATTTCAGATTCTCAGAGTTTATCGGAGACTAGATTTGTGCTTCGTTGATGATAATGATGATGGCTTCCCCTTTTACATGAGACTTATACATAACTGATGAAATAGGTTTGTACTATTTTTACACCTTCTGGTATAAATATTGAAACTACCTTTTTTTAGGGTTCCGTAGCCAAATGGCAAAAACGGAACCCTTATAAATTCGTCATGTCTGTCTGTCCGTCCGTCCGTATGTCACAGCCACTTTTAGTCGAAAGTATAAGAGCTATCCTGTGTTGAAACTTTGTAGGTAGATGTATTATGTGAACCGCATTAGGATTTTTACACAAAAATACTATCCACTGATAAAAAACAATAATATAAATTATTTTAATTACATCTAACTTAAATGAAATTAAAATAATTTATATTATTGTTTTTTATCAGTGGATGGTTGCACTAGTAGTAAAAGCTCGGGCGTCATTATCCTCAACGGATGTCTCAAATATTGAAGATTGACCCAGCTCCGAAACGTAAAGGGCTATTGAAGTACACGGTGGATTTTAGTCAGCACAAATCTGACAGTAAGTGGGTGGGAGGAATCATTTGATAAATTTACCAAAATAAACCTATTCACTACGATGTAAACAGCTCATTCATGAGTCATTTTTTTTTATTCTATTGCTAACAAATTCTTTATCAGTCGCTCCACCCACTGCTACATTTTTCTAAACTTAGCACTTTGATATCAGCTTATCACCCCACTGATATGACGGGACAAAACTTAGTATACAAGATATCGTGACACGCTTTCCAACATGTCTGCGGTAAATACTTGAATTTTTAACTTAAAATGTGTTTTTTTTATGTTCTGAATAGGTTTTTTTGTTCCGGTGTTTTTGTGCTTGTGGTTCGTTAAGCTATGAGTCTGAAATTACCTTTTGAAGAGCTGTGACTGTGATAAAAGTTCAACTTTCTTAGGTAACCTAAGTTTAGATCGTCGTGCTAGGCAATTGAGGTTATCCCAGTTGTAAACGTCCCTATGTGCCTTTTTTGTTCTGTCTCCTGTTTGATATGGAGGGAAGTGGAAACTACGTATTATACTCCTCCCCTATTCTTTTCTGATTAATTTCTTTACGGGATCCAAGACCAACTTATTACTTCAGTTGCCCCTTTGTGTTATAGGGTCGCGTTAAGCTCTTTAGACATTCCCGCGGCCCCGACAAACCGTTTACACCTAGTGCCTTTGCATAATTCTACAAACAGTAAAACCTCTCCATATCTACTTGATGTAGCTTAAAGACGGACAAAGCATTGGATGCCCGTTGCGTAAAAGAATCGATCTTTTACTCCAGACATTCGGGCGCCTTTGCAACCTTGTCTACGGTCGTGTACTCGTGTGACCTATCCCAAAAATGAAGCCCGTTTATACCGCGAAAGAGTACCTAATGAGCCGGAAATGGCTTTTTTTTCTGGGTGGTTCAATGATAAACACATTTTTTTTTTTAAACTAGATGTGGCCGGTGTTTCTTACCTGACTA
Source organism: Agrotis exclamationis (assembly GCA_950005045.1). Classification (NCBI taxonomy): domain Eukaryota; kingdom Metazoa; phylum Arthropoda; class Insecta; order Lepidoptera; family Noctuidae; genus Agrotis; species Agrotis exclamationis. Next base: position 20,109,689 of record OX465430.1, read on the forward strand.
CTCTTAGAAGAAATAGCCGATATATACTCAGACGTCACAGTCTCTTTTAAAACCCAGACATTTTGTGTTGGTAAAATCTTACGAGAACCATGCAGGTGTCTGAGATGGTCTTTTGAAGAAAGAACCACCCAGTTTGAGTGGACCTGTCTATCACGTTTTCGATTCCGCGCACGGAACAAGTATTTCTATGACTTAGTTTTTCAGGGTCTGTGTGTTTGTGTATGTGAGTTTATATGTTTGTAAACGCACCCACAACACAGGAGAAATTACTAGGGTTGTGAATGGTCTTTGAGTAGTGGCTGGAAAGGCGTCAGGACTGCCCCGCTTGGGCAGAGCACCGCCGTATCCTCACGGCAGCGATAGGCGGAGACCTCTCGCGCCCGGAATTGGTCGAGGCCATGCTGCGGGGCGAGACGGAGTGGGAAGCGGTCGCCTCCTTCTGCGAAGCAGTCTTGCTCGCGAAGGAGGAGGCGGGCCGCGAGAGGGAGAGGACAGTGTACTCCCTCCGCCCCAGCCGCAGTAGTAGGCGCCCACGGCGACGGACGTCTCAAGACGATCTCCGGCTACCGTAGGCGAGACATGCGAACGGCGAGTAATGGGCAACTCGCTGTCCGACCATGGACCATGCCCGGGTCGACGGCGCGTTGTGCTCCACGCGCGCCTCAAAGAGCGTCAGCAAGATGACGGGGCCCTCTAGAGGGCCAAAGCCTGCCAGGGTCGCGGGATTTCTATCATTACCGTGACCCTGGAACGTAAAGGGCTAATGAAGGACACCGTGGATTTTAGTCAGTACAAGTCTGACAGTCCCTCCCGCCCTGCCCTGGGTGGGAGGACTCATTTGATGATTTTACCACGCTAAACAAAAAGGTGTTGTGGATGGGGCAAAGTTAATTAGAGGAAAAAAATGTGTGTGGCCTACAAATTGTCTTTCCGGCACTGACAATGTCTACATACATGATACAAAACTAAAAATAAACAGTAGCTTGTACCTATTAATAATAACTTCACCATGACCTTGCCATTCATTAATTAAAAATATTGATTGTGTTCACTAATGGCGGTTGTTCGATCCACGGCTAAAATAGATTGACACTAGCTAATAGTCTTGCAAACTGCGTTCTTTATGGACCTAAAACATTGAATTTCGCAGTACCGTCTGTAAAGGTTTCCGTGATACTGGAACGCAAAGGGCAAAAGGATGGATTTTTTGTCAGTAGAATCTGACAGTTCCTTCTGTTCCACTCAGAGAAATGAGTCCTCATTTGATGATCACCACCAAAAAATAAAAAAATGATTGAATTAAATAATGTACTTTGAGCATTTTAATGAAATATTCCAAAGATATTATATTAATTTGTATATTGAAATAATTAATGTATCTACTAAAATATTTGCAACTAGCCACTCGCCCCGGCTGCGGACGGGTTCAAATATTCGACCTTCCATATGGATTTTTCGAAAACTTTCATACATACATTATTTAGATTATATAAAGAATTAATGTTATTGCTAAATGGTTATCGTGTCTATCAATGAGCAATATCTATCTAATAACTAATAAAATAAATGATAGAGGACTAATAATAATAGATTATATTACATTAGATTATGATGAAGTAGAAAATATTTTGTAAACTTAGTGAATCCACAGTTTAGAACAGTTGGGTCACTTCCTAAAAACAATCAAACAAATGTAAAATCTATGTACGAGAGAATAAAGTACATTTTTACTAGCATCGGCATCGCCCACGTACTTTTATAATAGCCTAAACTTCCCATGCGCAAGCAAAAATGTACTGAATGGTTACGCGCGAAAGTTTATTTTTGTTTATCTGACGCTAACAACATTACAATGTGATTACATTGTTGCTATCCGTGAATCTCAATAGGGTTGCGACTTACGAGTTTAGGAGGCACAATAAGGTAGGTAGGTGTATTTTATGCATTTGTTAAATTACACTATCAACATAAATGTTCTTCAGGGATTTTTTTATCATCAGCCTATATCTTTTTGGTTTCGTTAAGTACTACATTCTACATACATTATCGATTGGTAGCACAGAATGTTAATACATAGTACCAACGGCACCTTACATTAGAACCTATTATTGTAATATTTTTAAACATTTCATCTTACAAAAACAAAAAAGAATATTATTTTAAAATATTTGAAATGTTAGGCTTTGTTGTTTATAGGCTTTATTAAATGTATTGGTTTACAATTACTTAGTTATTATTCTGCAACAAACACTACATAAAAATCAGTATTTATTTTGCTTTACGACACACAGATTCTAAAACAACAAACAAAAGAATTTTAATGAATGATGATGACGCAACAAGAAATGTCGGTCACAGAATACAAAAAGAAAGTCAAAGATTACAAACAAACGTTACTTTTTTTTATTAAAGAGAGGCGAAGGAATCCAAACATACAGCCATCTCGCGAGTTTTTGAATAATTAACCCTTTAACCGGCAGCACTCTTATAATATGGTTAATTAATTGTAAATACTTTTATGGTTTATAGCAAAAACTAAAATCGAATGTCGCGTTTCAAGGGTGAAGTATCGATTCACTGAATCCATTCAGTACTATATATAGATTAAAAAAATCTATATTTTGGCTCCAACAATCGATTCTTCGATTAATCGATCTCATATCTCCATCCCTACGTCACAGGTTCTGCGTTGCGAGTCTTTGTAAATGGTAAAAAAGTCGCGCAACCAATTACGATCGCTGACCTTGAATGCGTAGGTAGCTGCTATTTTCTGAGTTTGAACGTGGATGATATTTTCACCTTTCGACGTGACGCGGTAGTTTATGAAACGTGAGGCTCTTATCACTATTGGCGTTTAAGCGACCAAAAGCTATGCAGTATTTGCTTTTCCTTATATTTTATAACTAAAATATATATAAAGCAATTTTAACACAGTACCTAATTAATAATACTACTTTTTATTTTGGTTATTTTCTCTTTCACATGCGTAAACGTAACAAAAATATTAAGATACGGAACGCGTGCGAGACGGGCGGCCCGGCATACGGCACCGTGAACGGTGTGCGCGTGTGTGCGTGCCGTTTCATACCTACACCGCATAGAGACCCCTCTGAGTACTCTGTGGTGAATCTTACCATCATACACACACACACAGACACATCCACACACACATATACACACACCATACACACACATGGCAGCACGCTTGATACTTAACTTTATTGTTTATTGGCTTCCGTATTTTTTTTATTATTATTTCTCTCTCTTTTTTTTGATAAATTAACTCTGTCAGACATATTAGTTTTGTCACTTTATTAAAGAAAAGACACTAACACCTGCAACACAGTTTTTTTCTACCGTAGGTATTAGGGAATTCATTATTTTAATTGTAATAACTTATGTCAATAAATTGATTTATTATTATTATTTATACTGGTGAAAACTAACACAACAATAAAAGAATTATCTTATTTGTTCTGGGTTTGGGTGTTAATGTATGTGAGTTTCTGTTTGTACGTACGACACAGGAGAAATTAGAAGAAGAGTGAGGGGCAAAGTTTTTTTTTTTTATAAAAGTCTTATTTGGTACAGTCGTTCGGAAGGTATGTGCGTACCGACAGACTTATCCAATTTTGTTTTATGCCACGTATAGATATAGAATATTTAAAGCCTAGCACTTACCTGAATTATTAAACCTCTAACACACGCGGTTCTATTGTTAGTTTCATAGTCAACATTCGGAGTCACGGGACTGTCTTATAACCGTGGCCCCAGAACGTAAAGGACTATTCAAGGACATCATGCGACAGCCCCTCCCGTCCTGCCCTGGGTGAGAGGACTCATTGAATGATTTTACCACGTAAAAAAATACTCAACATTGTTTTAAATGAGGTTTCATTATTATTGATATTTTTCGTCCTATAATAACGTGTTTATTTTCCCCTGTTCCAGCCGCAAGGGTATGCAGCTCCTCCAGGAGTTAGCGTGGGCGAGGATGGCGATGTCAAAGGATTCGACTTCAACGAACAATCTATCAGGAGAGCTTTTATCCGCAAGGTATGGCTACAGGGGTCTTCTAACCCAGTGTCCCAATTAAGTACCCAGTGTCCCAACTAAGTACCCAGTGTCCCAACTAAGTACCCAGTGTCCCAACTAAGTACCCAGTGTCCCAATTAAGTACCCAGTGCCCCAACTAAAAATATGAAGGGTCGTAAACTACCCTTCATATTTTTTTTTATTTAGGAGCAGTGGTTGTCCAGTGGTACCGGCCCCGTCTTACGAGGCAGGCGCATTTGTAATTTAATTCATCACCACTGCTCTCAAAACGGTGAAGGAAAACATCGTGAGAAAACCGGCATGTCCTAGAACCAAAAATTCGAAGACATGTGACATCTACCAACCCCCGTTGGGCCCGCGTGGTAGATTACGGCCCACACCCTCTCATAGAGAGTCACAGAGAGGAGGCTTGTGTCCCAGCAGTGGGAACATTATAGGCTGATGATGATGATGAAGCAGTTGTAGCTCGTACTTTATAATAACTAGCTATCGTTGTAAATTGCAGGTGTACGCCATCCTCATGTGTCAGCTGCTTGTCACGATGTCCTTCATTGCTCTGTTCCTGTTCCACGCACCAACTAAACAGTGGGCCTACCGGAACACCTGGCTTTTGTAAGTATATTATTGTACTTTATTTACTTTTTTTTAATCTACCGTCTTACTACAAGGTAGTTGATATAAGGGTCGTTTTGCAGTTACACTTTTTTTAGACAAGTGTTCAACAGATGTTTAACTTTTTATGGTACGAAAAATAAAGTTTATTTTCATTGATGTTAAGTTAGAAATAAATAAAAATCAATGTGAAAAAATATATTTATCCAAATTCTGGTCAGTATACATAATTTTCTTACATGTGCACTAGAATTTTGTAATATGCGAAAAATACTCTTAAAATGAAAAGTACTGAAACAAACTGATGGACGGCACGGTAGCGCATTGGCTGAGCGATTGGACTACTGTGCAGCATATGTTCGATTCCCGCACAAAAAAGTCTGGTTGTTTGTGTAAGTGAGTTTCTATGTTTGTAAAAGCACCCACGACAGGAGAAATTCCTAGTGTGGGGCGAAATGACAAGACAGTGTATACTGTCTTGTCATTTCGCCCCACACTAGGAATTTCTCCAAATGCAGTATTGCATCAAAAAAAAGGATCACACAGGAAGGGACCTGAAACCCAAGGAGTATTTGGTGTACAGTCACGAGCAGTAAGATGTATACACTTAGCAGAATGAAAAAGCGATATTCTCCTACCATATTGATAAAACTTTTGCGTTTTCATGAACCTTCTATTTTGGAATCCCTGCTATTATGAAAAGACTCATTAAGTCTTATTTCAAAGTAAAAACCAGTATTTCACGAGAAAATCGCGTTTGAATTTTGGTAAGTGTATACATCTTACTGCTCGTGACTGTACATATATAAAAAGCAAAAAAAATCTGACCGAACTGAAAACCTCCTTTTTGAAGTCTTTAAAAAAACATTAAAAATTAAACATGTGGAAACACGTGGTAGAAGAAAAACCTTTAATATGTTTAAGCTTAATTAATAATGCTACCTATCTCATTTTCTCCAACGTAAAATCTTATGAATTTATGTATCTGCCTCTTTTTACTGTCGCCTTTTCGTTTCATCAACTTTCAAATTACAACGATGCTAAAGAAGTATTCACGTCAATATTTATATTTGTTCGTTTTCCACAGCTGGGTCGCATTCGTCGTGGTATTCGTATGTCTGATCGCGATGGCGTGTTGTCCGAACGTGCGGCGGCAGGCTCCTATGAACTTCATCTTCCTGGCGATCTTCACGGTGGCTGAGAGCTTCCTACTCGGGGTCACCTCCAGTGTCTATGATGTTGATGCGGTGAGACTTATTTATTTATTTACATTTACGATTACAGGATGACCCAATGCGATAAATGCGAACTATTCTTAACTTACTTATCTTAATTTACTTATTTCCTGAACGTGATTATTTTTCACATGAAATTACTGTTACCGTGCTAAACTCGTGCAAAATAATAAAAAAAAAAATTGTCAGTGAACGGTTTTTATTTTGGATCATTATGATAAAATTCACATTCATTTTGAGGAGTGCTCAATTTGAGAAGTGTACGATTTGCGAAATGCACATTTTGCGTCAAGTGCACAACTTGCGAAGTGCACAATCTGCGTCAAACCCCCTATTAATCACAAATAAAGCATTCCTTGTTAATTCACTCAGAAAACAGTAGAATAAGTCCGTGTCACTCGCTATGAGGTTGAGCGTACGCGTCAGCGGGGCCTCCTTTAGAAGGTTAGTCCGAGCACGCGGCTCCACTAGCAGCCACGTACCTGTCCGCAACACATAGACTCACCTGACTTAAAATAACTGCATTATGCACTTTCCCTCTAAGCAATTTAAATATATATATATAGGTAATGCAAGATCTCTTCTAACCCTTAGCTCATTGTATCCGACCATACCTTAAATAAATAAGGTGGGATACATTAACGGGTAAATTTCATTACCTTCAGTCTTCATTACCTTCCCGTCATACTATTCCCAAATCACTGCAACTCCTAAAGGTACTCCCTAGCCGGAAGCATTCGCGTGTAATGGATTCTACCTTTGATTACTTATATCTCTAAAAGTGACGCTTTATAATATTTTATCTCGCATTATAGTTTTTTGTTTTGATATCAGCTATCGATTACTAAGTAACTTATGAAAAATAACGGTGGATGCTCTTGAAACCTTTCCACCAAAATAGTGTGCGGCACGTTTGTACGCACACTTCAGCAGTGCGCTTACTTAACTGGTTGTAGTAGTTACAGAGTCTGAATTCGTGCACTGTTAATGACAATGGACTCGCTTCCTATTGTTATTACATGGTATTGGAATATAACTGGTGAAATAAACCCTAAAATTACGTTGAAGGAGTCTATGATCTCTATCTTCATATAATTACCTTTATTATCTTGTTACAGTTATTTTGATATGATAGTAGGGGAACAGTGTATAAGACGGGGACGTTAATAATCGCGAGGTATAATGGGGACATACACTCTTTAGGCATACTTAATACAACACTAACGTAGAGTAAGCGCCATCAGGACGTCATTTGCAAGCGGCCAGACGGAAATGGCGTCCTGTTGGCGCTTGTGCTACGTTAGTTTTGTGTTAAGTTTGCCTTAGGTGTGTGATTTCCCATCATACCTCGTGTCCCCGTCTTATACACTGTTCTCCTATTGTTTATTTGAAAGCGTGCAACTGTTATTAAGGGGTGTACATGTATAACCTCACAATATGTCGTCAACAAGTCTTCTTAGTTTGAACTGCATAATACATTTTTGGGACCTCTCGTCCACCTTTTTGTGACTACAGACGTGATGTTATGTGATTGTTTCCAGGTGTTGATGGCAGTCGGTATAACGGCGGCGGTGTGTCTCGCTCTGACGCTGTTCGCCTTCCAGACGAAATGGGACTTCACGGTCATGGGCGGCTTCTTACTCTGTGCTACTGTCGTGCTCCTTGTCTTTGGTAAGTAAACATAAGTCCATTATACTGGCTTGTTAAAAGACGGCCGTAAATATTAAAAAAAAAATGAAAAAAATTAACCGACTTCAAAAACAACCACAAAAAGTTTAAAATAACTTTTCTTGCAAAAGTCGGTGGCTTTGTTTTTTATTTAATTGGTTTTTTTGCCAACGACTCCCGAAAGATAAGTTATTTTACACTTTTGCGTTGTGTTTTTAAGTCTTTTTTTTTCTTCTTTTTATTTTACCCTTTTTAGTGCAAATATTCAACCCAAATTCATGTTAAATACGTAATTATTTTATATGCGTACTATCTATATCCATAAATCCGTAGGGGTTTCAAAATTGTAGTACAGTCCAACTTCAGAGAAAACTTATCCCCTTTGTTAGTGATGTCACGAAAAAATGCTCATAAAATGAAAACTACTTAACCGAACTGAATTAAATTTTTATGGGACCAAAGAATCACGCAAATCGGACTAGAAACCCCGGAGTAATCGGTATACAGTATACACACATAAAAAAATATCGACCCAGTTGATAACCTCGTCCTTTTTGTAGGATCAAAAATGCAACCGAACTTACCTTCGTCTTTTTTCCAGGTATCGTCTGCATATTCATCCCCCACAACAAAATCGTGACCCTCGTCTACGCATCTATCGGAGCTTTGATCTTCTCACTGTACCTCGTGTACGACACCCAGCTCATGATGGGTGGCAAGCACAAGTACAGCGTCTCCCCAGAGGAATACATCTTCGCAGCTCTGAACCTCTATCTGGACATCATCAACATCTTCTTGTACATTCTCACCATTATTGGAGCTGCTAGAGAATAGGATACGGATCAAAGAGCCTCGGTTTAGGTACCTTTGCATCTTGCGTTTACGCAGCGTCTACGTCGCATTTACGCAGCGTCTACGTCGCGTTTACGCAGCGTTTACGTCGCGTTTACTCAGCGTTTACGTAGCGTTTTAACGCGCCTAGATGTAAAGGCTACCTTTGGTGTTGAGTGTTCTGAATTTTGATTATTTTGGTAGATACTACATGCTGTGTTTTGGTGTTGGTTACAATAGTGTGAACTCGAGTGCTGTTCCGCTCCTCGCGTTGTGTCAACCGGACAGTGTACGTGACAATTACACAAGAGGACCTAGTCTTATATTTTCAACTTTTCAAAGTGGTAAAATCAAGTTACGGCGACCGCAATTTTTATATTAAAAACTTTATTGTATTTTCTCCTTATTTATTAAAGCAGTTCTAAGGAATGAAGTTGAAAATCTATCAAAAACTTCGAAGATTCATTTGCCACTTGTCTAAAGGGACAGATAAAATATCCATTATCTGCGATACAGCACTTTTGGTCATACATTCGGTGAACTAAAACCTTTATCGTGATTTGTGATGCAGTACAAGGTAGGTTAATGTATTATGCTTTCATTATAAAATGTCCAGATTCCGTGTTCCAAAAAAATGCAACGGTTTTCCTGAAGCCACTTTTATAAATGTGCGAGAGAGCGCCACGACTACAGTTAATTGTGAAATGTGACGTAGAGATTCAACAAAGGGGGTAATATTTCTTCCTCTTTTTATTTTCAATTCTCACGTGGCCTATTAGAAATCTGGCCCTGTAGCCATGTAACAAACGATAAACGCAAACGCTGAGTAGGCTCTAATAGATTTTCAACTTTATCACCTTGCGTATAACGTTGAAGATCTAGTGAAGATTGCTTATCGTTTTCGATCTTTCCTGTCGCTAAAGCTCAGAAATCTTAAATAGATTTTCAACTTTAGGCTCCACGCTACAAAGTTGAAAAATCTATTGAGGAGTACCAAGTGTTAACGATTACCGTTTGCGACTTGTGACTTGGCTAGGGGGCCAGACATTCTATATTCTAAGGTTTTATGAATGTGTTGAGGTAATAAATGCCGTAAACATTCAATAAACATAGGGTATGGTAGTGATATTGTTAATACAAATTAATTTAATTACTTGTTGTAAAAGATTGTACGAATATCAACGCATGTTCAAGTATGGCCCAAATGCTGACATGATGACTAATTTCTTTTGTCAAAGATACGTCGATGTTATAGAGTAGCTAAACTTCTTACTGTCAAAAAGGTAAACATCTGTTGAACACTTGTCTAAAAGAACTGTCAATTTCAAATGACATTTGGCGTTGATATAAGTGTCGTTTTGCAGTTACACTTTTTTAGACAAAGTGTTCAACAGATGTTTATCTTTTGTGGTACGGCGGTTAATGTTTAAATTCTTTAGTCGTCCACGGGTCGTGCCATACTCAGGCAAATGTCGAATTGTATAGAAATAACTTTGTCTATTCTTTGGTAGAATAGAGATTTAATTCAAAGTCCACAATTTTATGTGTGTGTGTGTCTATTTCTTAAAAACTTAATGCGAACGCCAAAACACAGCAGGCATTAAACTAGCTTCTCTAAATTTGAATTATTTATTCCAACTATAACTATCAAAATTATTGATTATTCCAAAAAAGAAACTACAATTCCAAATTTTCTCGTCCATTTTTTTTTTTCTTTTTTTTTTAAATTTTCGCTGATGTCTTGTGATAGTAAAGTTATATTTGTTTTGCATTTATGGTGGGCTGGAGCTCTTTAAAAGGACAATATTAAGTGATCCGTGTAGGAGGGACTTATGCAGACACTAATGCTCTGATATAAATAAATTCTTGTATTTTCTAATAGAGGTAGATCCTCATACGCATTTCGCCTCGTCCATTTTCATATTTTTAATACACTCACGGCGCACGCCAATAGCAAGCCTAAATAGTACCTATGTCATACAACTTTAAGTCCTAAATCAATAATATGTAGTCTGCTGCTAAACAATCTCACTGCTTTTCTTTATTGAACGTTACTGTCATATGCATAAGTCCCATTTTTGATTGACAATACAGAAAAGACGGATCAAATTTTGGAATAACTACACAAACTTTCTTGCAAATAAAATATCTCACTAGAAATAGATTGTATAGGTTTAGCGCCTCTGCATTGTAATCTGTATAAATGTTACCATTAACTAACGCGCGTCTGCCATTGTAACTTGTACCTTAATTGAATTATATAAGAGTTATTTGACGTGTGGTATTGAATTCTAGCAAGATATAAGGTTGAAAATGTTAAATTCTACTTGAATGTACGTAAATGGCAGCTTAAGACTGTTGCGCAACTGTTGGGCAATATTTTCCGATTTGTAAACTTGAGTATCCTGTTTTTAGTTATTTTAGAGTCAATCTTTTTACAAAATCTGTTTTAACAAAGAAAAAATTATAGTTGATCAACAGTTGCGCAACTGATGCCCGTTTTCACGACGCCCGTGTTAATTATAAACCTAGTTACTTTTTTTTTCAATTTTGTCTCTGGCGTTTGATAAAAGATTAACGTTAAATTAATATAATGTTATCAACAAAGTATTTTTAATTACCTAATAGATTTAATGAAAATGGGCATTAATATTAATCTAAAGCTTTTCTGTCACGTACTGCAAAAAAAAACATTACATGTGTGATATTTTTCATAATATATTGTAACTACATAGTATATTGTCTTAAAATAATCATATGTACACACGAAAAAGGCTATACTAGAGAAACCATCGATTCGTAGTGTCGCTGTATTAAATTCTGCCAATTATGGAAAATAATCAGTATTGTGATATCCGCTCAGCTCCATATTTAACACCATACACTATCATTTTAGGCTTAGTACGGTTGTATCTCAAACACATTATTATAGAACATCACAGAATGTCAAAGATTTATCAATTAAAAATGTAAACAGTATTTAAGTCATTATTTTATCATACTTTAATATTTTAACGATAATTAACCATAACATGTCACAACCGTATTATTCCTAATTAAGAACTAATTAAATAATTTATAGTTATTAAAGTTAGAATTTATGTCATAAGGTTTTTGTTATTTTCCTTTATTAATTAAATGTAAAATATTAATAGTAATTATTGTTTCTTTTATTTATTTTTTACCTCACCAACCTTCATTTCGTTTTTCATAAAATTTATTTTGAAATAGAATCTACAGGATGAACAAAAACAGTAGTGTTCAAATGAATCCTGCTCAGTACCCTTAGCACGAGTTTTCAGTATTTGAGACGTAAAGTAAACTGGAACATTTACAATTTTCAAGGAAATAATTAGTTCCTTTTTCGCACACCAGAGGCGCTGTTCCATTTTTCATACAAGAAACGCTGTAAATACTGGAAAGGCGCTGTAAAGTAAAAGAGTGAAAACTCGTGCTAAGGGTACTGGATGGAGTGGAAGCGACTGTCAGACAACCAACTACAAAAGACCATGTTTCGTGCTCCAGAGCCGCGGTGCCCTTTAACAGTCCCGCGACCATTTTTTTTAAACGTCGCCCCGTCGCTGGGAACTTCTCCTGTGTCGTGGGTGCGTTGACAAACAAACACACATACACAAACACCCAGACGCGCATAAATGCGCCATCCGTGTCGTCATCTCATTATCATTGTAATCGTCATCATCATTATAATCGTCTAGGTTAAGTTTGTTTTCTCCAGTAAGTAGATACCTAGTTACTGTTCATCATGAAAGCTCGGGCCCCTGAGGACAGCGCTGGGCCCTGGATTATTGGATTACTGCCCAGAGTACCCATTGGAAATTACAGCCCTGTGCACTGGCAATTATACCCTTAACGCCCAGTCAAATACGAAGCAGTATTTCTAGAGTAATACCGTATATTTTATGCAATATTTAGAATATGTAACTATGTATGTGTAAAATAATTATACAACTTATGCTTAATTTAAATTGACAAAACAATAATTAAATTTTAAAAAATCGTGTCGCACATAAAAAAATAGTCGTAAGTACCTATGCCACTCGAAATAAGCGTAATGTAAACCAGTGAAAATGATTCAATGGTCTAAATGCCATTAGCTTATTTTATGTCCTTTGAAGTAATTTTCCTATTTTTTTATTTTTAGCACTACAGCTTGGCCAGAACGTCTTGAAACGGAACTAATCTTTTTATTTGCAGACAACGTTTTAAAATATTTGATGTAAACAAAGAAGCAGGTTTGTTAGATTTATTATTATTGTGCCATAAAACTAACTTAATAAGTGAAAATAAATAAAATAAAATCATTCAAAGTGCTGGTAGCGAGAGGACAGTGGCGACTTCCGGTTTTCTTCTGTTTTTTGCTAAGCTGTACCTATGCATTTAGGTATAAATTAGCATAAAGCATAAAAAATATGTAAGCAATTTTTTGTGTTAAACTTATTAGCCAACTTATTAGAAGAGTACAATTTAACGATAGTGGCCACATTCCACATTAGTAAACGTATTGTATTTATTTCAATGAAAAGTTTGAATAAAATGTTTATTCTATAAATATGTTAGCGTCTTATTTAACTACAAAAAGGCCATAATTCCCACTAAACTATACCGACTTGCTTGGACTTGATAGTCTAGGTTTAAACCAAGTATAGTACCTTTTAGTTTTTGTAATATTTTTTTTTTTTTTTGGGACAAACCCACCACACTATTCCCAAACCACTGCAACTCCTGAGAGCCAGAATCAACAGTGGCAACCACCAGAAAAGCGCCAAGACAATGAAGCTCGACGTGTCCCGGAGAATGAATTTACCTGTCTTGGATCCTGCACGAAATTAATCAGAAAAGAATAGTGGAGGAGTAGGAAAAATATGTTTCCACTTCCCTCCATGCAAGCAGGAGACAGAACAAAGCAAGGCCAATAGGCACAAAGGGACATTACAACTGGGAGAAGCCCAGTTGCCTTGCACCACGGGTAAAAATGACTACTAATATTAATGGGTCCTAAATTGTGAGCTGCTATATTTGATTCCAATAAAAATATAGTAGCAATATATTTTTGTAATAATGTATCGTACTACAAACATTTACACTCACAAACCCAATTCAGAACTTGTGGATTACACAAATATTTTTTTCCGTGCTAGAATCGAACCCGCGACATATGAATGACTGTGCAGCAGTCGATGCGCCAGTCGTAGTTATAATTTCTATGGCACTAACTGTGTCGTCGGGGTCGTCGGCTATTTACTTAATCTTTTATGAGGATTATAGACCTGTGTCATAATTATAAGTATTTAAATATATTATCATTTTTCTTATCTAAGTCACTTTAATTATAAACATTCGGCCTTACCACAAAAAGATAAACAGCCGTTGAACATTGCGTTGAACGCTTGTCTAAAAAAGTGTAACTACAAAACGACCCTTATATCAAGGAGAAATGTTTTTTTAGACAAGTGTTTAATTTTCTTTGGTAAGATGGTTTGTCTGTAGGTCCTCTAAAAGAATAGGCAATATGACAGCATCAATTAATTAATCTGTCTGGTCAGCTAGAGTTTTGAAAAAAATGATCACGTAGTTTTTCTTTTGTTAAACCAATGTATATTTGCAAAGATGTATGAAAATTTGAGAGTGGGGCTCGTCAGAAGCAAGTAAAAACTGTATTTGCTTGTGACATTTTGCCAATTTTATAAGTGTCGTAGGTATCTCCGTAAATTTTGGTTTACCTAACAAAATAAAAATACTGGGCAATTATTTTTTCATAATCTAACTGCTGAATTAGAATAAGGATTTTTCGATGTACCTATATCTTTTTTTTTTGTTAAATAAAGATGCAATGGGTCATGCTACACGACGAGCAAAGTTACCATTGATATCGAAACATACAAACAATATCACCAGACGCAGTTCTCATAACACCCTAATTAGCTTATAACCCAGATGAGAAGCCCTCTAACAGACACGAATATTAAAGGTTCGATCTATCTTTACAAATTAAATTAAACAGTGAAAGTGTAGCTCAGTCGTTGATAACAACAACATTCTGTGAAACTCAATTAGTTACCTACCGAACAATGTACAAGCTCTTATCATTATTATAAATGTGTATCAGCATTATCAATGTTTTTCCACTTTTAGTGTTGATTTGTCACTGCGACAGTGAAACAGAATGGCATACCTCTTTGTATTTGGTCTCGTTTTAATATTATTTATTTATAGTAAGGTTAGGAAGGACCCAAAGCCTATTTTAGGCGTATACGCGGTTCCCGGGAAGTGGTATTACGTTAAATATGTGCTGTTCGGAATCGTGTATTATTTTAGAAAGGTGAGTGTACCAAACCAAACGTATAAGTACTCAGATTGTGATTGTGTTGTGCTTACATACCGGCTTTTATCAGAGAATTTTTCAATTGATTTATTAATCGAGTTATATTTAATTTGTGATACTCCAATACTGTAGAGGTGATTTATTTGCCTACATATGTGGCTTTCAGTTGGTCTGGGCACTTAAGGATAATGGGAGTTTTAATCCATTTATTCAAAGCCAGTTGCTCCGCTCGCTCGAAAAAACACCTACAGAATTGAGAATCTCCTACTCTTTGAAGGCAATGGGTAGGCCGCATAGCACACAGAACTGATGGCCGATGGACCGTAAGGTTCTTGAATGGAGATCACACACCAGCAAACGCAACGTGGGACGTCTACCCACATGGTGGTCTGACTATCCGATGAAGACCACAGGATCACACCGGATGCTAGCAGCTTCCAACCGCTCTTATTAGAATTCTTTAGCGGAGACCTACATTTAACAGTGGATCTCCTACGGCTGATGTGATGATGATGATGACAAAAGAGCATCGAAACTTTGAAAGTTGTCAAGAGTTAAAACTGGCGTCTAAAAGACTGGCCGGCAGCTCATCCTGGCCAGATTGGCCAGAGGCCGTTGCTAACTGCTGCTGCCTCTGGCCAATTTTCAAGCCAGCTCTTGGGTAAAAAGCAGTCACCTTCTGCGAAGCAGTCATGCTAGCGAAGGAGGAGACGGGATGCGTGAGAGACAAGACAGCGTCCTCCTCACGACGGTCATTGAAAAGCGATTTCCGGCCACCGTAGGCGCGGACGGCAAGTAATGGGTCCACGCGCGCCTCAAAAGCTGTCAGAAATCTGACGGGGGCCCCATAGAGGGCTAAAGCCTGCTGGGGTCGCGGGACTGTCTCATCAGGTAACTGTGACCCTGGAAAGTAAACGGCTCACTGTAGGATCACCGTGGATTTTAGTCAGTACGAGTCTGACAGTCCCTCCCGTCCCGCCCTGTGTGGGGCGACTCAAAAAGCCCTTTGTGTAATATATGTAGTTATTTCATGAGTTGCCCCATAGCCCTGAGTAATATAGGTTTGTCAAGCGTCTTCCGTCTGTAGACGGACAGATAGTAGATGGAGCAGACATGTGTCTAGAGTG
Source organism: Agrotis exclamationis (assembly GCA_950005045.1). Taxonomy (NCBI): domain Eukaryota; kingdom Metazoa; phylum Arthropoda; class Insecta; order Lepidoptera; family Noctuidae; genus Agrotis; species Agrotis exclamationis. Next base: position 20,125,561 of record OX465430.1, read on the forward strand.
GAGACCGCGAATGGGGAAAGGTACTGTAGGACGGCCCTGCGGCAAGATGGGTCGATGATTTGAAGAATGTGGCTGTCAGCGGATAGATGCGGACTGCCCAGGACCGGGAGGGTTGGAGCTCTTTGAGGGAGACTTACGTTCAGCAGTGGACGGCAATACGTATAAGCGTCTTACTCTTACGCGCTACGTGCAAATTCTCAGCAGTGCACTGACATAACTGTGATTAAGTACTTTGTGGTTGCTATCAGTAACTCTCTAATATTATCAGTGCGGAGAGCTTAGGTAGCAACGCAGGTGTGTGATAACCACTGATTTGATATTAATTAACAGACATCACGTGTTGTCTATGCGGTTCTATTAAAACCACAGAACACTTAATAGTAGGTACTTTTATTAATCACTGTCAACTTTCCCTGGCTTCGCACAGGTACAGTTTGAAAATGAAATAAAGCAAGAAATATGACGTCTTTCTACTGGTGAAAGAATTTAAAATTGGTTTAGAAGTTCCAGAGATTACTTCCTACAAACAAACTTACAAAACATTTTGCATAATGTCGAGTCAGATTAATTTTTTTTCATGACATTCGTATGTACTATGCCCGATGGGCCGAGGCTTCACAAGTTTTATGCAAAAAACAGGGAATAAAAAATGTGTAAGAAATCGTTTCCAGTATTAGTAGGTACTAGCGTCTCTGTAGAATAATAATATTATTGTAATACTTATATTATAAGTATTAAAATTTCCCTCGCATTTATCGCCTACTTTAAAAAGGTACTCCAGAGATGTACAGACGCCAGCACATCAACCTACCAACCCGAATGTTTAAAATTTTGGCAATCGAACGTAAACCTTCTTGTCTTGGGATAAAGTGGAAAATCTATTACAGAAATCTGACAGATTGTGGTAGCTTGATGTGCTGGCGTCTGTACCTTACCTACTCGTACTATGAGACAGTTTCCTAAAATACAAATTACTGAGAAATACCGTTGGTTTTGCAGTATTTTAGCAAGCATTCCGCTGCTGGCCCCAAAGGGCGGGCAGGGCAGGGGGTCAAGGCTATAGCGGACCCGAACCTTATGGACAAGGCTCAGGCTTTGAGCGACCATGCCAAGGTAAGCCCTTCCTTTTTACCCGACTGCGCGACGCAAAGGAGGGTAATGTGTTTATTAAACCTTTATTTTCTCCTCTATTGCTCAAAGGAATTCAGGCAAGCTCAGACGCGCTTTATCCAAAAATAAACCTTAGATATAAGGGGGTCGGCTTGCCGCGAGGAACCCCTCTTTTAGAAGTGGTGTCGCGGAACTGTCCTAACGGATAACCCTGGAACGTAAAGGGCTATTGAAGGAACACCGTGGATTTTATTCAATACAAGTCTGACAGTCCCGTCCGCTCTACCTGCAGGGCGGGACGTATCATTTGCTGTTATTACCACCTAAAAAAAGATATTCGGGGGTTATAGTGAATGATTTTCAGCAATTTTACAACATCTGTTTCCTTTGCGATGACACCCTTTCAGTCTCATTACCAGTGTCTGTAACTTTCAGGCTTTCGATGCAGTGTTCTTCATATCAGCAAATAGCGAGCAGAGCAAGGGAGTGTATGTTATAGCTGGCTGTGAGCGACGACCTCTCGGCATGTGCAATGGACTATTTTATATTGGTGTGAGTACCTATATCATTTCATCACCACTACTGGCAGGTTCATAAAATTAGGATTTAATCAATTTGCTTTCTTATGCCGATTTTATGTTCCCGTGTGGAAATTTGTACACACATTTGTACTTACAGTTAGTTTTGTATAATTGCCAACATACGGCAAGAGAAATCAGGGGTGTTTAAAAGCGTGATTGGGACGATATCGTCAAAGCAAACGGAGAACAGATGAATGAGGGAAGCACAGAACCGAGAAGTATGGCAGAAAAAGTGCGAGGTCTTTACACAGCAGTGGGTGATTCCAGGCTAACATGATGATGATGATGATACCGATGTATAAATTACTAAAATAATAAAACTTAAAATAATGAAAATATCGAATAACTCCTACACAACGCTATCGCAATGTGCTGATTGGATGCATGGCTTCGTCTCGTTATATTGCAATGCTTATAGCCATACTGACCAAGGTAAAAGCCAGTCCTTAGGTAACGGGAAGCATCAAGAAGTCGTTTTGATATTTCTTTGAAGATACTTTGGACTCCAGCATGGCCCAAAACAGACACCAAATCAAAACGGATTGTTGGGCGCAGTAGCTATTGGCTGCTGTACTGGATCTCACGGGCTCGATTCTCGCATGAAAAATTATGTGTATAAATAAAATCGTGGTAGTTAATGGTTTGGCTGTTTAGCATTTAGCATCATCAACATAACCACAATATTTTCATTGGGTTTCGTAGTTTTGTAAAAACTGGTTTATCCTTCGTTTATTTATGCGTTATTTTTTCCTATAACTCTCTGGAAAAATACTCTTAATTGAAACAAACATTATTCCATCATTAGAATTGACCATATTTTAATATAGGAAAATCAAAGCATGAAATAGTTGTGGTAAATAAATATCCCGTTTTCATTTATCGATTGTAGATCATTGATAGTGACAATGAATCAGTTGAATAAATAAATAAAAAGCACAATTAGCTTTTTGACTTTATCCAAAAAAAAAATTCTATTATAAAATCGTTGGTTGGTTGGTTCCCCTACTATCGTCAAAGATTTCAGGGGGTTACCCGTAAAAGCGTCAAGGGCCATGCTTAAATCTTTACAACTTGGTTTGTTCTATAGCTGCCGAGCAAAGGCTTGCTTTGCAGTAAAAAGATACCTGACACAGTACTATTTGGGTCAGAAATCGGAGAGTTTGGAGCCGAAGGTATCAAGATCACGCCAGTAGAGCCTATGAAGAAATGGACAGTTTCTTACAAAGGAAAGATGTGGTAAGTGGTTTATTGAAATGAAGATTGTTTGTTACGCTTTAACTCCTTCTAAATCGTTGAACCGATTTTTTTTGGGACGAGACTGTAATGACGAGGAGTGCAGAGCATTTTGTGAGAATTTTTTTATTATGTCGTAGATGAATTTTATTTTACGGTTCCTAATATTACGTCTGTCGCATTCGAGCGTCTTAGCAAAAATGACCAATAATCTCTGAGAGTCTGAGGGCGCACCGCTTACGTCTTGCTGCCCCCACCACTACTAAAATATTTTATGTCTTTGAAAGTGTATTGAAAAATGATATTCTCAGCTCCTTATCAGCGTTTCCAAAGGCACGGCTGACAATATTCCGCCTCGATTACAATTAACAAACTATTTCCCCACTTATATCGTTTGATAAACAAGCAGACATTCTTTCCTAACGGATTTTTTTAGGAAAGTAATTAATTATGAATTTTTAACAGGTTTCAAAACGAACCAGACAAACTGGTAGATGTAGACTTCTTTGGAGAATGGAACGCCACCACGAAGTACTTTGATTACGACTCAGACCTGCACCCCCCGGCCATCATCAAGTCCATAGCTTTGGAGAAATGGAGCAGGGCGTACTTTGAAAATCTTAAAACGTGAGTAAAGAGTTTAATAAAAGTTTAAAAGACACCACTGTTTTTTTGGATCAATCCCATCGTTACTATTCCCAAACTACTGGAACTCTATAAAGCCCGAATCAGCAGTGGCGACCACCAGAAAAGCTCGAGACATTGAAGATCGAAGTCCCAAAGAATGAATTTAACTGTCTTGGATCCCGCAGCGAAATTACTTTTCTGATAAATCACTAGAATTTCTTTAGAATAGCGAAGGTGTAGGGAAATACGTAATTTTTAATTCCCTCTGTTTCAAGCAGGAATGTCCGTCCGTCTGTCACCGGGGTGTATCTTGAAAACCGTGATAGTTAGTTAAATGGAATTTTCACAGATGATGAATAATATTTTTATAATGTATTTTCCGTTACAGAGCCCACCAGTCTCACTACGAACAGTTCGGTACATTGAAATGCAAGTTCAAGATTGAGAATGAGTCCTTTGAATACACACTTCCATCCTTCAGGGATCATAGTTTTGGTAAGAAATTTTGGTTATAATAGTTTGTTCACCATTTTTACTTATAATAATAATAATAAATTTTATTTCAGAATTACTTCCATATTTGTTAGTAACAATGTTCTTAACCTAGTGTTAGTAAACCATAATAAATTAGTAACAATAATAGCAATAAATTAGGCGCTTGCTGTCGCGTGTAGGCCTATCAAGTGCGCTGTTAGTGCGGAGTCCCATCTGCCGGCGCACGCGGTCAGGATGGCGCTGGGGCCGCCGCGTACCCGCGCCAGTAAAGACGCACTTCGCTTTCTTATGACAGCGTGAAAGCCGTCCACGCGCGCCTCCGCGAACATACCACTCGCGCTGCAGTACCGCGGCAACCCCATCAGCATCCTGAACGCCTTAGTATACTGTACCCGCAGGGCATCGTATCTCCTCTGCGTGTATTTGGCCCACAAACTGCACGGCCACTTATACAACGGCCCAAAAAAAGGAGTGTAAAATTTTATCTTTCTTTTATTTTTTATTTGTTTGGCGTACATCATTACTTCCCAGATTTTGATCATTATTAGCGACACTATCGGATGGTGTAATTTGGCTTAGCGTGTGATATATTTTCCAAAATCAGCGGGTTCGATTCCTGGAAAGGATTATTGATTTTCCTAAATTCCAATGATGCAGTTTAAGTTTTTGTCAAAATTAGCCTCAAGACTCCTTTCGGTATTTTTCAATATTCCGCATAGTTTCGGATATAGTCATCTCCAAATTGTATAACAAAATACCTAATTCCATAAAAATGCTACCATTTTCTAGATTTAAGAGCAATTTAACGAGATTATTGATTGAAAAATGCTTTTATCCCTTGAAATGTTGAACGGACCAATTGGTCCGCATAACAATTAAAGAACAATTACAAAATGGACGTCCACAGTAGATGATTTAAAGTGTACATGAATTTTTGGATTATAAATTGTAAGACTTTGTACTTTTCTTTTTTTTGACATTTGTGATTATTATTTTTTCATTATTAAATTGACATTTATTTAATTCAATTTCATGTTTAGTGGGACTACACACATCAAAAGTGTCTAGGGATCAACATATATTTTTGCAATAACTTTTCTCCTGATTGATATTAATTAAAATTTTCTTTAAGGATTCATCAAATAAAGTGTTTTCGTTTGTCACAGTAACGATAAACCAAGTCACCTTTGCATTAATAAAGAAATTTGCCATTTTCCTAATAAAGGGATTTTTGACATTTGAACCACTAACACAAAAGTTCGAAAAAAAGACTGAAATAACAGTTTTCTTTAAAATTTTATTGGGTAACTTAAACAATTAATAATCCGTGTTTCTACCGCGAACACTAACAACACAAGAACATCGGTTTGGCATACTCAAAATGAGTTCATCCAAATCACGCTGTGGAATGGCCGCCCATGTTCGTTGCAACAACAAAAAAAGGTCTTCTTGCGACTGGATACCCTCCATATTCGGCAGAGCTCTTCTCTGTAGCATATCCCATGCATGCTCAATCGGATTCAAGTCTGGCGACTGAGCAGGCCAGGGCAGGACATTGATGTTAGCTGCGGCGAGAGTCTGTCTTACAACTCTTGCGGTGTGCGGTCGTGCATTATCATGCATTAACTGAAATAAGGGACCGATTTGCACTTGTAGAGGAACGATGACGTCTGATACAATCGTCTCAGCATAAATTTGAGCGTTGAGGTTGCCTCTGATCCAAATCAACTCAGTTCTTCCGCCGATCCAAATACCCGCCCATACCATGATGGTTCCACCACTATAAGGATGGACTTCCTGGCAGGATTTTAATCGCTGTTGGCGTCCAGGGGTTCTCCAGTGTCGTATACGTCTTGTATCCGGTCTCATACCGAAACGAGACTCATCAGAAAAGCACACGAAACGCCATTGTTCTTCTGCCCAATTTCTGTGTTCAAGAGCCCATTGATATCGAATCCTACGATTGTGCATTGCTATAGGTGGTACCCGTAGCGGTCTTCGGGAATGAAGGTTCACTTCATGCAAGCGGTTTCTGACTGTTTGGTCGCTAATTAAGTTCCCTGAAGAGTGATGAAGCCTCACGGCTAACATCATGGCGGTTATTGTTGGAGCTCTTCGAGTTAAGATTTGAATGTATCGGTCTTGTCTCCGTGTGGTGCAGCGATACCGTCCTCCATGGCGCTCAGCCACGGTACCAGTGCTTCGGTAACGTGTCCAAAGTCGACTGATAACACTCTGACTTGTATTCAGAGCTAAAGCCACAGTACGTTGCCGGGAACCAGCTTCTATCATTCCCACGGCTCTGAGCATTTCTTCCCTGCTTAAATGACGTCGCCGCTCCATAATAACGTTGGTTTTAATCAGTAGTAGGGAAACAGTAGCACTAATAATGTCTTCAATGCGTTGTATGTTTTTATAGGGAAAATATTGACAGCTGATTTTCATCTTTTACTCGAATTTGATTCACAGTTCCTGATTCAAATTATGAAATGCACCAAAAAGGATCCATATAAATTTATAAAATCATAAATTTATTACAAAGCCACATCTCAATCTCAAGAAATCCGCATAAAAATGCTTGATCCCTAGACACTTTTGATGTGTGTATTTGTCTGATTTTAGTGGGGTTATTGACATTATTATTATTATTGACATTTGTGATTACTATTTTTAAATATTATTTTGACATTTATTTCATGCAATTTTAATTTTATTGGGATTATTGGTTTAATGACTGCATGTTCATGATCAATATTTGTAATTAATTTATAATCAATTTGTAACAACATTTATATTTGCACGCCGAAATTAAAGGCAAAATGAGAGCACCATTTTGTAAATTTTACCATCTTTCTGTACCTTATTTATGCAAATAAATTATTTCTTTCTTCTTTCTTTCTTTCTTCTTCTTCACGCCCAGTTGAAAAATTCACCCTGTTAACAGGCCAACTTATTCTGAAACTCCTTAATCTTGTATGTTTCAGGTCAGAAACGCGACTGGACCCTAATGCATCGGTATGCATTCCATCACATCTTCTTGGAAGATGGCACCAGAATCAGTGTAGGAGTTGTCTGCCAGCCGTCCACTGCCTCCATGTAGGTCTTAATCAGCTTAAATAATTACTATTTATATTTTATTTATTAAGGAACAATAAACAGTACTTTGCAATATGGGTTGACAAGGTTGGTCTGTGGATGGGTGACCATCTTTCATAGCGAGTTTCTTCCGTGCTTCGGAAAGCAGGTCAAGCCGTTGGTCCCGGCTGTCATTTGTAAATCTTTGACAGTCGTTACTACTAGTCAGAAGCTCTAAAATCTGACAACCAGTCTTACCATGGGGTATTGTATTACCCAGTTACTGGGTTGTGGAGGTCCGATCAGTCGCTCCATGTAAAATACTGATATTCAGCTGCGTCTGGTTCGACTGGAAGCGGACCCCAATATAGTTGGGAAAAGGCTAGGCAGATATATGATAATTTCCTGTTGGTCTAGTGGTTAGTGACCCTGACTGCTATGCCGTAGGCCGTGGGTTCGATTCCCACCCAGGACAAATGTTTGTGTGATGAGCACGATCGTTTGTTCTGTGTCTGGGTGTAATTTATTTATAATATGTATGTATTTAGAAATATATAAGTATGTTTATCAGTTGTCTAGTACCCATAACACAAGCTCTGCTTAGCCTGGGACTAGATGGCGTTGTGTGATAGTTGTGGAATATTATTATATTATAAATTATTAACAATATTGCAGCCATATCCACATTACTATTCTGCTCTGTAGTCCTTTTTGAGTGGTAGAATCAACAAAATAAGTCCTCCTGCCTTGGGTGAAAAGGAAAGGGACTGTCAGAGTTTACCGACTAAAAATGCACCCTGTCCATTCCCATTAGATTGTTTTTTCCATGTTTCCCTGCGCTCCAGGGTCACGGTTACCTTTACAGACGATCCCGCGAACCTTCTTTAATAGCCCTTGGACCCTTGGTTAGAAATTCCCCGAGCAGTTAAAAAAATCCTTGACACGCCTCGCTAGCCACTTTTCCAAGCCATTAGGGACGTCGTTATTCCATACGGCCAACAGCCAAAGATAACTTATTTCATCACCAATCACCACTGCTCTCGAAACGGTCAAGGAAAACATCGTAAGGAAATCGATATGTCCTAGCTAGAATCAGACATTCAAGACATATTATGTGCCAACTTGCACTGGGCCCATGTGGTAGATTATGGCCCACTATCTCATACAGAGAGGAGGACTGGGTCTCAGCAGTGGCAACATTTACGCTACCTAATGTTTAATTTACTAACAGTTAACAGCAAAGGAAATCATGGACTTCTTTTTTTTCCAGTTTAGAACTTGGCATGATAGCCTTGCCAAACGGCGAGGTGTTGCCAATCAAATGGGTTGATTTGAAGCTCTACCAACATGGAGAAAATGGGAATGCCCCCAGAGACTATGCCTTCAAGTTTGGGGCAGGAGATGAGGAGTATACTGTTCAGGTAGACCTCCATTATTTTATTTAATACGTGGAAGTATGAAACTAAGATTAGTATGATCTCAGTATCGTCTGAAAATTCTATGTCGAGTTCTCTTATCTCGCAAAGTTGTCACTTATCACTTATTTATAGAAATGTTGGTTAACCAGTATACGACTGTGTAAGTTCAAGTCGCAATAATTAATTCTGTAGGTACATAGATTTCATTGTACACAGAAGCTGTTGGTAAACCTTTTTTATTTAATAAATAAATAAGTTGTCTGTCCCTTTTTTATAATCAAATTAGTCCTCCCGCCAGACTGTGTACTGACCAAAGTCCACGGTGTTCGTTCATAACCCTTTATGTTCCAGGGTTACGGTTTCCTAATAAGTCAATCCCGCGATATCGCCCCGCTTTGGCCCTCTAAGGGCCAAAGGTCGCAACGTTACCCACGTTTCGACCGGGTCATGGTCCATGATCGGACGGCGAGTCACCCATTACTGGCCGTCCGTAGCCGTGGGCGTCTCCGGCGACAATTTCTCTATGCCCTTTACACAAAAGTGATACTGATTACTCAAATATCGCGATTTGTGTCAGTGACATCCAACACTAAGAACATAAAATCTCCTTACCCATTAATTTCAGGTCCTAGTCGAATACGAATCAATCCACTACGTGTCTTCAGAGTGGGATGCGCGGATGGTGGAGCGCTTCTGCAAGTTCATCGTCAACAGTGTTCCAGGGCGAGGTGTCTCCGAGTTCCACTACAGGCATAAGGATGGAAGACCAGAGTCGGCTGCCAAGGACGACCCTGAGTGGTACAGGAAGATGTGCCATAAGATTTAAGGAATAGAATTGGGTTTTCTATGCAGGATTTTGTGCTACTTATTTTAGGTGATGTTTATGTGAACTCTGCTTTATATTAACAATTAAACAGGCATTTAGAAGTTCGTATTTATAATTATATAAGTAAATATCATTTACAACTAGGAGTTTATATGATCAATCTTATGAACCAGACATTTTTCTTATGTTGGGGTGCAGGTGCAGGTATTGACTGATTGATGTACTTATTTATTGATTAATATTAAAATGGTTTTTTCTAATCTAACCCTGGTTTTGATTCGAGACAACATTTACTAAGTTATTATTCGCATTCTTTAAAAAAACCTAAAGAAATCCAATTCCTAGGCTATGCGTTTTTTTATCGTCGTAAAATCATCAAATTAGTCCTCCCACCCAGAAATTCGCGGTGATCCTTCTATAGCCCTTTACGTTCCAGGGTCAGGTTACCTGATGAGACAGTCCCGCGATCCCAGAGGCTCCGACGAGCTCGTGGTCGAGATATCTTTGAGATAGTATTCTGACACGTCGCTCTCAGTAGCGTAGTGAATACCAAAATGTACCCTAATGTTGTCCCTGAGGTCGCACTACGAGTACAAACAAGGTAGAAAATGATTCCTCATTCAGAACCTCCTTCCCCTAAAAGTAGGTTAAAAACAAGTAGTTTTTTTTAAAAAAAAAACAAGCTTTTATTGTTAAAAAACCTTTACGATAGACAAAGTACTTGTTAAGTCGTTAAGATGAATCAAACGAGTTTAAAATCTACCCGATCTAACTACAAAAAAATTAAACGCCCGTTGAACACTTGTCTAAAATAAATTGACAACGTCAGTTTGCAGTTACACTTTTTTTAGACGAGCGGCGTTCAACGGGTGTTTATCTTTTTGTGGTAAGGCGGTATGGGTTTGCGGCGTTTCATTACAGAGTTCCTATAGCCACCTTCCAGCTCCATCATCAGATCAGCTCCATGTCATCGTAATATTGCATTGTCACGTGATATACATAATTATTAAATACGTGCAAAATATCAGCTCCATCGGAAACCGGGAAGTGGATCAAAATTAACTTGCAAGATTTGAAAACAGACAACGAGACAGGTGAAACTAAATAAAAGCTTGTAAATCATAAAAGCGTGCGAAAACTAAAAAAAGTGAGTGTATAAAAACGTGGGAAAAAAAATATAAAAAAATAAAATAAAGACCATGACGAAACCTTGGAGTACTAACATCCTACTGACTGAATTTATAATTCGGTATCCATTGCTGTTTATCAACTTAAAAATGATTTCTTGGTACTAACACAGCCGTCAATGGAAAGCGTACTAGTTGGAAGTGCCACTTGCTCCCGACCTTGGGTGCCCCAGGGAACAGTCCTAGGCCCGCTCCAATTATACCGCTAATCGAATTGACTGACTGGACCACGAATGGGATAATTGCCCACGCGCATCCCATTTTATTTACAGGCTGGTTGATTGTGAGCAAATAATCTGCATAACCTTTGTTCTTTACTAGGTAAATAATTAATTTACTTATAAAAAGTGCCCACACACTAGGAATTTCTCGTGGGAGCGTTTACAATCATACTTATACAAACACTCAGACCCGGATCTACAAGTACTGGATCTAATACTTTTTTTTTTCTTTATTAAATAGCCAAATATTTGTTCCGTGCAGGAATTGAACCCGCGACACATAGCGCAGCAGTCAGTGAGTCAAGTCAGTGCGCCAACCGTGGCGTTATAACCTTTTCCCAACTATGTTGGGGTCGGCTTCAGTCTGACTGTATGCAGAAATACCACTTTTTTACATTTTTAAGCGACTACTTTTTCGACCGCCACAATCTAGTTAGTACTGGGTATACATGGTTAAATTTTAGTCGTTTTAATCCTCTTCTGGGGTCATTGTACTCATCATAACGAACAACTTTTGGTACGGGATAAAACTGGAAATCGCGAAAAAAAAATCAGCTGCTCAGTACATTTTAACGAGTTAGGTGAAAATAAATGTACTGAGCAGCTGATTTTTTTTTCGCGATTTCAGGTTTCATCCCATACTAAAAGTTGTTCCTTATGATGAGTACAATGACCCCTGAAGAGGATTAAAACGACTAAAATTTAACCATGTACTTATAATACGGTACCTCTAGGTGACCCAGTGGTATCGACCCTGACTTACGAGTTTTAGATCATATTATGGGCTGGGCTCGAACCCGACAAGGCGTAAATACGTTATCCAGAGTAATGACTTTGGATAACGTATTTTATGACTACTGCTCTCAAAACGATGAAGGAAAACATCGTGAGGAAACTGGCTGTGGGAACATTATCTATAGGCTGATCATGTTGATGACTATCTCATAAACCTGAAGCGAGTTTGTTACGCAACCGATACAAATTGGTTATTTGACTGAAAAAATCTAATTAGTCCGCCAGAGATTATCAAAAAAAAAATCGACCCGTATTTTTATTTTGTTTCGTAAAAATCGTAAAAATTGACAGAGATATCATGCTTTCAGAATTGGCAATACGTCAATTGAATTCTGACGTCACGAGCCACCCGTCTTGAGTTTTGATGCGATGCGGGCAGTATTCATAATGCCCAGCCATATCGGGCCAAGTGATTCATTACAATCTAAACTCACCTATTTATCACATTGCTGGGCATTATGAATATGGCTACATGATGATCGGGCAATGTAATAAGTCAGTGTTTGAGATACCTTGAATTTATCACTTGTTGTACCGGGCAGTATGAATAATTCCCTACTTGTAGCCGGGCAATGTGATAAATTGGACCGTAACATTATCATGTCAACGAACTAATAAATGTACTAAGGAAGCTATTAACTTTTCGGAATTTTAGGGCACCCCAACTCGGATAGGTTAGGTTAGAAGGAGGTGGCGGGGTCGTAGTTAGCGAGCGAAGCGAGCGAACACAGACCCCGCCACATCCTTCGAGGTAATTTTTTTTAAACCATCCAGAAGTAAGAGCCCCGCGGAGCGGGTCTCCGTCGAGTTCACCTATTTTATTACTATGCCCAAGATTTGACCTATTTTATTATATTGCCTGGGTATTATGAATAATGCCCGCCCTGGGCAGGAGAATTGATTGCTTATAATCACATTGTCCGCTCTTATTGGGCATTATTCATATCGCCCGGGCGTTATGAATAATGCCCGATTAATCACTTCGCATAACATATTATATAGGTACACGATGCAATATACTTGTACAAATCTAGACTTGCACAAACACAAGCCAGTGAAAAAATTAGTTTGCGCAAGTATCTTCCAACACACGTTACAATATAGGTACTTGCGCAAGTAAATATTTTTATTGATTTTACAAAAGAAACAACAAGAGTCCGTTATTTTTAAAAATTGTAAATGATGGACCACAAGCTTTTAAAATTCGATATTGGCATCAGCCTGTATTGGCGGCAGTGTTTAGGGTCCCTAAATACGAGAAGTTGGTTTGTCAGAACGTTTGCACAATCTACCAGTCGTCAATCACGCTCCAAAGAGTAGTCTATGATTATTGTGCAGTTGTAAGTTAAATATTGCATATAAATAAGGTAAGTTTTGAAAAGACTCATTAATTTTCTGAAATAATTAAGCCTACTTTATATACAGATAAAGAATTTTTGAAAAAATAATTGCATAGCGCCTATTATCTCATCGATTTTCCTTTAGGTGGATCCACATAATTTTAATATAATAGGCAGGTAAAATTAATGTTATGAGAGACTAAAATCCAGGCTTAGATGCATGATACAGGAAAATGCAAGCATACAACATGCAGGACACTAAAATATTTTATTCCATGGATTACACAAGTTACTTGGGTTGCAAATTGTATGCAATTTAAACATACCCGCATACAAGTTATACAAGTAGCAAATAAATACACTCGAGAACAATGAATCCGGGTCACTTAAAGAATCCTAAAAATCTCGGAAACTAAAAATGCTAGGTTAATGCAATAAATTGTATTTAATAGACGATGTAATACTCCTTAAATGAAGGTATTAAAACTTCTTAGTTATTGTAAAGTTATATCATAAAAAAATCAAATTTGAAAAAGGGCCACTTTCGAAGATGGAACTACAGCATTTGGTTTTGCTTTTGTTTGTAATCTGTCATTTATGTGGGTACATAAACCATGTTGATAGTGCTCTATATTCATTATTCAAGCTGAAATTATGTCGCTTACGCCTGAAGAATGCACCAGAATACTTACAATGCTGGAAACCGGCCGGAGTCAGCGCGATACAGCCAGGACTGTCGGTGTGTCGCTGTCAACAGTACAAAGAGTTCTCCGACGTTACGAAGAAACTGGTTCTAACCTACGCAGACCAGGAACGGGCAGAACCAGATGTACCACAGCACGAGAAGACCGATACTTGGTGAACACCATGCTTCGAAATCGCTTTCTCACAGGAACTGAACTCACCAATCAGTTTCGACGCCTCGGAGGAAGTAACCCAAGTGCATGGACAGAAGACGTCGGCTTGCTGAATCTAACTTAAAACCCCTTAGACCTGCAAACGGCCCTAAACTGGAGCGTGGGCATCGTATTTCAAGACTGTTAAGATATGCCCAGAGCCACGTAAATTGGAGTATTGAAGATTGGTCAAAAGTTATGTTCTCCGACGAATCAAAATGTATGCTCTACAAGCACGATGGAAGACACAGAGTGTATCGAAGACCAGGGGAAAGATTCAAGCAAGCATGCATCGAGGAAAAAGTAGCCTACGGTGGTGGGTCTGTACTTGTGTGGGCCGGAATTTCATCTGAAAGTCGCACAGAGCTGGTGATCATAGAACACGGCTCTTTAACTAGCGTAAGATATGTGGAAGAAATCCTCAATGATCACGTTGGTCCATTTATGGTCAATTTAGGTGAGGATGCTATATTTATGCATGACAATGCCCGACCTCATACAGGTAGGATTGTGAATGACTACCTTCAAGAGATGAACATTACTCGTATGGAGTGGCCAGCGCGCAGCCCGGATATCAACCCGAGCATGCTTGGGACGAGCTAGGCAGATGCGTAAAACAACGAAACCCTCCCCCAATCACGCTTCGTGAGCTCAAAATTGCTCTCACAGAGGAATGGGAGAATATTCCCCAAAATCGTATAAGGAACTTGGTGTACAGCATGCCAAACCGCGTAAACGCAGTAATGGAAGCACGAGGAGGCAATATGAAGTATTAAAATTCAAGAAAATCGTAATAAAGTTCAAAAATTTCATGTTTCCTATTTTTGTTTTAAGGAGAGATCAGCAGTTTTTTCTTTATGTAATTTTGTATTAATAAAATGTATGGTGACTCATATTTTTTTTACTTTTATTTAAGGAGTATTACATTGTCTATTAAATACAATTTATTGCATTAACCTATCATTTTTAGTTTCCGAGATTTTTAACATTCTTTAAGTGACCCGGATTCATTGCTCTCGAGTGTACGTTTGAACTGTAGATTATTTTTTTTTTCAATACAAGCAACTTGTTGGTACCTTTACCAATGTGACGTCATACTTGTGTATGGAAGACTTGCCTAATGAAAACGCGCCTTTTTAATATCTATCATTGATTTCCGCAAAATAAAGCCTGATTTATTTATTTCATGGAGGACTTACAGCTAACAAAATCATAACAAAAAAAAACATACCGACCGAATTGAGAACCTCCTCTTTTTTTTGAAGTCGGTTAAAAAGGTGCAATACTGATTCAAAAAATTATTTTAATTTAGGGATATATTCAACTTCTACTGATACAAGGAAACCACCAACATGGACTTCGACGCCATCTTAGAGGACGTGGGCCAGTTCGGAAGGTACCAGAAGATGGTCATCTACCTGATCTTACTCCCAGCGGTGATTCCCTGCGGCTTCCATGCGTACGCGCAGCTTTTCATGGCAGCACAGGTGGAACACTGGTGCAGGGTGCCAGAATTGGATATAATTTCGGATGTTGGTCTTGTCAAGAATTTGAGGTGAGTAAAGTAAGACACTTCTCGATGATTGGAATGATGATAGAAAGCAAAAGTAGATAGTCAAATCAAAATCAAATGATTTTATTTCACATAGGCCCATGAGGGCACTTATAAAACGTCGACAACAAGTGCGAAATACACACTAACCGAACCTTTGCTTAAAAATCTTCCAGTCTTTAATGGCACAATGGCATCGATTTGGATTAACCTAAGTTTATTTAAAAGTAGGGATTTCTGATGAAGAAAAACCTGTATATGTGCGTTTAATGCGTGCGTCAATAGGCCAGACAAATTGTTTCGCACGCACGATAATCGAAACCGCGCAAACACTCAACGCAACCGTCGATTTCTTAGCCACTACAACCAATGTCACCAGATTTGGTAATCCTTTGGGTTGTTCTACTATTCAAACTTAAGATCATCACGCCTGTAATGACTGGAAGACCTCTACTGCCTCACCCTTCGGTTAAGCAAGTTATGTTTAAATCCCATATAGGTAATAGGGAGCGAGGTGATTGCCATCAACCGGGCACAAATCCAGACTCCATCGCTGCTACTCAGAAATTCCTAATGGAAAAACTGTGTACTCTTTGCTTGACACTGAGAATCGAACCAGCTACGCTATTCTCTATAATAAGAAAACTTATGGCTGGACTCCAGGATATGCTCTTCGACGAAGCGACTTGATTGAGATCGTCAGTAGCTTTTTTTTTTTTGCGTGGTAAAATCATCAAATGAGTCCTCCCACCCAGGGCAGGGCCGGAGGGACTGTCAGACTTGTACTGACTAAAATCCACGGTGTCCTTCAATAGCCCTTTATGTTTCGGGGTCACGGTAATGAGATAAGTCCCGCGACCCCGACAGGCTTTGGCCCTCTAGAGGGGGGCCCCTCATCATGCTGACACTCCTTGAGGCGCGCGTGGAACACAACGCGCCGTCGACCCGGGACGTCGGACCCATGGTCCATGGTCGAACAGCGAGTCGCCCATTACTCGCCGCCCGGATGTCCGCGCCTACGATACGGTGGCCGATCTCCGGCCTCTGCCGACGTCCGACGCCATGGGCGTCTAACACTGCGGCTGGGGTGGAGGGAGGACGCTATCCTCTCCCTCACGCGGCCCGCCTCCTCCTGCTGTCAGTAGCTTAGTGAATATTAGCAAACTTTAGTCACAGCGTGGCAAGCGCAAGGCTGTGTTTATAAAGAATAATACTGCTGATGGGACCTCATGTTGCGACTACTATGCGACTACTACCTTCATCCTATTTTATCTATCACCAATTCAGTCCTCATTTTTCTTCTAGTATCCCAATGGAATTGAAGAATGGTCAACTACAGTACTCCGAGTGTACCATGTATAAGCTGAACTACAGCGACATCGCGAAGAACTACCAGAGTATTGAGGGAGGGCTGAAATCTCTGAAAAGCCACACAGCTGAAGTCATACCTTGCACCAACGGCTGGACGTATGAGAAGAGTGTTTATAAGAGTACTGTAGTCACTGAGGTATGGCCTAAAACTATTTCTGACAGACAGTGCCAAATTAATACAGTAACAGGACTGAATAGCAATAAATTGCAAAACAGGTCACCAGGCATACAGCCAAGAAGGCCCCGGCAAATAATATAATACTGAGTAATGATTGTTAATTTTTAACATTTTAGAATTCTCTGAATAAATAAAGGATAGAATTTGCCAGCCTCGCGCATGCTTCCGGCACTGCGACAGATATGGACTGCCAATTTTCATTTTTTCAGTTTATTTTAAAGATGTCAGAGAAATATGCTTTTGCTAAAACGTGTCTACTTTTTGTTTCTTTTTTGAGGGTGGTTAATCCTCCTGCCCTGTAGAAAGAAAAGACTCGTACTGACTATAATCCACTCTATTCCTGCAATTGCGCTTTCCATTAAAAAAAAACAAGGTTTCTTTTTTTAATATTCCTGCAACCGTGGACATTCTCGTTCTGTAACATACATGGGAATCAAACCAAAGAACCCACAACCAGCAGTACCAACATACTTCCAGCGTCCATTAACTAGACAGAGTTCATGAGCCGTAATTATCAATGAGACTTACTTATGTATTTCTAACAGTGGAACCTGGTATGCAACGGCGACTTCTACCCAACCCTTGGCTTAGTCCTCCTAGCTGTTGGGGGCATCATTGGCAACTATATCTTCGGCTACCTTCAAGACACCATCGGGAGGAAACCCTCCTTCTTCATTTACCTTCTTATTGAGTGCATTTTTGGAGTAGCCACCGCCTTCTCTCAGAACTACGTGATTTGGTGCATCTATAGATTCGGTGTGGGTTTCACCGTACCTGCTATTATGACTACGCCTTATGTTTTAGGTAATAAATCGTAACAATATTTTGTAGATGTATAAGTTTCCTTACCCTCAGCCTCTTACCATAACAGCTTGAGCATTACAAATTATTATTCTTTTGGACTGTTGAATGGTTTAATAAAACTTTCCATCTTTCTTCCAGCGATAGAATTGGTGGGACCACGAAGTCGAACGCTCTGCACAATTCTATCCAACATTGCATATTCCACGGGCCTGATCTTGCTTGCTGGTGTGGTCTACCTGGTGCGAGACTGGCGCCACCTGGCGTTGGCCACCACGCTACCATTCGTCTGCTTCTTCTTGTATCTATGGCCAATGCCGGAAAGCCCTCGATGGCTGCTAGCCAGAGGAGAATTCGAGAAAGCTGAAGTGATTTTGAAAAACATGGCCAGGTTCGTTTTAATTATTTTGGAATCCTTGATTTATGAAAACTTATTTTCGATATAATTAAGATTCTAATGAGAAAGTTAATTTTACGGTTACAATCTAAAACAAAACACTAAACTACGTATAAAAAAATATAGTAAACTATTTTAAATTCCAGGATAAACGGCAAATCATTACCAGCAAACTACATGGTGCAGCTCCACAGAAAATACCAAACAGACAAACAAAAACATGACATCGAAAAGACGAAAATGAGGAAATATGGCATCTTGGACTTGTTCCGAACACCTAACTTGAGGAAGAAAACTATCATAATAACATTTATATGGTTTACAAACACAAGTGTGTATGTTGGTCTGTCTTACTACGCGCCTGTTTTGGGTGGAGACGAGTTCCTGAACTTCTTTCTGGCCGGAATAGTTGAACTGCCCACTTATTTGTTTCTGTGGCCCTCCATGGAGAGGCTTGGAAGAAGGTGGACCTTGTGCATGAGCATGGTGGTGGGCGGTGTTGCGTGTTTGACCACGTTTTTAGTGCAACATGGTGAGTGACTTTTTTTGCAGCATCATTGTGGTCAAGTTTTATTGCGGTTTTAAATAGTATCTGCTGTTCGTTTCATTACATATTCAACTGGAGGAAAAAATCTTGAGCAGGATTGGCTACTTTGACGAAAAGATGTTTCTTTACAGGGAGTGCAGTGCAAGTATTTAAATAATACGAGTATTTATGTTTCAGAAACCTATGTAACGTTAGCCTTGTATTGCGTCGGCAAGATGGGCATATCCTCCTCTTTCGTTGTACTGCCCCTCATGGCCTCGGAGTTATACCCAACGGTGGTCAGAGGCCTCGGCATGAGTCTTAGCTCCGTACTTGGCATGTTGGGCCCTATATTTATACCACTCGTCAATTATTTGGTAATGTATCAAACAAAATATAATGAGGTACCTATTCGTTAATTGCAGTGCACGGTCGTTAATATGGCATGGTCGTTAATTTTAAAAATAATTCAGTTTGTACTAAAGAACACGCTAGGATGCCTGTGCGACAGACTCTTCTATAATGCGATGAGCCATTTAACGACCGGGTACTGTACTGTCTACAGCATCATTCGATATTAATCTGGCTCCATCCACATGATTCACTAATAAATTTTCATATTTTCAGGGTTCTGACATAATGGTACTTCCATTAATCATAATGGGCGCTTTACTAGTAGCAGGAGGTATAGCTAGCTTACTGCTACCTGAAACCCTGAATCAACATCTACCGCAAACTTTGGAAGACGGTGAAAAAATGGGCCTTGATACCGATTTCTGTTGCAATCCGCCGGTCAAAGAAACCAATACGAAGGAAGGCAATGAATCTAATTTAGAACAGCATAATTGTAGTACATGCAATACTTTGTGTTCCTGTCAAATGGTTAGCGTACCTCTAGCAGATAACATTGCCGCAGTTATTGAGAAAGACAGTGAAAAAGTAGATTTTATTCTTGTTAAACAATAGCATTGCTAATATTTAATTATATTATACCTACTGTAAGCATATCACTGTTTTGTTTTATTTTAAAAGTTCTCGTCAATATTACCTGTACTATTTTTTTTAATTGGTAAAATCATCAAATGAATCCTCCCACCCGGGACAGCTCCCACACGGAAGGCACTGTCTGAGAGTTGTTGCTCTGACAAAAATCCACGGTGTCCTTCTATAGCCTTTTAAGTTCTGGGGCCACGGTTACTCAATAGCCCGGTGACCCCAGCAGGCTTTGGCCCTCTAAGTCATGAGTAACCTTCTAGTAGATTATAATATGGACTTCTCTTCAGAATTTTTCAGATTTGCTTACTTAAGACCACACTTAAGACAAGACCTAAGTATTAGAAATACACACATCAAAAGTGTCTAGGGATCAACATATACACACATCAAAAGTGTCTAGGGATCAACATATATTTTTGCAATAACTTTTCTCCTGATTGATATTAATTAAAATTTTCTTTAAGGATTCATCAAATAAAGTGTTTTCGTTTGTCACAATAACGATAAACCAAGTCACCTTTGCATTAATAAAGAAATTTGCCATTTTCCTAATAAAGGGATTTTTGACATTTGAACCACTAACACAAAAGTTCGAAAAAAAGACTGAAATAACAGTTTTCTTTAAAATTTTATTGGGTAACTTAAACAATTAATAATCCGTGTTTCTACCGCGAACACTAACAACACAAGAACATCGGTTTGGCATACTCAAAATGAGTTCATCCAAATCACGCTGTGGAATGGCCGCCCATGTTCGTTGCAACAACAAAAAAAGGTCTTCTTGCGACTGGATACCCTCCATATTCGGCAGAGCTCTTCTCTGTAGCATATCCCATGCATGCTCAATCGGATTCAATTCTGGCGACTGAGCAGGCCAGGGCAGGACATTGATGTTAGCTGCGGCGAGAGTCTGTCTTACAACTCTTGCGGTGTGCGGTCGTGCATTATCATGCATTAACTGAAATAAGGGACCGATTTGCACTTGTAGAGGAACGATGACGTCTGATACAATCGTCTCAGCATAAATTTGAGCGTTGAGGTTGCCTCTGATCCAAATCAACTAATCCATATACCCGCCCATACCATGATGGTTCCACCACTATAAGGATGGACTTCCTGGCAGGATTTTAATCGCTGTTGGCGTCCAGGGGTTCTCCAGTGTCGTATACGTCTTGTATCCGGTCTCATACCGAAACGAGACTCATCAGAAAAGCACACGAAACGCCATTGTTCTTCTGCCCAATTTCTGTGTTCAAGAGCCCATTGATATCGAATCCTACGATTGTGCATTGCTATAGGTGGTACCCGTAGCGGTCTTCGGGAATGAAGGTTCACTTCATGCAAGCGGTTTCTGACTGTTTGGTCGCTAATTAAGTTCCCTGAAGAGTGATGAAGCCTCACGGCTAACATCATGGCGGTTATTGTTGGAGCTCTTCGAGTTAAGATTTGAATGTATCGGTCTTGTCTCCGTGTGGTGCAGCGATACCGTCCTCCATGGCGCTCAGCCACGGTACCAGTGCTTCGGTAACGTGTCCAAAGTCGACTGCTAGCACTCTGACTTGTATTCAGAGCTAAAGCCACAGTACGTTGCCGGGAACCAGCTTCTATCATTCCCACGGCTCTGAGCATTTCTTCCCTGCTTAAATGACGTCGCCGCTCCATAATAACGTTGGTTTTAATCAGTAGTAGGGAAACAGTAGCCTGCACTAATAATGTCTTCAATGCGTTGTATGTTTTTATAGGGAAAATATTGACAGCTGATTTTCATCTTTTACTCGAATTTGATTCACAGTTCCTGATTCAAATTATGAAATGCACCAAAAAGGATCCATATAAATTTATATAATCATAAATTTATTACAAAGCCACATCTCAATCTCAAGAAATCCGCATAAAAATGCTTGATCCCTAGACACTTTTGATGTGTGTATTTTTGCAATAACTTTTCTCCTGATTGATATTAATTAAAATTTTCTTTAAGGATTCATCAAATAAATTGTTTTCGTTTGTCACAGTAACGATAAACCAAGTCACCTTTGCATTAATAAAGAAATTTGCCATTTTCCTAATAAAGGGATTTTTGACATTTGAACCACTAACACAAAAGTTCGAAAAAAAGACTGAAATAACAGTTTTCTTTAAAATTTTATTGGGTAACTTAAACAATTAATGATCCGTGTTTCTACCGCGAACACTAACAACACAAGAACATCGGTTTGGCATACTCAAAATGAGTTCATCCAAATCACGCTGTGGAATGGCCGCCCATGTTCGTTGCAACAACAAAAAAAGGTCTTCTTGCGACTGGATACCCTCCATATTCGGCAGAGCTCTTCTCTGTAGCATATCCCATGCATGCTCAATCGGATTCAAGTCTGGCGACTGAGCAGGCCAGGGCAGGACATTGATGTTAGCTGCGGCGAGAGTCTGTCTTACAACTCTTGCGGTGTGCGGTCGTGCATTATCATGCATTAACTGAAATAAGGGACCGATTTGCACTTGTAGAGGAACGATGACGTCTGATACAATCGTCTCAGCATAAAGGAGATGGACAAATTTTGCCCCAAGCTGTACATAATTAAAAGTATTACAATTAATTAAATTAAAATAAATAAAGAATTTATAATATCTAATAAAGTTTCATAGCAGTCTCTGAATAAAGTACTAAAATAAAAGAATTTTAAGTGATTTTATCCGTTCAATTTCACTGTAAAAAGTATCTTCAATGTTGCCATTTAATAATATCAATGCTTAGAGGAAAATATAACTAAACGCATACAGCAATTAAAATATTAATAACAAAATATTTATTTAAATATATTTTTGACGATAAGTAATCCATCAAACAAACCTTCTCTTAATGATTTCATAGATCAAAAGTGAAAGTACACAGACAATAGCATAATTTAATTTATTTACATAAAGGTTTTACTTGACTTAATTATTACCAGTAACACTCAATGAATCCGTCAAACGTCAAAACTGACATTTTATGCACTCGAAGTACTCGTTGTTCATACTGCGTTCGCTGTATTCGTTTGCTTCGTGTTATTCTTTTATGGTGTCGTAGCCCCACGCGAGTGCTCCTCTAATTATAATAAACGGTGTAATAACCTAATCTTTTAAGAGGTCCCTTTTAAGAGGTTCCCTTTTAAGAGGTCGTATTAAATCTAGACATACTTCTAGACATAAGTATTATACTTATATAGTTTATGATGAGCACCCCTCGAATCAATACCAACCTAGAAATGCAATCTTAGGATATTGGTGTAATTGTGTAGCTGGAAACCGGACTGTTGGATGTTGTGCCCATACAATGACGATACTTTGGTACTTGGGATGGGCGAGATACCAAGGAAGTAATGTTCCACCAGCTGCATTTCTGGATAATGTACTTGCAACATTTAATGATTAAATGTATATAATAATATATTTAAGTGGTTTTATTGTGTCTAATAAACTTACATACTTATGCTACAAAAAAGTTCAGTAACTGCTGTGCCAGTTTTTCCAAGTTATGCTATGATATTTACTAATTAACTAAGACAAATATATACACTATTTGTCTTAGGTAATTAGTGAACCTATTCACTACCTAATAAATAATACATTGTAAAATCATGATGAAAACTAATTGAAAAAATCAAGAGTTTCAAATCTTTATAACTTTATTCCACGACTGCATAGCTATATGTAACTTACAATTCTTAATTATTGAAGAAATGCCCTATTAAACGACATATATTTCATCTCTGTACATACTGGGGTACAGGTCCTAAACATTTTTGTCCATCTCCTTTGAGCGTTGAGGTTGCCTCTGATCCAAATCAACTCAGTTCTTCCGCCGATCCAAATACCCGCCCATACCATGATGGTTCCACCACTATAAGGATGGACTTCCTGGCAGGATTTTAATCGCTGTTGGCGTCCAGGGGTTCTCCAGTGTCGTATACGTCTTGTATCCGGTCTCATACCGAAACGAGACTCATCAGAAAAGCACACGAAACGCCATTGTTCTTCTGCCCAATTTCTGTGTTCAAGAGCCCATTGATATCGAATCCTACGATTGTGCATTGCTATAGGTGGTACCCGTAGCGGTCTTCGGGAATGAAGGTTCACTTCATGCAAGCGTTTTCTGACTGTTTGGTCGCTAATTAAGTTCCCTGAAGAGTGATGAAGCCTCACGGCTAACATCATGGCGGTTATTGTTGGAGCTCTTCGAGTTAAGATTTGAATGTATCGGTCTTGTCTCCGTGTGGTGCAGCGATACCGTCCTCCATGGCGCTCAGCCACGGTACCAGTGCTTCGGTAACGTGTCCAAAGTCGACTGATAACACTCTGACTTGTATTCAGAGCTAAAGCCACAGTACGTTGCCGGGAACCAGCTTCTATCACTCCCACGGCTCTGAGCATTTCTTCCCTGCTTAAATGACGTCGCCGCTCCATAATAACGTTGGTTTTAATCAGTAGTAGGGAAACAGTAGCACTAATAATGTCTTCAATGCGTTGTATGTTTTTATAGGGAAAATATTGACAGCTGATTTTCATCTTTTACTCGAATTTGATTCACAGTTCCTGATTCAAATTATGAAATGCACCAAAAAGGATCCATATAAATTTATAAAATCATAAATGACATGGCCAGTTTCTGCCTAGTTACTCAGTGACATGTACAGCTTACATGCCTAGTTATAAATACATAAAAATATAAATATAAATTACTAAATGATTTACGTTTCCGTACAACTTCCGAAAAAATATTTCGACATAAATAGATGTTTTACGTTTCCGGCGTATCGGGGCAGCACGCTATTTCGGATAAACGTTCCATTCCCTGTTAAGCTAAAATATGAATGCTTTGTAAGAGTAATATTAAACATTATTCTGACTGTAAAATGATTATTCACTTTTGCAATTATAATAAAAACATTTTTGTAAATTATTCGAATGCTATGAAACGTTTATTTTAAATTACTGAAATAATAACTTTTTCCTGCAACAATGAAACGAAACGACATGACAGGTTCGACAATCGCTTGACATCCGTCATGTTTTTTGTTTGACAATTTGACATTCATTTCGTTTGTGTTCGCAGCTTGTGCGTGCGCTTATTTTTGTTAGTAAACTGTGCGATTATCTTTTATCTATACCGACCATTTCTTTTCTACACGGACTGATTCCATTGACCAACGATTATCTAGTGCTTTTAATACAGACTTGATTGTGCTTACGTTTCGGACATTGTCAACAATAATACAACAATGAGGTGTATTAATTGCGGTATATAGCTACGGGACGGCTAAGAAGACATGTTATATCTTCGTTAGACATGCCTTTCCAAACGATGCTTGTGCAGTGGCTAACAATTCAGGCATGTACTTAAAACTTATTATGAAAACCTACAAATAAAACACGTTATTTTGTGATAACTAAACAGCGCAGCGAATGGGCGTTCTTCCATTAACCGGCCCGGCCAGCACCGGCGCCAACGCCATGCCGGTGCCGGAGAAACCAAAATGTATGGTTCGCTTTTGCAGGTCTTGTTATATTACTACCTACATACATTTTTGTTTCCCCAGCACCGGTATGGCGTCGGCGCCGGTGCCGGGCCGGCTAATGGAAAAACGCCCATTGATTTGTAGAAGAAATTATTACTTTGGTATATTTAATTAAACAATTGATTTTCACCTATTGATATTTAATTTCAATTCAATTTATTTAGAACCTTTTCATATTACAATAGATAAAATGTAAATATATCTAAACTCTCATATTCTACTTTGCCTTTCAGCTTCCAGAAGATGGACATATTAATGTCACCCATGTTTCTTGCTGCTAACTGCTGAAGGTGCCAATCATAGAATACTGGGCCACACTATGGTGTGCGTTGGTTGTGGTCGATCAGTAAGGGACATAAGACATCACATTATTGAATCGGAGTCACCACTTCTACTGCAATTTTCTTTTACTGCAAGACTTCAGGTACTTATGACGATGATCTGGTATTTAGGCTGGGCCAGACACCAGACCAATATTACTCCTCCAGCATCATTTTTAAATGATATTCTTGTAAGAATTATTGAAAATTAAATATTTCATTCACATGTTATTCAATGTTTCTTTTTATTTTAACACTGCAACCATATAGGGCACTACCTATACAGGTCCTAGGAACTTATCATTCCATTGCTGTCCCAATACTGCCAGTGTTTAAATTATACATAGTACATCACATCAGACTTGAGAGAGCTGGACTTTTAACAATGTTTTCCTTCACAGTAAAGAAAATAATAAGTTAATATTAACTCGCATGATTTCTGAAGACTTTGTAATACTGGGTTTAAACTTGAGAATATAATAACAAAATGATTACCCAATACCCGTCCATTGACAAGGGTCTCTTTTAGTGATGGGCAGAGGATAAATACTCAGAGGATAAATACTCGAGTATTTATCCGAAATGGATAAATACTCGTATTTATCCGTTTTTATCCGATATTTACTCAAAATGGTGGATATTTATATTTATTGCGTATTGGGTGTTTTTTTTTCATTCGAAATGACTAGTAATGTCAATAAGACTTTCCAAAACACAACAATATAACATTATTATTAGTTCTAATATCAAGACAAAGCAGCGCGCAAGCATCAAGCTCTCACTGCGCCCTATCCCACTATCTTTTTGTCCAGTTTGTCTCTTTTGTTTGTCTTGCTCTCTATCCCCCCGCGCCGCATGTCTTAGCAGTGCATAGATTTACGTCATAACCAAGTAAAATTAGTGATTACTCAAATATGAGCGAAACTCTGAAGAAGATTACTGAAAGAACTCCAAGACCGATCCCTGTGGAATACCGCACGACACCTCTCGCCGGTTCCATTCTCCCCGGTGACCGGGGTAGATGACGGCTCTGTCCGTCAGGTAGTCCTCGACTATACGACGGAGGTAGGTCGGCACCCGGTGATACCGGAGTGCCTCCCTGATGTAACTCCAGGGCAGGGTGTTGAAGGCGTTGGTGATGTCCAAAGACACTGCCACTACCACCCTGCCCCGGGCCACTGCATCCCCCGTCGTGAGGGCTCTCAAACGCATGATGGCATCCACCGTCGAGCGCCCCCTGCGGAAGCCAAACTGGCTCTCCGCAAGGTCCGGACCCACCCGATTCAGGTGCCCGACGAGACGGTTTGCAATTACTCTTTCAAAGAGCTTGCCCACCTCGTCGAGCAGCACGATGGGCCGGAATGCGGACGGAGAGTTCGCAGGGCGCCCGGGCTTCTGGATCAGGACCAGTTTCCCCGTCTTCCAGCAAAGCGGGAACTGGCCCCTCTCCAGGCACGCGCTGAAGAGCCCCCCCAGTCGAGGCCCGAGAGTCCCGGAGGCCACGACCCAGGCTTTTCCTGGCAGGCCGTCGGGTCCTGGGGCGATATTTTTGGCCTTGAGCCGTAGCACCGCCACTCTCAGGTCTACTTCGGTCACCTCTGGAACGTCGTAGATGTTGTCGTCGCTGTGGTCCGCGTTTGCGCCAGCTTCACCGTCAGATTCCGTCGGAAACGGAGCCATAGGCGGGGGAGTATGCTTCCCTCGCGATGGGAACAGGGCGCTCAACACTTCCTCCACGAACTGAGGCCGGAGACTCTGCGTCAACGGGGGAGCCCAGGGGCGGAGCTTCTGTCTCGCCCACTTGTAGGGCCGGCCCCATGGGTCCCCGTTCAGAGACTCCAGCATCTCCTTGCGGGCCAATTCCTTGGCCCGCCAGATCTCGTCGCGGAGGACGGTCTTCGCTGCCCTGTAGCCTTCGCGCAGCTCCGCCTCTACAGACGCCGCATCCGGAGGTCGGGTGCGGCGCCTGCGGAACCTGGTGTACCGGCGTCGCGCGGCAACGCACGCCTCGCGCAGCGCTGCCAGCTCGTTCGACCACCAATACAGCTAACGCCGGGCGCGTCCTTGCCGGACCCGGGGCATGGCCACGTCGCAGATATCCGTCATGGCCTCCCGGAACCACTCCGCCTCGTCGTTGATGTCGGCAGGCCTGACCGGTGGTGACACCCAGGCCTGCACGATCGAGGCTTCCAGGAATAGCTCCCGGTCCAGCTGCTTCAGCGCCCATCGCGGACCACTTGGGTTCCGTTCACTTGGGACCGGCGCGTCTGAGGTCTGGGCGGAGACGTCAAACCGGATATACCGGTGATCGGAATAGGTCTCCACCTCCTCCACAACGCGCCAGCCGGTGACGCGCGGCGACAGGTCTGAGGTGGCGAACGTAACGTCAACCACCTACTCGCCCGCCCATCGCACGCACGTGGGTACAGAACCCCGCGGTTCTCGATGACCAGGCCCTGCACCAGGGCCCAGTGCTCGAGCCTTCTGCCCCGCACAACGTCCGTATACCGGGAACCCCAGGACACATTTTTGGCGTTGAAGTCCCCGAGGACGAGCGCGGGGAAGTTTGTCAGTACTAACGAAAATTTTCGTTATTGAGTTTACAGTAATTTTGTTTTTATTAAAGCGATTAATATACCTTGCTTAAAATCTATATTTTCAGATTTTCATTTATTCCCACCCTTTTATTCATAAAACAAATAAAAACCCGTGAAATAACGGAATTAAAACAGTAAATAGTTTTTATCCACTGTTTTGAGTAAATACTCGAGAAGAAACGGATATTTATTGAGTATTTATCCATTTTGAGTATTTATCCGGATAAAAACCCATCACTAGTCTCTTTATACCCACGCAAAATAATCTGGATAATATTGAGGTAAGAGCCCGAGTAGGTTCATGACCAATTGATGCTTTTTGTTAATTTCTAGGAAATCTGAAGTTACTGGATTATGTAACTTTTACAGTTAATTTTACAGCATATTATGTTCAAAATAAACCAAAATTGGTTACTGTACATGATTTTTTATATGCTAGGCAGAGTGCCCTAAGAAAATGGGCCATCTCCTTTATTACAAAGCCACATCTCAATCTCAAGAAATCCGCATAAAAATGCTTGATCCCTAGACACTTTTGATGTGTGTAGTTTATAACAATTAGCAATCTTAGCAACTTGGCCGTAGCTTGGCTTTTTGTTTTTTGCCACTCAGGTTTATTGGTTTATCGTCCAGTGATTTATAATTTCAATTTTAGAAAAATAATTAATTTAAGTGTATCCAAACGTGAAGTCATAGACACTAGACGAACTCTACATTCTTGTCTATGAAAAAGAATCAGCTGTCACAAATGCAAATGTCAATTATCTAAATCAATGTGCGGCTTTTGGACTAAGAAATAAACATTATTTGATGAAATAAACTTTGTTACAATATTTATTTAAGTATGGCGTTATCGTTTTTACGTAGTAGTGTAATTGCACGAAATGTCAAACGTCAACTTTATCAAAATAAACGCAACGCTGGATACGTTGTTCTGTAAGTAACTTGGTTTTTATTTCACAATAATATCTCTCTCTTATAAATTACGAACAGGTTAATTAATTAAATTGTGTTAAATGACGGAATCTGCAATTTCTGCTTCCGTTTAAAAATTTACAAATGTCTCTGAAATAATGTATTTGAAACACTCGTCAGTCCCTCAGTTTTTAATACTCTAAAAACTTTATATTTACGTAACATTTAAATCCAGGGTGTGGATAGATAAGCAGACTAACACATTATTTGAAATACATTTATTTATAAGTATAACCAAGAAATCTTCACTATTCATGTTAAATTCATGTTTTGTTGGAGGTGTGTGATATGATTAAGATTTTGTTATTATTTTATGTATATTCCTTTACAGTATTCCAGAAATAGGTGAAGATGCTGAAAATACTTTATTGTCAGAAAATGGATTACCAGAGTTCAATGACATCTCAATCGAAAAATGTATAGCAACAATCAGTAAGCAAAGTTTGGAGTATGAAAATGGAGTTAGACAGGTTGAACATGCCTCAGCCGACTGCAAAAATGCTTTCACTGAAGTGTTTAAGCCATTGGAGAAGCTAGACTCACAGCTTGAACTCACATGGGGCATGGCAAAGACATTGTACCTTGGAAACAGTTCACTCATGCCCACAAAAACATATATCCAAATACATGAGAGAGCTCACAAGGCTCGCTCCACCAAATTCAATAGTATACCTATCTTCCAAGCTGCCGTCACAGAGAAGAACCGCCTCAAGAAACTGACTGATGAAGAGACAAGGCTTCTTGACAAGTACATTCTAGAAGGTAAACTAAATGGTTTGGATGTAAAGGGCATCAAAAGAGAAAGATTAAATAACATCTTGTCAGGCTTACAGAAAGAAAGGCAGATGTTCAGAGATAAAGTCAATATAGCAAATAAAGTTTTCACAAGCACAATAGAAGATCCAAGTGTTATGAGAGAATTCCCGGAGGGTTTACTTTTCTCTATGGCAATGGGTGCAGACCCTAACAAAGGGCCCTGGAAAGTAACTTTACAGCCACATATCTATGAGCCATTCATGCAGTACTGTTCTGACAGAGAGCTACGCTGGAACACTTGGCAGGCACATGTGCAACGATGCTCCAACTATGTCAACAAGGAAATTGAAACCGCTTCAAATCTAGAGAATATAAGAAGTCTAAGAAGAGAACAAGCCACCATACTAGGCTATGAAACTTATGCAGATATGAGCATGGAAACTAAAATGGCTGGCTCAGTCGAAAATGTAAACAATGTCCTTGACACCTTGCTAGAAAGTGCCAGATCAATGCAAGATGCAGAAATTGAATTGCTGCAAAGATATGCACAGGAAAGAGGCTTTGATGTCAAGTTAGAATACTGGGACATACCTTATTGGCAAAGAAAACAAAAATGGTCCCTGTATGGCTTTGATGAAGAAAAAATTCGTGAATATTTCCCCTTACCCAAAGTAATTACTAGTCTCTTCAGTTTGTGCAATCAGTTGTTTAATATTCAGATTGTGGAGCGAACAGGCCTTCATACTTGGCACAAGGATGTTAAATTCTATGATGTGTTTGATGAATCTGGTGGAGATCCCATTGCTAACTTCTACCTTGACCCGTATGCACGTCAGGACCAGAAAATACGCATTTATGATGATGCCGGATGGCATATTGCAATCAGAAACAAATGCACATCCACTGCCACCACTCCATTGTCTGCATTGATATTTAATTTCCAAGCTCCAACTGAAGACAAACCATCATTACTGTCCTTCAATGAGGTCAGTATACTTTTCCAAAGATTTGGTCACTCTCTTCGTCATTTATTGACCAGAGCTAACTATTCAGAGGTAGCTGGTCTCTCTAATGTAGAATGGGATGCTGCCGAGGTTTGTGGCCAAGTGATGACTCACTGGCTGTATGACCCAAACACTATCAGATCAGTGAGTGGCCATTATGAAACAGATGAGCCTTTACCAGAGGAAATAGTGAGGAACCTCCAAAACATCAGAGGTCACATGTCAGGCTATAATTTGTGTAAAGAACTGTACCTATCCAAACTTGACCTGGAACTGCATACCAAAAAAGCTTTCTGGAGAGACATTGTTAGAGAAATGTGGCCAAAATACCATGCTTTACCTTTTGACAAGTATGATTCCCATCCCCTTTCATTTACCAAGATTTTCTCTGAGGAATGGGGTAGTGCATACTATTGTCGTTTGTGGTCTAGAATGATAGCTGCTGATATCTACAGTGCATTTGAAGAAGCCAGGAAAGCTGATGATCAGGATATTCTTGAAGTGGGGAAGAGGTATAGAGACACATTCTTGGCAGTAGGAGGCAGCTGCCACCCTAGTGAGGTGTTCAGAAGGTTCCGTGGAAGGGACCCCTCGCCACATGCCTTGCTTAAGAATCTTGGTCTGCCCAAAAAAGTAACTCTCGAGTTAGAGTAGAAATATGCATTCAGTTAATGTATTATAATTTTATTCCTAATATTATAATGTTTCTGTTGTAAACAGTTGTTATTTTTTCTACCTTCACACAAACTATTAATATTCGTTTAATCAGAATCAGGATTTTGTTCCCAAGCCTTTTCCATGTCGTAGATATCTTTCTTGATAGTTTCATCGTCGGGGAGCAGTTTGCCGGCCGCTTTCATTTCGTCGATGGCTTTGCTGAGGTACCCTACGCGGGCGAGGGCGGCCGCGCGGCGAGCGATGCACTTTGCACGACTGCGCCGGTTGCTTTCACATGCAGGCTTCATGAGATCCAAGGCAGTGGAGCAGTCGTTCATCTAAAACACCATTGATTGGATGAGACATAGGCATATCAAAATTTAGTGCCTTAGGGGTGATGTGGTCACCGAAAGATTTAAAAAATCTAAAAACCCACGTTTTTAAATGTCCTAAAAAGAAGAAAATAACCCTACGGGGCTGAGAGAGGGGCCACTCAAAACGTGGGGGCGAATATTATATAAGTGATTATTTATGGGAATGGGATACATTTACATGACGTGAGATCGTAGGTGTAACTTGCAAAGATACGCCCCCACGTTTTGAGTGGCCCCTCTCTCAGCCCCGTAGGGTTATTTTCTTCTTTTTAGGACATTTAAAAACGTGGGTTTTTAGATTTTTTAAATCTATTAATTATTTTATTATTTTTATCATTGTTAATCGGGTTTGAAGCTACCCTGAAAATTTCAGCCTGCTAGCTTATCGGGAAGTGACTCAAAGCCTGTCCGCCATCTTGGACGTCCGCCATATTGGATTTAAGTCACATGACTATTTTTTTCGTATTCCTGACAGCAAACCCTTTCATTTGATACCCATATCACGGGGGTGGATTTCAAACAGCCAGTCTACGATCTTGGACGTCCGCCATATTGGATTTAAGTCACGTGACAATTTTTTTCGTACTCCTGATAGCAAACCCTTTCATTTGATATCCATATCACAGGGGTGCATTTCAAATAGCCTGTCTGCCATCTTGGAAGTCCGCCATATTGGATTTAAGTCCCGTGACTATTTTTTTCGTATTCCTTACAGCAAACCCTTTCATTTGATACCCATATCATGGTGGTGGGTTTCAAACAGCCAGTCCGCCATCTTGGGGAGGCCGCCATATTGGATTTGTTATGACGTTTCTTAGCTAGTCATGTATTGTCATCAGAACTCAAAACGTGTACAAAATTTCAGCCTGCTAGCTTATCGGGAAGTGCCTCAAAATTGAGTTGCAAAAGTCCAACCGGAACGACAAACAAACAAACAAACAAGAAAAGTGAGTGTATAAAAACGTGGGAAAAAAAAATTGGGTTTATTTTCCGAAACTTTGACAGTTGTCGTTACAAAACGGATTTCCAAGACTGATCCCCAAGTATCAGTATTTAAAAAAAAAATTATGTAGGTATCTTCCTTTTATCTGGCTGCTCAAGATGTTTTTTATTGGATATACAGGGTGAATTTTCTGATTGAATTCATCCCGAATTGGACGTTTTCCGAACAAGTTCGCTGTATGTCATTCAGAATGAATTCGATCCTCAACAGCGACAGTATCGAATGGTACTGTGTTTTTTTTTTCAAAAATCTAGTGATAAAGTTTTAGTTAGGTACCTACCTAACATCAAAATCGGCCGCGAGACTACTTTCATTATTTTTCGAAATTCCTCATGTTTCGGATATTCATCATCGATGCCCAGTTGAAAAATTCATTCAAATAATATACCTACAGGATATTATTTCACCATATCAACGGTGGAAAATTTAAATGCTATGTGGGATATAAAAGGCCGTGTTGTATATTTGCAACACCTCTGTTCAACACCAAATGCCTGAAAAACCAAAAACCCGCCGAATAATGGTATTCAGCGGGTTTTTGTGAATTGCTAAATTCGAAATGTAGGTATGGACCTACATTTCGAATTTCCATCGTCGCTTACCTCAGCCACAGCCTCAGCTTACGCAAATGTAGGTACAGTTCACGTTAATTATTGTAAAACCTCAATACTTACACATTTACTAAAATTGCCCAGTGCGAAATGTGTAGCGGATCTATTAGCATACAAGCTCGGCAGTTTGTCAGACAACGAGATGCCGTGAGTGTAAGCGCTTATGGCTCCGAGGAAGTTCCCGTTTTTGAAAAACTCGTCACCCTTCGCCTTGCACCATTGTGGATCCTGCTCCTCCGGCCTAAGATCTTCATGCATGAAACCTATAATATGATTAAAAAAGTAAGATGTTCAGCTAACGGTAGATTGGTTGATACGAAAAGGCAGTTTTTGGTTTTCTTACCAGTAGCTCGTCTAGCCAGTGTAACATTCTTCAACCAAGCCTGTTCTTCGGCAGCAGTAGACTCCCTACTGGGCGTGGGAAACGTCCGAGGCGTGTGCGTAATCTCTAACTCCATCGTCTCCCTTAATCTTGGTAGTACTCTCTTGGCCTGCTCCTTTTTCTTCTTCTCAACATACTCAGACTGGACGGGGGTCTTGACTGGTTTCCTTAGGTGTTTCTGCACTGGCGTAAAGGGCTTTGCTTGAGCTACTTCTGTTTTTACTGTCTCATTTTCATCGTCTGATGGAGGTAGTTCGATTATTTCCACGCCTCTCCGTTCTTGCTGCGGAGGTGGTATGATTATTTCATCTTTATCCTTAATAGCTGGAATCTGTTTTATTTCCTTGTCATTGACTTGGCCAACTCTCCAGTCTTCCAACTGATCCATTGCCTTCTTCCTTTCTGAATCCCTCCGTGAGTCCATCAGGTTGTGCTGTTGATTATCTATCTCCATTGCTTGTTGGACAGCGTACCTGTCTAATTGACTCTTTCTTATACGTTTATCTTCCGACTCCTGCTTCGCTTCTTCCTGACATTTTTCGAGAGCTTCCTGCCTTATTTTCATTTTCTCCTCCTTTGTTAATTCCTTTTCCAAACATTCCCAAGGAATCTCCTCAATCTTTATCAGATCTAAAACAATTAAATCGTCTACGACTAAGCATTTGCTTTTCTTTATATTGACGTTATGTAGTAGAAAGACTTCAAACAAGAATGGACTGAAATGCGCCTTGATGTATTTTTCTGTAGGAAATAGATCAACTTTTTCATGGCGGACTGGATTTAAGGGTACCCTTATGTGAACCGTATTATTAGATTGAGACCAAGTGTAATCTTTCACTATAATAGGCATTATTTTATTGAATAAAACACTATGATAATGTCGATGCGACCGCTCCAAATAACAATTCTCGTTGCTATAGAAATGGATGAAACTTGAATTTGGCGCTCAATGCGTTCCGTTCAACGTTAACGTCGAGACAAGACAAATACCTACTCACAAACATTATTTTGTAATGTGGCAGCTCAAATGTTTCGTTCTCTCTCTCTCCATCTGCGTATATGTGACCTCGTTTTCTCATAAACCAGTTAGCCGGTCTATGTTGGTATATATTTTTGCCTATTCTGCACGATGTTGCTAAATAAACAAAGTCGTGCTCGTAAATAAAGGATGAGTTTGTACATGATAAATTGATAATACACACACAAACACATTGAAATGTATTGTTATTAATTTATCAACAGTTAAATAATTTAATGCAGACACATTGATAAGGGAATGGTAAAGTAAACAAGGTAGCTAGCAGATTTAATTCAGTGTCGGCCGAACCTCTATCTAATTACACGAACAGATAGTTTCTCCTCAAAATGACTTCGAAAGTTCAAACCGGTAAGCCCCTTTTATTATTATTATGCTACTAACTTTTATAATATTATACAAATAATATAGATGTGAAAGTGAATTTGTTTATTTGTTTTGCTCTTTCACGCCTAAATGGCTGAACAGATTTAGATGAATTTTGATAGATGCGATCCCGAAGATGGCGGCGGGCATAATTTAAAAAAAAATGGGAGGCTTTTTTACGTTTGTTATTATATGTAAAATTGTGTTTCAGTGCTCGGAGAAGTAAAACCTTCAGAGCTAGGGCGCACCTTAACCCACGAACATCTGGGCATGAACTTTGAGCACTTCTACAGGCAACCGCCAACGGCACTGGCTGATAAATTCACCCCTGAGTTGGAGCTAAAAACTATTGGCTATGTGAGACAGTACCCTTACAGTTCAAGATATAATTTGAAGCTGGATGACTACCATGGTCAACAAGCTGTGATTTATGATGTCATCGAGTATAAAAAAGCTGGGGGAGGTGAGTCAATTTTTATGGATTTTGATTGGTAGTGGTAGGCCCTACTGTTTCCTGCTTGGCACGAAGGGAAGTGGAAATTTTGTGTTTCCTATAATTCCTCAGCTATTCTTTCCTAATTCATTTAGATGAGATTTAGACGATTAAAATCATTATCTCATTTCAATTCATCAAAATATAAATGGCTTGAATCTAGTTTTTAGTAATGTTTGAGTATTGAGCGACGTTCTGTAATACGGGACTAAGTGCTACCTAGCGTTTCAGTAGGATTTTCGAAAACTACAGATTATTTAACTGACGCAATTTTTCGAGCTGGTTTCCTGAGTCACGAGTAATATAGCATGAATAGGTACACTTAACAAAATTCAAACGCAATTTACTCGTGAAATATTGGTTTCCACTTTGAAATAAGACCTATTTCGTAATAGTATGGCTTCCAAAACAGAAGTCTAATGAAAAGGCAAAAGTTTAATCAATATGGTAACAGAACATCGCTTTTGAATACTTACTGCGTACTTCTAGGTACTATTAGTACTTACTACGAACTACTAGTACTTACTTACTACTAGTACTTATTACGTACTTACACCGTGGCAATAGTTTATAAACGTATTCGATTTGTAAAACAAAATTACTATTTTAAATCAACATTCGTCTTTCCATCAGGCACCATAGTGGAAAACACAACAGAAGGTATAAAGCGCCACCTCTCCTTTTACCAGAACGTATCCCAAGCGAGTAAGGTCCACATTGTGGCCGGCACAGGTCATTACATCGCCGACCTGCAGAGCGGAGACACCCTGAAACAATCCACTGAAGATGTGTACAACCATATGCTGGAAGAACTGACAAAGGGCTGCGTTAAAAATCCTGATATTAAAGCTGGTTTTATGGGAGAGATTGCCAGTGTGTGGCCAATAAGAGGTTAGTAGAACGTACCCGAGGAGGTACGGATAATTGCCGATACCGTCATCCACATACCATAAATTTGCATAGAAGAAATAACGTAGTACTTAACACATAATAATTAAGTTACATCAGATTTAATATAGTGCAGTGGCATGACAGGGTTACTTTGAGTAATTTTTTATAACAAACCTGCACTCAAATCGGTGAAGATTCTCTTTGAACTCGCCTTTTTTCCAACTGTGGCAACATTATAGATTTATTACGAACAGAGGAGGGTAGAAGCAGGGTTTCTAGATCTGTCAGTGGTATAAACCCTGATTCTTATATCCTCTCTCCCATAACAGTAGACTCGTAAAATAAATAAGTCTGTAAACCATTTTTTCTTGAATTTTAATTTAACTCCCTAGCTGATTTTTATATACCTACGAGTATTGCAAGCGCGACTTCAGAACAAGATCATGTCTGGGCTCGATTCCCAAGACGGAGTATTATTGTGTTTTTTTTTCAGTAAGAAGTTTTTCAGAAAAAAGCCAATTCTGCCATTCAGAGATTATAGACGTGACGATTTTTTTATATTTTCTTTTCTCATAGATTTCGAACGTAAAGTCATTCGGGCTGCTGGGGAGTTACAGCCGCAAGTTGGTTGTGGAGTGAGCTTCCACCCCCACAGAACGAAGGAGGCTCCCTTCGAGATCATCCGTCTTTACCTGGAGGCCGGGGGCTCCGTTGATAAAGTAGTCATGTCACATTTAGACCGTAAGTAACTTTATGACGATGACGTATACTTCTCCAAATTGAATTAAGCCGGAAGCGGGGGCATCACTAAATAAGTTTATTGCAATTTGCGTAGTATACTCGTACATCGATCAATCGAATAATAATTTACTTTTTATGATCAGTCAAAACGCTATTCCTAACACTAGGGCCACACTAACGGGAAAAGCCGTTAATTATCGCGTTAATGGACATTTATACGAACATTTAATAAAGACTGTTAACGCGAAAATTAACGGTAAATGCCGTTAGTGTGGCCCAGCTATAAACTAAAACCGGCCAAGTGCAACTTGGACTCGCCCATGAAGGGTTCCGTAGTAGCAAGCATAGATTAGGGATATAATTATGTTGAGTTTAGTAAGTAATATACACAAACAATAAAAATAACTTTGTTTTTCATAGTGTTTGTATGAATGGCAAAGTTATATTTGCGGTTTTTGAAAATGTACTATATCTCAAAAGCTGCTAACTGTATCTCATCCAAACCAATTTTCGTTGGAAGTTTTTGTTGAGGTCTACATTAATATTTTTTTTAGTTTTATCATTCTCTTATTTTAGAAGTTACAGCTCGGGGTGCACATATTTTACCACTTTGGAAGTCTCTCGCGCAAACTGTTCAGCTTAGAAAAAAAAATTATATTAGTAACCTCAATATAATGAGTCCTCCGGCCGCCATGGATGGAGCGGGAGGGACTGTCAGACTCATACTGACTAAAATCCACTGTGTTCCTTCAATAGCCCTTTACGTTCCAGGGTCACGGTTACCTTTTTAGACAGTTCCGAAGCCCGAAGTATCTCTTTTTCAGGTACTCTGGTTGAAGATGACATTCTGTTAGAATTCGCTGAGCTAGGCACGTATTGCCAGTTCGATTTATTTGGGACAGAAGTGTCGTATTATCAACTGGAGGTAACAACTGATATGCTGAGTGATGCGCAGAGGATCCAGAAGATATCCTTACTGGTTGACGAGGGGCGAGAAGATAAAATACTCATGTCGCATGATATCCACACGAAACATCGACTGGTGAGTTTTAGAACTTGGACTCAACATTCCCGTACCACAGTTTGAACAATGAGCCGTAGATATATAGCATGGACCGAGCATTATCGAGGAAAAAAATAGGAAATCTATCTCTTTCACTGACCTCCATAATTACCACTGGACTGGCTGCTGTTGAAGTGCTTTTGTGCCCGTTTGATATTCGCCATTTTGGCGCTGTCGGACGTCGCGGGTGTTTTTGGTACTAAGACTAGTGATGTCGACATCAGGGAACAAATATCGATAACTCTTGTTAATAAATATTTACAATAAATAAATGTATTATCATAATTACTTACTATAAAACACTTACTAATCATTAGTAATTGCTTAACTTTATGTAAATAGAATATTAAAAATAATGATTAAAATCTGATCTATAGTTTAGTATAGGTAAAGGCGGAACTGCGCGACACGACGCATGGCGTGATCAAGATAACTCTGACGTTTGAGACGATCCTGTTGAGATATTTGATGATCTGATGATCGTGCCCATATAATTATCAGGAATTACTTAACCCCTTCTTTCCTCTGTTTAGACAACTTTTGGTGGCCACGGCTACGCCCACATTATCAACAACGTGCTTCCAAAGATGAGATCCAAAGGTTTCACTCAAGAACAAATTGATATTATTACTATTGGCAACCCAGCAAGATGGCTGACGATTGAAAAGTCTTTGTAATATAATATTATTATTTCTATTTGTATTTTTTGAGCTTACGTTAAATAATATTAAAGTATCCTGTCAAAAAGCAATATTTCTGTAGGTGATAAATTCGTAATAAAAAAAAGCAAATTAAAAATACGTTATTTTATTTACAAATACATTACTTTCATTTCTGAACAAATATTTATAATTTTATTATGAGACAGCATACTGTGAATGTTCCTATTTCGATGAAGTTTGTATTTTATACGTTTACAAGTTGTGCCACACTCTTCAATTATAAAGGTGAAACCGCACTAGGCGGAACTGCACTGCAGCGGAACTGCGCGCCACGAGGCGACAAAATATTCTTTATATGAAATTATACGAGACATCACGCACTAAGCGGCAACGGAACTACACTGCAACCGAACTGCGTGGCAGAGAAAAGCGTCGTGTCGCGCAGTTCCGCTGCAGTGCAGTTCCGCCTAGTGCGGTTTCACCTTAATCTTTCATGACTATCTTATCAAAAGCCAATAGGTATTAGACACAAAAAATATTGCTCTTCGGCTTGTAGACAGAGATATTCGACTAGAGGTATCTCTGTCACACGAAGCACCAACAACGCAAGAAGAACCAGCGACAAACGTCACATTGGTACTGTGTGTGACACAGATGGCGCCCTATAAAACCGAAACTGATGACTATCTCTTTTTATCAGCCGATGTGCAATATTTCTTGCCAATACTTGAAGAATAGTTGATCGTGTCATAAACATGGAATCGCAAATCATAACAATGCGTTTTGTGACTTAATTCCTTCGCTATAAGGTCTAATTGTCAATGGTTAACTCGCGCTTAAGAAATGGAATAATTAACTAAGTGTTTTTTAAATAAGTTAGTCTTATGTTTGTCAGCTTTTCTTCTATAAATGGTCAACATTCTGTAAAATTAGCTATGAGTGTAAATACGGTGTGAGATACAACAAATAACAAAAAACTGCTGTTCCATACATTTTGACTTTTATATATGTAGAGCAGCAGATTTTTTAACAACGACCATTTATATCTAGACTCCTAATCACAGGCGACCGATGTCTGTCAACACATTAGGTAAAATAGTCTTATAACCGTCGTGACTCGACCACTCCTGTGAGTCCCCTCGTCGCACTGACCTTGAGTTAGCCAATCAGAACGCAGTACCCCGTCCCCCTCGCTTACGTCGTACCTCAGCGACTTGGCAGAATAATTTTCGTTAGTCAGATCGTCCATGAGGCGTCTAGATATAAATGGTCGTTGTTTTTTAATAAACAATGAATAGTTCCAACCCTGTAGGGGTTTAACAATTTTGTACATTTTTTAAATTAATACAAATGTACCTTGATAAACGTTCGTTTTGCGATTCACACCGTTCTGATAAGATTTCTATACCAAATACATAGTATATAATGTACTCTTATGAGTGTATTGAGAGAGCGCGCGATTGCATGCATAGACACAGAGCATGGACTGAGCAATACCGGAATGAAGCTGATTACTCTCTAGAAAAAGAGGAAGCGATTACCCGGCCAGTAGTATTCAAAGACAACTACTGGCTACAAAAAAAAATACTTCGTATCTCTTCCACTTCTTTCCTTGTATTTACTTTACAGCTAAATATGGAACAATCAATCCATTCTCATGTCTATGTGTTGGAACTACATGAAAAGTGGCTTGAAAAAAAAAAGAATTTTAAATCCTAGTCTTCTAAATCGAGGTTTTGAAGTTCTTCATCTAAATCTTCATCAAGGAACAGGTTTTCATTGATAGGAACCGCAGCGGCGGCTTCTTCGGAAGATGAGGCGTCACTGGAGCCCTGGGCCTCCGGTCCGTCGCCGGTGCCGTTCTCCAGGCCTTGGTTGAGCTGCTGTAATCGATCTTCTTGCGCTTTCGTACCCGTGTCGTCCGCCTGTGAACAATCATTGTTCTAATATTATACCAAGTATGGATCAAACTGGAGAATTTCCAATATTTTTACCTCTGAGACGACGATTAAGACGCTTTTCGTGTTCAGATAGGCAAAAAAAAAAATGCCTAGAGTTTAAATTAAATTTTTAACTTTAAAACTAATAAGATATTATAGTGATTAATACCTCCAAAGAATATCGATGCCTTGGCGAAGTTTCTCTAACACATAGTCAACTTTTTCCCAAGATATCAAAATCACTACTCAGCCAAAACTTTAGCATGAATAAAAATAATCTCACCTCTGAAGCTTCCATGCCAATAAGATCGAACTGCACCTCCCTATACTCCGTATTGTCCTGGTCTTCATCAGCACCGTACGTGGCGAGGTCGACGGCTTCATCATCATCATCATCAGCGTCGGCAGCCAGCGCCGGGTCGAAGGAGAACATCTCTCGACCAGATAAACCAACCGCACGACCAGCTTTGAAGTCTGTACGGCGCTGGTCTTCGGCTTTCGTTAGTGCTTCCTGTGGAGAGCAAGAATACCTTGATTAGATTTAAAAAGAAAACGGTGGGAATATAAGGTATTATTCTTATATTGTGGGTGAATTTATAAAAATTTAAAATCACAGTCATAACCAATCCCGTAACAACTACCTTTTCGTTTGATTTCAAGAAGTCGCTTCCATACTATCGAACTTTTTGCCGACTAAAGGTACTTCAGATAATGTATCTGACTGTACAATCATTATGACAAACTAGGTTCGGCCTGTGACTTCGTTTAACCTCGACTGACCGCGTCGTATACCGTCGCCTGCCCATGCTATTACTTTTTCCGATTGGCTAGGCAAATATGAATGGTATAAATTTATAGCACTCAGGAGAATAATTTGTAGTTTCCCACCAAAAAAATACAATTGTATCAATTAGTTCTAGAGATGAACACCTTTTTTTTTTTTTTTTGCGTGGTAAAATCATCAAATGAGTCCTCCCACCCCGGGCAGGGCGGGAGGGACTGTCAGACTTGTACTGACTAAAATCCACGGTGTCCTTCAATAGCCCGTTATGTCCCGGGGTCACGGTAATTAGATAAGTCCCGCGACCCCGGCAGGCTTTGGCCCTCTTGAGGGGGGCCCCGTCAATCATTTTTACCTCTCTATAATATTAGTATGGTTCAAACAAACTACGCAACCATTTAAATAATAAAATCAACATCCACAAACCTGCTTATCCTTAAT
Source organism: Agrotis exclamationis (assembly GCA_950005045.1). Lineage (NCBI taxonomy): Eukaryota > Metazoa > Arthropoda > Insecta > Lepidoptera > Noctuidae > Agrotis > Agrotis exclamationis. The sequence continues at coordinate 20,167,837 of OX465430.1, forward strand.
CTTCTTCTTCTTCCATGCAAGGAAGGTTTCCAACGTGATCTTAGTCTGATTAGGTCCCAGAGCGGCCCTCTCCCTTTCAATGAGGTCCACCAAGGAGATCTCATTTTTCTTCTCCTCCATTTTCTTCTTGTCTCTCTTGAGAACAAAGCCTGCTGGTAACGCATGCCTGTATATGCACTTGGAACCAGAAGGACATTCCCAGAACCAACCATACTTTGATCTTTCTACGGCTTCTAAGAAATGTTTGCAAATCTGGAATTTGTAAAAAAAAATTGGGTGATTATGTATGTTGTGTAGTTGCAATGTTAAAGGGTTTAGCTGTCATAATATGATGATGATGATGATGATGGTATCCCTTTTCCGCACTTAGACTCTCATTCGGTCCGTTGTGCGTGGGGATTCTGGCTAACAGAGCCAGCCTAGCTCCGCCCAAAAGCACAGAAGCTTCCTGGGAGCTTCACAGGCTTCGCGGAGCGACCTCATTGTTCCGAGGATTTTTTCACGTTGAATTTTTAGCTGTCATAATGGTAACTGAGATATATGAAAACACTGGTACTGCCTATAAACAATTTTAAACTGTGCTGTTAAACACTTTTACAAACTTTGTTTTGTGAATATATTTTTATATGCCCGAAATTAATTGTGTATCCTAATTCAAGTCTTTGCGTTCTTTGGCGGGTGCTTGCGATTGGAAATCTTAAAGGCACATATTTGCAAATTCGTCTGTTGATTTGTTAGAGGCAAAGACCTGATTAAGATTACGACAGATTAATTGGAATGAATTTCCGTTGGTAATAAAGTTAAGCTTGCCTATTTAAGTAGGCCAAATAAAAGAAATCAGTATTAGGGGCAGAATAACTCAACCATCAATAAAATAACAACAGTAAGATGTATTAATAACTCACAATATCAGTAGTGGGCCGCTGTTTATCACCTTCTCCATGCTTCTTCTCCACGACTTCCTTCAGCTTGTCCTCGTCCCAATTGTCCATAGTGTCCTCATCATCACGCATGTCCACATACAGAGAACGTTTCTCAGCCTGACAAAAAAGATTTTTTTTTTAAAGTAGTTCCAGAGCTAGGGCACGCTGCAATCGCGCGGTAAGGACCCCTCTTTGAGGAGTGGCTGGATAGCCGATAGGCGTCATGGCGTCCTGACCTACCGTATGACGCAGGTCCTCACCAGACACGGAAGTTTCGGGAGGTACCTGTGACGGATAAGGAGGGAAGAAACGCCTGGGTGTCACCACTGCGAGGACTGCAGGACTGCCCCGCTTGGGCAGAGCACCATAGGCGCGGGCATGCGGCGAGTAATGGATGACTCGCTGTCCGACCATGGACCATGCCCGGGTCGACGGCGCGTTGTGTTCCACGCGCGAAAGAGGGTCAGCATTATAACGGGGCCCCCCTTTAGAGGGCCAAAGCCTGCCGAGATCGCGGGACTCACGAATTAACGTGACCCCGGAACGTAAAGGGCTATTGAAAGACATCGTAGATTTTAGTTATTACGAGTCTGACAGACCCTCCCGCTCTGCTCTCCTCACTCATTTGATGAATTTACCACAATTAAAAAAAAGTAGTTCCAGAGCTAGAAATCTCATTTTTTAAATGTAAGTGTGCATTCCATGAGCAGTGGTGGCCCAGTGGTATCGGCCTCGACTTACGAGTTGTAGGTCGTGGGTTCGAACCCCGTCAGGCGCATTACTTTGTGTAATTTATTTCAACACCACTGCTTTCAAAACGGTGAAGGAAAACATCGTGAGGAAACCGACATGTCCTAGAACCAAAAATTCGAAGACATGTGACATCTACCAATCCGCACTGGGCCCGCGTGGTAGATTACGGCCCACTCCCTCTCACAGAGAGAGGAGGCCTGTGTCCCAGCAGTGGGAACATTTATAGGCTGATGATGATGATGTGCATTCCATAGTAGCCAACTGAAAGAACAGAGTGGTTTTTAGCAGGAGATTCTAACAGTCCCTTCTGCTCAACTCAGGACGGAAGGACTCATTTGAAGATTTTACACTCAAAAATAAAAGTAGATCAAAGACACATTCGGTTCTATAATCAGAACTCTCACAATCTTTTTTTTGATCCTATAATGGAAATTTCCAATATGCATTCCATAATAGCCAACACCTAAACTTTAGGCAAAAATATGCATCCATTTATCCAATCTCTTTTGATGGCTTTCCATCAGTGCTTTAGTTTCCTTACTTTTACAGTTGCCGAAAAAACATACCTTTCTCTCAATTGTCAAGTCGTGGGAGAACTTGCACCGATCTCCTTTTGTACATTGGCCTTGCTTGAAGAAAGCACATACCACCGATTTGGGGTCAGTACCTGTAATAAATAAATGTTGAAGTACGACAAAAATGGTGTAATGTTACAAAATGTTAGCAAAATTTCGGTTTAAAAGAGTGTCTATGGTTTCTTGCCCATTTTTATCCAGTGAGGCATTTTAGAATGCCAGTTTAGTACTTTTAATAGTTATTTTGCTTTGTGAATTGGACTGTTATTTGATGTTTTTTTTTTACTAGGAATAAATCCTGTGTTGTGGCTGCTGCATATACAAATATTTAAATTTACATACACAAACACCCAGATCCAGAACAAATACTACATCATCATCATCATCATCAGCCGGAAGACGTCCACTGCTGAACATAGGCCTCCCCTTAGACCACCACGCCGAACAACAATTCACAACAGATGGATGAAAATAGCGAAAAAAACCAAAAAATAAAAAATTCAAAATACTACATATTTTTATGAAATTATGCACTTAGGCTTATAAGAGCTCCCTTATAGAAACACTAACATAACAAATAGCACATTATGTGTTTCATAGATTGCCAGGTTACCGAAAATTAGGTAAGAATCAATTCGAGGCTGAATTTCATGCAATTATGCAATGGCCATACTGGACTTAGATTTACTATTGAATGGACAATGTAGTTAAAACTAGCAATTTTTATAATAAAAGATGCTTTTAAGCTACTTAGATCCAATTCCAATTATTAGTTAATGATCCAATTCCAATTATTCTCAACAGTAGCCATGGAGTCTGGGTCAGTGACCAGACAGCAATAGGCTTGACTCCCTTTTATGTGTGAGAACATAACAAACAAAACTTTGGGTGTACTATAAAGTTCACTTCTGCCTAAACTCTTCCTCAGTCGCCTTATATGGCCAAAAAGGCTGGAAGACACTGGCCACATACAAGTCTATCAACAAATAAAAAAAAACTATTATACAACCTTTCTCAACCTTTTGTGTCTGCACAGGTTTGAATAGTGCTGCCAATTCCTTCTGTTCCTTCATTTTGGCCTCTTTTTCTTTTTTCTTATCCTCCATAGGCTTGGCGGGATGGATGCCGCCACTTTTGACCTGTTTCTCAACTTGTTGGATAAACTTCTGCTGTTTGGCTCCTTTTTTGTTTTTAAGGCCGAAGGTCTTATCCTGTCAAGGGAAAAATTATTAGAGTTGTCCTTTACAGGTGTTATGAAGTACAGAATTTGGGTTTATTTTTGGGAAACAGCTGTTCTTGTTCTTAAAAAATATCAATACTTGTGTGTCAAATGCTTGCAAAAGAAATAACGCAGAGGCTGTTAGGAATTCTAGAATATTACCAAATTCCGTGTGCCCCAAATTACTGTTGTCATTTTTTTTATTTCACTCTTGGCACTGCAAGAGTGAAATCTAGCCGGAATAAAATTCAGCCTTTGCTCAATGAAAACTTATAATATAAGTAAGCAAATAATTAAGGTTTACCTCGATGACTTTATCTTTCTTCTTCGCCTCAGTCTTTTTGCTAGCACCGCCACCACCGCTTGGTGCCTTCTTCGGCGGCATGGTTATGTCGTGTCTTGAAACTTCAAATGAATAAACAACAACAAAAAACCCTTCCCCTTAATCTAAACCGTTTATTATGAAAGACTTTACACCATTAATAATGTATTTATCGATAGTTTACGTGTTTTTTCAAAGAAGTAAATATCTTCCACGGTGCACCAAGATGTGAAATTGTGGAAGATTTTTGTTCCAATTTAAATGATAACACTTTTAGCATATGCTTTTTGTTCTTACTTATTCTTGTGATGGTGTGCTTTAGCTATCCTTTTCTAATGTCTAATATTTCCACTACGGGGCTACGGAACGAGGAAGTTCTGACGTTCTGACAGTAAATGTGCACAGAGTCGATAACTATAAAAAATTGTGGCAACCAGTGGCAACATAAAGATATAAACTCTGTTTTTTTATTGTTCAGTGTGTAAAATTCATTGCTATAATCTAAGATTAAATTAAAATCTTAAGTAATTCACGATAATGTTATGATTATCTTTTATTAGATACATTTTCGTTCTGAAATTATTTTTTGATTCAATCGCGATTAAATGACAACACTGAAAGCATATGTCAATTTTGACATATTTATGAAATTCTTTCTTTCAGAATTTTATTTAGTCTGTGAAAAGCGATCAAAGCTTTCAAAGTGGTTGATTGTTCGTTGAATTTTGGTCTCGTCTCTGCCGTGCGTAAACGTGAAATAAACACTCGCCTAAATTAGGCCATGGCGAACACTGTACTGTGGAAAATTAAAGAATGTAAAGATAAATAGACTGTGCTTATTTTCATCAACGAAAGTCACCATGGAAATTGTCGACGTTGAAGAATGCCAGCCTGACCCTACAGCGGCCACAAGAAAGAAAAGTTTATGGGCTAAAATTAACACTAGGACAACATACAGTTATTTATTTAACATTGTAGTATCAATACTGTTGCTCACTTGTTTGGTTTTGGTGCTTTATTTTTTCAAAGAATATTTGAAAACGATTTTGTATTGGGTAGACTCACAGGATCCGTGGATAATATTTTTGTTGTTTATGGGTTTATTTTTGATCGTGAGTTTTCCAGTGACGATAGGTTATTTGGTGTTAATAATAACTAGTGGATATTTGTTCGGGATTCTCAGGGGTATGTTAACTGTGTTGGTGAGTGCGAACTTTGGTGTGGCGGTGGCCCACTTCACCCTGAAAGCGTTGCGGAGCTACTTGCCGCTAGACCGGTTGCTCAAGAACGAGACGGCTCGGGCTCTGCTGAAAGTGATCTCGGGGCCGCAAGCCTTTAAAATTGTATTTTTTGCGAGACTGACGCCAATACCTTTTGGATTGCAGAACACAATATTTGCTGTAAGTTTTTGTTTTTTTCTTATATTGAAATAAGTGATATTTTTAACCTACAGGGTCCATGGCCTAAGGTCTCCCCATAGCTGTCATTTTAATTCCCAGCATGTTTCCATTGTGGGACACAGACCTCCTCTCTGCGAGAGGGAAAACAATAAACACTGCATATTAATAGCCAGTGAGGCCTTATCGCCCTCTTGGCATAATAATACTTAGGTATTTTTCATGCAAAACAATATTTATATTTAGTAATAATAATAACCAACATAATTATCCATAGAGTTACATTATTTTGAAAACAAATAACATTATATATATATATATAGCACTTAGTCACAGCTGAGCTGCATTATCCTGTCTCTATTTTAAGTAGGTATCTACCTATTCCAAGGCAATTTTTGATCCTTTTACAATTTATTCACATAAAAATCTATGCTTATCAAATCTATATTATGTTAAAAAAATGATGCTCCACACTTAACACATCCTTTTAAATAGTAATAATTTGTTCATGATTCATAAAAAAACATCACCAAAATATAATTATGTTTTATCAGTGCACTGTCATAGATAGGCTAAATAGATTATTATTATCTTTGATTGAAAAAAAACAAATTCTTATCTCTGATATCTGTTTGAAATTGGAAGCAAGGTTCATTCAAAGTACCTGCTATCTTCATGAATATTCTAAAGTATGTATTAAATAACAATAACAGATACTTGAGAATTATTCTCATGTTATTATTGTATTGTATATTGTATCCATTCAAGAAGTTTTTTTTAGTATTACCAAGGTTTTTCAGTAAGTAGTTAAGTAGGTACCTACTTGGTACATCCATTAACAAAACATTTTGTATTTACAAAAAATATGACTTCATATTTTTATCTTCAATGAGTTTATGTCTGAGTTCATTGTGAAGGTCAAAAGTATTTTATCTACTATCATGCTATTAATCCTCTATAAAAGAACCTATAACAATTAGCTTATTGCCAACATTAAAACACTCAATGATATTATGATCATTATATCATATATCCAAACGCGTGATATTATGAATATCAAAAAAAGAACATTCTCATGCAATGACATTTTCACCACCAGATCGCTAAAATTTGATGATGATGATTATACAACAGTTGCATAAATAACTATTATTTAACTTCAGCATTTTATTCCTGATGTTATAAAAACAGCACAAGCTCTTATTAGATTACACTAACTCTACCGAATACTTAAAGTAATTAACATAATATGAAGCAACAAAAAAGTACCAGTCAGCTTCACAATAGAACTCTTTTTATATTTATAACATACTTATAAAAGTCTTTATGCCACACATAAATTTCTTATATTCAAGGTAAGGTAATAACTAAAATAGTCTTACGCCTAACACACAAACAACCACCCTAGCCTACGGGTGTAGGGGCCAAGGTCACATAAAATATCAGCATTGTTAATCCTTTATGCCTTATTTTCAAGGCTGGCAACTTTATGGTGACCATAAAAAAGAAACATAATCTACCCATAGAGCCTTGGACAGTGTAGCATTAATATTTAAAGATAAAACATACAAAGAAAGGCCCTGGCCTTTAGACAAATATGTTTTGCAATGCATTATTAAGGGGATGGAACGAGCTTATGTAAATTATTTACGAAATGTACCCATTAGGTATTCTCATTGCATTAAATAGTTAGGTACCAAAAAAAAGGATGTGGTGGTAACATATTTGAGGAACCCTTTTGAATAATACATGCTAGGCAATAGTTATTTGTTATGCAAGGCTGCAAAGATGGTTTTTGACGCGAGTACTTGAATTGAAAACTGAGCGAAGGATTCTAGGATCGAACTGCGACCGAAGCGAGCGGTTCAAATATAGAATCCTGAGCGTAGCGAAGTTTTCAAAGGTACGAGACGCAGAATAACTTTGCTGTCTCACGCAACACACAACTTTTCACTCACTACAGCGAGGAAACGCAGTGGGGCCGGCTCGCCTGTCAGTGTAGAAAAAAAATTGAATAGAAGACGTATTCGAATTCGAACACTTTACGCGCTAGCGCGCGGAGTTTTGCGCTCAGATTTCGAATGACAAATAGAATCTTTCCGAGCGTGTGAGGTGAAAAAATATTTAAGTTCCTCTATACTAGTTCTAAGACAAAACACGAAAACTAATAATTTTTGCCATAAAAAATACCTTACCGAGACTAATGAATTCTGTAATAAAATATTATTCACATTTCAATATAATTATGCAGTTAATTTTAAGCAAAACAAAGTCACTTTCTTTTTAACATCACTGTGAAATTCATATCGTGTAGTGAACGAGTGGCGCCAGTAGCGGGAATCAGTATATCCATGCGTCCAGCATGTTTTTTATCGGTAATATTTATTTGACAAGGCATTCTGATGTTTTTCTTTTATCTAGAACGGCAAACAAACCGGTCTTGAATATAATTAGCATTACTCTTGTTGTCTTAAAACAAAATAAAATTCTTCTTCATCTTTCTTCTTCTTCCTGCCCTTATCCCATTCTACTTGGGGTCGGCGCAACACGTTTTCTTCTTCCATTCTCTCCTATCAGACGTCACAGTATCATTTACTCCTTTTTCTTTCATATCATTCCTTAGACAATCCATCCATCTTTTCTTTGGCCTTCCTCTTCTTCTCCATCCATCAACATTCATACTCATCACTCTCTTAGTCACATGGGTGTCAACCCTCCTCATCACATGTCCATACCAAGATAGACGATTCCCTTTCATGTAAGATCCAAAAACTCTCATTCTTCTTACTGCTCCTTTTTATGACCACTTATTGTAACGGTGGTAGTAAGTACTGTACGATATTTTGCATTCAATCATTATTTGACGGACTATGCATCGTGGACCAATTACCTCAAGAAGAAAAAAACAATTATGGTTCATGTATTTCAAGAACGAAGTCCAATCGTTTAGATTCGCGCGCATGCGGGACTGGTTTCTGACGTTCGTCTGTTATCTCGAACGGCAAACAAACTGGTTCTGATTACATTAGATCTGTGCGATCAAAATGTTTCCTTGTTAGCACTATCATTTACCGTTCATGTTTGCGATTTGGCCGCAACTGCAATACGTTTCATGGAAATGCAGCTATTTATATCTTTAGGTTTTCATTTGTTATCCCATGATTGACTAAGGCGGCCGATGATTTTTTTATATTTTCGTTCGTGTCTGACTACAATCTAGCGTGATGGTAAGCGAAGACGTGGTCGACGGTGAAGCACACTTGCCTAGAAGTACCTATTCCTACACTCTTGAATCGAAGACCCCAAGGTTGCTAGACATCAGAAAACACTTAAGACAGCTTATAAAAACCCACGTTTTTAAATGTCCGAAAAATAAGAAAATAACCCTACGGGGCTGAGAGAGGGGCCACTCAAAACGTGGGGGCGTATATTAATTAAGAGATTATTTATGGGATATATTTACATGACGTGTAATAGATCGTGGGTGTAACTTGCAAAGATACGCCCCCACGTTTTGAGTGGCCCCTCTCTCAGCCCCGTAGGGTTATTTTCTTATTTTTCGGACATTTAAAAACGTGGGTTTTTAGATTTTTTAAAATCTATTAATTATTTTATTATTTTTATCTTTGTTCATCGGGTTTGAAGCTACCCTGAAAATTTCAGCCTGCTAGCTTATCGGGAAGTGCCTCAAAGCCTGTCCGCCATGTTGGACGTCCGCCATATTGGATTTAAGTCAAGTGACTATTTTTTTCGTACTCCTGACAGCAAACCCTTTCATTTGATATCCATATCTTAGGGGTGCATTTCAAATAGCCTGTCTGCCATCTTGGACGTCCGCCATATTGGATTTAAGTCACGTGACTATTTTTTTCGTATTCCTGACAGCAAACCCTTTCATTTGATACCCATATCATAGGGGTGGATTTCAAACAGCCAGTCCGCCATCTTGGGGAGGCCGCCATATTGGATTTGTTATGACGTTTCTTAGCTAGTCATGCATTGTCATCAAAACTCAGAGCGTGTGCAAAATTTCAGCCTGCTAGCTTATCGGGAAGTGCCTCAAAATTGAGTTGCAAAAGTCCAACCGGAACGACAAACAAACAAACAAACAAGAAAAGTGAGTGTATAAAAACGTGGGAATAAACGGACTGCTCGAGCAGTTAGCCAGTGATCAACATACACGGACGGTTTAGCAGGCAAATTCAACTGCTTACGCGGAAACTGCCATTGCTTACTGCTCCAGCAAACGGTTTAAACTCCTCCTGAAGTAGTTCGATTGCTCGAGCGTTTCCGTGTCATAGAAGACTGTAGTTTGTTATGCAGTCAGAGCTAAAAGCAGTCGACACTGACTGATTCAAGGAGTCCATGTTTGGCCGACCTGAGTCTTTGGAATCTTCCTGGACATCAGTACTCCGTACTCCTTTAACAAATGATACAAAAAGAGTAAAATAAAAAAACTTTTTCAAAAAAAAATGTAACCGCCTTCAAAAACAACCACAAAAAAGGGTAAAATAACCTACAAAATAACTTTTCTTTCAGAAGTCGGTGCCTTTATTTTTTATCATTTCATTGTCTTTTTTGCCACCGACTTCTGAAAGAAAAGTTATTTTGTAGGTTATTTTACCCTTTTTTGTGGTTGTTTTTGAAGGCGGTTACATTTTTTTTTGAAAAAGTTTTTTTATTTTACTCTTTTTAGTTTAAATATTGAACCCAAATTCTCGTCAAATAAATCATTCTCTTACATGTGCACTAAAATTTTGTAATCCTTAGCACCGGTAACAAAATCGCTCACGCGCACAATAAGTTAATAAAATTCCCTAAGTATCTCAAAAACTACTGAACAGATTTTGATGAAACTTGCAGTATTCCGTAAGTTAAACAATACCTAGTACAACAAAAAAAGAATTACTTAAATCGGACTTGTAGTTCCGAAGATATGCGAACACAAACTAAATCAGTCGATGCTTACTCCTTACTGTTAAGGAGTTGTACCTTCCATCATCAGCTCAGCTACATGAGATGATGATTATCATACGCAAGTACTTAAATTACTTCATAAAATTTGCGAAAAACGATGTGCGGGCCTATAAAATTTGAGGGTTGCCCTCGATTTCCCCGGGATCCCATCATCAGATCCTGAACTGATGATTATGGGACCACTTGGGAAGTATACCCTTTCAAACAGAAGAAAAAAAATCCAAATCAGCCCAGGCGTCTTCGAGAAATCGGGGAACATACATAAAAAAAAAAAAAAGATTCCGACGAATTGAGAACCTCCTCCTTTTTTTGAAGTCGGTTAAAAAGACTTTTCATTAAAGCTGCTGCTAAGACAACGACTATACAAATGGTCGTTGTGCTAAGTTATGCCGCCTGTGGATATGATAAAAGCAGACCGCCATTTTTCCCACGTTTTTATACACTCACTTTTCTTGTTTGTTTGTTTGTATGTTTGTTTGTTTGTCGTTCCGGTTGGACTTTTGCAACTCAATTTTGAGGCACTTCCCGATAAGCTAGCAGGCTGAAATTTTGTACACGCTTTGAGTTCTGATGACAATACATGACTAGCTAAGAAACGTCATAACAAATCCAATATGGCGGACTGGCTGTTTGAAACCCACCCCCATGATATGGGTATCAAATGAAAGGGTTTGCTGTCAGGAATACGAAAAAAATAGTCACGGGACATAAATCCAATATGGCGGACGTCCAAGATGTCAGACAGGCTATTTGAAATGCACCCCTGTGATATGGATATCAAATGAAAGGGTTTGCTATCAGGAGTACGAAAAAAATAGTCACGTGACTTAAATCCAATATGGCGGACGTCCAAGATGGTAGACTGGCTGTTTGAAATCCACCCCCGTGATATGGGTATCAAATGAAAGGGTTTGCTGTCAGGAATACGAAAAAAATAGTCATGTGGCTTATGCTAGGCTAGGCTATTGATCCAATATGGCGGACGTCCAAGACGGCGGACAGGCTTTGAGGCACTTCCCGATAAGCTAGCAGGCTGAAATTTTCAGGGTAGCTTCAAACCCGATGAACAATGATAAAAATAATAAAATAATTAATAGATTTAAAAAATCTAAAAACCCACGTTTTTAAATGTCCTAAAAAGAAGAAAATAACCCTACGGGGCTGAGAGAGGGGCCACTCAAAACGTGGGGGCGTATCTTTGCAAGTTACACCTACGATCTCACGTCATGTAAATATATCTCATAAATAATCCCTTAAATAATATACGCCCCCACGTTTTGAGTGGCCCCTCTCTCAGCCCCGTAGGGTTATTTTCTTCTTTTTAGGACATTTAAAAACGTGGGTTTTTAGATTTTTTATTTCACTTTAAGGCGAAAGCTACGGTCTGTTCCCAGTCAATCTCCCGCGAACGGCGCAGAAGTCAACATTTTTAGTTTATTTGGGGTTTTTGCGTAATTGGAAAATGTTTAAGTCCTGGGAATAGTCGCCGCGGTTATCGGATATTACATTTTGTTGAAATGGGTCATATATGGGTGAATTAGGTGTACCTCGCGGTTTCACTCCCGCTGTTCGGTTCCTATTGGCCGTAGCGTGATGTTAAATAGCCTATAGCCTTCCTCGATAAATGCTCTATGGAACACAAAATTATTTTTTCAATTCGAGCCCGTAGTTCCTTAGAAACTTTTCAGCTTTCTAATATTAGTATAGATATCTTTGAACAGATCAAACCAAGAGCCACAGTAATCAGAAAATCAATACCTCTTGAAATAATTAAACGTGACGTGGCCTTTCACGACACATGCTGTCCAAAAATCAAAAACAATATATCTTCGAAGAGAAAAATCCAATGGAAACTATTATTCACTCATTTATTCGGCAGTTCGCATTTTTATTGGGCACGGTTCCAAACTCCAAGCTGTAACTGAGATCAAAATCGTGAGCCACAGATCGTGAATGATCTCGAATCAGCGATGTGGAAGCTTTAGCTAAAACTCTTCATGCATGAGAGGATCTTCAACGAGGCAGGGATTCCTCAATTGCCTCAAAGGTCATAAATACTAATTACCTTATTCACTCAACTTGTTAATGATAGTATACGTAATTATGATGATTGTTTTAATGACAATCTTATCTTGTTTTTTTACGCCTTGACTTTGCTATACATCGTGGACACTGATGACTTATGAATTGATGACCACCTAATCTTATAAATCATTATTATACGTATTGATTTATGAATTCGGTTCCATGCAACTAAAAATAAAGGTGCGTAAGTATAATGTAACTTCTCACTTAATTTTCTAAATATGAAAGTTCGTATGTTTGACTAGAAAGGCTAAACGGATCTTGATGAAATATAGCTCAGAGATGTTATCGTTTGGAATTATTTTCGAGTTACAAAGGGCTAAACCGCTCGCGCTGACAACAATAATAAAAATGCATCTGTCAAGTAAAAATTTATTCAAATCTATTAATACTTACGCAGTACCCGTACTCACGTATTCTTTCGGTGTCACAAAATGGTCTAACACAGAACTACATGCACTCGAAGTCAAAACAAGAACCACACTGACACAACATAGATATCATCATCCCAAATCAGCAATAGAGAGAGTTATATTGTCCAGACAAGAAGGCGGCAGGGGATTAATTGAAATATCACATCTTCATAAAAGACAAGTCATAAACCTTAAACAATTTTTCATGCGAAAGAAAAACGATAGTCACCTACACAAAACAATTACAGAAATAGATAAACAATACACACCACTAAACCTTAGCGAAGATAGCAATACTGAGACAATAGATAAAGCGAGACATATAGAAGAGATACTTAGAAAGTGGAAGCATAAAGAACTGCATGGAAGACATCTCAACGATCTACACCAAACACACATTGATAAAGAAGCTTCTAACAAGTGGCTGGAACTAAGCGAACTATTTCCGGAAACAGAAGGGTTTATGTTAGCCATTCAAGACCAAGTCATCAATACTAAAAATTACCGTAAATACATTATTAAAGATAGTACAGTAAGGAATGATTTATGTAGAAAATGTCACAGTAAACCTGAAACAATACAACACATCACAGGAGCTTGTAGCACACTAACTCAAAACGACTATACCCACAGACATAATCAACTAGTTAACATCATACACCAGAAACTCGCAATCAAACTCAATCTCATGCAGGACCCATACACACCATACTACAAGTACTCACCTAAAGCTACTTTGGATAATCAATTTTACAAAATGTATTACGACAGAGCGATAATTACTGATCACACCATTTACAACAACAGACCGGACTTAACACTTGTTGACAAAGAAAATAAACACACATATATAATTGATATTGCAGTCCCTAACACTAATAACATACAAAAAACTATCTCAGAGAAAATCAGGAAATATACAGAACTACAAGAGGAAATTACTCGAGTTTGGAAAATGAATAGAGTCACAATAGTCCCAATTGTTATATCAACAACAGGTGTTATTCCGAAACAAATTTTCAATACTTTTAATACACTTAGTCTGTCTAAATACACATATCTCACACTACAAAAAGCCGCCATACTAAACACTTGCCGAATAGTCAGAAAATTTTTACAACTAGACTTAGTAATTCCACAGCAGTACAAAATGATTTACAACCACAAACAGATAACTAGGATCTCGCCTTGGTTCACACCCGTGAGATTCTATAAATACCAGGATAAATTAACCTGAGAAAAACGAAAGTTTGAAACCATAATAATAATAATAGCCTCGACGAACATCTTTCGAGGCTCTCATTAGGGGGTTGGATCAAGGGCCTGATTCAGAAGGCAGTTCTCCTCGATACGGCTCGCATTGTGAGGAGGTTCCTGTCTCTGGAGCCCTAACCACCGGTAGCTTGGACCCTGCTCCCACACCGGTGGATCACTATTTTTATATTTTTAAATGTTTTTTTATTTATTTTTTGTAAAAATATTTAAAAAAATGTATAAATATGATTGTAAAGATAAATAAACGACATAATAATAATATTCCACAACTATCACACAACGCCATCTAGTCCCAAGCTAAGCAGAGCTTGTGTTATGGGTACTAGACAACTGATAAACATACATATTATAGATAAATTACACCCAGACACAGAACTAATGATCGTGCTCATCACACAAACATTTGTCCTGGGTGGGAATCGAACCCACGACCTCCGGCATAGCAGTCAGGGTCACTAACCACTAGACCAACAGGCCAGTCAAAAATTATATTAAATAATCTATATATATAAAAGAAAGTCGTGTTAGTTACACTATTTATAACTCAAGAACGGCTGAACCGATTTGGCTGAAAATTGGTGGAGAGGTAGCTTAGAACCAGGAGAAACATATAGGATACTTTTTACCTTTTTTTATTTTGTTTTATTTTATCCCGTTTCCGTGGGACGTGACATAAAACGTGGTATAATAAAACGCACCTGACATGGAATGCCAACAAAACGAAAATCAAAACATCAAATTGACCAATCGATGTGTTTGTATTGAGTTTCTAAGCTTATTGTGCCGATATTATCATCATTATCAATGCCATGCAGCCACCAAGACGATCAAATTTTTATCCTGTTTCCGTGAGACGTGACATAAAACGTAGTAACATGATCACGAAAAAGGTGTTGGATCTGAAAAAGTACTAGGAAAACATGAAGAAGAAGAAGAAGAATGTTCAAGCCACCCAGCGCCCACCGGTCTTCAATGCTAAAAAAGTATTTCGGTGAATACTGAACACCCAAAAAATCTACTAGAACTGCATAAATTCAATACAACCATACGACGAAAAAACGCCTGGGTGTCACCACTGCGAGGATCGTCCGGAGGACACGGTGGAGCATACGGTGCAGGGCTACCCCGCCTGGGCAGAGCACCGCCGTGTCCTCACGACGGTGATAGGCGGAGACCTCTCGCGCCTGACAGTGGTCGAGGCCATGCTGCGGGGCGAGACGGAGTGGGAAGCGGTCGCCTCCTTCTGCGAAGCACTGATGCTATGGAAGGAGGAGGCGCACCGCGTGAGGGAGAGGACAGCGTCCTCTCACCACCCCAGCCGCAGTGGTACTACACACTACAGCCTACGGTGACGGACGTCGCCAGACGATCTCCAGCCACCGTAGGCTCGGGCATGCGGGCGGCGAGTAATGGGTGACTCGCAGTCCGACCTTGGACCATGCCCGGGTCGACGGCGCGTTGTGTTCCACGTGCGCCTCAAAGAGTGTCAGCATTATGACGGGGCCCCCCTTTAGAAGGTCAAAGCCTACCGGGGTCGCGGGTCTTACCTACGATTTACCTTGACCCCGGAACGTAAAGGGCTATTGAAGGACACCGTGGATTTTATTCAGTACGAGTCTGACAGTCCCTCCCGCTCTGCCCTGGGTGGGAGGACTCACATGATGATTTTGCCATGATAAAAAAAATGATAGTTGCGTTTAGCCACCAACTTTTCAATTGAATTAAAACTCCTTGGATATGCCTGGCTTACCACTGCACAATTTACGAATGAAGGTTGGCTTCGTAGTCATCATGCTTCGAAACATAAACCAACCAAAGCTGTGCAACAGAACGCGTTTGGTGGTATGTAAATTGATGAACAATGTGATTTACGCGACGATACTCAAAGGAAAATTCGAAGGTGAGGAATCATTTCGAGGATCCCAAACGATATGCCGTTTTAGTTTTACGTCCTCAATTTGCGATCCGTCTTGCATTCGCCATGACCATTAACAAATCACAAGGCCAATGCTTGAAAGTTTGTGGTCTGAATATAGAAAATCCATGTTATTCACATGGTCAGTTAGATATATATGTGGCATGTTCACGGGTCGGATGACCATCTGCGATTTGTTCTTTCGCGTGATAATAAAACAAAAAATGTCGTCTATCACAACGTGCTTCACTGCAATCCATGCACCAAAATACATGGCTAATAAAGAATCATTGATGTTTGACTAGATTTTTTAGAATTATATTTGATATCCTAATAAAAAATCGAAAATCTGCTCATTTATTGCCTCTAAGGCGGAACAAAATTCGCCGGGGTCAGCTAGTATTATATAATTACTAGATCCTTAACATTGCAAGAAAAGGCTATAATTTTTGGGTACTGGCAAAAGATCGTCTGTGACTGTGACCTCCCGAACCTGACTAAACAATCAACGTCGAATACTTTTTTTTCATAGAATATTATAAGATGGGAAGCGTAGAACATTCGAAACATAATTATTTCGCAGCAAGATTTCTCTGTCTCTACTGGGTGACAAATAAAACATTTAATTTTGTCACCACGCCTGCCCAATCGGGCCGACTCCATAAATCCTACATGTGTGTAGTGTAGAATAATAAGAATAATTTTAAAATATCACACATTTGGATATTATTATTTTTATCATCTCCAAATTTAATAATTACTCAACACGAGGTAGCTAAATTTAAATCAAGAATCTTGAAAACCAACAAGAATTTAGTTTCGTGCTCACGCGCATGTGAAAACACATTGTTTTTACGTTCCGCCCATTTCATACATTTAAATTAAAGTTCTATTTTCAAACAAGTTTTATGTATGCAAATATCGCGCTTAATATTTACTAAACCGCAAATATCTTGCTGCTTGTTTACTAAAATAATATAAACTAAGTAGTTGCTGTCCGTAGTTTTACTCACCGGGAAATTCTACATATCTACATTATTTACTTCGAAAACATCACCCTAAGTATTGGACAGCGTCTTCCGGTGTACCAAATTTATTTAAATATTTAAATTAGGGTGAGGAACTGCAGTTTCTGAACGTCAAAATTATACAAGACACCACCTCATACTTGAATTTTAGCTTGGAAGAAGTAGCAGAACAAACTGCCCAGTAACACTTAAGATTTATCAACAAATCCGATAAAAGCGTGATTATTTGAATGTCAAACACAGCTATTAAAACAAATATCCAGATTTTTTACATCCAAAAATAATGACCCCTCGCTGTGTCTATCTGTCTGAATGAGATTAAATCAAAAATTACTAAACAAATTTTCGTACGTTCTTCAGCAATGGATGTGCAGTGATTCATGAGGTAGGTTTAGGTGAATAATTTTGTGGCTGAATAACTTTGTTTTTTTTTTTCAAGTTGCCTGAAATGCTTCAATAATAATTGTTGAAGATATCGGAGTTTTACTCTGTAATCCGGGCGAAGTCGGGGCAGATTGCGAGTCTATGATAATTTTACCGGAATTACACAATTATGGCATATTAAAGTAAAACATTGTTTGTGCCCCAAATGCGCAATGGACACGAAACTAAATAGATAATTGAGTGAAGAGATATATTGTCCTAGCCAATTGACCTCATTAGTGGAGCGACTGTTGTCCCAAAATCTGTCATTTTGATACGGAGGATAGTTGAGGTGCCTGAGTTCATCTGATTAAGATTTTTCTTGCTTGGACATCATTTTTATTCTTTTAACAAAATTTTCAAGGCAGGAGTTCGTGTGGGATGGGTGACCATCTATTATAGCGTTAAAGCGCGTTTCCTCCGTGCCTAGGAAAACAATTAAAAGCCGTTGGCCCCGGATTTCATTTGTGGATCTTTGACGGTTGTTACTGTAAGTCAGCAGAAGTTGGAATGTTTTACCACCGGTCTCCAAATTACCAAGGAGTATTGTTTTACCCAATTATTGGGTTGTGGATGTCAGATCTATAGGCAGTCGCCCGATGTAAAATTCTGATATTCAGCTGCCCTGTGGTTCCCAAACTTTTACCCTATCACCCAAGTTTCTGTTAGAAAACCAGTTAGCAGACAGTTTAGTCCTTTTCCTATACGTTTTAAACCTGAAGACCTTCAACCAGCCCCTGATTTGATCCTTCTACGCCCCGAAATGGGGCGGGCCTCACTGGTCCGGAATCGCTGCTATTAGACTGACCACTTTAATAAGTCCTCTCTCGGTTCCTTTTGTCGTCGTGCCTCTACGTTAAGTCCTCGTCTATGGGGTATAGGCGTAGGGTACACCCGTACCTAGGGCATGCACCCGGTTCTACCCGGTTCCGAAAAACCCGGGTATACCCGGGTATTGGAGTAAGTCTGTGGAACCGGTTCTGAGAGCGAAGGAACCGGGTCGACCCGGTTCCGATAAGTATGTAATAATTTTGCATTCACTGCATCGAATTGCTATGAATGCTGCCATGGGATGAAGGGAAGGCCACATTGTGAGCTTTCATTAGGCGTAGCACACGCTCACAGTACTTTGGAGTGTTAGTACTATAAGAAAATGGTGAATATAATAATATTTTAGTTAAAATGTGCCAAAACATAATTTTTACTTTTGTTTTCGACATAGCTGCCAAAGAACGGGAACGCCGCAATCGCGGTGGTATGACCTCTCTTTTAGGAGTGGCTGGAGAGGCGCCACGTCGTCCTCACCTTCCACCTGACGCAGATCCTGTGTTTGTTTCGGGAGGTTCCTGTGCCTGATCGGGCGGGAAAAAACGCCTGGGTGTCAAAATTGCAGGATTACCGAAGGACATGGTGGAGCTTACGTTGCAAGTGTGCTCTACTTGGGCTGAGCACCGCTGTGTCCTCACGGAGGCCATAAGCGGCGGTGACCTTCCGCGCCCGGCATTGTTCGAAGCCATACTGCGGGGTGAGACGGGATGGGAAGGGGTCGGCTCCTTCTGTGAAGCGGTCATGCTAGCGAAGGAGGAAGTAAGCGCGTCGTGAGGGACAGGCAGGACAGCCCGGACTTCACGACCCAGCCGCTGTGGGAGACCTCCACGACAATGGACACGAGACGATTTCCGGCCACCGTAGGCGCAGGCATGCGGACGACGAGTACTGAGTGATTTGGCGTCCGATGATGGAGCATGCCCGAGTAGACGGCGTGCCGAGTTCTACGCACGCCTCAAAGACCTGTCAGTAATCTGACGGGGCTCCTCTTAGAAGGCCAAAGCCTGCTGGGGTAACCGTGACTCCGGAACGTAAAAGGCTATTGAAGGATGCCTTGGATTTTAGTCAGTACGAGTCTGACAGTCCCTCTCGTCCTCATTTGATGATTTTACCACGTAAAAATAAAACTTCCAATGAATGAAGTGTAAGGCATATTACAAGGTTTCATTTGTAATTGCTTGCGATCTTTTTGGAATATAATATAGCGATAGTTTCAACTTCATCAACAGCCTATAAATGTTCCCAGTGCTGGGACACAGGCCTCCTCTCTGAGAGAGGGAGTGGATAGTTTCAACTTAGCTACCAAATAATGAAGCGTAGGGCACATCGTAAATTTTTTCACATTCACAATTAGCAGACGAATCCTAATAAAAAATAAAAAGAAAACATTAAGTTCACTTGGAACCGGGTAGAACCGGGTAACCCGGTTCCTAACGCCTCCAGAACCGGTTCCGAAAATTCTGGAACCGGACCCGGTTTTGCATGCCCTACCCGTACCCCATGGGCGTGGACTCAGTTTTCTTTAAAGGAATGGCGATAAAGGGGCCCGAGAGAGATCTTCGTCTGTAACTGATTTGCCTTTTAAGAGTAACATCAGCAATCAGTTTTTATTAAATAACTTGTTTGCAAATTCACCGGTGAACTAGTTTTGGGTACTAAATTAGAATGTTCCATTATGTTTAAAGACATGTTTGTGCAGTAACTTGCATTAGTTTCCTTCCACGTTATATCACACCAGACGATATTCCACCAGAGACTAGATCATCCCCGAAAATAGTTTAAATTATTAAAAGTGTTGGCATTGAAGTAGTTTGATATTATACCTAGTCAAAAGTTTATTATCTTGGCCTGTCTGAATGCAAGCTGGATTGTTTCGGATTCGTTTTATAGCGATTTATACCAACTGTCCAAGTTATTGCTCAATATTTTGAGGTCGTAAAGCTGATTTATGATGCGGCTGAGTGTTCTGTGATCTGTATACTGGTTTTGCACTCAGTAGAGTATTTCTATCTGTCTACATCTGGACCAGGGGCGGATCTGTATGGGCTTTTTGGAACTCACAGGAATAAGCCTGGTTTTAAGACGTTGTAATATCCCCCCCCAGGTCCCCAAAAACTCACGGTCCGCCCCTTATCTGGACACTAGTCTTTTTCGATTCGCGTTACTTTCATCCGGTTCTTTCTCTGTACATAATGGGTATGAATTTGAAAGGCATACCCGTTATGAATTTGAAAGTCATACCCGTTATGTTTCACAAAAGTATTATCATTAATCCATACTTTGGACTCGGTCTGCCTGTCACCGGTAGCCCTAAAGCCAATCGCGGTGCTGCTTTTGATGACTTATGGTTTCCGCCATCTATATAACAAAAGTTTCTTTGGTCGGGTACAGTACAGCTATGGTGAATATTTACGTTTTGGGGACGCTCTGTTTCGTCGGCGTGGTTGTTGAAAATTATCCCATGGGGACGTATTTCCGGAACAAAAGTATCTCAGGAGCAAAGATTCCAAACGATAATCTCTCTATGAGCCAAACATCAAGATCCGCCGTGATTAAGATGCAAACAATCATCCATCCCAACTTAATAATACTTTTAGTAAAATTACAAAGATGATTAAAAATATCTTCAGAACTCCTGATACCTACCATTCTGAAAATTCTCTACGTTAACAATGGGAACCTACATTATTATCATTCACTCTAATCGTTCCTGTCGGATAATATACGACTATAATAGAAGCAAATCTTGGGACTCCATAAAGTCGTAGACCCTTGTTAATCATAGCATACGTTACAGATATCCTCAGACGTTATAGACCCATTTAGTCACCAAGTTTATTGCCTAAGAACTTGAGTTGATTGCTTAGCATTCATGATTGTGAACTCTACTATCGTACATGCCCCTAGTACGATAACATTAAGCCATTGTTCTTGGCGTGGTATTTGGCACGATCGCGTTTTAACCACCTACTTGGCCCGTTTCGCTTTCACTGCGCGCCGCTCTGTCGGACTGGCGACATTTTCTATTACGTATGCGTTACAATCCACCGCAATGGTGTTTGTATTGATTGTTATTGTGTGAATCGCCCACGTAGGGCAGTCCATGAGCCAAAATTAGACGCCGTTCTTGGAATAATGGTCTGAGACCTAAACTGGGGGAACCGGTCCGAATAATAGAAACTCTTCTGAATTGGTTTGACTGCCAGACTTGACTAACTAAAAACCACTCTGTTCTTTCAGGTTCATTTTTACATTCCAGGGTCGTGACGTGACCCTGGCCCATTACTTGATCTGTGACTTTGAAGTTGCAATGGCCTAAAATATCTGCTTTGTTTTGAGACTCGGACTGATCATAGAAAACCGGTAAAGTGCCGGTACTTTCAACTTGCTGACGTCTCTTAGCCAACTGTCCTCTACCCCTTGTTTATAATAAACTAAAACGCGCACACACACTTCAAACACAGTGTTTGTTGGTCCGTTAATACTTTTATGCATATGCGTTCATAAATTCTTGGAATTTTACAAAAGAGTCATGTGACATAATTCTCTTTGCCTCAGGACGTGTTAAGATTCTATAACGGTCATCGGTTTTATTACAGAGCGTCGGTCGTTATTGTCTGCACTCATCAATACACAAATGGCAGCTACTCGTATCAATATAAACTTGGCTATACAACACGTGGCCTGCTCATTAAGATTCTATCCATCTTGCTTGCGCTGCGTCAGAAAGGTTTTGAAATCTTGGAGTGAACCAGGGATGACAATATCAAGAAATTAAGCAAAAATGTTTACGTCTGAAAATATTGGTGGCGCATCTTGTCCTGATTATGCCAAAACATGATAACTTATAGAAGTAGGTAAGCCAAGGACAACAATCAATGATATGCTTATCAGTATGAATTGTCATAATATTGAAACGCAATAAAGATTTAAAATCTTAAATTTGAGTAAAATTACGTGTTTTAAAGATTAGGACTACCTCCATGTTTAATTTAAACTTCAGTCTTCGAGTTATCTCCTTATCGTCTAGCATTTGTGGCTACTACAACGTTAAGTGGTGTAATGTTCAAGATAATATCACCCGCTGTTATCTTAACTGAGACCTGTTTTTATCTGGTGCAGGGCAGTAAACTTTTGCCGCCATCTTTCTTGGGCCTCTGCCAACAGTATTTACATTTATTATTTGAAAACTACACATACGTAGATGTGCACAGTCTTTTTATGTGGTCTTTGTCTGTCGTTCGAATATCTGGCGCGTTTGGTGTCATCGGCATAGGGCAAACATTGTTGTTGAAGATTCCGTTTCAATGTATCATTCGATTCAATATATGAATCGGTCTGGTACGTATTTATTTATAAACTGCTTGAGGAAAAACCTGCATGTGTAGGCACGATACGGGAACATGATAGTGTTACACTGCTTGAAGAAAAACATCTTGATTTTTCTTTAAAGCTAGCAGTGTATCTAGCTGCATCGAAAACAACATTCATATTTTATGGGGAATTGCTGTAAACATCTCGACGGCCAATCCGAATATTATGCCAGAGGCACCAGAATTTCATCTCGTAAAACGTTTACATTACATCAGGGACTATTTACATTCCTTCAGCAATTTTATTACAACGCCACAGTAATAATCTAAAAATATAATTTGAATATCAGATATGCGATCGTTCGGGGTCGGGGCATCGTCTCGCGTTCAGAATTTATGGAATTCATTGAGAAGATACATTATTGGGTTCATATTTAAAGATTTAGTTCTTTGTTAATGAATAAAAATTTTAATAGTACCTAACTTTACTGTTGACAATCACTTTTAAATATTACCCTTGGCTAAAACGGTATTTTTCAGTTTTCAGTATCAAATCTTTATAAGAGAGATAATACGTGTCGCATCTCACACTACAGGAATTTTTCCGCTACACCGACTTTCATACGGTCGGTAATTGGCCTACTTGGACTCATCTTGCGTCCGGCGTCGCCAAGCCCCAAGGCCGCCGTAGATCGGTCAACTTGTTTATCTTAAGAAAAATAATCGATCCGTCTTGTTTTTTTAAGACTGTCTCACTGGTATTTACCGTGGCATTAGCATTAGTCGCCAAATGAACGCATTTACACAATAGAATTTGACGATTCCCGGAATGACTGGATCGGCGGTGACATGTAAAAATTTCAAGATTAGGTTACTGGGGCTTTTAAATATTGCGTGCTTGGCATCGTATATTAAGGTTCATTCTAAAACCGTACGTGAAAAGTTGTTTAATTTACTAGGCGCCGAAGGTATGGCGTTAATTTTCAAAGCAATCTACGTGGCTGTCGTGACTCCGTACTTAGCAAATGCTTAGCCACTGAAATATAATTGTTCACATTTGCCTTCAACCGCTAACCGTACAGCTTTATAATCTTGATGACAAATGGTAATAGGATTGACGTGTTCCAAATCTACATTGTTTAACATAACTTTAATGTATTCAATGCACGCAAATTTTATTGAAAGTATAGACGAGATTTCATAATGATAGTAATTTATGAAAATGACTATTGTTTGATCGCATTGAATGTTAGACCTTAGACAGTAATGCCCTTAGCGTTTACTTAACCTACATTTTAGAAGCAGTTGTAGGATTTCTGTACTGTTCTGATTTTAATCAGATTTTCTTCGGAGAATTCCACAGTTCAGAAATCTCATTTTGATTGTTGTGAACTGGCGGATTCCCGTTCGACATTTTCGTTCGACCTTTGTAATTCCCTAGTATTGTAAGTTTTCCTACTTATCGTTTGTCTCGGGAGGCCTTTTTTTTTTTTTTTGCTGTCAACACTGGTAGCCGGTCGTCAAAAATATACGATCCGTAGATTTAATTTAAAATAAATAGTAAAAGTGTTAAATTTTAGTCCAATTAGTGTTAATTAGTTTGATCTAGGAATAATTTACATAATACAGTAGTTATTTAGTGTTTTTGTGTCGCGGAATCTTCGTAAAACAACTAAAACCAGCAGCTGTCAACGGAACAACGGTTGCTCAACGGTGACGGATTTCAAACGATCATCAAACCCGGGGAGTATTTTCTATTTGTTTATGTAATTGTAGATAATATTTACATAATACAGAACAACCAGAATACTGCTCCGGTCTCTGAGCAACGTCCATCACACACTGGCACAGTTTATGACTCCTTTTGCTTGACAACTGGTGGAAGCAAAATCGAAGACGTAAACATTCGCCCAGACAATAAACACTACATATTATACTACACAACATAATTCATGTAATAATATTATCTTTGTCTTACTGTGTCCCTTTGAATTAAACCCCTGTAATGTGTCAAAAACTTATTGTCCTAAAAATTCAAGTAACCAACTAGAATAAAATTAAAGCAGTGCTATTTCTCTTTTATATCTTTAAGGTGACATACCATAACAAAATGATGACCCGCAGTGCAACCATCAAGGAGCTAGATGCTAAGCTGAGAGCTACATTAAAGGAACTTGACCGTTCCAAAGCGGAATGCAAGAAACTTCTCCAGGAGATTGATGACAGTGAAGTGGAAGTGCAGAAGGTTGTTGAAAAGAACTCCTTCCTTAAGAACCAGCTGGCTGAACTTCACATTGAACATATGGACTTAACCGATCAGCACAGCCAACTTAAACATCAAGTATTGACATTCCAAAAGTGCAGTGATACTTATGAACTGGCCATGCACCGGATATCAGAACTGGAACAGGAGCTATGTGATGCCCATAAGGCCCTTTCACTCTCAGAATCAGCAAACATTAATCAACAGGTTTCTAACACCACTAGCCTATTTCATGAGTTGGTTTGTACTTCATCAAAATTAGTGTGTGAGCCGGCTGTAACTATAGATTTAACTGGTGATGACACCATGCCATTGTGTCCTATTATGACAAGTCACAATAAACTTAAAAAATATATTAAAATTAAGAAATTAATAAAACGGTCACAAAGGTCAATTAAAAAACAAAACCTTTTAAAGTTAAATATTTCTCTAAGAAAGGAACGTGTGATCTTGACAAAAAATCTTAATATTTGCACTAGTGAGTTAGATAAATGTAGGGAAAAGTATGATATTGATACTCAGCTGCTTTATAATGATTTATTACACAAGGAGTACTTGCTGAAGGATATTTTTGAAAAATATGAAAGATCACAGGAACAGTTAAGTGACCGTCTGTTTGAAGCCGGGGAATTGCTGGACTTGGTTAAGTACAATGCTGAGCGGTATGAGTCGCTTACAAATAGCTTTCCATGCAGCTGTACCAGCCAACAACCACTTCTTCAGCCCCAACATGACTTGTTGTCTCTTCCTTCAGAGGAGTCTAGTAATTTTAATAAAAAAAATAAAACTATTTTTTTTTCTGATGAATTAGGTTCAGGCTTTGGAAAAATTCTACATAATTACCTAAGCCATAGTTTTACAAACCATTCTTATCACAATATAAATTTTAAACAATTAATAAACAGAATTACTCAGTCTAACTTAGACGACTATTCTTCAGTGGTTCTTCTATTAGGGAATAGTATAGGTTCGTCTAAAAAGGACATAGTGGATGGTGTGGACGCCTTATTAAAATTAAATGTAGGAAAGCTGATGTTGTGCGCTTTTCCTTATTCGGACAGTTTTAGTGATACTGAAAACCACCGTATATATAAGTTGAACAGTATTATTCATATGTTGACATGTCGTCATAGTGACAAATTATTGTATTTTGATTGTAACAAATTTGTTAGTAGTTTTCTTTTGAATCGGGGAACTTTATCTTTGTCCCGGAAATGTAGACATTTGATTGCTATGTTGATAGCATACAATATTAACCATGTTGTTGCTGATTTATTAGTTTCTAGGTTAAGTAGGTTAGATAGTAGTTTAAGTGACGAGTCTGTGTTGTTAGGTTGCCCTAACAACATAGTGATACAGTCTTCTGTACCTGCATGCTGTACGAAGGAGGGTCTACCTAATATACCACCTGCCTTGGAGACCACTACTACTCAGGTTGGGTATTCCCTTCCTGCTGGTACACTAAATGGTCCCATTTTGGAGATCACTCCGGATAACATTATTTTAAACTAGATTGTAAGACAACAGAAGAAACCTCTGCAGTTAGTAACTCATTATTAGTGAACAATAAACAGGTTTCTTCTAGCAAATTAGTTAAGTATAAAATATCAAGTGGAGAGCAACACACTCTAAAATTGTTTCATCAAAATATTCAAGGGTGCTCTTCTAAATTACTGGAAATTGAAATGTTTTTGGAATCAACCAAGTTTGATATTGTTTGCCTTACAGAGCATTGGTTAAATGATCATCAAGTAATGTCTATTTGTTATGATAATTATTGTGTAGTTAGCCATTTCAGTCGTAAATGTATGATACATGGCGGATCGTTAATACTAATTAAGAAATCGATTAAATCTAAAACTCGAAATGACATTGTTGAACTGTCAGTTGAACATACCATTGAATTGTCCTGTGTTGAGCTTGATAAGCATGTTATAGTATGTGTCTACAGACCCCCAAATTACCAGAATCTACCTATGTTTAATTCTATAATGGAAGATGTTTTAAATAAAATATGTACTAATAGTAAATCTATCATCATCTGTGGTGATTTTAATATTAATTTATTAGAAAATAATTCAAATAGTATCAGACTGTTGAGTCTTTTTAAATCTTTTAATTTGTCACATGTTTTTATGGAACCAACCAGAGTGACCGCTTCTTCTGCCACTTGCTTAGACAATGTATTTTCCAATTGTGATTACTTACATAAGGAAATTGTTAATAAACTGCCATCTGATCACAGTGGCCAAACAATAACGTTTTGCGCCTATACACCAATTCAAAAAATTCAAATAAGGTATAGGCCAATGACAGGTAAAAATTTAGAAAATATGAATAATACAATAGCAAATAAATTATGTGATCATAGTTTTAAAAATGTAAGTGACCCAAATGAGTTTTACGCCGAGTTTTTTGCAATTTTAAACACACAATTTATTCGTAATTTTCCATTAAAAACTAAAACCATCTTTACAAAGTTCTTATTTAGTGATTGGGCAACACCAGGAATTCGCAAAAGCAGAGAAAAACTCTTTGAACTTTATGGTCTTAAGAGTCATAATATTAATAATACTAGCTTTCATCAGTATGTAGCCAAATATTCAAAAACTTTTAAACGTGTATGTAAAACAGCTAAGGCTCTTCATATTAGTGGTAAAATTAAATCAGCTGATGATAAAATAAAAACTACTTGGAAAATAATAAACAATGAAACAGGTAGGAATAAAAAGCGCAATATTGAAATCAATTTAGAAACTGCACATGGCCTTATAAACTCAGATGTGGAAATTGCTCAGGAGTTTGAAAGGTTCTTTTCGAACATCCCTCTTAAAACGACTGAATCCTTAAATTCATCACCCACACTCTCTGCTGCCTTACTTAGAAAGAATGTAAAGGCCTGCCCCGTGGAGTTTAGGTTTCAGCACACAAACCCCCAAGCTGTCATTAAAGCTTTCAAAGATCTAAAAATTAAATCAACAGAAGATCTTTGGGGAATGTCCGTGAAATTCTGTACATCTATTATTGAAACCGTTGCACCTTATTTAGCTATTATATTTAACACTAGTGTAGACCAAGGAGTGTTTCCAGATCTCATGAAACATAGTAAGGTAGCTCCACTTTTCAAATCGGGGGATTGTAAAGAACCTAACAATTATAGGCCTGTGTCAATTTTGCCGGTTTTCAGCAAGGTGTTTGAAAAGTTAATGCTTGCACAAATGTTATGCCACTTTAATAAACATTCTATCTTCCATTCTCAACAGTATGGTTTTACAAAAGGGCGTTGTACAACTGACGCGGGTGTTACCTTGTTAAAGAACATTTTTAACTCCTGGGAGGAAGCACAAGATGCCATAGGAATCTTTTGCGACCTCTCAAAGGCATTCGATTGCGTAAACCATGAAACACTTTTGCTGAAACTAGAGCATTATGGAATTAAAAATACAGCCCTGGATTTACTTAATTCATACCTAAGGGACAGACGGGTAAAAGTTCAGGTAAATGGCATAAACTCATTAGGGTCTGAAATGACAATGGGCGTTCCTCAGGGTTCTATTTTAGGTCCGTTCCTCTTTTTAGTTTATATAAATGATTTACCCCATTTATTCAAAAATCAGCCGAATATGGTGTTATTCGCGGATGATACGTCGTTAATCTTTAAAATAGACAGACGTTCGCAAAACCTAGATACTGTAAATGATTGTATTCTTCAGGTACAACATTGGTTTACTTTGAACAATTTAGCTCTTAATGAAAAAAAAACTAAATGTATTAGATTTACTTTACCAAATGTTAAAAGTAGCGAATGTGACATTTTACTGAACGGGGAAAAACTGGAATTTATTAATCAAACAGTTTTCCTGGGAATCACGTTAGACGATAAATTACAATGGGGCCCCCATATAGCATCTCTTGCGGGGCGTCTGAGTTCAGCCGCATATGCTGTTAGAAAGATAAGACAGTTAACAGATGTTGAAACTGCGCGCTTGGTTTACTTCAGCTACTTTCACAGCATTATGTCTTACGGAATTCTACTGTGGGGCCGGGCGGCTGACATTGAATCTATTTTTATTTTGCAAAAGAGAGCCATCAGAGCAATTTACAATTTACATCGTCGCGAATCTCTTAGGGAACTATTTAAAAAGATTAATATAATGACAGTGCCTTGTCAATTTATTTATGAAAATATAATGTATGTTAGAAAAAATCTTCATCTTTTCAAAAAAATAAGTGATAGACATAATTTTAATACTAGAAATAAAGATAAAATTGATCAACCTTATTTTAGATTGTCAAAAGTTCAAAAATCTTTTATGGGGTACTGTGTTAAATGTTACAACAAAATACCTAGTGAGGTCTTAGAATTAAATGAAAGAAAATTTAAAACTTATATAAAAAATACTCTAAGTAAACAAGCATATTATAAATTAGAAGATTATCTTCAAGATAAAAGTGCTTGGAAACATGCTGGTCCTGCTCCATAGTACAATGTAAGGCTTGAGCAGAATCAAACTTTGTTGAAATTTTTAATGCTCACACACTGCCTATATATATTTGTATAAAAGTTATAATTACATTATTTTGTGAAAGTGTGAACACCGTGTACTTTTTTAGCTGTATAATTATTTCTTGTTTTTTTTTTTCCTTTAAATTTTCTTCGCTTGAGTACATAGCTTTCACATTTATTTATTTTTTAAATTTGTAATTTCAAAACATTGTAAAACATTTTTGAAAAAGAGTAAGTATGGAGTTTCTTGCCCATTCTTCTCCATATAAACCTACCTTTGCGAATGGGTGTAGAATCAATCCCATCCCTTCCTATTTCCTTTAATTTTAATAATCGACGTTCAAAAGTGCCTCTATGATGGCCTAATTGGAATAAATGATTTGACTTTGACTTTGCCTTTGTATGTGGGAGATCTATATTCAGCAGTGGACGACCTACGGCTTTTTTTAAATTTAAGTATAGATAGTTTCGCGTTTCATCACTATGTCGCCTGATGGTATGTGTGTTCGACGGTGAAGCACGCATGCCTAGAAGTAACCTATTCACTCTTGACTTGAAGACCCCAAGGTCTTAGCTATCAGGAAATGATGATCGTATGTCTCTGTCTATTTACTCCTTCATATTTTTTATCTCATGTTTCTAAACTTACGTTTCTATTGACCAGGTAAGCGACGTCCGAGGCTGCGGCTACCACTTGGCGACGATGCTGGGCCTGCTGCCGGCTCAACTGATCAACGTGTACCTCGGCTCGACGTTGCGGTCCATGCATGATGTGTTGCACGAGTCCCATGTCACAGGATACATCGTGTTCGTGTGTCAGGTGATTATTAAAGATTACTTTTTTGAGAAACTTTCCCAAATCTTTTGTCATCTGCACGCGTAGCATGACCAATTCTATCTCTATTCTACCAATAATAGACAAAGTTATTTCATCGTTATTTCTATACTACTCGACTGTTTTTTGCATGAGTATGCCACGATTCGTATAAAATAAAAGAATATAAACATTTATTTTCGAAATCGGTAAAATTCTTGCTACGTTCTGCCAATTTGTCTTTTTCCCGTCGACAAAACAGTTTCTATGGCGCCATACTACGCGAGCTGTTGAAGATTCGCTGTGTCTAAAATTCTTTAACAGATTATATCAAAAAGTCCTAAGTATTCTTTTTTGGGAGCGAATAATGTGTCAGGTCATTTAGCGTTTTCTCTGTCTCTGAAGTTCTACAGATGATGACGTTAGACTATCTAGCCTATAGTCGAGCTCCTTTTCCTTTTTGAGACTTCCAAATTACGCCCGTCTGTTTTTTTTTTAATATGTAAATAGCCATGCTAATACTTTATCGTGTTCGTTTGTTTGCCCGAGCGCATCGTCAGTGACCACTAATTGAATTAAGTATATGTCGCGCGGATGTTTGTTCATCAATACGTACTACTTATACTGCTTTTACAAACACAGTACTCATACTTCTATATTTCTTAATATGACTGTATATATCGTATAAGAATCAAGTGGGGCACACACTGCTGTTGCAATTACAGCTACCGGGTCAATCTTCAATATTTGAGACATCCGTTGAGGATAATGACGCCTAATCTTTTACTACTAGTGCAACCATCCACTGACAAAAAACAAAAATATAAATTATTTTAATTATCTACATCTAACTTAAATGAAATTAAAATAATTGATATTTTTGTTTTTTGTCAGTGGATGGTTGCACTAGTAGTAAAAGATCGGGCGTCATTATCCTCAACGGATGTCTCAAATATTGAAGATTGACCCTACCACTTCAAAAATCCTATCAAAAAACCGTTATTTTGCATAAAAATCTGGATATTTTGCTTTCTAATCTTTCTTTTTTTGTATTGTGATGAAATACCTTGACCTGGAAAGGCAGGACAACAAAGCTGGACAATTTCCTGAAGGAATGTGGGTAGAAGTAGGACATGTCCGGTAAAATGAATGGTAACCGTATTGCAATGCAATTACTTATGGTGGATCCGGAAATTCTTTATGATGTCGTAGAAAGTATTTCGCGTCGATACCGGTGGAAATCGAAAGTTCTAGAATATATCGAGGCCTTAGTGCGATAGAATTATATTTCCTGTAGCTATTGGTCTTTGGTTTTCCCTCAGACGCAATCGAAAGATGAAGTAAATAGCGGCCTGGCCCGGCTGGCAGAAATCCACCAAGAAGGTAGAAATTTGAACCCATGTGATTCAAATTTTCAAAAAACTTACTTTCATATTTATAATATTAGTTCTTATGTGTACTTGTCCTTAAATGAATTGTTTTTTATTTACTAATGGCTGGCCAGACATCCTACATGACGTCATTAGTAAGTACACACGGCTACACTTCAAGCCCAACAAAACCAGTATAAGCTGATCTTTCATTGTGGGAAAAGATCCAATAAAGCGATGCCAAGATTAACTGGCTTGTATAGCTAAATGTGTACCCGCGTGTATATAGGTAGTCTACCTACAAACTATGGCACTACAAATGAAGACCTTGTTATTCTCGTTATACATGTAGGTACACGTTTCTCTAACGAGTTCTAGGTTAAAACACCAAGGAGTAACTTATTGTGTCGAACGAACCAAGCGTACACAATGGCGGTCCAAAATAGATATTTCACCACAAGCGTATAGCTTCGACTTTTCATAATGTA
The DNA here is from genome assembly GCA_950005045.1 of Agrotis exclamationis. Lineage (NCBI taxonomy): Eukaryota > Metazoa > Arthropoda > Insecta > Lepidoptera > Noctuidae > Agrotis > Agrotis exclamationis. Next base: position 20,199,725 of record OX465430.1, read on the forward strand.
GACTTGTAAACGAATGCGATTTTTGTTTGCAAAGCAACGCATAGAAACAGAATTGGATCAGCATCGCCTTTGTTCTTTTGTTGTAGAGTATAGAGGGAGAGGAAGACTCGTGGCTAAATAATTACAGCTGCACAGGCCGATCTTCCGGGTTAAGCCGCGCCTGTCAAGGTTGGTCTGTGGATGGGTGACCATCTGTTAAAGCGAGTTTCCTCCGTGCCTCGGAAATCACGACTACTTGTCTTATCATGGGGTAACCGTATTACAACCGTATTACCCAGTTACCGGGTTGTGGACGTCCGATAGGCAGTCGCTCCATGTAAAATACTGATATTCAGCTGCATCTGGTTCAACTGGAAGCCGAGCCCAATATATTTAGGACAAGGCTAGGCAGACGATGAGAGAGAAAGGAAGACTGTTCGCAAAATGGTGAAGGAAGACAGCATACTGAACCAAAAAATCGAAGTCCTGTGACTTCTACAAGCCAGCTCGCTTAGTGGACTTAATGGATTATAGCACATCTCCGTCTCACAGAAAGATCTGTAGAGCAGCTGTATAGCAGTAAGAACATTATAGGTTGATTATTCATATAAATAATGGCGCGACAGTTAACAGGGGAAAAAGGGTGAAAAATACGTGTTGTGCCGACCCTAAATGACATGGCACTAAGACAGGAACATGATGATGATCTCATTTTTAGGCGTGAGCTGCAGTATAGAGTTGTTTGATAGAAACAATCCCGATCTGCTCGAACTACTGTTCAATGTCCGTTGATCTGTAAACCGTGAAGTCATTATGAGACCTAAGACGGAGCGAGCTTACCTAGAAATCCTGTGTACCTACCGACAGAACTCTGTAAAATCTGAATGGTGATGGATTCTGATCAGGATGGTGGTCTACTGCCAGTGGGATCGCTCAGCCATCACCGCAGGTTACAAGCTGCAGATGCTGTTGCCTGCGGTAGACCGATAAGTGGTGGTGGTTCCCACCCACCCCAATAACACCTATAAACTTTATAGAAACCAACTTTATGGTACGTTCTATTTTTAGACCAGCGGTTCTAGTTTAAAATTTAGATTCCAATGACGGTGAAGGTAGAGATAAAGATTGTAATTCAAACATTTTATCTGACTTCCTGTGTGTGAGATGTCTCTGGTAGTCATTGCATAACAAATTAACAAGGCTGACACGTGTGAAGACCAGAGATAAAACATTTGTTTGAAGAGAGATTCAATTTATGCGTGAATGAAATACCTATAATGTGTTTAAAACTAGCATGTCCTAGAAAAAGAAACAAAAAATTCAAGGCACGTATATGTGACATTCACAAACCCTCTCTTCTTAACACGACAATAGCAAAAGGTTCAAATAAGGCCCAACAATTAAGTTTCTCAGTTTCAGTCCTGTACTGGGCATTCTTAAAGAAGAATTTTCTGTTTCCTATTGCAGGGACTGTCTTAAAAGAGTAGTTCAGAAACGCAAAGGGGAATCGAAGGAACTGGTTTAATTTTGAGTCAGTAATATTCTGAAATCTGACAAGTTCTCCTGGATGGAAAGGACTATCAGACTCTCTCCCAGGGCGGGAGGACCCATTTGATGAATTTACTCACAAAATATATGATCATTACAATTTTAAAGCAAGACATTAGGGTACTTTACCTAGTGATGACGCAACAAGTCATATAGGTATGCAGCGCATATCGTAAACGCAATAGGGAACTAGGGGCATATAGACAGGCCCCTCCACATCCGCTGGATTATTGCCTAACAAACTGATATCAACGGTACTTTGTTGCACATGTTATAGGGACTTGCAATATCTGTATTGCGTTTATCTGCCGTTTCAACTGAGGAAGTGTGTACGCCCCTTAAAGTTGGAGTCATAACTGGAAAGTTCTGATCGTGTGGGCTGTTCTAATCCCGCTGCAATGAATTCTGGAAGAGAATTTCGCAACGATCGCCTCATTGGGCAGCTAGTTTGGTTTCTGACCTTCCTCCATGGTATTTTGGAGCAGTCCTTACCAGAGACAATCTTCCGTTCTCAACGTACGCAGTCTGTTTATTTAATGCCATTTCTGTCTAGATTAAAATACTGTGGTCTTTATCGATCATGAACATTTACAAATCTTCATTAGAAGCTGCTGTCGATTTATCATGTGTGTTTTTCGACCCATTATGATAAAGGTCCATCGCAATAAAAGAAGCATTACCACCTCAGAAATAAAGCTGAAAATACAACAGCATGCCCTTAACACCAGAACAGAGCTATTTCCGTTACCACATGATACAGTTGACCTTATAACTGCATAAACTGATTACCTAGTCCATAGGTAGCCTCAACTCTTAGAAGAGAAAGGTGTATTTATCGGAACTGGGGTGCTATATGTGGCCAAAGTTGAGCCACAAAGGTCAGCGGTGAATAAATTATGAATTTAAACAGGCTAGGTGTCGACAAGTTCCGTAGAAGGGTTGGTTTTATACTAGACTTGCATTTATAGACTTCACTTTATGTTTGTAAGTTGTTAAATATTTCTCGCCGACATCTTCCGTGCCTTGTGTTATGTTACTTGGATTCAGCGCGAATTTTTTCACTGCTATTCTGCTTTTTCAAGTGTCACTCTATTATTTACTTACTTTAGTCTTTCTTAGTTGCTATTCCTCACACAATACTTCCACCTTTTCTTTGGTCTTCCACTCCCTTTCCTTCAGTCAACATTTGTATTAATTTGATCTCTCTTGTAGTCAAATGCCTTTAAGTGGAGGTGACGACAGCCTCACCATCCTCACACATTCATTCCAAGACATACCTTCGTCATATATCTCTTTCTTAACTCTGTTGGATCGCAAAAGTAGTCTTTTGTTTAATTTCTGTACACTCTTTAAAGTTTTAGGTTTGCTGTTTTTCTTAGTCACCCTTTTCTAGCATAAAAAAACCCAAACCACTGTCGCTTTAATTCTGTTTCTAAGTGATTATGATTCAAACGTATCATGTTATCATATCTCGTAAAATAATTAAATGCTAATCGGCTTAATTACTTATCAACCGGAATCTAGCGTGAAGTTCGTTCCAAAATGCATATCATGATGACCGAGCCAACCGGTTTATGTGTACTGGTTTACATAGCAATCAATAACCGCTACGGTAACATTATATTTTTATTCTAATAGAAGGATGGGTTCTCTCTTAGCCTGTATCTAGTCCAGAAGTAAAGATGAGACCTAAAATGGAGTCAGGTCATTCAGGTGGAACTCGGTATAAATTGTTTGACCAGTTCCCATCAGAATGGTAGTCGGGAGCTAGGCGGCCCAAGTGAAGAATACCATCGCCAGTAGTATCACAGGTAGACTGTTGTGTCGTTGCCTTGGGGGGATCGCTAAGCCTACGCCCGCACAGGCAGGTGGCTTGCTTAGCGCCTAGAGCCAGCGGGTTACCTAGCGAGTATCTTGGTATAACGAACGTACTAGCATGTTTGCGAACGGCCGCATTGCGCACTTGACGCTTAATTAGTCGCTTAGCATGTATATCCAGGTAAACAAACGTGTTGGTTTTTTGCCACTAGGCGCGAGGCATTTTAGAAGAAACAAATAGATGAAATATTAATTACATCAGTTTTTAAAAGAGAACTTCTGTTCAAACCACCTCTCAGTGCCGCCACCGTGTATCCTAGCATGTAGCCAGATTGCAAGCCACTAAGCTCTAGGCGCTAAGCAAGCCACCTGTCTGTGCGGGCGTAACCTAAGAGTTGGATACTAACCATAAGTTATCGTCATCCACAGCCCTATAACACTCATTCCTGGGTATAGACCGATCTTTACTTGTGCCCAATCACCACGCTTCTGTTCCAACCTTATCCAGATTTTACTACACTATTTTTTCTGCATTTCACCACTGGACGATCAATGTTTAACTTTCCATTTTTTAAGTTTGCTATGCATTAAGTGTTTTTTCGTAGTATCAGTTTTCTCAAAACTATGCTTTTGATTGCGTCGTTTCTCAATATTTTTATTAACTTCTTTATATGTGCACTTCGTGACGCAATTTAATAAAAGATATTCGCGTGGGACAATCCCACATTACCGTACTGACGAAAGTTGAGAAAAACATTTTTGTGAAAGGAAAAGGATAAATATAACCGCGTGCCAATCTGATTCACGGAAACGCGTTGTTCAAAACAACAGTGATACCTATTTATAAAGGTTACTGTATTTGTAACCTGCTAGACATAATTTCAGGAAAAATCTCGTTTTTTCTAGGCCGTAATTACCAGGTTACCCCTCCCGACGCAGTTGCCACGTTTGACAGTTCTCCTGACAGTTGACATGTCCTGGTTCTGGACTCTAAAATCCGGGGTTTTCACGCGTCTTGTCCTGGATTCCAAATTTTAGAGATGGCAACCCTAGTCTCGCTAGACATCATGGCAGGCCACCTCAGACTTACAACGCGCGAGCCGAGCCAGCGCGAGCTGCGCGGCGTGTCCTTCGAGTGTCCACGATGTTCGCAACTTTACTTTTAACATCTTCGTGGTTCTACAAAATCCTTGCGAGAAACTGGAATTTTCTTTTCTTTCCTATTCATGTAGAATCGTTGACCTAGGACAAACAATTTCAATCTGAATTCTGGTTTTAACGGTAGCATATAAATAAAGATATAGCGTGAACTTGCAACGGAGATACATGTACTATTTATATCGCTAGGCCTCGTGTCTTGAGACTGAGTCAATGTCGTCAAAGATTTCGCGATTGCTCGTTACGCTCCGCTAAATAATATGTCTTCCTGCCTTATTGTGTAATTTTTGTACAATAATTGTGTAGAACGTATAGGCTAGAATAGGGATTCGTACTATTTACGTAAACCTACATAGGTTTACGTAAATAGTACGAATCCGTATATCGTCCGTAAATTTTCCGAAATGAAACTCGCTCATACATATGAGCGAGTGTCATTTCGGAAAAAATAATTAAAAATTTGTAGGTACCTAGTAATTTAAAATAGGGACTTCAATTGTCACCTTGTTGACGGGAAGCTGACTGAAATATTTAAACGTATAACAATGTTCTTTTCTTACCCTTTGTTTCCATCTTTGTAGTTTTTGAGTGCTGATAGTATTCCCGAATTCCTAAAGTTGACAACCAGCCTTACCAGGATATTCCCATTTCCAGTACAAACAGTGTTAGGTCAAAGCAGTTGCTCAATATAAAATACTGATATTCAGCTGCATCCGTTTAAACTGGAAGCCGACTCCCACAAGGCTTGGCAAAAGGCTAACGATAACCAACTGATAATTCTATGTGTTAAAGATATGAGTTAATGTCAAGAACCTTGACAAAGTCATGGTAATCTTAAGCAACAAGATTTTCCCTGTACGCGTTATCAATGGTGTATGACTTTGGCGAATCCACAGAAAATACTTGACTGTTATCGCGTTGGCGATAACTATGCATATCGCAACGCTAATTTGTTTTGGCGAGACCTTGCAAATGAACTTTTAATGTGAATTTGTGAAGGTAAATTCAGTTCAGCTTAATGTGTATTGCCATTTAAGCGCCTCTTATATGACATGGAAGAACAGTGCGTAGCTAGTCCTAAGTGATCCCCAAAAAATTGAGTCTCCAGAATCCAACTATGGCGAAGCCCAAACTAAAGATTTTCCAACATTAATCATTATCTTTATACGTACGTTTCCCGCAAAGTAATTTCTTGCTGGACTTACATGTCATTTTAGACTTTACACAGATAAAAGTATTGCACGTCGCGTCGACCTTTCTTTAGAAAGAGATGATCGGTTTCATAGAGCATTGTGTCTGTCTCACAAAACACTAAACAAACACATCACATTAGTTAATGCACCCACTAGCTCTACTGAGTTTAACACAAATGCGTCACCGACATATTATCGTGATCGCATCGGTGCAATTGATCAAGGCCGTTGTTTCGTCTGGTCGTACAACGTAATAATCTTAGATGATATTTTTTAAAATAAACTATGCTGTCCCATTGCTGGGCAAAAGCCTCCCCCCAATAACTTCCAGAAGTTCTTATCCTGTGCCCCTACAAATAGCATTCACGGTAGTTCGTCTCGCCACATTTTTCTGGGCTGGCCTCCGCCCATCCAATGGTACTGTGAGAAAAATGGGCCTCTGGGTGAAAGTCTCTAGTCTCTACAATGGTGCAGACTCGCCCAAGTGACCTACCACGTCTTAAACCGAGAGTAATTCCAGTGTGGGAAAGAAACAGCTATACAAGTCGTCTAGCGCCACCCCGTTTCCACACTGAAATTACTCTTTGGAATTATTTTTCTTTTTCGTTTAAGACGTCATGGTAAGCCACCAGGGACTCGCTTTAGGCCAAAAGCCTTCATCCCCGTTTTGGAACACGATAAATTCATATTGAGAAGCCTTCGATCAACCTTCTATTGATCAATAAGTAATCGACAGTCTTAAGTATGGTAGATTTTATCAGTCTGAAAACTTCTCGACGGCCTTTCATACAATCGATAGTTGGATTACGTGGCTTTAGTAATAAGTTATGTTACTTTATTACCTAATTCAATATTATAGTTGTGTCGAATGATTGTCATACTCAATTGATAAGCAGGAATGAGGAAAATTACTGGTGAAAACTCATGGATAACCATGACCATGAGAGAGTTCAGTTCTTCAAGAATCATAGTACTGACGGATGGGAAACCCACAGGTTAACATATTTCACCGAAATTATACCGCGCTCCCTCCTACTTTCTTCAAACCCTCAAAAAGGGCGTGAAAAAGTTAAAGAGTCGGCAACGCACATGCGATACATCTGGTGTTCCAGGCGCCCATAGGTTACAGTGACTGCTTTCATCAGGCGTTCCGTATATTTGTCACCTTTTATGGCAGGAAAAGGAAGATGATCGAGGATGCCATTAACGGACTGTGTGAAAAATTATAAAACTAGAAAGGGGGTAACTAAAGAGAGTAGCCCTGTGGTATCGGCCCCGACTTACGACTTATTTATTTCATCACCACTGCTCTCAAAACGGTGAAGGAAATCATCGTGAGGACAACTGGCTTAGAACCAAAAAGACATACACATCCACGAACGCGCATTGGGCCCGCGAGGTGGATTAAGCAGTGGGAACATTTATTGACTGACGATGATCATGAACTAAAGAGATCAATAATAGACCGTCTTTAGGGGCCCTATCTATCTCCGCGACATCAACATTCATCAAATTTGGTCCAGCGACTAAGGCGTAAATGCGTAAAAAACTCACTTTCGCAATTATAATGTTAGTTATGAGGATAGTCCAAGTCTACGGCTTTAATGCAATACCTTTTGATGAAGGAAAATTACTATGAGGTCAATCCTGATGCCTTTTTCCTCATTATATTACTACTCATACATCGTCTCCGGGGTTTTTCTTAAGTCAAACAGCTATATCCTTATATGATTCAATAGGGATTCTATTTTGTCCTATTTATTATGATTGCCTAGGTCTTTCGGTAGATGGGTGATCATCTTCAAATAAGTTTCCTCCGCCAAATAATTCCGCAGACAAAAACCACGTTAAAACGTTGCGTTTCTACCGGCTCATTTGTAGATCTTTGATAGTTACTGGTAGAAAGCGGATCCAAAAATCTGACAACCAGTCTTACCAAGGGATATCGGGTGACATTGCATGCATGCATTGAAAAATATACATTGAAACTTGCCCTGGCTTGAACTTACAATCTAATTCATGAAAGGCGAGGTGTTAATCTCTGAGCCATCACGACTGAAAGCCTTCAATTTGACGGCAAGTTTGGCGCAGTAGTTGAGTGATCGACTGCTGCGCAGCGTGTCGCGGGTTCGATCCCCGCACTGAACAATTATTTGTATGATCTGCAGGTAGTTGTTCCGGGTCTGGGTGTTTGTGTATGTAAGTTTCTATGTTTGTAAACGCACCCACGATACAAGAAGAAATTCCTAGTGTGAGTAAACGTTTAAAAAAATAATTAAAAAAAATTGTTATTCATTTATCTCGTAGATGTGAGGTAAACTACTTTTTCTTTAAAAAAAAAGTTGCCCTACTTTTTTTTTAAAGAAAAAGTAGTTTACCACCTTTATCTTAATATTCAAGAGTCCAACTAAGGGGTTGCGTGCAATTCTAAAACAGTTATTTTTTATAGTCAGTTTACTTAAAACGCCCTTCACCTGAGACTTACCTTGATTTTAATATGTATTAGTCCACCCCGTTCAGAGGGGTTGTATGTAATATTTATGAGAAATACGTTGTATTTAAACTAACTGCGACGTTTATGTGAACCATAATTATATAGATTTTTCTATGGTGTAACTTTTTTAGAATTGATATTATAGGGGAAAAGTGTATAAGACGGGGACGCGAGGCATAATGGGGACATACACTCTTTAGGCATACTTAACACAACACTAACGTAGAGCAAGCGCCACCAGGACGTCATTTGCAAGCAGCCATTAACAAACGGTGTCCTGTTGGCGCTTGCGCTACGTTAGTATTGTGTTAAGTTGCCTTAAGTGTGTGATTTCCCATCATACCTCGTCGTCCCCGTCTTATACACTGTTCCCCAGGATAAATGTTAGTTTTGGAAAAAATGTTTTACCTTGAAAAAAAAAAAGAATTTGATCATCACTTCCGGAGATTACCTCCTTCATACTTCAAACAAACAAACCTCTTCTTAGGTTAGATAAAACCGACCCTGTTCCTTCAATTGTTCTTTACGTTCCGGGGCCGCGTTACCGCGTTTTTTATCAATAGGGTATTTGACTGAAAAAATCTAATTATAGTTTCATAGTTAGATTAATTATCAAAGAATATTGGACACGTATTTTTTTCTATTGTTACGTATTAAACCATAATTTACGAAGATACGAGACTTTTTAAATTGCCAACATACGTCACAAGCAAGTGCAATTTTCACTTGCTTCTGACGTCACGAGACCCCAGTTTTGAATTTTTGATGCGTTATATCTATGTGGAGCAGTGGTGGCCCAGTGGTATTATATCGGTTCCGACTTACGAGTTGTAAGTCGTGGGTTCGAACCCCGCCAGGCTCATTACTTTGTGTAATTTATTTCAACACCACTGTTCTCAAAACGGTGAAGGAAAACATCGTGAGGAAACCGGCATGTCCTAGAACCAAAAATTCGAAGACATGTGACATCTACCAACCCGCACTGGGCCCGCGTGGTAGATTATGGCCCACTCCCTCTCACAGAGAGGAGGCTTATGTCCCAGCAGTGGGAACATTATAGGCTGATGATGATGATATCTATGTAAATATGCATTAATTCAACAAAGGAAAAAAATCGTTTCGATTATTTTTCAAAAGTCTTACCGATAGACTAATCAAATTTGCAATTTGTTATATTTATTTATGCTGTCAACAAGCCTATGGTAATCCGCTCATCTAATCTTAATCTATACATATAATAAATCTGTAGAAGGGTCAATTCTGTACATTGAAAATATTGAAAAAATAAATAGCGGGGGGTGTTGCTGGATCGATACCAAACCCAAATATGTGATTAAAAAAAATTTTGTCTGTCTGTCTGTATGTGCAGGCATCACGTGAAAACTAACGGTTCGATTTCGATGAAACTTTGTATAATTATACCTTATTATCCTGGGCATAAAATAGGATACTTTTTACCCTGGAAAAATACGTAGAAAAAAAATCTTATTTTTCAGTTTTATTCATAGACGTTGTTCTGTAGAACCGCGAACACACGTTGCATTACCCGCAGTGGATTCAGCGCCGTAACCTGTAGCGCCGAAAGTCGGATTTGGCTTGAACCGTTTGCGGCACACGCGGGCCACGCCTCCCCGACTCCTATATAAGGAGCCGCGTTCCGCGCCGCGCGATGCATATAAATTCTGAATTTTGATGCGAGCGGACGTGTCCAGTGTGGCGAGCGGTCGTCCGTGGAATTAATATTGTATGCGTGTCATTTTAAACCGTGCTTTTCAGCGCGACTTTTTTGATTACTGTTACGATCAGTTATTTGTAAATACAAGGTCGGAATTACTATGAAAAAAATACTTACTACAGAACGCGAGCTCAACAGCAGTAGCTCAATAGAGGGATCTCCTTAATTATTATAGGCTTAGCCGTATTTGGGTCCAATAGATATTTATAAGATGTCATTGTCAGAGTTACTCAAAATGGAGAAATAAACCATCCACGCGAAGACCGACATCCGCGCGGACGGAGTCGCGGGCGGAAGCTAGTAACTAATAATTAATAAACCATTAAACATTTCCAGATCCTGATCGGAATCACACTAATGGTATGGGTGGTGCAAAAAGCAAAGAAGGAGCTGACGATAGCCATCATGGCTGCAGAACTGGGCAGGGAGACGATATCCACTTCCAGCAGTTCATCCATCAGCTAGCCCACAGCCAGGGCTTCCACCGACGTGGACAGCGTCTCCGAAGGACCCTGCAGCTAGGGCTTCGCTGACCCAAAGCCCTCGTCTTCCGAAGCCCGCGAAGAAAGTCAAGTATGAAATAAAAAAGGGTTAGTAAGACCCTGTGATATTATATTTAAACGCCATGTTACCTCCAAGAGGATTAGTTTAAAATGTTTCACTGAATGTAGATGTTTATATTTATAAGACTTTCCTTGTATTGTAATGGATACTTTGTATAAGTGTGTAGTATGATGAATCTCGCTCAGGGGATGGCTAACACCTCATAAAGCAGTATTATTTCAATTCATGCGGGAAAGAGACAAAGAGATAGCAAAAATAAGTCCATCTCTCCGTCTCGATAAAATTCAAATAATACTGGTGTTTGGTACATTCTCAGGATTGTGACTGATGACGTAAGTGGATTGTTAACGTTTGGCATTTGACACGGCTGTCAGTGTCAATGTCAAGTGACGTATTATTTGAAGTAACGCTTCGCTGGAACCGAGGCTAAGTTGATTTAACTCAGACGAGTTACAAATTCCGCGTGTAACTGTAATAATGCGGTAATGTGCGTCCATAAACTTTATGAGTGTATTATCGTGCTCTGTAATTAGTTTATCACCACAAGGTTGAGCGTCACTGGCACGTCATAAAACGAAAGGTCTATTTGTCTATGGGACGGATGGATACCAACTTTAGAGACAAATGGCGCCAGACTCTAGTAATGTAGTACTGAAGTATCTGTCAATGTTTTGTGAATTCACAACTTATTGGGAATCAGAGGCGGATTTGCAGTCTTGCTCTAGGCCATTTTCTACATTCAAAGCCTATTTAATGCGACCATAATCGGCAAATTAAAAAATTAAATCATGTTATATTACATGGATAATAGAGACCATAAACCAATAATTTAAGGAAACAACTTCTCTAAATTAACACTTTAATTTAAGCTTGAAAATACGACTTTTGAAAGGACAGTAAAATTTTACTTTTCAAGTGCGTATTTTTGGTTTTGGTTGAGTTGACGAAATAATGACGTCATGGGTGCCTGTTGCCATACAAAATCTATGAGGTGTCAACATTTTGACAGCTATGGCCTATAATAAACGAGTCTTCTGAAGTAATGCTAAAACAGAGTTTGACAAGTTCTCAACTTCCGATTCTCAATTCAGTGACTGTGTGAGTCTGTGACTGTGTAGTCAACTGGACCCAAACTGGACCCTTTGAGTATAAGTATAGTCAAGGAGTTATGCCGTATCTTTTGGTTTTATGATTCCACTTGTCACAGATCTTGAGAATAATTGCGTCTTAGAGAGTCTCAAACAATGAATTTTAATTTGGGTTCAGTTAACCACCTAAAATATAGAAAACAAATTGTGTAGTCAAGAGATCCCGCGGGTCCAAAAGAAAGCAGGTTCACGTGACCAAAGACTCGTGTGAGAAAATATGAGGCTGATTTAAAACTGATTCTTTTAGAACGAATAATAGATGAAAATACCTCTGAAATAGCATGTGTGATCGTTTTAAATAGCTTTTTTCCCGGTCCATGTAATTTATTTTATAATTTTATCCAGGCTCGAAGTGATACGCTGCATAAAAAAGAAAAACGCAATGTGTCTGATATAAAACAGTTGGAATGAATCCAATAATTTCTGCTTTATATTGTGAACAAGGTGAATTTAATTTTGGACGAATCAAAATCATGAACAATGGTGGCAGACCCGCCTGTACATGGACAGAGATATCTCCATAAAAAAATAACTAATTGGTCGTCTGAACCCAGTCCATTACCAGTATAATGATCTCTCATTTATGAGAGACTTTAGCACCTCGCCTCTCATGGTCGAGGTTGTGTGTTCAAACCCGGGCAATGCCAATGCTTCTGTGGAGGACGGAGTGGACTTGATGATGAATAAAAGTCAATATTCACCACTATGAGATTATATTTCCATAGGTTTTAAAAATATTACATTCGCTGATTCCGAACAAGTACAATTTGTATGGTTACAGTTTGATAATTCTATCTAACGCGATACAAAACACGAGACATGTGCACTCTTTCGTATCTCGAGGCGAATGTAACATTTTCCACTCCGTCCTCCACAGCTTCTTTTACTCTTGTGAAAGCCTAAGTACTTTCTAATTTTATCTTAGACATCCCTGTCATCTGTCACGGGAAACATCGTGAGAAATCCTGGATTTATAAAGTCATTATAAGTGTTAATTCATGTCAGAGGCCTGTGGGATTTCCAGAGGCGGATTTATTAACTCTGAGACTAGAGGGTGGCCCCACTGATATCGTTGAGGTAAAAAATCGTGAGAAAACTTGGTAAAATCAATATACAAGTCTAATGCAATGTGGGAGACCTGTGAAGTTTCCAGAGGCATTTTTATTAACACACGAAAACAATACACATGCTAATAACTTCCACAAATGTATTCATTCAAAAATCAGAAGTTGTTTCTCTAAAAACTTAATTCTTGGTCTTGGGTACAATCGCCTTCAAAAATGTTACAGAGATAAACAATTTTATGAGAAAAAAAAATGCTCAATCCGCAGTATTCATCATAAAAGAATATTTAAAATATTCAGTTATGTCACAAGCACTTGTACCAACATTATCAACTGATAATTGTTCTAATAAGCAGCGTGAAGGTCAGGACAAGGTCTGTTTACGACGGAACCAAATAGCTTAAGCGATTTGCACATTTAATTATGTACTCTACGGTGTCTATTTAGAGTTCACTTTAATGTAAAACGCTAGCTAGATTGATTAATGGAGATATTTTATTACGCGTGATTTTGCATAGAAAGGTGTGGCATATTTGATATGATATAATAATGGCAATAAAATTGCACCGATAAGCATTTTGTTATACTTAAAATCGACCCAAAACATACATGGCATAATTTTTCACCGAGAATTCAGTATATATAATTCTAGAGACAGCATTAAAATCGACTGTTTCGTCACTTTTGTAAGGAACAGATTTTTTTTTTAATAACCGGTAGAAAAAGTGACAGTTGAATGAATTATGTACCAAATTTTCGGTAAAAGTTTATGTGAAGATTTTGCTTACATTGCGTATTGACAAATTATTTGAAATCAGCATCAATTTTTTTTTCTTGGAGTTACATTTGAATAGATACCTATTACAGTGTGACCGCAAGAGCTGTACTTTTGATAAACCACGACTCATCTTTGGATATTTTATCTTGACACTTATGGGTTATGACGTACATTGTCCGGTGCAACGTCGACGGCATTAAGAAGTACAGCGTTTCGCCTCGCAAGCATCTTAATAGTGATACTTTATTCACCGTTACACTATACTAAATCTAAGGTTTGAATTCCTGGTGGCCTACCTACCATGACGTCTTAAAGCGAAAGTAGTTCGACTGTGGGAACAAGATGGCGCTAGATGACTTGTATAGCTCTGTCTCTTTTCCGCAGTGGAACTGACGTCATGGTAGCAGCCCTTGTTACGCTGGCGTCTGTTGCGTATGGTCGGTCGCGTATTTTAGTTACAAAAAGCAACGTAGTTTCCGCCACTACGTCAGCGACGCAGTGTTTTGCCATAGAGAACCCAATGGTATATTCATACGCGCGACAAAATATCTCCGTTTATCTCTCTATACACAACAATATTTTAAGGAAAAACAAATGTATAAAAATGTACATAGTCCGTAGATTTTCCAGACGATTTATTTTTCAACGACTTTTTTCAGCAAATAACAATACTTTTCGGAATTTATATTGGTAATGAGTATTAAAGTTGTTGCCAAATTGTATTCACATGCAATAGAGTTTAGCATTTTTTACCTATTTATTTAGCTATCATTTCGCGTTGGACAACTATTTCGCCTGATGGTACGCGGTAATGTGGTTGACGGTGAAGCACGCTTGCTAGAAATAACCTATTCACTCTTGACTTAAAATCTCAAGGTTTTAGCTATTAGGAAACAAAGACCCCGATAGAGACTTCCACTCCACCATGGAAGTATTGACAAAACGCTTTGTGCGACAGGGTCCGATGTTCACCATGTACCGATGGTGCATCGAGTCTGATGATGGAAAGGGGCCAGGCGGAATCAAAATTGAATTCAAAATTAAATTGTTCAGTTGTCAAATTAATCATGATTAGACATTTTTTACTTAAATGCTTTTGTGTGCAATTAGTTTTAAGGAGTGGTCAATTAAAGCAATGGAGTAAATAGATACTTCGTTGTGTGCGCAATGCAACTCCTATGAGGCGTCTGTGCAATAATGCATTATTATTATTGTGTTCTGTGAAACCATAATTAATTGCGGACTTTAATCATTGAAATGTCAAGTTAATTTAGCCCTTTTATTGTAATTACTTTTACAAACATCACACCTGTAATCCCCGTAGGATTAGGTAGAGATACTAACTTGTTACTTTTCACTGGTTGTGTATAATAATTATATGTCCTAGGTTATGAGGGCGAACCTAATACAATTTATAAAGCCCTAATACTGAATCCCAGCTACTAAGCGATCCCAAATGGAAACACTTCTGTTTTTTAAAATAATTATAAGTAAGAGAACACAAAATTAATTGTTTTTATTTGAGATGGGTGTGCTCTTGAGTCTAGTCGAAATCAGACATGACAGAGACAAAGTCGGCGATGGAGATAGCCTACCCAGTAGAAACATTGTCTATGAACAATTGAACATAGAATAAGGAAAATGAGTACTTTATGGATCGTAATGAGTGACGTATTTTCTGCCTACACGCAGGAAAATGGCGTGAGGTTCTTTTAACAAGGGAAAAATATCATTAACACGCGTAGGTAACCGTCAGTTTATTTTCGCCGATCAGTTTCGTGGATCTAAGTGTTAGCGTGACTTGCGTGCGACCAACCACTATATTGTAACAACATAACAATTTGCATTATTTCACTTCATAATAAACCTTTTAAGTGTTCACGAATAAATTTAATAGCTCTTTCTATTTTTGTTACATTTAATTTTTAGACTCATTTAGTCAATTTTTATAGAAAAATTGGTGGAATACCTCTGCCTGCGGGGCTTACAGACAAAATTATGTATGTAGGTTTATAATTATTTATGTCTATTTATTTTATAAAAAACAAAACGTATATTATTGCAACTTAAAAAATAAACGCTAAACTCTTTTGCTTGTGACAGTACGTATTCTTTTGATGCCAATACAATGTACCTATTATGTTGTACTAAAAAAAAAGTATTTGGCATAAGATGTCAACAAAGATGTCGAGACTAAAGTATCGTCGCGAACAGCGATGTTGAATGTAAAGTATTAGTGTACGACTGTACATAAATATGTATTGTTATGAACATGTATGTCACATTGTCGGTAGCGTGTTTATTTCATATTGTAAATATGAATAGGTAGTTACCTTATTATTTATTTTCTATGTTTATAATCAAGCTACCATTAATATTGTAACCAGATTAAACTTTGATTTTCTGTAAGGTCGGCCATAGGTAGGGTAGCCCTCCGTCCGGGTTTCCCCGGATTTGTCCTAGTTTATTGGGCATCCGGGGAGCGTCCGGGGGGCTTTATTTGTAGACCGGGTTTAAAAACTTAAAGTCTTGGGCCGCCCGCGACACACGCACGCTTCACCGTCCCCCCACCCCTTCCGACACAGTTGTCACGGTGCGCACTTCGACTCATATCCGGGTTCTGGACTCTAAGATCCGGGGTTTTCACGCGTCTTGTCCTGGTTTCCAAATTTTAGAGATGGCAACCCTATCCATTGGGCGCTTTCACATTAGACGATACCTAACGATATCGGTGGGGTGGGCGTGCGCGTGGGTAGTTTCATACATTTCTGAGGATAATGAGCGAGAGAGTACGATATGTCAGAGTCCGTTTCCGTTATGGTCTAATGTGAAAACGCTCAATACTCAATATAACTGCTCGAGCAGTCAGATTCAACTGCTCCTGAAGCACTGCTCAAGCTGTTCCGTGTAAGTGTGCTTAGAAGGCTAGTTTGCTATATCTCACAGTCGCAGCTTGAAGTCAGTCAATACTAACTGCTTCAAGCAAGTTGTGTATGGCCGGCCTTACAGATTTCTCTAAGGGAGTGAAGTTGTCGACGTGGAATCGACTGTTCTGTCAAAATGAACTTTATGTCTGTGCAATAAATAAAAGTCATTCGCCGCCTCAGCCTCATGTAGGTTCGGTATCTTTTAGTGCATAGGGAGTTATTGGAGTTTCTGCCCGAGATTTGTTCGGGTTTTTCTATGGTGAAAATGGACAATTTCAATACATATTTCGATGCAGGATTTTTGTCTTTCTTTTTTTTTTTCTCAACTATCACACAACGCCATCTAGTCCCAAGCTAAGCAGAGCTTGTGTTATGGGTACTAGACAGCTGATAAACATACTTATATATTTCTAAATACATAAATATTATAGATAAATTACACCCAGACTTGGGTGGGAATCGATCCCACGACCTCCGGCATAGCAGTCAGGGTCACTAACCACTAGACCTACAGGCCTGTCAAAGTAGTTCGTCTATTACTCCATAGATGTCGCTAGAGTTATTTTTGTTGTCATTTTTTTTGTCCCATAGACAATATATGCACTTATTATAAGTTTTTGACTGGCTCAAGCCGATTCCTCGTCGATAAGAACCTTTATGAATAAAAATGAATTAACTATTTATGATTATGTAGGATTTGCTTGTGTTTAAATTATATCGAAATTTTACGTGCAATAATCAAATGAGATTATGATCTCGAAATTTTAGTGTTGTTTAAGAACAAATTTGTTTTAAATGTGTTTTAGAACTTTTTTTTTACTTCTTTTTGGCTACATTGTGTCTCTTGTGATATTTTTGTGTTCATTCTTTTTTGTAACAAATTAACTTTTTATCATCCTTGGTATGGTCGACAAAAATGTATGAGGACAGCAAGTTTTGGACTGTTTTCTTATATGCTATATGCATGCTTTATCCTTTATGTATGCACTAATTTGCTGTATGCTACATACAGCCAAAAAGTACACAATAGTTTGGTACGCAGACTTATTGAAACTATAGCACAGCATTGAAGAACAGTTTAAAACTTACAGCAAACATATCTATTTTGTTGACTGTACATGTAAAAATAATATTTTTTAATCATTTTCCTGTACTACTGTAACTGCTATATTTTTCAATACGCATTAAAATTAAAATTCAGGTTTTTTTAAGTAAGTAATACTTTGTACGAAAATAATCCATTATAAATTATATTCTTCCTAAATAACCTAAAGACTGACTTAATGTTTCAATTTATTTTCTATTTCATAAAATTTGAAAAATTTAGGCGAAATATTCTAGATTTTAAATTCTGTTTATTTTATATCACAATGTTTCTACTGTAAAAACTTAAATTATTAGAAAATCTAAACATTTTATTATATTTCTGATTAATTTTGTAATTATTATTTCAATTTTTTAACTTTATTTATTAGTAACACCCTTATTGTAGAAATAAATATAATTTAACGTATAACTTATTGTGACTAATTTCGAACACTGAAAATATTTTTTGTAGCCTTGTTGATGGCAATAGCTTCGAACCCCTATAATGAGGTCGCACATTATATCAGCACCATATGCGCCGTACACGCCGACTGGTATGATGTTATGACGAGATCAGCAATATTCAGATACTGGCAGCATTTTCTCATTTTTATTCGACTGAAAGACTTGTATCTATGGTCATGAATACATTAAAAAAAAAACATACAAAAAAAAACTAAAATACGACGCGTGCGGTACTGACAAATGAGCGATCAGTTTAGCAAGGGACTTAAACGTAACTGGTGGGGTGTACTTATTGGGTACGCCCCTGTCCAACCGCTCGGGCATAGCCTTTATATGTTTTTTGTAACCTGTAACCATATTATATACATTCAGCTTACTTTTGTAAAAGTTATTAATTTGTTTGTTATTTTTTTTTCTCCTAACATCGAAAAGTGCCATTTATTAATTTGAAAAATAAATATTACATAGGCTTTCTCTCCATTCATTTTATACCTATACTTATTAAAAATATGGTACACCATTTACTTATAATTCCCAGATTTTTTTTCTCTAAATGTACACTTAATTTAAAAAATCAAAAATCTGAAAACTTGTTTTTTATCTAACTGTAGGTAAAATAATAAAATCATATTTTAAAGTATAAAGTTTTTTACACGTTTTTTATTTTTTTCGTTGCTACCGTTTTCACGTTTTTAAAATCTGTGCCAAATTATTTTAAAAATTTATTTTGGCTAATATTATTGTAGTAATTTTTCTTTATTGTAGTTACTTGGGTCTTAGCCAAAATATTTCAAGGATTCCATTAAATAATTAATAGTGGATGTTTCCATTCTTCATTAGTATTAGATTTCCCTATTTATAAAAAAATAATATATTTTGGTTAGATCGAAATTAACTTATTCATTTTTAATCAGTCAAAAGGTAAGATTTACAGATAGCACTTACGTTTAACTAAGCTATGAAAGTTTTTATACGAATATGAACTTTATTTTTTAGTCTGTAAAGTTTATGTTGGGTGGGAGGGGAGGACTCATTTGATGATGACCACGCTAAACAAAAGTATATGCGAATGTAAGCAACCGTTTCATACAATTATAAACCTTATTTTCATAAGAATTAAGGCGATCTATGAATCTTACCAGTAATATAATGCTAGTTACTCAACATTTCGGTCTAACTGAAATAAAACCATGAAATAAATTCATCAAAACATTTTATACTGTATTAATAAATCTTTATAAAGGTGTGATGCTTAAAGAACTATACCTATGCTCAGAATCTTTGAAATAATTTCACTATTTTTGTAATAAAAAAACTTAATACTTATTATTATAGTCTAAAAATAATGCATTTATTGTTAACGAATTTATTTTGTGTTATTTTATTAATAAATCCCACTGTTATTATTTTTAATAATACTTGTTGTAAAGTACGTAGCGAGTCACTTCGATATTGTACAATATGAAATGGTTAAAAAGGAGCCTTATACTAGATGTAATAAAACATTCTCTTTAATGTGTGGTTTCATTTGTGGAGTGGTCTTTGTGAATAATAAATAATTATTATTCACAAAGACCACATCGATGATTCCTTTTAACTAATTTAGACTATAAAGTCTAAATTAGTTAAAAGGAATCATCGACACGACGAAGAAGTCTAAATCATAAATCAATTTAATCCTTATTAACCGACTTCGTGTGGGAAGAGTGGGACTGGGCAGGTCATCTCTGCCCGATGCTGTCACAACTGTGGGCTCGAGTGTCACAGGAATAGAGTTCTGAGACAGCTAGGCAGGGTCGCGGCAGGCCTAAAACAAGATGGCGTGTCGCTTTTGATGGCTTCCTTGTGAATTTCTGTGAAAAGGCACACCATCGAGAGAAGTGGAAGGAATGGGGGAGGCCTTTGATCAGGAGGGGATAGGAGTAGATTAGTAAAAAACACCGTCTTCGAAAAAGGAGGAGGTTCTCAATTCGTCGGAACCTTTATTGTTTATTTCGATGAGGGTCTTTTTTTCATTAAAGTTGGGTTGTATATTTTGTAACATAACAAAGCGAAATGTAGTAATCCGTCATCACAGGTCTGAAACGCCGCAATAACTTACAAAACCTGATTCAAAAATCTTGACTGCTGCGCTTCATGTCGCGGGTTCAATTCCCGTATGGAACAAACATTTATGATTTACAAGTAGTTGTTAGAGGTCTGGGTGTTTGCAAGTTTAAGTTTTCGTAAACGCACGCACGATACAGGAATAATTCCTATTTTAGTGTGGGGCAAAGTTTATTTCAAAAAAAGAAAAATTAAATGTTCAAAAAACAAGTCACCCCGAGACCGAATGTGGCAATCTCGAAGTTATTCAAGAATGCGTTCCGCACTAAAGTTTAGAGAAAGTCTTAAAAAAAACTCTATAAAATAATAATGAATTCTGCATAATTATGATTCGAAAACAATAATTATTTTGCTTGAACACAATTTTTTATTCTAGCAAGTCAAGTTGATCATTCGATAAATTTCTGAACGGAAAATTGTCTCGTTCTCGTTTCTGATCGTTCATTAACTGTCATTTTTCATTATCATGGCGGAGGACGAGGATGGTGTTTCGAATAAAAATTCGCCTCAAAATACGAATAACGGAGAACCTTTGCAGGAAAACGAACAAAATGCAGCGAAACCAGATTTAGGCATTGAAGAAGCAAAGTACAATAGTAATGAAAATGGTGACGCATCGCTTACGGAGGCGAAAAGTTCTTCTTCCAGTGAGTTTACGAAGTTGTTTTTTGTCCTAAATATAAAGGCATTCCTCGTCGACTGTTCGTTTTTCTTGCAGAGTCTACGGGAGCGACGCGGAAAGATGAGAACCCGTTTTCGTTTCGGCATTTTTTGAAGCGGGATCTTTCGTTGCCGGGTAACTCGACGTACGAAAACACAGGCGCCCGTCCGAAAGTGTACGCAAACACCGTGCAGCACTCGCCGACTAAGATAGACGTGCACGCCGACTCGAGACGGGACAAGCCTCGCTCGACCGACTCCCAAGCCAAAGACAAGACTAGCGAGGGCAGCAGCCATCGTATAAGTGACAACACATCCTCAAGTAGTTCTGTAGAAGTACCTTTTAGTGTAGTGGATAACTCTGATTCTAAGCATAACTTTTACACGGACAATAATGACGTGCCCTTTTATCACAGACCTAATTTGGCTTCAGAGCCTCTAGGGATGCCTTCATTGCCAGATTTTGTGCAAGATCACATATTAGTGGAGCAGGCTTATTTGAACTTTAATGGTCCAATATCTGTGGATTTGGATAACCTACCGGACTTTACGTTTAATACTAGTTTCAATGCGGGATCATCTTCCTCTTTGGGTAGGAGAAATAATAGCAATTATGGTGGAAGGGGGTATGACTATGAAGCATATATGGGAGCAGCATCAACTTCTGATGCTGGACAGTCTGGCAGCGGGATGCCACTGGACTTGCCAGCGGGCGCTGAGGCAGCTGGACCTGCCCTGCCCCTGGACCTGCCACCACACTTGAGCCTAGATCTGACGGAGTCTGTAAACCCTGCAGACAGGAGAAATGTGTCTCCAAGAAGTACATTCCCCTTGGATCTCCCTCCTAATGCTGGTAAGTGATACTCTTTACTTATTTTATTTATAGTTTAGTTAATAATACAAAATTGGAAAGAAAATGGTCAGTAACTTGTTTGGTTTAAAGATGATGACCGAGTCCAAATAAGAAAACACACAATTACATGAACACATCACCGGTCAACGGTAAATGGTTCAAATTCATGACAGCACAGTTGGTGCAATGGTTGAGCAATCGAATGCTGTGCAGTGTGTCATGGGTTCGATCCCTGCATGGTTCAAATATTTGTATGACCTAGTAGTTGTTCTGGGTGTGTTTGTGTATGTGAGTTTCCATGTTTGTAAACGCACCCTCGACGCAGGAGATATTCCTAGTGTGGGACATCGCTTGTGAAAGAGTTATTTTAGTATAAAAGAGGTAGTTGAGTTAAGTATGTGCAAGCAAAATCATTACAGGCAAGATATACTCATTAGAATTCCAGTAATGTATTTCTGCAAAATACTAATTTTTTTACATATTAAAATAAAATTCAAGGAAGTATTGTATAATAACACAATTTGTGATCTTAGAACCCAGGGGGATATATTCTCCTGTCATCATCGACCATGGAAGGACAAGCATAGACAATATCAACAAGTGTGTATTTCACATATTAATGAACTATTTCCTACAATTGTTTATTATGATAATTAATTCTTTGCACCTTGTCAGTAATGTCTGGAGACATCTGTTTTAGTATTCAGTATTCATAATTATAGTTATGATGATGCAAATTACTCCAACAGGATTGTTCCATCATCCTAATATGAAATAGGAGAGTTGTATGAAACTTTTTTCTTTTAACTTGTCAGTATGAAATTCGTTAATTTATAATAAGTGTGCCACTGTATTTTATTACGAATACAAAACTGTTTTTAATTTTAGAAAATCACATTTAAACACAGTGGCGTATCTAAGCCAGAAGGGGCCCCGTATCAAAACTTATTTGGGGCCCTTCTAATCTAAGTGTATAGTTTTGCAGAATAAAGACAATATAGCATCCTGACATGTGTAACCAATGCTATTACTGATGTCATTAAGACAATTTTGAAGGGAGATCGTCGGGGGCCCGTGACACTTGGGGGCCCCTTATAATTTATAGGGCTTGTATGGCGGTAGCTACGCCCGTTGCTTAACATACAAAGTTAGTAACACTAATATAATCAGCACTTTTGAAGGCCAATTTTACATAAGACAATTCTCCAAAGTACTTTCTTTTCCACTTCCTAGTGTTTTGTTTAGGAAGGAGAAGTGGCGGAAAAAACTTGCCTGACGTAGTTTGATAACCCTGTTATAATTCGGTCACATGTTTCAAACTGTGCCATTCAAAGACAAACATTATTGTAATAGATCAATTAGCACATAATACGGTATAGATCTATATTCATTAGACAGTGGTTCATTTCACTTGAACTTCGGTTAGTATTCCTACAGTACAGACAAATAAATTAACATGGCTAATAACTTTATTTTGTACATAAATCATGGTTGTTTCTTGACCATTATAAACAATATCAAAATTAATGTTTTTATTTCACGTAGGCCCATGAGGGCACTTATAAAACGTCGACAACAGGTGCTCGGTTCGGGTTGGTCGTTTCCATGGAGAATAATCGGCAAGAAACACCATCGCGCCTGTTATCCCCAAAGGTCTAGGCAGAAGTAACTGATAGTTACTGATAAACACCATATGGAAAAATTTTATACATTGTCTGAGATGAGTATCGAATATAGCCCACCTATATTTACTGCAGAAAACTACACACATTTCTCCAATATGATTCATAAGCGAAAAATGCTCATAAAATAAAAAAAAGTACTGAGCCAAACTGAATAATTTTTTTATGGGACCAAATGACAAGTATATTGCATCAAGCAAACAAAAGAATCTCACAAATCGGACAGGAATTGTTTGTCGTAATCGAACCCACGACCTACGACACGTAAGTACGTAAACTCATCAAAATAAATAACGGTATAATTCAAATTCTGCGTACAATCGACACACTTGTATTCCTTGAAAGAGCAGGCAGAGGTGTTCTATCAACTGTAGTCTACCGAGCTCGCTCCAGGTCGGTGGTTCCTTTAAAACAGTCCCGCGAGGCACCGTGGCCCTTCCATGTAAATTGCAACTGAAGGAACAGGTCAACAGGGCGATAGAACTCCAACCAAAAAAGGCCTTTTCAGAAGTTACTAGCATTAATCAGCACAATTTCTCTAGGTGGATTGGTAATTTTAGGCTTGTTAGTCTAAAACCTTCGACACTTCCCTACCTCAACTTCCTTTTCACCTTCCCTTCAACCTTGAAGGTTGAGTCGCGAGGAAAGCTGCTCTTTCTGAGGTTGCTCTGTGGTAGTATGGCCATCAATTATAGCGAATTTCCTCGAAAAGCACGCAAAGCCGTTGGTCCCGGCTGTCATTTTTGTGTAGAATACTGATGTATTCAGCTGCATCAGGTTCGTTAGAAGGCAAACCACGACAAGTTGGGAAAAGTTAGGCTGAATTTTCCAGGTTTCCTTAGAATGTTTGCCTTCACCAATTTCAGAGATGGCTAGGATAAACTTAGAAAGATCATACGAATCGAAAAAGACATATTGATACTTCCAAGTTGAACCCACGAACTCATGTTCAAACAACAACAAGAAAAAGTGTCTTTAAAACATGTGGTTGCGATCAAATTGTACGGAATGCAATAATTAGGATGGTCTGAAGTAGGGGACTTGACTATAATAGTGCAGTATTGAGTGACGTGTTTCAAGATAGGATAGACGGACCATTAAACTCAAATGATCCCGTCTATCTCCCCTCACTGAGATTTTTTATTTACCAGAAGTTTGTAGAATAGAAAAAAAAGAACACAGTTACACAAAAGATGACAGATTATTTCCTGCAGCTTTAAAATATTTTGTCTTCAAATGTTGTGTTAAAAATACAGATAAATTTATTGCTTTATTTGTTGGTTTGATATTAAGATACTTCTCTTTTTTTCAACCAAAAGAGATTTAATGATAGCGTTGTTAAGGGAAACTCCCATCAAACTTGATCCGAGACGGCGGCGCGAAGAACACACCGTAATCCGGGATAGTGGAAGTAAGTTTAGATCCTGCTACCTCCCGACGCATGGAAAAACGTGGTGGTTTTAGTCAGCACGAGTCTGACGGACCCCTCCTCTCTCCACAGGAATCCATTGAATGAAAGAAACAACTTATTTGGCATGAGCCACGGCAGATGTGTGCAAAAAAAAAATCTAGAGAACATCAACTAATAGAAGACTTCCACCTTCTTAAAAAAATATATGTGGGGTAATGTAGTTGGAATGTATTTCAGGAACAGAGTCCATGTGTCTGCCGGACTTCCTACCGGTGCATCCGGGCCGGACATCGCCGGAGCCGGAGCATCAAGACGAGCAGATGCGCCAGATCATTGCTGAGCTCGAACAGACCAGGTTTGTGCCGCCATCTTAATATCCGAAGGTTACAGGAGCTGATGGACGCCTCTGAGAGCGCTCGTGGCCTAATTCAGGGCAAACTAGGTTTAAGTTGTCATTGACCGAGTCTTCCCTAAGCAAATGTCAAATAAAATTGCCGTGCTCCCTACTTCCAGGAACTGACGAGGGCCCCTCTTGGAGGGCCAACGCCTGCCAGGGTCGCCTGTCTCGTCAGGTAACCGTGACCTTGGAACGTAAAGAGGTATCGAAGGATCACCGTGGATTTTAGTCTGTACAAGTCTCTCCCATGATAAAAAAAAACTCTTTAGACAGAAGAAAAACAATTGTAGGGCTATCCACCTCCTTTATTCTGTTAAAAACAGTTTCGAACTAATAACGTATTGGTTTAATAGAAACGTCAGCTCAAAACTGTTAAATCCGGAAGCTCGATTGGTAAAATTATTCCGTTCTTGGACGCAATATTTATTCGTGACCTGACGCCGCCAGTTCCTAACCACGTGATGTGATTGCTAATGATTGTCGTATAGGCACGTGTTTGTGTTAAATAGGTTTAAATGCTTTCTTATTAAATAAATTATAGGGTGCATTGGAATACGTAGAGTTTATTTTTCGAAATGAATGAAAGTAAGTTCAAAACCACTGCGAGATTCTATACGAAAAGATTCTAGACAACTTTTGTATGATTTAAACGAACGTAACTGAAAAGGGGACAGTTAATGATCCCCGCAAATAAACATGCAGTACAAATGCAATAACAGTAGATATCAACCCATAATATAAACACAAGTTACAAATAAATAATAATGATACGCGAAATATAAGTATTGCACCCTTACAATGAAAACCTTAATACTCCGCTTTTGGTACTAACTGACCTTCAAAATAAGCAGAATAAGGACAGCCCGTAAAAGGGTCACCTTTCTTTATATCGCTCATCATCTATGAATTTTGCATGAAAGAGACCAAACTAGTATTACGTCAGAAGTGCACTGTTTTGACTTCGATCACTTTCAGTCTGAGGGTATTTTTTTTTTCTATCCTGGTAAAATCATCAAATGAGTCCTCCCACCCAGGGCGGGACGGTAGGTACTATCACATTCCTACTGACTAAAATCCACGTTATTCCTTGCTGACACGGTTTCCTGATAAGACAGTCCCGCGAAGACTGCGGGTGCGATATATGAAACTATTAGTGACTATGATTAAAGAGGAGCTCGTGGCTAAATAATTACAGTCGCACAGGCCCATCTTCCAGGTTAAGCCGCGCTTGCCGAGGTTGGTCTGTGGATGGGTGACCATCTGACATAACGAGTTTCCTCCGTGCCTCGGAAAGCACGTAAAGCCATTGGTCCCGGCTGTCATTTGTAGATCTTTGACAGTCGTTACTGTTAGTCAGAAGCTCATAACTCCAACCAGTCTTACCATGGAGTATCGTATTGCCCAGTTACTGGGTTGTGGAGGTCCGACAGGCAGTCGCTCCATGTAAAATACTGATATCCAGCTGCATCTGGTTCGACTGGAAGACCCCAATATAGTTTGGAAAAGGCTGGGCAGATGATGATAGTGTCTATGATTAAAATGAAATCCATCTTCCTCGCTCATAGATGCGAGCTATTCGCGGAGCGGTCCCGTCGCTCGCACTTGGAAGAGGAGTTGTCCCAAGCTCGCTCCAGTAACGCGCTGTTACTGGCCGAGGCGGCGGCGGCGCGGGCGGCGGAGGCACAGTTGCGGGCGCGCAGGGGGGAGGCGCGGCGGGCGGAGAGGGAGTACACTGGACAGCTGGACGCTGCCGCTGACAGGGCTGAGAGCAGTCTTAGTGATGCTGCGGTAAGTCAATAGTCACGAAAAACAGGCGTTAAAAAGTATATATTTTTCTACTCCTCCGCTATACTTTTCTGATTAATTTCGTTGTAGGATCCAAAACAGATAAATTTATTCTCTGGGACTTCATCGAGCTTCATTGTCTCGGCGCTTTTCTGGTGGTCGCTGTGATCACCACTGTTGATACTAGCTTTCAGAACTAGCATTGGTTTGGAAATTTATTGTCTTGCCTCACAAAAAAAAGACGAGGCTCAAGGGTGAGGTCGGAAGAGTCTTGCCCTCTCATACTCCCCCTATCGTAGACATCAAATATTTAAGTCTTCGAACTAAACAATGAAATCATAAATACTTAAAAGGACAATAATAATATAATATAATAATATTCCACAACTATCACACAACGTCATCTAGTCCCAAGCTAAGCAGAGCTTGTGTTAAGGGTACTAGACAACTGATAAACATACTTATATATTTCTAAATACATACATATTATAGATAAATTACACCCAGACACAGAACAAATGATCGTGCTCATCACACAAACATTTGTCCTGGGTGGGAATCGAACCCACGACCTCCGGCATAGTAGTCAGGGTCACTAACCACTAGACCAACAGGCCAGTCAAAATCGATCATCGCCAACAATGTCGATAGTACAGTGGAAAAATGCTCTGGGCTGTCATGTTTACGTTGAGCCTTAACCAGAAGTTTTAAGCAAATATAATTGTTTCCAGACACGAGCGACGGAGGCTGAAGCAACGATAGCTAAATTAAAGAGTCAAATTAAGAAATTAAAGGTAAGTTCAATTATTTGTACAAAATTTACACCGTAGCTGCTTAAACATAGTAAACGTGTTCATTAATTAATTTACAATTTGTTCTAAAACCAACTGGGTGTTTAAAATCTACGTCGCACACTAGACGTGCTAGGCGAATACTTTTTTTTTCTAAAATTTTTATGATATCGCCCCTGAAGAGGCAAGTGCCCCGTTGGACCCTCCCTAGATCCAGCCCTGAGGTAACGTAAATAAAAAGAAACTTGAGAGGTGTCAAGGGACACCCGGATGGAACGAAGTTACTGTATACACTCAACAAAAATAATCGTCGCGACACCACACTGTTCAATGCGAAATAGAAAGACGAAACGAAAATATCTGGGTAGTAGTAAGGACGATTTTCATTTTAGTTATCTGCATAAACTGTGTCTGTAGGAGGAGCTGGCGGCGTCGCAGGCGCAGGTGAGGACACTGCGGGGGGTGCAGGGGGGGGCCGCGGCTGGACTGAGGCGAGCTACACACATGGCGGAGACATCGCTCAGGTAACGAACATAAATAATTTATTAATCCAAGTAACTACACAAAAATCGTGTCATTACGAAAATACTCGTATTTCTCTATTTCCTATATAGTCCAGTAACTTGTAGAAAATACGGAGTAGTTGGCTCCAATCCGGTAGTTTTCATTTTTTGCAAACTAGTTAGGCCAACATCATAAACAAGACTGCAAAAAATCAGAACTAATGTATTTGACGCAAACTCTAATCTGTATAAAATTCTAAATTAATAGTTGATCTTTTGTAAAAATTTAAAAGTAAAAAAAAATACGTGTGGCACTCGGGGACTGACGCGGTAAAGCTATTGCATAGCATTTTTTATCAACTTATGCAATTATAATTATTTATTTAGTATATTTATTACTGTACTAATTAGGCTATGGTCAGCCACGTCAATCAAGTGAAACGTCAATAAACGTTCTCCTCCCTCTCCCTCAATAAAAGCATGCTTTCGTGCTAGTAATGAGCACGTCTGTTCATACCCTTATGAGCACGTCTGTCCGTACCTTTATAATTGCCGAAGTCTCCCGAACTGAAACGACGTTTGACGACGGTGTCAGGTATTTTCCTTAGGTTTTTTCGTTAGATTTTTCACGCCGCGCCGCTCTCAGAGCCTGCAATAAAAGCTATGCAATAGCTTAAAAACTTTCAATAAATAAAAATTCTCATTATAAATAATCTCTTGGTTACAGAGAGCTCCTAGCTGGACTAGAGCAACTGAAGACATTAAGCACGAATCTGGATCCGACATGATGCTGAATTACTTCCACCCCCCCCCCCTCCCCCCTCTTCGCTCTGCTCCCCCTCGAATGAGCCACAGACTAGCACAGTAGGAAACAAATGGAATACTGTTGCGAATTACATATGGCGGAATGGCATCAATAATTTTTAAATCTAGTAAGCCCCTCAGATAGTTTTGAAAAAATATCCATATTTTTCTTTTCTTAAAACAATTGATAAAGCGATTCGTAAGACTTGCAACTTTTGTACTAAGTAAGAATGAAAATCGTCCTTGCTACTACGATATAATGATGCAATTCGACTGACTTACGTCGTCGTAGCGAGTGTGTTTTGTTTTTCATCTACCTATCCGTAGACAACCGCACGTTTTATGTCATATGTCGTAGTGGTAAGGGTGATTTTCACTTGTAGTTGGAATCGGTCGAATTGCGTCGCATCGCGTCGTCAATAAGCTGCCTAATAAAGATAAAACGCATCAAAATTCGGGAGTGGGATCTCGTGACGTCACAAGCGAGTAAATACAGTACTTGCTTGTAATGTATAGCCAATTTTAAAAGTCATCTTTGTCAATTTTGGTTTACGTTACAAAAGTCGCTGTCGGGCTAATTTGATATTTTCAGTTAAATACAGTTTCAGTTAAACGTACTTGTGGAGGCAGGAACCGAACCTTATAATAAAATAAAAATCATTTTTTCAGACATAAAAAATCTTAGACGAGGCAAGGTTGTTAGTAACAACAATTTTGCTTGTAACTTATGTTAGCTTTTAGAAAACATAATATACCGTGAAGGAAAATGTTTATTATTTTTTAACATGTTACATATAAATCTGAACAATTTATAAAATAACAAAGAGGTAAAATTTCTTTGCATGTAGGAAGTAATCTCCGGAAACAATGATCCTATTCTTAAAAATATCTGAGAGGAAACCAAATTATTCCTTCATCATCATCAGCCTATAAATGTTCCCACTGCTGGGACACAGGCCTCCTCTCTCTGTGAGAGGGAGTGGGCCGTAATCTACCACGCGGGCCCAGTGCGGATTGTTAGATGTCACATGTCTTCGAATTTTTGGTTCTAGGACACGCCGGTTTCCTCACGATGTTTTCCTTCACCGTTTTGAGAGCAGTGGTGTTGAAATAAATTACACAAAGTAATGCGCCTGACGGGGTTCGAACTCACGACTCGACTCGTAAGTCGAGGCCGATACCATTGGGCCACCACTGCTCACCTTACCAATTATTCCTTATAAGCTATAAATTATATTTACATTAAGTATGTATATTAGCAGAGCTATCACAATTTCTTTAGTAAGTCAGAAAAAATAATACCGCAGACAGGCGATGGGATGCGAAACGGTGGGTCGGGCCCAAAACTGAACTTGAACGAAGTCGGGGCAGAAATTAGAATTTAACCTCTTACGGTGCATCCACACCGCCGGTAACATTTGTGGAGCAACAAAAGGCAACACGACAACATTCGGTAACTTTTGTGGCTCCTTGTTACTATTTGTTGATTGTTACTTACCCGTGCATCCACCCCGCAGTAACATCCGACAACAAAAAGTTACTAAGTGTTGCCGTGCTACTGTAAATCGAGTAACGTTGCTCGACAATCGGTAACATTATTAGATAATGGGGGTAACATTGTTACCGATTGTCGAGCAACGTTACTACTACTTACGACTTACAGTAACACGTCAACACTTAGTAACATTAAATAACATTTTGTTGGCTGATGTTACCGAGTAACATTTGGAAACGTTGAGCTACAAATGTTACCGGCGGTGTGGATGCACCGTTAAGCGATTGGCTAAATATCAATTGCCGTGCCCCTAGCACCCGGCTAAGAATAGGTGAAATAATAGCTCCGCCCTCTCCTCTTTTTTCGCTATGTACATATGTACATGGTGTTCGAAAAGTGCGCGAAAAGTAGTAATCCATTTGTTTCCTACACGCGTATTATAAGCGCCTTTGCTCCATGACGCGATTCGTGCGATTTTAACTGAAAATAGTCCTTGCTGTTACGACATAAGGTAGTTTACTGCTTACATAAATTGAAAATGTGTTTAGTCCGTCAGAGTATTGAAAAATAATGAATACGTATTTTTTGTTTTTCTAAATAAATGAATAATGACGAAGATTAAACGCTTTGAAATTCGGGAATGGGGGCTTGTGACGTCATAACGCTTGTAAAATTATACCGACCGAGTGACGTTTTGTGATTTTTAGAAGAGTTATATCTTCGTAAATTTTGGTTTACGTAACAAAAGAAAAAAACGGGTCAAATATTTTCTGATAATCTATCTTTCGGACTAATAATATTGAGTAAAATGTGGCAATCTTAAGTTATATTTATTATACGCAATAACGTCTGCGTCGCGTCTACGCAAAGATTCAGCTTTGTGAGTAGTGGTTGCGATGGCCGAGTGGTTAAGGCGTCTGGAGTACCTATCCAGAAGACGCAGGATCGAACCCTGCTCGCAACTGAATTTTTCGTTTCTTTAAAAAATATCTTTGTGGCAATCTTGTTTTGTAAAACCATGTACCAATAGAAAACCGCACGTTTTAAATTGGCAGCGCCTTTATGTCGTAGTGGTAAGGTTGATTATCACTTGTTGTTGATCGGCGACACAAATTGGTCGAATTGTATCGCATGAGCAAGCGCGCAAGTTGTATTCCGATTGGATTTAAACTTAGGCTTTAACTCAGCTGTATTATAAGCGATGAAATTCGAAGCAATATCGTGTTGGTTGTATGATTTATATTTTAAGTAATATCGGGCTTCCTTTTTTCTTAATTATTGCCCCTTTAAAAATAGTATCGGGCAATATCGTTCGCCTATTGAACATGGATTCTTAAAAGCTAAGAATTTTAATACACCATTATCCGGCAAATCAAGAAAAAACTTATCTAACGCCTGAAATTAATATTCCATCTGTATCCAAATCCCGATGAATGACGGCTGCTTCAGATTGGACATTTTTTATTAAGACTCTGATTGGCAAAGATCGGGATAAAGATTGCCATCGGGATAGATTTTTGCCTTTAAATACTTCATTTATCTCTAAAATTAGTAGAGAATACTTGAAAACGAGAACTGATACGGCGCACCATGCCACATTCGCAAGGTGAATTTCGCAAAATAACAAATTTTCGAAATGATAGTTCGGGCACAGTCAATTTTATCTGACCCCGCGCGGGGCTTCGTAGAAGTTTATACGAACATTTAAAATTCCATTATATCGCGATATTTGATAAATGAGGCAATTTTGCGATTGTGTAATTTTGAGAAACGACATTTTGCGAATTTACAATTTTGCGTCAATGTGTATATCATTTTGCGAATGTGGATTTGTGCACCGAATCCCAAAGAACAGTTAATTCTCAAAGAAATAACGGGACGAGTTCACAAATCCAGTCGGAATACAACGCGTTGAACAAAGTGAATACTAAATAATATAATTGATCATTAAGAAATAAAACTGTGTATAGTATTAAACATCTTCCATTACTTTCTTAGTTATTTAAATTTTGGGTTAAAGCCGGCCACACGGACTTGATGAAGCAGTCAGTGTAACAACTGCGACTGGTCGAGCAGTCAGTGTATGCCTGGCGACTGCTTGACCCCACCAACATCAAATCAGTTCGACTGCTCGAGCAGTCAATACCGACTTCTTCAAGTCCGTGTATGGCCTGCCCAAACCTAGCATGTTGTTTGCAACTGGTTGTCGAAGAACTGAATATGATTTTCGCGTGGGTTTTAGAACACATCTTACCTCAATATTTGTAGATTTTTTTTAAATAGCTCATGGGGAGTTGAAGAAAGAAAATGACGGCATCATAAATTATGATCTTAATTATTTTCGTTAGGTCATCGATCACATAAATCACGTTATCGATTTCAATTAAATTTTGTGAACGTTAAAAAAAATTGTTGGTTCCAGCTTGAAATATGGGGTAGTTTTGGAACTAACAGGTGGAAGTGCAAAGCAGGGCGGGTTACTAGTACTATTTTAATTTTATCGCGATTTTACAGAATTTAGAGGCGCTCGAATACGTGACGTAAAGGCAATACACCGATTTTTTAATCGAAAATACAACTATCTTTACGTTTAGGCCGAATTTTTATCGAAAAACGTAATCAGTATTCCTTAAAAATACATACATAAATCTATACCATTGAGTAAATATTATATGGGAAATGAGTATTTTCAATTTTAAAATCTAAGTATTTATTTTACGTTCACTCGTGCTAGCTTCAGATTTTCCGTTAGGGGGGGATATAAGTATTATAATTTATGGTAAAAGAGGTCTGATGTATTCTAAGATTATCGTTTTTATTAAGTCTTAAGCTTTAGTCACACTGGGGCGAATCCCCGCCGCGACTTGTATAAGTAAACGAGAATATACGAAACGATGATTTTCATCGCGCGCGGTATTCGTCACAGTTTAGCCAGACCTTTACATACAGTCACTACGAGCACATCACTAATGTATACATGTAGCAATATAGTGGAATATCAATTGCAGCTTTGAGATAACTTGTATAATAGCTTCGGGTCCAAAAAAAACATGCTCGTAGCAAAAAAAAAAAGGCTTTAGAAATACATCCTTTTTGAGGTCGGTTAATCAAATTGCAATCAACAAATACAATAGGAACACTAATGTTTCGTGTATATATTTTGTTCGTGACTGTACTTATACAGTCGTGAGAAAAAAGGCTAAATTCTAGAAATATATATTTCTTTCTAGAAATGAACATTGTGAACAGAAAGTGTATCCGATAAATAAGCAATATGTGTTGTATTTTCTGTAATTGGCATCCAAGATCTACATTACAGTGCTACAAGGATATTTTGGCCGTCATTTTAAAGAAACTATAATAATTATTGATAAAATCAAAATGGCGTCATTAATTTCCACTTTGACCACTCGCCAAAAGATCCTTGTAATGCTGTAAATGTATCCTGAATCGAATACTTGATTAATAATTATTATTAGAGGTATGTAAAAGAAACCTTCGCTAAAATTGTAAATACGAACAAATACATATATTTTTGTGTGCCATTGAGGCTGTATTCATTTACTTAGTGGACAATAGTTGCTTGATTTCCGAACGAACGTTCTTCCTGCCGTCTTCAATTTCTTATCTCAATTATAAATAATATGTGTTTCGTGTAAAGTCCGATACCCTCTAAATAATTAAAAACTAATTTGTGCTTGTTCAACAAATGTTATTGTACATTAAACTGTGATTCATTATTTTAGAACGTTGTTTTACTTTCCTTTTGCAATGCAAGCGTAGAAAGAAGACAGAAAAATGTGAAAGAAGCAAAGTAATTGTGGCCAATAGTTTTTTTTTTTTAAGAAAGGCTCGACCTTGACTACTGTACATAATAGCCTGGTGGTGAGCAATAATGTGATAGACTTGACTCGCGCTTGTCTATAAGTACTCTTGTTATCTGAAGATTGGTCATAAAGAGACAGGAACTGTTCAGACCACCTGACGGCTTCATCGAGCCTTCTGAGATCCTCCCGGCGGGTTACGCGTTGCTGTGGCCGACTTGGAAATCTCTTAATAGACTGAGAACCCAAGTCGGTCGTAGCAAGGATAATCTCCACAGATGGGGATTCACGGACGGTTCGGACCTGAAGTGTTTATGTGGTGTATCTCCACAGACAATGATCCACCTTTTGTCCTGCGCCGTATGCCCTGTAACCTGTACACTGGACGATCTTATGGCTGCATCAGTGAGCGGGGTTCGCGTAGCTGAATTTTGGGCCAATCATAATTTATATGACATAACGACACAAACACAATATTTGCCATTGACACGCTAAGAAGAAGAAGAAAGAGACAAAGTGATGTTAGCGCGTTCTGACGTCACGAGCAATCAGAAACGTATCAAAATTCAGGAGATGTATTTTATCTTGGTCGATATTAAATTGATTTAAAAATACGTTTCCATTATGCTCTAATCGACAGACGAAATAGGTTTGCAATATACATATTGATGCTGGAAACTAGCTTATTTCAAAAAGAAGGTTCTTAAGTATATTTTTCAATAAAACAATACAATTTCAATCAAATCTAATTTATTATAAATTCTCAACAGGAATGTGGGGTGTATAAATATAACATTAAATATTTCCTAAATAATAAGTATAGGCTTAAAATGAAATAAAATTTAGCTAAATAATATCTTTGATTGTGAGTTTGCATTTTTATTTGCACATTTGCATTAGTAAAAGTTAATTCAGATCAAGAATAAAGTAAAAGTTTATCTTATCTCAAGTTTTATAAAGAAACTATGTTACTAAGGACGAATTGTTTGATCAATACTAGTATTTAAACTATTAAATCATAAATACATCTTATAAACGATTTTATAAAATTAAAAGTATGGAATTTTAACAATAGAACTATTAATCAAACAACTGGCCCTGGAGTATATTCCTGTACGTGTTCAAATCATCCTCAATTTTTGCTTTTGTACTTGTGTTTTTGTTTTTCTCAAATAGCTTAACTTCAAAAGGATGTCAAAAATAATGCAATTTTCATCACCCTTCGAAATGCTTGTCTACTCATTAATTGTTGACCCTTAATCTTGACCTTGACCTCTGGCAAAAAGTTTCACAATTTTTATGACACCAGTTTGTTTTGCAAAAAATCAAACTTTCCTAGACACGACAAATGCGTGTGTGCGACAAATATTTAATCTTGCAATTTTAAAGGTCAAGGTTGAGGTCAACTAAATTTAACCAACTAACGTTTAGTTTTTGTGATAGGTACTTGGGAAAAACATAAAAGGCAAATTCAAAACGAAAGAACATGGGAAGGAAAGTATAGGCTTATTAACAATTAGGTATATTTATTTTAAGGTGTTTCAACAATTTGCTTATTCGGACCGAAATCAAGAAAATCAAAATTGTACTTTGATAAAAGCGAATTCGGTCAAATAATTCGTAAAATAGGAGAATCCCGTAAACGTTAGCTAGCCACACGTATTTTAACACGTCACTAAACATAAGTACTTTACAGTCCGCGCAATGACTGAAGTCTTGTGGAAAAATTGTGGTAATACATTTTTTAATGCAATTTAATGTAATGTACACAGCGCCCGCCGCGTCAATAGGATGTAAGTCGTGGCGCAGACTACCAAGGATTTGTCTTTGTACTATGTAGTCGAAAGAAAATAGTCCGTGCGAAATATTATTCGAAAGATGGATTTAGACCAAACAAATATAGTTGAACCAGTAGAGGTTTATTTTATTATTCAGGACTATACTATATGAATACTGTTTCGGTATAAACGGAAAATTTAGTGGAGTAGAATAAAATGGCCACTCGATCTTATGGTCTAAATCCAACTTTATATAATTATCCATGTAACCCCTACCTCCTCTGGTTATCCTGAGTTCAAGCCTCTATCCAGGCAGTGCTAGTCGACTATTGTTAGGAACTTTGCAGTTCAAAGTCTTGTGACCAATCGCAATAGGCTCGCCGTCTATCGGCGATACGTATATCACCTCTGCCTAGTTCCTCGGCGATTGCCGGCGCTATGCTATCCATGTATAGTGCTGTAGAGATGATCCCAGTGCGCCGGGCACTGTAGGAAGTATTTCCTGATCGCGCTACAGAACCGGGACTTGTACTGTTCCGGGGAAACCAC
Source organism: Agrotis exclamationis (assembly GCA_950005045.1). Classification (NCBI taxonomy): domain Eukaryota; kingdom Metazoa; phylum Arthropoda; class Insecta; order Lepidoptera; family Noctuidae; genus Agrotis; species Agrotis exclamationis. The sequence continues at coordinate 20,236,320 of OX465430.1, forward strand.
TGTCGGCTGACCAGAACCGAGGTTTTTCTTCACAAGATGCTCCAATTTTTTGTCCCAGGTAAACGTGCGGATGTAATCTGTGGAAAGTTGGGGTTTATTTTGAAATATATATCATTTAATAAAAAAATTGATAACTTCTACACTAATAAAGTTCAACACTTCTACTTTCACTTATAAAAAAGTTAAACATCTGTTGAACACTTATCTAAAAACTGTTGTGATGTTTAACTTTTGTGGTACAGATCCATACAGTAAATTTAATTAATTTTGTTTAGGAAAGTAATATTTATATACATTAGATAACTAAAGCTAGTCTAAAAATAAAAATAAATAAAACTATATATTTACAACTAAACTTAAACTAAAATACTTAATTAAAAAAAAAAGAACAAAAACACAAAAGACAGAGACACTCAGGCGTCAAAGTACTCCTCCGCATCGCTGTCATCCGGAAACGTGCCCAGAAGACTGGTAGCATTGCCACGTTGGATGGCAATGCTTATTCTTTGACCAAAAAAGGAACCAGCCCTCTGGTCACGCGAACTGTCGATCAGTCGGCGAGAAATTTCCTTAAAAAGGAGACGCGCACTCGGACCCCATGACCCGAGCGTTTCGACCCCAAACGGCTCAAAACTGTAGCAACCGTTAAGATTACAGTATTTGCGCCGCTTGAGGTTCTCAGCAGCCGCAGCAGCAGCGCCAGCACAGCCCGCCGTGCTTGCAACGTGGGATGGCGCAAGGGTATCGACACAGGTAGCGTCCCACACCAAAGGCCTACCCACCTTCCAAGGCACTAACGTCATACCGTCTGGTCTTTTCCCATCGTCACGTACCAAGCCATTTGGTTCTAAAACCGCTGGTACGCCGGCGGAGGCAAAAGCTCGACGAATAATGTCGTTGATGCTAGCGTGACGAGCTATGCGACCTGCACTCCTGCTGCAAGACAGGCCATGATGCCCGAGGTTGTCGACAGCTTCACCACAGTGGCAACGATGCGGAGCAACACAAGGTGCGCCTAAGCGAAAGCCTGTAGCGAGCCGAAATGAAGCATCATCCATCATGGTACCAATGGTGGATGATGGGAGTGCTTGAAGCCATAATCCCGACTCCCACTCCCCCACAGCCAGCAGACGGGCGCGCTCCGCAGCATTAGTTGACGTATTTAACAGGTTATTCCGTACAATACTGCAGAGCGGCACGTCCCACCGTCTTTGGGAGGACAGGTAGTCGGACAAATCCGTATTGGGACAAGCCATTTTCCAAGCGTTCAACGCATCGGTCATAAACGGTACCTCAAAATTGACCAGTGAACTAGATAAAATGTTCCTGGTTAATTTCTCGGTACCGTAGACCGAGGAGAGGAAGGCCGGTAAACTAATACTTGAAATTTTGCGAACGCCGAGACCACCCAAGCGGATAGGAAGAGTGGCTTGCTGCCTGACTTTTGTGGTAAGGTGTATGTTTTGTTTGGAATGGAAAATCAAAAACTACTGGGCCGATCATAAAAATTCTTACACCATTATATAGTAACACTAGCTTTACCCAGCGGCTTCGCTCCCCCCCCCCTTATTGTCTATGTCACTCAGGACCAAAGCAGCTTTCAACTGGTGAAAGAATTTTTGAAGTCGGACCAGTAGTTTTTGAGTTTATCCATTACAAACAAACAAACAAAAATACAAAGTTTTCCTCTTTATAATATTAGTGTAGATTATCGGCGAGTAAAGTTTGCCATACGCGGCCTATCAGACCACTAGATACAAACGCTCCAGCCAGGGTAAAACTAATTCAATGATTTTACCTTTTAAAAAAAGACAGCGTTCTTTAGTTAGCGAGAAAATGAATTCGTGGCCAGGTGTTGCCTTCGAAAAGTATTGGTCGCGTAGTCACTTTCCATCTTTCTAGGGAGTTGTTAATCAGTTCATTATCCGTATACGGATAATGAAAAGATACTTGATTATTTCTGGCACTGTTAGAATAGCAGCTCACAGGTTAGGATCCTATCGCGAATCATCATCAGCCGGAACACATGTACTATTGAACAAAGGCTTTTCCCTTAGACCAAACGACAATCCGCCACTTGCATCCAACGGTTGACCGCAGCTCTCATGGTATCGTCGTCGGTTGACCGAATATTATCGCGAATAAAGAATAGAAAAGAAAAGATATTCTTACCAATAATACCAAGCACGAGCGTGTTGTCTTCAACGCCGAGCAGCAGTGAGTAGTCCATGACGGTGTGCGACGTGAGGAAGTTAGTGTCGCGCTCCACACACGCGAACAGCACGCTGGCCGTGTGCGACTGTATGTACAGCGGGCTCTCCCAGCGCACTGGGGAATGTGTTACATGAGTGTTACATAGTAACATATCACGACGTGAGGAAGTTAGTGTCGCGCTCCACACACGCGAACAGCACGCTGGCCGTGTGCGACTGTATGTACAGCGGGCTCTCCCAGCGCACTGGGGAATGTGTTACATGAGTGTTACATAGTAACATATCACGACGTGAGGAAGTTAGTGTCGCGCTCCACACACGCGAACAGCACGCTGGCCGTGTGCGACTGTATGTACAGCGGGCTCTCCCAGCGCACTGGGGAATGTGTTACATGAGTGTTACATAGTAACATATCACGACGTGAGGAAGTTAGTGTCGCGCTCCACACACGCGAACAGCACGCTGGCCGTGTGCGACTGTATGTACAGCGGGCTCTCCCAGCGCACTGGGGAATGTGTTACATGAGTGTTACATAGTAACATATCACGACGTGAGGAAGTTAGTGTCGCGCTCCACACACGCGAACAGCACGCTGGCCGTGTGCGACTGTATGTACAGCGGGCTCTCCCAGCGCACTGGGGAATGTGTTACATGAGTGTTACATAGTAACATATCACGACGTGAGGAAGTTAGTGTCGCGCTCCACACACGCGAACAGCACGCTGGCCGTGTGCGACTGTATGTACAGCGGGCTCTCCCAGCGCACTGGGGAATGTGTTACATGAGTGTTACATATTAACATATCACGACGTGAGGAAGTTAGTGTCGCGCTCCACACACGCGAACAGCACGCTGGCCGTGTGCGACTGTATGTACAGCGGGCTCTCCCAGCGCACTGGGGAATGTGTTACATGAGTGTTACATAGTAACATATCACGACGTGAGGAAGTTAGTGTCGCGCTCCACACACGCGAACAGCACGCTGGCCGTGTGCGACTGTATGTACAGCGGGCTCTCCCAGCGCACTGGGGAATGTGTTACATGAGTGTTACATAGTAACATATCACGACGTGAGGAAGTTAGTGTCGCGCTCCACACACGCGAACAGCACGCTGGCCGTGTGCGACTGTATGTACAGCGGGCTCTCCCAGCGCACTGGGGAATGTGTTACATGAGTGTTACATAGTAACATATCACGACGTGAGGAAGTTAGTGTCGCGCTCCACACACGCGAACAGCACGCTGGCCGTGTGCGACTGTATGTACAGCGGGCTCTCCCAGCGCACTGGGGAATGTGTTACATGAGTGTTACATAGTAACATATCACGACGTGAGGAAGTTAGTGTCGCGCTCCACACACGCGAACAGCACGCTGGCCGTGTGCGACTGTATGTACAGCGGGCTCTCCCAGCGCACTGGGGAATGTGTTACATGAGTGTTACATAGTAACATATCACGACGTGAGGAAGTTAGTGTCGCGCTCCACACACGCGAACAGCACGCTGGCCGTGTGCGACTGTATGTACAGCGGGCTCTCCCAGCGCACTGGGGAATGTGTTACATGAGTGTTACATAGTAACATATCACGACGTGAGGAAGTTAGTGTCGCGCTCCACACACGCGAACAGCACGCTGGCCGTGTGCGACTGTATGTACAGCGGGCTCTCCCAGCGCACTGGGGAATGTGTTACATGAGTGTTACATAGTAACATATCACGACGTGAGGAAGTTAGTGTCGCGCTCCACACACGCGAACAGCACGCTGGCCGTGTGCGACTGTATGTACAGCGGGCTCTCCCAGCGCACTGGGGAATGTGTTACATGAGTGTTACATAGTAACATATCACGACGTGAGGAAGTTAGTGTCGCGCTCCACACACGCGAACAGCACGCTGGCCGTGTGCGACTGTATGTACAGCGGGCTCTCCCAGCGCACTGGGGAATGTGTTACATGAGTGTTACATAGTAACATATCACGACGTGAGGAAGTTAGTGTCGCGCTCCACACACGCGAACAGCACGCTGGCCGTGTGCGACTGTATGTACAGCGGGCTCTCCCAGCGCACTGGGGAATGTGTTACATGAGTGTTACATAGTAACATATCACGACGTGAGGAAGTTAGTGTCGCGCTCCACACACGCGAACAGCACGCTGGCCGTGTGCGACTGTATGTACAGCGGGCTCTCCCAGCGCACTGGGGAATGTGTTACATGAGTGTTACATAGTAACATATCACGACGTGAGGAAGTTAGTGTCGCGCTCCACACACGCGAAGAGCACGCTGGCCGTGTGCGACATACAGTACATACAGTTACTAGGTGTTCTGTACACAATTATTTTTAGCATCATAATTAAAGGTCTTTTTTTCTTTTAACTAGGATATTTTTTGATGCTGTCATAGGTAACTAGTATACTTACAATTAAGCAGGTTCTCATCCATGAGCACGGCGAGCGGCGTGGTATCGGGCGTGAGGCGGTGTCGCGAGGACCCCTTGAGATCGAACCTGGTAGCGCGCGCACAGCTGTACCACACATTCTCCATGACGAGCACACCGTTCCCCGCGCCGCCCACACTGTACACGCCCAGGATACGTGCTGCACGATACAACACAAAAAAAAACGATATAACTTTTTTTAGTTTTCGGTTCCACTGTGGCGTAACGGAGCAGAGCGGAGACTAGCTGTTCCGCGATTCACCAATCACATGGCTTGAATACACATGTGTCAAGTGGCCAGCCATGATTGTGGTCGGTGAATCGCGGCACAGCTCGTCTTCACTCTGCTCCGCTCTTCCTCAGTCTAACCGCAGCCTTATAGGATCACTTTGTTGACCGTCTCTCAGTCCGTCTATCAAGATTTATTTTTAACGCATGGATTTATCAAGCTAAAATTAATATCAAATATTCAGGTCTGCAATCCCTTGTAGTAGAGAAAAGAAAGTGTCTAATAAACGCAATCAAAAGATACGGCTGTTTATGCTGCATACTTTGACGCTCACGACGCGACGTAATCAAAAACTAAAGGGTCTCATTGCCCAAGAATAATGAAATTTGGCAAAAAGTGATAATTTAAAGTGACAAAAAAACTAATAAGTATACGTAGTTCGTTTCATATAAAATCACTGCATACGCCTGCAAAAAAAATTGTTAACTATGAGAACAGACTTCAAGATAGTACGGAACCCTCGGTGCGCGAATACGACTTTACTAGTTTTTTAAGATACCTCGCGCCCTTTTCTTTTTAAGGTGAAAATCATCACATATACAAACACCCAGACCCGGAACAACGACTTGTAGGTCATACAAATATTTATTCCGTGCGGGAATCGAACCCGCGACACGCTGCGCACGCGTCGATCGCTCAGCCACTACGCCAACCGTGCCGTCTGCCACTTTCTTTGTCTGTATTTAATGTAAACCCATTATTTCTATTTGGAGGCCTACCATGACTTTATAAAGCCAATGGGGGAACGAGATGAAGCTAGACGACTTGTATAGCTCTGTCCCTTTCCGTCACTGGAATTACCACGCTTTAAGATGTCATGGTAAGCCATGTGAACTACGGTACTTACCTAACAAGCTGGGTAGTTTGTTTTGCCTGCAATTCGTGACGTATCCAAAGTAGTGCGGCGCGAAGTCGAGGAACTGCTGCCATTCAGGCTTCGTCATCTCTTTTAATACGTATCTGTCATCTGGTTATTATAAATAGTAGAATATGAATTATGTATCTAGAAAAAGTTTACACAGGAAAGCGGCTGGCGTGTGCACTAGTCAAAAATCGAGAATTTCATAATTCAATAACTTGCTTAATTTCATGAATATTTTATTTTTCTTTTTTGAATAGATTTGCAGTCATCTATCTGCCCTCGAGCTACTAAGTAAATAATTTAATTTTCTATTACCTAATTGTACTGATTCTCATTGGAGTAGATTTATATCAATAAAAACGTATAAACTAATATTAAATTTATTTTGTGAGGTGTGTCAGATTGTACGTATATGTGTGGTTTTGTCTGGTAATGTGTGTTTTCCCAACTATTCTATCATTGCATACAATGTTAAGTACAATCAAAATTAATTTTTTGTAAGAATTCTTTTGTTTTCAGTTTGCTTTAGTTTTCTTTCAGTGTGTTAAAGTTAAGTTTTTCATTTATCTTATTGTATAAGTGTGGAGTCAGATAAATTGTATTATAAAAATACCTTTAGTCTTGCAGAAGGTAGATCCAGATTTCCCTCCTCGCGCCGCCCAGGGCACACAGTGCGCCAGGGAACGGATGAAACCCTCCTCTATCTCACACAGCGCTGCAAACAAACACCCTGTATATAGCATGACTGGTTAAGGTTAAGCCGTGCTTTCCTAGGTCAGGCCGAAGATGGGTGATTAGATACGTGCCAAGTTTATATAGCATGACTGGTTAAGGTTAAGCCGTGCTTTCCTAGGTCAGGCCGAAGATGGGTGATTAGATACGTGCCAAGTTTATATAGCATGACTGGTTAAGGTTAAGCCGTGCTTTCCTAGGTCAGGCCGAAGATGGGTGATTAGATACGTGCCAAGTTTATATAGCATCACTGGTTAAGGTTAAGCCGTGCTTTCCTAGGTCAGGCCGAAGATGGGTGATTAGATACGTGCCAAGTTTATATAGCATCACTGGTTAAGGTTAAGCCGTGCTTTCCTAGGTCAGGCCGAAGATGGGTGATTAGATACGTGCCAAGTTTATATAGCATCACTGGTTAAGGTTAAGCCGTGCTTTCCTAGGTCAGGCCGAAGATGGGTGATTAGATACGTGCCAAGTTTATATAGCATGACTGGTTAAGGTTAAGCCGTGCTTTCCTAGGTCAGGCCGAAGATGGGTGATTAGATACGTGCCAAGTTTATATAGCATGACTGGTTAAGGTTAAGCCGTGCTTTCCTAGGTCAGGCCGAAGATGGGTGATTAGATACGTGCCAAGTTTATATAGCATCACTGGTTAAGGTTAAGCCGTGCTTTCCTAGGTCAGGCCGAAGATGGGTGATTAGATACGTGCCAAGTTTATATAGCATCACTGGTTAAGGTTAAGCCGTGCTTTCCTAGGTCAGGCCGAAGATGGGTGATTAGATACGTGCCAAGTTTATATAGCATCACTGGTTAAGGTTAAGCCGTGCTTTCCTAGGTCAGGCCGAAGATGGGTGATTAGATACGTGCCAAGTTTATATAGCATGACTGGTTAAGGTTAAGCCGTGCTTTCCTAGGTCAGGCCGAAGATGGGTGATTAGATACGTGCCAAGTTTATATAGCATCACTGGTTAAGGTTAAGCCGTGCTTTCCTAGGTCAGGCCGAAGATGGGTGATTAGATACGTGCCAAGTTTATATAGCATCACTGGTTAAGGTTAAGCCGTGCTTTCCTAGGTCAGGCCGAAGATGGGTGATTAGATACGTGCCAAGTTTATATAGCATCACTGGTTAAGGTTAAGCCGTGCTTTCCTAGGTCAGGCCGAAGATGGGTGATTAGATACGTGCCAAGTTTCCTCCGTGTCTCGGAAAGCATGTTAAGTCGTTGGTCACCGCTGTCATTGTGAAGTGACTAAGTGATAATTTAGCGATTCTTTGTTAGTGTTCCGTAGTAAACGTCAAAACGGACGCTATTACTATGACTTGTCTGTCCGTCTATCACTAGGTTGTATCTCATGATCCGTCATAGTCAGACAGCTGAAAGCACAGATGATATATTTCTGTTGACGCTATAACAAAAAATACTAAAAACACAGAATAAAATAAAAATTAAGGGGGTTATAGTCTATGCAATATAACGCAACGACCATATGGAACCGAGCAGCTTGGGTGAAAGCACAGAGATTAGCTAGTCAACACATAGATAGAAAGATATCGTACTGTTATATTCCTGTTTCTTAGACATCGATAACGCCTACAATAAAGTTGACGTCACTACCCTTCTGTTAATTTTGGACCAACTTGGAGTAGGAGCACAATACAGCAGATATATATGGGAGTTTCCTAAATAAGGTCCTTAAGGCTACTAGCTCAGCCCCCTACAGATAATGCTTAGGTCATTATTAAGCAGTTGCCCTACGCGTCCCCGACCTTGGTCACAAGCGGTTGCCAAAAAATCTCTTAATCTTCAAAGTGTTTATAAAATGGTTGAACAATAAACCTCTTTTCTTCAATAATATCGTGTTTTTTTTTAACAAGGCCGTGTATAACAGTACCATCAGTCCGGTCCTTGTCGTCGTAGCAGCCACACTTGTCCACGTCCTGTCCGGTCAGCTCGCTGGCACTGAGCGGTGACAGCAGTAAGTGACGCAGGCGCTGGAACTGGGACGCGTAGTACACGCGGCAGACTAGACCGTCCTGAGAACAGGAACAATAGAAAGTATAATAGAAATACATGTATTCGACACAAAGGAACACAACACCCTATACGCACAATGGATTTTGAAAATACTTTAATTATGCACAGCTAAGGATTGCAAACAAGAAGTAAGACCACGTTTCGGTGCCGTAAGTCATCACTGGTAACAACCAGTGATGACTTACGGCACCGAAACGTGGTCTTTCACTATCGGCCTCATCTCAAAGCTCAAAGTCGCTCAACGAGCTAAGGAGAGGGCTATGCTCGGTGTTTCTCTACGTGATCGAATCCGAAATGAGGAGATCCGTAGACGAACTAAAGTCACCGATATAGCCCACCGGATGAGCAAGCTGAAGTGGCAATGGGCAGGCCATATTGCTCGCAGAGCAGATCCAACCGGTATATGTGGAGATCTAAAGGGGAGGCCTATGTTCAGCAGTGGATGCCCTATGGCTGAGATGAGATGATGAGAAGGAGTGGAATTCCCTGCCGGAGTCTTTCGGAGCCACACTAACGGCATTTCTTGTTGATTATATCTTTAAATAATCTTATGCATTTCCCGTAAATGTGGCCCTAGTGTGTGAAAGCTATCCGATATCTCTTATGGATTCGGATTTCTTTCTATTGTCACAGAATCCGTTACATGTTTCTGTGGAACAAGCATACAAATACCGGCACGGTTCTTGAGCGCTCGGCGTAAGAGTGGGGATCGCTTTGCGCATCGTACACTTATCGACAAATGAAACGCACAATAAAACAAATAAAACGCACAAAACAACGATAGAACGGGACAATCACTACACTTTCCCCGCCCCCGTTCCTCACTTCATCTACCAAAGAGACCTAATAACTTCTTCTGCGCAGGTGAAGGTCAGCGCTCAAGATCCATGCCGGTAACTATACAAACATACCTTGAGCAGTACTTCCACGTGGTCATTGGACTTGGCTAGTTTGGACTTGTCTCCATCCACTTTGTCCTTCCCCGTTGAGTTTGTATTCTCATTCTCTTCCTGCTCCGATTGAGTGCTACAAAAATACACAATCATTTTGATAAATTGTTATGTCAGGAAAATTGGCTATTTCACAGTCTCAATAAATTACAAAGATAACAAGTCACTCATTAAGAGTTTTGAAAATAACGGACTTGTGTATTATTTTCTTTTGTAAAATCAATGAATATTTCATCACCATATCAGCCGTAAGACGTCGACTGCTGAACATAGTGTATATGGGATAGACTTCCAATAGGACCGGATGAAAGCGTCGTAGCTCCGTCAATTTTGGTTTACGCAACGAATAAATTACGGGTTAAAATTCTTTGATAATAATTGAAGTGACGGACTAATTAGAATTTTTTAGTCGAAAAAAGAGAGAATGAGAAGAGAGACTTTGTATTAAAAGGAGATACCATATCGTATCGACATAATTATACGTACATAATGCATGTCGAAGCGTCGACGCATATCAATCAACTTGGATCAGCGCCATCTTTCTCTCATTGGAGGAACTATGTAGTTAGATTTGAAGGATAACGTTTAGGAACGTCAAGTAATAATAACTTGGGGATGGTTAGCATGGAGTAATGGAGACACCGAGCGAATAGTCGAGTCAAATGTCGATTTAGCAGTTTAATCGGCTATTCGACGTTGACAGGTACTGACGTTGACAGATAGGTTGGCTAACCTGTGTGGGGTAGGCCACGTGGGCAGTGGCAGTTGAGTGAAGTAAGCACTATTGGATCGGTCCGGCAGTCTGGGTAGACATCTTCGTTACTTCACGCTAAACTTCCCGCGTTATTAAGTTTTTAATCGAGGCATATTTCGGGCTTCCTTGATTATTTTGTAATCAGTGTAATTTAGCAAGTAATTAAAAGTGTTAACGAAGGTTTTGTGAGTGTCATTTCCGATATCGCGACCCACTGATATCGAATCCTCGTTATACATATGTATGTATTAGAAGATTAAATATTAGAAGGAGATAGCGATACTTTATGTTATATTGGAAATACGAAGCTTACCGAGGTGTTTACTTGTTCTGGGTTAACTGTACGTACAGCCCCGGTAAAAAAAAATACCAAGGTAGCCTAGTCCGCAAAAGTTACATTGGGTTCACCCATCAAGGATTTTAGCCTTAATAGCAGCTGGATTTTGTCATTTGAATTTTATGTGAGTGTGTGTGTGACATGTGTACTAGTGGATGCCGTACCAGAACCGGGACTGGAATTTAGGTACATACTTGACTTGGAACCGGGAATTCCCCTGAAATTCAGTATTTTCAGTACTTACGCACAAATGTAGGTATCTATTCTTATTACTTTTTTCTTTTTTTTTTAAAGTTGCCCCACACAGATTTTTTCCTGTGTCGTGGGTGCGTTTACAAACATAGAAATTCACATATTTTAATAGATTAATTTATTGTAGTTAAAGAAATAATAAAAAAATATTCGTATATCAATAAATGACAATAATCATCAGAACATAATTACGTTCCAATTTAAATGCTTTTTGGGATCAAATTAGGAAAGAATATCAAATAGAATAGAAGACCCGGTACCGGATTGCTTAAAAAGTCCCGAATATTCCCGGTATTTTCGAGACCGGGATTTCCCGGGAGCTTGCCCTAATGTGTACCTGTGTCGCATGTGCGTGCGCGTGCGGCGGTAGGTGACGGAAGCGAGGGTGGCGGCGATGACAGAGCCCAGCTCACCAGCTAACACCACCACTGGCACCACACCGCCGCACAAGATGATGCCGCTCTGTAAATTAACGTAATATTTATGGATGCATCGATACGCCTTTTCGCCGATACGATACTGATACTCTTACAAAAATATCAGCGATACCGATACGCTTATTGTGAATTAAAAAATTAAGATAGAATAAATAAATCACAAGTCAGATTATTTTTTTAATAATATAAAAAGTATTGACATAGGTTCCTATTAGATAATTATAAATTTTAGTAATTAAAATTAACATTAATAAGATTTTTGTTTAAAAAACAAAGTAATCTTAATTTTTTCGGAGAAAGGCGATTTCGCAAGTCTCTTTTAATAAGACCTGCGCTGGAAAATAGTCTCTCAGATGCGACAGAACTCATTTGGAAACTTAAGTACTTCTGCGCAATTTTTTCATGTTTGGGTATGACGTCATTGCGCCAGAAAATGAATAGATCTGCGTATCTCGATATATTGAGAGACCTTAGGTACCTATCGATTTCTTTTACACTACATTTTTAAATAAAAAGTATTGTTGTATCGGTCCTAAAAATATCGTCGATACCGATATATCGGCTAATCCGAAGTATCGCCGATATTTCGGTATCGGTATCGGATGCATCGCTAGTAATATTCAATGTAAGATCATGGACGCAGCCCGGGTCAACGGCGCATCGTGTTCCACGCGCGCCTCAAAGCTCTGTCAGCAATATGACGGGGACCCCCTTAGAGGGCCAAAGCGTTCGCGGGACCAACGAGTAACTGTGGCTCCGGAACGTAAAGGGCTATTGAAGGACACCGTGCATGTGGACTGGACTGACAGTCCCTCCTGCCCTGACCTGTGAGGGAGGACTCATTTGATGACTTTACCACGTTTACTTTACTGTTTATTTCGTCATATAATCCCAAATGAATGTATCGATGTTAGTGTTTGGGGAACTTGAATGCCCTTTAGAGTTTTTTTAAAGCCGCATTTCTACTTCAACGCCGAGAAAATATTTTGTTCAGAGCAAATGTGATGCTGTTTTGCCAGTGTTTACTGAAAGTAACTGGTACTTGTTTCCACTACAATAGCTAAACGAACATTTGTTCTGAACAAAAACTTTTACTAATTACTTTTAAACGCATTAACGCATGCGACGCGCATCTTAAAGATGATTTTTTTGAGGAAAGAAAAAAATTCAGTTGCAAGTGGGATTCGAACGCGCGTCTTCTGGATAAGTACTCCAGACGCCTTACCAACTAGGCCATTGCAACACCACACCTGCAAGCTGAAATTCTCTATTCCTCGTTCTATTCGTCGCTACCGTAAAGCGTTCAAACGAGGAATAGAAAATTTCAGCTTGCAGGTGTGGTGTTGCAATGGCCTAGTTGGTAAGGCGTCCGGAGTACTTATCCAGAAGACGCGGGTTCGAATCCCACTTGCAACAGAATTTTTCTTTCCAAAAAAATCATCTTTAAAAACTTTTACGTTCACACATTACCATCCTCGCTAAAATGATCCGACGACAACCGAGCACCTCAAACCCGAGCGCATGCTCAGAGCAAATGCTCATTGAAAGATTGAACGAGCGAACATTCGTTCACTAAGTTCAGTTGAACATTGGTGAACGAACTCGTTTGTTCGCTCTGAGGGCTCTCACACATAAACACGATACGACGTCGCGTCGTACAACGATGTGGCGTGGTTTCACGATACGACGTCGCGACGTAGAAATCTACGATGAGTATCGTTACAGTGGGGTGGTGTTTTAGTTCATTCCGAAAAATGGACCGCTATAGAAGCATTCTATTCCATAGTACGGGACGCTGCTCGACTAGCGTAATTAAATGATCAACTTCAATACCATCCGTCATCTTTGAATTTCGAATAACAACTGCGCAGGATTGCATCGTGAGTCACAACGTCGTATCGTAGATTTCCACGACGCGACGTCGTATCGTGTTTATGTGTGGGAGCCCTGATGTTTCCATTTACCGGGCAATGGCAAATATTCGTTCGCTCGCTCAGGTTCTGGAAACTCGGCCTAACGCGTTGTCTTCGTAGAAAGGTCTGAATTCAACAATGTCATTTACCTGGTTGGCTGGTTGGTTGTTCGACAGCAGCTGAGACAATATCTGACGAACGGTCTTCTTGTCTCCTTTCTCTTCGTCTTCTTCTGTACCTAACGAATTGAAAGGTTTTTAACAAACATATAATAATAGGGTAGTTAATTGTAACTTTCCTTGTTTTATTCCAACTTCAAACTTCTTAGTAATATAATACATGCGGAAGTTTGTGTCTATGGAAGCCTGTTTGTTACTCTTTCACATAAAACCTACTTACGGATTTGAATGAAACACAAATATTTTATTTGTTGAACATAGGTTAGGTTCAACCTAACCTATGTTCAACAAATAAAATATTTGTAGGTTGGTTATGTGCAGTGCGAGAGCAGTGGTGGCCCATAGGTATCGGTTCTGACTTACGAGTTGTAGGTCGTGGGTTCGAACCCCGCCCGGCGCATTACTTTGTGTAATTTATTTCAACACCACTGCTCTCAAAACGGTGAAGGAAAACATCGTGAGGAAACCGGCATGTCCTAGAACCAAAAATTCGAAGACATGTGTTGTCTACCAACCCGCACTGGGCCCGCGTGGTGAATTACGGCCCACTTCCTCTCACAGAGAGGAGGCCTGTGTCCCAGCAGTGGGAACATTATAGGCTGATGATGGTTATGTACAGATGTTGTAATTATTTACGAACGTAAGTTTAGTAAAATCACAACAAATTAGGTATTAGATTTCAAATATTCAACCTCACCTGTGTGTTCTTTCTCAGAATCCTTGTTATTATCTGCTGAGAACACGTAAGTTGTACCTAAAAACGAAAATTTAAAAAAATTAAGGTGAGGAATAAGCTTTGTGGAATTTGCGATTGTGTGCTGCTGACTTTATCTTGTGAAAATCTGTGCAAAAGGTGAAAACGATATGGTTGGTGTTGTGGTGGAGTGATCGACTGCTGGCGCTACGTGTCGCGGGTTCGATTTCCGATATGATAAAAAAAAATTGTATGCTCTATAAGTTGTTTCGGCTTTGTGTTTGTGGCTGTTTGTGAGTTTAAGTGTTTATTTGCTATTTGTGTTATTTAATAAATGCTAGAGTGGCACAATGCTTAAAAAATGGGTTATTAAGATTTGTGAAAAAAAAAGTTTATTATAAATTTATAATGAATATAAAATACCTGAGTTTTCTTTACTGCCATCATCGCCTGAAGAATCGTCCAGATCAGATTTCTCTTCAACTGTAGCAAAAAAAAAAAATTGTAAGCACTGCTTTGAAAACTGTGGAATTCTATAGTGGTAAAATCTTCAAATGAATCCTCCCACCCAGGGCAGGACGGGAGGGACTGTCAGACATGACTTACTAAAATCAACCTGTTCCTACAGTTGCCCCTTGCGTTCCAGGATCTATAGCCAAACGGAAATCGATAATCGTTAACGCTCAGCAGATACTAATACATTTCAACTCTATAGGCCTTGTGTAGGAAGAACCTTCTTAGTTAGCCCGCGACCCAGGGGAAAGTAGGCTTGATACTATGTTTGATTGATTGTTACCTGTACTTTCAGGTTGTGACTTGTTCTTAGCTGGGGGACTGGACCACTTGTCCTGAGCGTCGCGCAGCATCTTCTCTCCCGAGATGATTCGATCAGAGACACTCCAGAGGCTTCGTACTACGGCTGGAACAAACATCAAAAGCGTATAAAAACCGTGCTACCACACACCGGCGAGTTCCGTCTTTAGGTCCTCGCCGCCGAGGACGTCTGGTTGTAAGGGAGCGAAAATCGTCCTTGCTACTACGATATAATAATGCAATTCGACTGACTTACGTCGTCGTGGCGACCGTGTTTTGTTTTTCATCTACCTATAGTAGTAGATAACCGCACGTTTTACGTCATATATGTCGTAGTGGTAAGGATGAAGCATAAGTAAGCTCCCTAAGTCAATGCCCCCCCTCGACCCTTGCTCAAGCCAGTCCGCGATGCTGAGCCAGTAGTTTTATATTAGCCCCTAATTAATATCAAAGAGATTCAGCCTGTTTCTTGCTGCATGTCCCTTGTTGCGCACCCGAGCGAGTAATACGAGTAATCGCTGATAGCCCAGCGACAAAACTATCGGAACTACACATTCTTCGCTCGCCAACTCACCTTCAGTTGCTCGCTTAAGTCGCTGTCCATTAATCGCCGGCGATAGGACATCTCCCTAAATATACTTTGCGACAATTCCCTTATTACAAACGAACGAAGAATATTTATGGAAAAGCTTTCAAAAAAACAATGGAAATCTAAATTATTCTGACTAGCTGGGGATCAGCTGGACAAAACAGCAAAAAGGAAGGTTATGGGGGAGACTTTTGCCCACAAGTGGAACAATATAGATAAATAAAAAAATCGCTCACCAGCCGTAGTATTTTTCTCGTGCAAGCTAGCGGATGTGAGCGCCAGGTGTATTTGCTCCATGTGCTGTTTGAACGCTGCGTAGTCCTTCTCTGCGTCGCCATCCGAAAGGCCGCTAAATATCTCGTGCCCTGAGAAATGTATTAGGTTTTGTTAGATGTTTCACTCGCTCTTCTCTCGAAAAATCCGTCCCCGTAAATTATTTCCCAAATTATCACACATCCTCCTGCGAAGCAGTCATGCTCGCGAAGGAGGAGGCGGGCCGCGTGAGGGAGAGGACAATGTCCTCCCTCCGCCCCACCCGCGGTGCTGGACGCCCACGGCGACGGACGTCGCAAGACGATCTCCGGCCACCGTAGGCGCGGGCATGCGGGCGGCGAGTAAAGGGCAACTCGCTGCCCGACCATGGACCATGCCCGGGTCGACGGCGCGTTGACGGGTTCCCCCTCTAGAGGGCCAAAGCCTGCCGGGGCGCGGGACTTATCTCATTACCGTGACCCCGGAACATAAAGGGCTATTGAAGGACACCGTGGATTTTAGTCAGTACAAGTCTGACAGTCCCTCCCGCCCTGCCCGGGGTGGGAGGACTCATTTGATGATTTCACCACGCTAAAAAAAAATATTATCACATATATTTGAAACATACCAAGAAAAAAATATACAAAAACTATTTAGTTTAATTTTTTCTGGATGTTAGCGTGAGTTGCAATATTTGTGAACCCACAATATAGAAAAATCCTACAATGCAATGGGCTAATGTTAAAAAAATATGCTGTGAGCAGCATTTGCGACCGGACTTTAATCGAGGATCGAGATCGAGAATACCTTTTTGAACAAGTTCGTTGAGCTGTGAGATGAGGGTCTCCCGCATTTGTTTGGTGTCGTAGTTTATAGATATCATGTCGGGAGGCAACTGGATCTCATACGGAGTTATCTTGCTGTACCTGTGGGAATTACGATTATTAATGTTTTTAAACGACCGAGTCGTATATATGCGACAGACAATATTCACGATTTCTGTTGTTTTGTTCGATTTTATTGCATCTATTCTATATATTTTTATTTATGTAGATAGACAGAATACTTTTATTATACACCATGATATTTTATAAATCGGAGCTTAAGAGGACCAGAAAGAGACGAGCTTTATTTAACCGATTCGTAGCCGGACGCTAGGGGCACGGCAATTGATTATAGCCAAGAGTTTAAAAGGTATTTTTTTTTAATTAACGATAGGCTCGTGTTTGAGCACTATCCCGCCAGATGGTAAGTGAATATGTGGTCGACGGTAAGGCACGCTTGCCTAAAAGTAACCTATACACTCTTCACTTGCCGACCTGAAGGTTGTAGCTATCATGTGACTGTTCCTAAATTACCCTAGGCTGATCAAATTTTCGTTTTTCTTAAATCACATTAATATTCGTGGAAAATGTGGAAATGGTAACCCCGAAGGGGTAGAGAAGGGCCCCCACCTCCACCCAATCTCCATGATGCGCTTACCATGAACATTGACGTTCCGCTATCTCTGCTTGGAAAGAGGGAGGATAGAACTCTCAACAAGGGGACATCCCATCCCGACGATACAGAATGTTAATTATAATATTATTTTTGGTGTGGGTGGGATTCACATCACCTAGCGCTTCACCCCCGGGTAACGACATCATAGGCTACTTGTAACCCACGTCGACGGATGAGTGATCACAATAGCGGGGGTAGGTCAGCCAGGGCCGCCTAGGTTGCGACCACTGTACTGTTAAGAGTCCGGCGACAAATAGTGTTTACGGTGTTTCGTCGGTGCGCAGGAGTTCGAGTTCCTTCTGGGTGACTTTGCTCTATTTTAGCAACTGTAGCGGACATGATCGTCAGCAAAAAGTACACTAGCGACACCACTAGCAACGGAGGAATTGAGTGTTCTACCGTGCAATCGATGTTATCCGCGAGTTTAGAAGACGAAGAATATTCCGACAATGAATGTTGGACAGACACAACACCCGTCTGATCGGAAGGTACCTTCCTCCTCACCGGGGTATCGAGGGACTTTTCACTCTGTTCCTCATACCCCTAAACAACCTTATTCGTGGGCTAGATTGAGATTAAGAGCATTCCCCCCTGTTATATGTTACCTGAAGCAGGCAGTAGTGAGGTGGTGAACGAAGGCGTGTGCGTGCGCGTGCAGCGGGTGTGGACACGTGCCGGCACGCACGTACCGAGGTGCGGCGGCACGCGCGCGCACGTACGTGGCCAGTGACATACACAGCGACAGACCAGACACGCGCCGCGCCGCGCCAGAAGCGCCGCACGTCTCGCAGCGCGACCAGAACATCACCTGGACATGGAAGGAACTACTTCTACCATAACATAACAACACGCCTGCAATCCTCCAAGAAAGATAAAACAAGAGATTATTCATATGTAGTTAAATCCGCATACATTTGTCTAAGCTAGCATAGATGGTAAGCACAGGATACCTCTAAACTAAGCGAAAGTAGGGGAAAAAGTGTATTTTTGACAATAAATAGCATCGGTAAAGGAATAAAATATAGTGAACATCCCTGAACTTATGTAACTGAAATAAAGTCTAACTTAGGTAGGTGGATGCTCCAAGATAGCCCGCGAAATTCAAATTTTCTTACGTTTTTTGCAATTTGCAAGTTCGTAAAGCTCTAGGAATGACTTTTTGTTATTTTTTTGTTCCTAGAGCTTTATGAACTTAGAGCGTTGTATTGATAATTTTGTTGATTATAATTCTGTAACTACATACGTCTTACAGCCGCGAATAATATTTTAATCAACATACAACCTAGCACTGGCTTGCAAATTGCAAAAAAAAAACGTAAGAAAACTTGAATTTCGCGGGCTACCCTGGAGCATTCACCTTAAGAAGCCTGTGGGGTTCCCAGAGACGGTTTAATTAACACTAACATCAGAGGTTGCACACAACCTCACACGAAAGAGAAGAAAGACGGTTTGCTTACCTGTTTGCTCTGTTCCTCCTTCACTTTGTCGACGTTGCTGTGTCCAATCGTGTTGCACGTTATTGTGATACACACGTCTCCGTGCACGAACCTAAATGTCAATAAATTGTACAACTTTAAAAAGCATCCCTTGTATGCAAGGTGAATTTTTCAGCTGAGCGTGGATGGTTAAATCCGGAATAGCGATAAATACTTCTATATTTTTATTCTTCAGTTTTGAATTTAGCCATCCACGCCCAGTTGAAAAATTCAGCTTTTAAGTAGGTGCGTTTTTAATTACGTGTACTTCTGAAATTGCTCTTATTGTCCATTATCATTTCACAAAAAAATATCTTCTTAAAATTTTGTGGTCCACGATTTTCTCCAAAACTATTATTTATACTGACTAGTATAAACAGTTTTGGAGAAAATCGGGGATCACAATCTGAATTGTGATCATTCTGTCTTTGACTAAATAAAGTATACATGGTTAAATTTTAGTCGTTTTAATCCTCTTCAGGGGTCATTGTACTCATCATAAGGAACAACTTTTAGTATGGGATGAAACCTGAAATCGCGAAAAAAAAATCAGCTGCTCAGTACATTTTAATGAGTTAGGCGAAAATAAATGTACTGAGCAGCTGATTTTTTTTCGCGATTTCAGGTTTCATCCCATACTAAAAGTTGTTCGTTATGATGAGTACAATGACCCCTGAAGAGGATTAAAACGTCTATTTAACCATGTATATCTTAGTTAGTCGTCTTCAATACATACCTTCGTACATGCTGGTTCATAGGTACATTGCAGTTTGGTGAGGTACATTTGTAGTCCCCGTTGAAGCAATACTTCTCCAGGAAAGCACCAAGAGATATGTCGTGACGGCCGTACATTTCCATTGTCACTATCCTGGGGGATAATATGTGTTTAACATAACACATAACATTATATAATTTTGAATTGCATCGAGGCCGTAAGCTTGACGCCAAGTATGATGAATAGGTTTGTTGAAAATGTCAATTTTCATAACTAATTGGTTCGCTAATAAACAGGCCTGTTGGTCTAGTGGTTAGTGACCCCGACTGCTATGGCGGAGGTCGTGGGTTCGATTCCCACCCAGGACAAATGTTTGTGTGATGAGCACGATCATTTGTTCTGTGTCTGGGTGTAATTTATCTATAATATTTATGTATTTAGAATTAATATATAAGTATGTTTATCAGTTGTCTAGTACCCATAACACAAGCTCTGCTTAGTTTAGGACTAGATGGCGTTGTGTGATAGTTGTGGAATATATAAAAAAAAAAATACAGTTATAAAGTTTTTTTTATAGGAATTTCTCCTGTGTCGTGGATGCATTTACAAACATATAAACTCACATATACAAACACCCAGACCCGAAACAACTACTTGTAGATCATACAAATATTTGTTCTTAAAACTTGAGTACTTACGACATAATCACTATCAATCCAAAAACACTCGTTCACAAAACGCACTCGGAAGTACACTGAAGTTAGACATTTTTTTAATTTATTCGTCTGGGCTTGTTACAGTGCCATCTCTTGTTTGTTGTATAAACTAGTTTATCAGCTATCGACCGATCGATCCAAATAGTTCCGTACATTTTTAATAGATGACGAATTTACAACACTTGACACATAGGAGACTGTTGTATCCGGGACGTAATACGCTACCTTTTTTTTGGAGACCATAGTATCCGCGGGAGTGGATATTTACAAAGATACAGCGCATTAAACTTCGAAAGTATCCGTCACAAGCAACTAAAAGCTGTACTTGCTTGTGACGCATTGTCATTTTTTAAAAGCGTCCTATCTCTATATATCTTCGTCAATATTGGTTTATTTTTTAAATAGCCACTTACCATGGATTAACACAGAAGTCAGGCACATTAGCTGACTTGTTACTGTAGCTGTATAGCAACAGACTCAACTGCTGATGATTTTCGGGCGCTAGAGGATCAAGCGGCTCGTTTTCATTCGGCTTCTCGTTCGGGTCCACTTCGGGTTCTTTCGGCTTTTTCACTACCGATGGCTTGTACATCGGACATTGAGCTGAAATAGACTCGTTATGAAAGAGACAGACAGGATAATTTAAAGCTTTAGGCACAGAAAGCCTTTTTATCGTGGTAAAATCATCACATGAGTCCTCCCACCCACGGCAGGACGGGAGGGTCTGTCAGACTTGTACTGACTAAAATCCACGGTGATCCTTCAATAGCCCTTTACGTTCTAGGGTCACGGTTTTCTGATGAGACAGTCCCGCGACCTCAATAGGCTTTTGACCTCTAAGGGGGGCCCCGTCAGATAGCTGACAGCTCTTTGAGGCGCGCGTGGAACAAGACGCGCCGTCGACCGGGCATGGTCCATGATCGGACGGCGAGTCACCCATTACTCACCGTCCGCAAGCCCGCGAACAAAAAGCTATCAAGTCGCAAAAGGAAAAAAAAAACAAAATGGTAAATTCTTTAAAAGCCAGAGGTTGGTCTCATTCTGAACGAAAAATGAAGAAAATAGATAGAAACTTACGTCTATGTTTGTCGTTAACGAGTCTGCAACCTGTAGCCCTATAGTGCGCAAGCGCGGTCTTTATAGCAGGGTCATCCGCTGGCGCTGCTATAGCCATCTTTGCGAATGGGTGGAGCTCCTACAAGAGGTATGTATTTATTTAATTAAAATAGAAGTAACTGCTATTACAGAAGAGTACCTAATAAAGAAGAGGTCATACTCGTGTAGTTTTGTAGACGATTTTCTAAAAATCAACTATAACGCACATCTCTAGTTACGGTTCACTAGAGCTACATTCCTAAATCATCCAATTTCGACCACGTCATGCTGTGTCGAGGCGTTGGTTCCGAGTATTCGCTGGGTGCGAAGTACTAGGTAGGGGTAGTACTGTTCGATTGCAGCGCTCATGGTGGCGAATAATAGAAGTGCCGACGGCTTTGTCTCAGAGTACATTCAGCTTTGCCAATTGACAAAAACGCGCTAATCTCAGGAACTACTGGTTCGAATTGAAAAAATATTTTAGTGTTGTATAGTCCATTTATCGCGGAAGGCTAAAGGCTATGCTCTGCTCATATTAGTCATAGCGTGATGTTATATCACGCTATGACTAATATGAGCAGAGCAGCAATGAAAAATGTTGCATAATCGGGAAAATCTTATTGAGAGCTTCCATTGCGTGCGCTGCGTAAACGGTTTACTTTACGCAAAAAATATGTACAACGGGATTGTTCCTCATGAAACGTTTTAAAATAAAGTCCGCGACAGCATATGTCTATCTTTCAAGGTTAACTCACCATAACCTTTTTTATGGAAATCAAATTGGTTTTAAAATAATACAATTCTTGCGACGACATTTTTATATACATAATATTCCCCTTACCCAAATAAATACGTTCATCATAACAAGCATTTAATTTTGAACAAAATTGCCCTTGACATCATTTGATTTCAATGAATATCTGACAAGATATCTGTACAGTCTTAAAATGACTGACGTACATGTTTTATTTCTATAAATACCGATACAACATAATAAATCGGGAGTGCAATTACTGCTACGCGGTGACTAACATTAGAGAAAGGAATCGTCAACAGTTTTTATTGTAAACACAATTATACGTTATAAACCCAACGAAAACTAAGTGAATCTTTCTCTACGCGCTCCAACCTGAACAACAACCTCAACAACAACTCTGCAAGTGTACGCACCGTACATTTTATGGTCCTTCGAGCCGGATATTCGGTGCCTTTGTGTCTCTTTACGGTAGCGAATCGGTTTAGCTGGTCTCCCAGAAGCGGGTCGCCCCAGTTAGATTGAGAAATCGCATAATATCGTAATTAAGGCGCAGGGGTGCTGAGTACCACTGACCATTTCAAGTCAAGGAAGACAACGACTTCAAGATTTGAAACGGAGAAAGCTACGAGCAACGCAGTAGCCTTCGCAACACAACACAACGCTCTCCTGTCACCGTCAACGACGTGCCAGACCAGAGAACGATAACAACAAGAAGCACAACGATGGAAAAACTAGAACTGCAGTCAGCGTGTTTCGAGAACATAAAAACATTATGTGTCAACTATCGCAAGGATTCCGCATCACGAAAAACTGCGGACTACTTGAAGAAACGCTTGTCGTCGCTAGAAAACCAATGGCAAGATTTCGAAAGTAGTTTCTTCAATGACAGGTGATGGCGAGCAGTCGGAATACGTCTCAAAGTACATTTAGCTCTGTCATCTGTACGTAATTGTTTTTAAATCGCATTATTCTGCCAGAAAAACATAGGTCACAATAGTTGTTGTGTTGTAAACTGCAAGAATATTAGCAGAATTTAATAGTAAATTTAAATATTATTGATTGCCAAGCGGTTCTTGGAAAGATGAGCAATGCAGGAGATGGTTAGCTGCCGTGAAGAGAAAAAAGTAAATAATATCATAATCCTCATTTTAATCCTGTATTTGACATTTTTCTTATAGAATACATTTTGCCTATGTTTATTTAATTTTATTCAGAGCTGATGGATCGCCATGGAATCCAAAACCATGTGTTTTGTAAAGAAATCTGATTTCAACTAGAACGGTCAGAGCCGTCAACAGTGCAAACGCTAGGTGGCGCTAAAGTCGTGCACGGTGCCAATAATAATGCCGTCAAAGCGCCCTCGTTCTCTTTTTCATCAAGCGGGTCTTATATTATTTCATCAAAACCCCTTCGAGATACGGGTGAGTGACTTAATGTGATTGCTTATATTCTTTTCGTGTCCTGTCAGATCGCATTCTTTATGTATATCTGTCTTTGCGCGGTCTAGCAGTTATTGTAATTATTGTTCTCGGTAGCCTCACTATCACTGTCGAGAAAGCTATGCTCGTGGTATTTGCCACATTACCCGTTCTTCATCACTGCACTGACTCTGTGAATGCGTGCGCATGTTTCGTCACCCTACGCTATGCTTGTCTCGCCGCGCTGCGCCTAGCTGTACGCTAAAACAAATGCTCTAGAGACCTTAAGAACCTACCCCTTTTTTCTGTGCTTGTGCTTTCACTTTTGTTAATAAATGTGTAAAGTAAGTCGTGGTTTCAATTCATAACCTACCACGAAACCTATATGCCACACTCGAAATACGACTAATATTAAGTTCTCACAAATAACAAAGTCTGTTTGTTACATTAAAATAAAAGCTCTTCGTTTGGTGTGGTACCTTGAGCTCTTGCTGCGTGTGCGCAGCTCGCGACGAGTGTCGAGGGGCGCGGGGAGTGTGCGGGGGAGCGGGGGGTGCGGCCAGCAGCGGCACGGGGAACTGTCCTCGCAGCGCACAACGCCGGCCTGCTTCGGTTTCGAGGTATGGCGCCGGAATAATCATGTTCGGCGACATGGATAGCACTACGTCGTCTGTCGACCATCTAGAAGAAATAAAGAATACCACCCTGTAACATATCCACTGGTTGTAAACAGACTTCCTTCCTCTATTTCAGAGATGCCACTCACTGGCAATTTCTCTTGTATCGTTAGTACTTTTATTTTACAAACATTTATAATCACACACACAACTAGCCAGAAAACGACTTACCGATCGGTATGCGGGTCCGCTTTCAGCTTAGCTTCCTCCTTCGGTAAGAAAACATCGTCATCAACAGACAATGTGGCGCGCAATGGATCACTGAAGTCTCTGATGGGGACACCACAACTAAGCGTCTTATCACTATCTGTTTTACGAACAAATTGCTTTGTACTCTGTAAAGGATCTTCGACAATAGACTCCTTTTGATTTTCTTCATTCGTAGTTTTGGCATTTAAATTTTTATCTTCACTTGTGGCAATCTCTTTGGTATTTGAGTTGGTAAATATATTGTCAGATCTAGAAGATTCATTGCTATCAGTCTCATTACTCTTTCTCGATTCTTCTTTCAGGGAATCTTTGCGTTCAGCAATTTCTTTTTCAGTGTCATTTATTTGAGGATCTGTATTTGTAATATCATTTTTAACATTGTCATCTTTTGCCGTGTCAGTTTCATTGAGATCATCATCGAATGTCATTCCTGGTTCAGGAAGAACGGCCCCGATGTCTCCAAGGAATGCTTTTTCCAGTTTCCAGTTGTAGCATGCTAACAACATGAATTTGACAACTTTTTTCACTTTGATAAGCTCCTGTAGAGATGCTCCTCGTAACAGGATGCAGCAAGCTAGGTTGGGTTCTGCACATGCTTCTAGTACCATTAGTGTTTTACTGGAATCTGTAGAAAGAAAACCGTTTTTGTTGATATTCATTAGTGAATAAATATTTTTTTTAAGTAAAGCTTTAGTAAAAAAATAACAGTGAGCAGGATTTGAATCTGTATCTGTGACATCCTGATTTAGTACACCAGATCTTGCTTACCAGGTTATCGTGGTCATGCTCGTGTGACTGTTCCTAAATTACTCTAGGGT
The DNA here is from genome assembly GCA_950005045.1 of Agrotis exclamationis. NCBI lineage: Eukaryota > Metazoa > Arthropoda > Insecta > Lepidoptera > Noctuidae > Agrotis > Agrotis exclamationis. Next base: position 20,261,433 of record OX465430.1, read on the forward strand.
GATTAAAGTTTCGTTTCGCTTAAATCACGTTATTATTAGTGGAAAATATGGAAATGGTACCCCCAAACGGATAGAGAAAGGGCCCCACCTCCACCCAATTCCATGATGCGCGTACCATTGACGTTCCGCAAATCTCTGCCATTGGAAGATGGAGGACAGAACTCTCTACAAGGGGACATCCCATCCCGACTTTAGAAGCTAGGGTATGGGAGGGGACCTGGGTAAGTTAGTGTTGAGTCCGAATATCTGTTTTGTTTTTAAGTGCACAATTGACTAATGGTTGTTGGGTTGTTGTGACTCCAGATGTGGCTTTTTAATATTAGTTTTCTTTCTTAGAATTCGTACTTTTAAATTGTTTAAGACGTCCATTTGAGTGTTCGCCCGGAGCTCTGTTTATAGCAAACACATGTTCTTTTCTTAGAATTCAATCCTAGTCAATAGTTTTTGTTGTTATTGAAATTAAGAGCTATTTACCACAAGGAAATGTCAGGCTATAAAGTACAAAGTTAATGTGTCTGTAGGCGCCCGACGTCACGTGGTGATTTTAAAATAAATAACATATTCTGTTATTAAAACAAGTCACACTCACAATCGCCGCTTCTAGTCGAATAATCTTTCCGCAAGAAAAGATTTACAAAAAAAAAAGCGAAAAAGAAGAAAGATAACACTGTGGGGAAAAATAGTATTGGATTTATACAACCTTGACCAGGACGTACAATGCTACTTTTTTTGGATACTTGATTATCCATGGACGTTTGAATGGATAGTACTCACAATTTTTGACATAGAAGTTAGAGCAGGTACCAAGGCGCGGCATGCCAACGCGCGCGTCTATGGAGGTCAGCGCGTCCGCCCTCGTGGCACGTGCGGCGCGAGCGAGCGCCCGCGCGGGCACGTGCGCGGCCAGCGCCAGCCCCGCGCGGCGCAGTGCGTCCTGCACGGCGCGCGCGGCCGCACCTCGCACCAGCACCACGCGCGGCCGCAGCGCGCTGATGCGGGCCGCACACCGCATCAGGTACTCACGCTCCTAAGCACAATGGAGATGGTACTTCATCCAGAGGCATAGCTACCGCCGTATCAGCCGTAACAAATACACCGGGGCTCCCTAGTGTCAAGGGCCCCCGACGATTGGAATAAAAATATAATGTAATAAAAAGTTTTCAAAGTAAAATATTTTTATTTCACATTTTGTTTCAGTTATTGCGGACATAAAGCTCCAATATTATCGAACTCCTAACAAAGCTCAAATTTCAAAAAAGGCTATAAATGTAGTTGTCATAAATGATCAGTCAATCAGCATTCTAAATTTTCTAGCTCCCTTCAAAATGTTCTTAATGACATCAGTAAAGCATTAGTTACACGACTCAGTATTCTATTGTCTTTATTCTGCAAAACATACACTTAGATTAAAGGGGCCCCAAACAAGTTTTGATACGGGACCCCTTCTAGCCTAGCTATGCCACTGACTTCATCAATGTCCTTTCTTTGTCCACTTCTGGAAAACCCTACAAGCTGACTTACCTGCATCAACACTGGTTCCAGCGAAGTGAGTTTGCCCTCAACTCGCTGGTACGCGATGGAACAGTCCAGAAGTAATATCGTTGGGTTCGATATCTGCTGCGGCATGCCTCTGTAGCAAAGCAAACATTATTCGATATTTATATGTTTAGAAGGATTACAAATGTAATCTAAACATCAAATCACGTTTTTTTGTAGTTTAACCAATTGTTCCAAAACTGGCATAATAGATGTTGGCAGGAAAGCTGCTAGGCTGAAGTGGGATTGGGCGGGTCATGTCTGTCGCATGCAGGAGGACCGCTGGGAAAAGATCTTCACACAATGGGTGCCGGGAGATGGACGGCGCCGCCGAGGCCGGCCCAGAAAAAGGTGGCGAGACGACCTGGACGCTTACCATGAGGGCTGGTTCGAAGCGGCCCAGGAAAAGAGTTCCTGGAAGGAATTGGGGGAGGCCTTTGCTCAGCAGTGGGACAGTACAGGCTAAGAAAAAAAAAACCAATTGATGAAGCCTACCGTACGACAAACTCAAATGCTACTTAAGCAATTATTTGTTCACTTTTTTACACAAAAATAGAAAACTAAAAATAACCCGTTATGCAGGTACATTTTTTTTTTGTAATTTTTAATTAAATATTTAATCCCGATTTTTTATTATTGTTTGTCTTAAGTTTTATACAATTACATTAATGGCGTCACAACTCACAAGCAAACGTCAATAAAAGATACGATTCAAGCGCCAAAGAACGAGTATTTGTTGCGAGTTCAATTAATTGTGAATTTTTTTGTACTGCATTACTACCTTCTTCTTTAATGTTCAAATAAAAATCAAACATTTTTAAATAAGCTAAGGAATAAGGCGTTACTTAGCGGAAACCCACGATCTCTATCCCCGAAGTGGGAATGTCTTAAAAAGTAACCTCAGTCCTCACCTGTGAGCAACATTCTTGGTGAGCACGACTCCTTGCACCACGCAACTGTCCCTCATAGTACCTCCGGGCACCTTCTTCACTTGCACATAGTTTCGGACGTCAATGTCATTGCTGTTCACGTCTGTACACAATACAAATAGTATTAGAATTTCCAGAAATGAACCAAGTCCAGAAGAATTAATTTTGCTGTCGTAAAGACAGTGTCGCTTTAATTTTTTGTTATTTTTATAGAGCATCATTAGACACAGGCAGCCGATATTATACGTACCTAGCACGATGGTATCGGCGGCGTGCACACACAGTGGTTACAGCAGTAGCCAAGCAACCAGGAGGACGAGTCGCGTGTCGCAGTCACGCGAGACACTGTCGCATCAGTAGACAATGCATCAGTAGACACTGTCGCATTACTAGACACAGGCAGCTGATATTATACGTACCTAGCACGATGGTATCGGCGGCGTGCACACACAGTGGATACAGCAATGTAGCCAGGCGGCCGGGAGGGCGTGTCTCGTGAGACACTGTCGCATCAGTAGACAATGCATCAGTAGACACTGTCGCATTACTAGACACAGGCAGCTGATATTATACGTACCTAGCACGATGGTATCGGCGGCGTGCACACACAGTGGATACAGCAATGTAGCCAGGCGGCCGGCAGGGCGTGTCTCGTGAGACACTGTCGCATCAGTAGACACTGTCGCATTACTAGACACAGGCAGCTGATATTATACGTGCCTAGCACGATGGTATCGGCGGCGTGTACACACAGTGGTTATAGCAGTAGCCAAGCAGCCGGAAGGACGAGTCGCGTCTCGCACTCACGCGAGACACTGTCACATCAGTAGACACTGTCGCATTACTAGACACAGGCAGCTGATATTATACGTACCTAGCACGATGGTATCGGCGGCGTGTACACACAGTGGTTATAGCAGTAGCCAAGCAGCCGGAAGGACGAGTCGCGTCTCGCACTCACGCGAGACACTGTCACATCAGTAGACACTGTCGCATTACTAGACACAGGCAGCTGATATTATACGTACCTAGCACGATGGTATCGGCGGCGTGTACACACAGTGGTTATAGCAGTAGCCAAGCAGCCGGAAGGACGAGTCGCGTCTCGCACTCACGCGAGACACTGTCACATCAGTAGACACTGTCGCATCAGTAGACACTGTCGCATCAGTAGACACTGTCGCATCAGTAGACACTGTCGCATTACTAGACAAGGCAGCTGATATTATACGTACCTAGCACGATGGTATCGGCGGCGTGTACACACAGTGGTTATAGCAGTAGCCAAGCAGCCGGAAGGACGAGTCGCGTCTCGCACTCACGCGAGACACTGTCACATCAGTAGACACTGTCGCATCAGTAGACACTGTCGCATCAGTAGACACTGTCGCATCAGTAGACACTGTCGCATTACTAGACAAGGCAGCTGATATTATACGTACCTAGCACGATGGTATCGGCGGCGTGCACACACAGTGGTTATAGCAGTAGCCAAGCAGCCGGAAGGACGAGTCGCGTCTCGCACTCACGCGAGACACTGTCACATCAGTAGACACTGTCGCATCAGTAGACACTGTCTCATTACTAGACACAGGCAGCTGATATACGTACCTAGCACGATAGTTTCAGCTGCGTGCACACACAGTGGATACAGTACGTGTAGCCAGGCAGCTGGGAGGGCGTGTCTCGCGAGACACTGTCGCATCAGTAGACGTAGGTGATCTTCACCCGACACAATGATGGCCTTGCATATGTTCCGTGCTTCTGTCGATACTAGACAGATAAATTTTAACTTTTCAATAATTTGTTTCAGTATTTGTTAAGACAGTCGTATAAATAAATAAAAATATGGCTACGACCGAGTATTGAGTGGCGACGAGTAATGTGTGTTTCTATGATAATTACGATGTATATCACCGTGATTTTCTGGAATGCTGATGGAAATTTAAGAAAAACTGACCTTCATTCTGTTCTAAAACAGGCGCCTCTTCCTCGCTAGATGACGATTTCTTCTCTGAAAAAAATTAACGAATTTACTTTTTAACTTAATTTATACCTTATATTTTAGAAGTTAAGGTAATAAATTGCATGAATACCTGCTTTAGGTGTTTTGATCAGCCTGGCTGAGTTTTCACCGAGATTGAGATCAAGGCAGTAGGACGAGACACTCTCGACCAATCTGGATGTTTCTTCCTCCGCTGTGGACGAATTTGATTGTTCACCATAGTTTACTGAAAAATATCTTCAGTTAACTTTGTTACTTCATTTTTCTAGCATTGGCTGTTGATAGATGGAGAGGATGAGGAAGGCCAAAGAAAATATAGATGGATTTTCTAAGGAATGATATGAAAGAAAATGGAATTAATAATTGACGATTGATTGATGAGTATACTGTGACGAGTGATAGGAGAGAATGGAAGAAAAAAATGTGTTGCACCGACCCCAACTAAAATGGGATAAGGGCAGGAAGATGATGGCTACAAGGCTTCGCGTACGGATTTCACCACATTGATGATTTGAAACAAATCTGACGACATAATAAGTGAAAAATGTCTATCACGCCGATCACTAACTAAAAAGTCGTTATATTTATGGTTTTGTTCAGTCATGATTTATACAAATTCTAAGTAGGTCTATTTTTTTATACAGTTCGCTTTTATGGGTTCTTGTATAAAGAACCAGACTGTCAGTACAGACAGGTCCGTACGGATCGAGTGCAGGCAAAATAGAACCATGTTTTCGTATGCGGTTGTACAGACGAACTTCTTCAATAGATTTTCAACTTCATTACAAAAATGGTAGGTTCATGTTCGATTGGGTTGTGAGAGATAAGTTGATATTTTTATTTTACTCTTTATGTCTAATTCACTTACGTGATTCATCGTCATCGGTGGCCCTTGGTGGTAGAACTATGGGCTTGTACAGTGCGTAATCGGCGAACTGAGGCAATTCCGTCATGCACTCCATGTAGCCCGCGCTAAGAAGATTCTGGCATACTAAGGTTGCCTGCGCTCTGGAAAAATCATGTCAAGCATACCAATGAAGTCAATATGAGCGTATATGCCGTACGGCATTTCATAAAAATTTCAAGTCTTTTTACTCAGAAATTACTGTTTTTTTAATGAAAGTAGGTTATATAACGTTTTTTTGCGACAAGTACGACATAACTCAAAACAGCTAATGACCAAAAATGTATGAAGACTGGTGCATTTTTATTTTTTAGCGGCTACCGATCTGTTGTGGGATTATAGCTCTGTTTCATACCATGCCCAAGCAACCTGGACCACCCGGCATTGGTCGAGGCCATGCTGCGGGGCGAGACGGAGTGGGAAGCGGTCGCCTCCTTCTGCGAAGCAGTTATGCTCGGGAAGGAGGAGGCGGGCCGTGAGAGAGAGAGGACAGCATCCTCCCTCCGCCCCAGCCGCAGTGATGGTAGACGCCCACGGCGTCGGACGTCGCAAGACGATATCCGGCCACCATAGGCGCGGGCATGCGGGCGGGAGTAATGGGCTACTCGCCGCCCGACCATGGACCATGGCCGGGTCGACGGCGCGTTGTGTTCCACGCGCGCCTCAAAGAGCGCCAGCAAGATGACGGGGTCCCCCTCTAGAGGGCCAAAGCCTGCCGGGGTTTCGGGACTTATATACCATTACCGTGACCCTGGAACGTAAAGGGCTAATGAAGGACACCGTGGATTTTAGTCAGTACAAGTCTGACAGTCCCTCCATGATTTTACCAGGCTAAAAAAAAAAGCAACTAGGACACCGCCCGTGAGACCTAAGTCTTAAAACTCAGTGGAAAACATTTTCGGAATATAGGTATGCATCCTGCGTATGTTAGTTAGTTAATTAAAGTCGTTTCAGTCATTTTGGAAAAAAGGAGCTTTGTATTTTTCGTTTGGCGTTTCAAAGAGAGTTATTTTTTAAAGTTTTAAGAGTTTATTCACCTGGTCTTATTATTGGTGTTATCCATGACCCACTGCAGAATATCACAGCCGCGCCAGACGCCGTTGTAGCGAACAAGACGATACCTGGAGATAATGATAATTATTTACTTTTTTGGTCTAGTTGGTGTAATTCCCAGGTTGGGCAAAGGGGTCGTTTTTTCTGTAGGAATTTTCAGTAACAGCCACGGATTGTGATTAGTACCTTATTTGAGGTTCAAGGGATTTAAAACTGCTTCACAACGCTGTTCCTCCTGTTCACGCATTCCTTGAGTTGTTGATGTTGCGTGTTCCCTGTGTTGCTGCGTATTACCTGTGTTGCTACGTGTTACCTCTATTGCTGAGTGTTACCCGTGTTGCTGTTCGCTACCAGTGTTGCTGCGTGTTACCAGTATTGCTGTGTGCTCCTTGTGTTGCTGCCTATTAACTTTGTTGCTTTACCGTTTTCCGCGTTTTACCTGTATTGCTACGTGTTAATTTTATTGCTGTGTGTTACTTGTGTTGCTGCCTGTTACCTGTGTTGCTGCATGTTACCTTAATTGTTGAGTGTTACTTGTGTTGTCTTGTGTTATTTGTGTTGTTTTGTGTTACTTGTGTTGCTGCGTGTTGCTGCGTATTATCTGCGGTGCTGCGGGTTACCTGTGTTGCTGCAAATTATCTGTGTTGCTGCGTGTTACCTTTATTGCTGAGTGTTACTTGTGTTGTTGTGTGTAACTTGTGTTGCTGTGTGCTACTTGCATTGCTGCGTGTTTCTTGTGTTGCTGCGTATTATCTGCGTTGCTGCGGGTTACCTGTGTTGCTGCGTATTATCTGCGTTGCTGCGGGTTACCGATATTGCTGCGTATAACATGTGCTTCTGATGTTAATTGTGTTACCACGTGTTTCCCGTGTTTGTTGCATGTTACCTGTGTTTCTGATGTTACTTGTATTGCAACACAATACCTGTGTTGCTGCGTGGGCAGCGTGAAGGACAACTGACGGAACACGTCATGCAACGCTTCTTTTTGCGACGTGCGCGCCTCACAACGCTCCTCCTGTTCGCGTGCAAAACTGAAGTTGTCTCGCAACTTGTTCGCTTGTGCGGACTTGTTTTCAGGGAACTTCACCTGGTAAAAGAAAGAGTTTACAATGAAGGTTAACTAGCAACTGCTTTCTTTTTCTTTTTGCTATATTTCAAGTGAGATTATTGCTAAGAAGACAGTTTAATAACAATTTTGGCGCAAAATACCTTTTCAGACCACATCTATATTCGATAATACGCTGTGACACGATTGCAAATAAAGCTGTATTTTCAATGAAATATCAGCACTGAGATTTTTTTATAGAAAAACCAAAAATACTGCACAACTAGGTAATAACCGGAACCTGGATCCCAAGTTCAGTTGCGACACTTCACCAGTGACGACAAAACTGGCGAGGCGAGGCGAGACGAGGCGATGCTTTAATCTGTCTGTACTCGCATATCTTCCGAACGACTGCACCAAATTGGATAATTCTTTTTTTTTGTTATGACTGATGTTCTTTACAGTCAGGATAAGGTTTGTATGTAAAAAAGTTTGAAGGTCGATAAACCCGTGCGAAGTCTTGATCAAAAAGGAAGGCCACAAACCTGTAAGTTTTCCTGCAATGTCCTCAGATCTGGGGGAATCTCGCCCGTCATGTCGTTCTCTTTGAGGTAACTTAATACCACGTTGCAACAATAATTGCAAACTCGTAGACCGCCGGCGCAGCCAAATATGTGTCCTGTATGATTTTATTTTATTTGTTTTTTTTTTTTTTAATTTTGCCTATAGCACTATTAGTTAATGTAATGGGACGCCAAACGTGTGTTGAAGAGGCAACCTGATCGCGAGTGGTAATCCAGGCTTTGGAGTGCCGGTTGCCTCACCAACATAAAACTTTTCTTAAGTTTCTAATAAAAATCAGTGTCCAATGCACTCACTTTGGGTATGTAACATCGTAGCTTGGATGGTAAAATAAAGTCTTTTTTTTTAATTATTACTTTGAATATAAAAGATGGATTGATTGTCTAAGGAATGATATGAAAGAAAAAGGAGTAAATGATACTGTGATGTCTGATAGGGGAGAATGGAAGAAGAAAACGTGTTGCGCCGACCCCAAATAGAATGGGATAAGGGCAGGAAGAAGAAGAAGACTTTGAATATATGTATGCTGGGCAATTCATTTATAGCATGCGAGCTGATGCTTGTATCGTCTCTAATATTTATAAATTTTATATTATAAAAAATCAAAACTATTTATGAAATGGGATCAGCTGATTGCTATAACTCAGTGTAGAAACAGCTAGACCTGCTCTGCTCCTAGCTATCTACCCAAATTGCTCAGCCACTACACCCACCTTACTGTCTATTGAATAGCAATACTGACTTCATTTACCTGGTACTCTTTGACTACAGCATCTCGAGCAGAATATCTGCCCGCACACACGGCAGTGATGTCTTCGTCTCAGGGTGCTGAACCGCGAGGCACATTCATAGCACTCACGAGATATATCATCTGGCATCCAGTAACGGGCCAGCTCAGTATCTGCGTACTTAGTCCCTCCCTGGAAAAAAATCTACAATTTAAACTTGTTAGTATTTCTATTCATAAATATTTGCTTAGTTCTGCCTGTACCTTCACTTGGTTCCATTAAATATAGCCTATAATTGTCTCCTGGGTCACCTATGTCTGTAGGTACCAAAATTTATCAAAATATGTCCAGCGGTTTTAGTGTGAAAGCATAACAAAGAAACTCACATACACATTTATATTAGTAGTTAGGATATTTATATTAAATGGTTTGTGATACTTATATTTAAAACCCTAAACCTTAACATTTTCACAATTGAAAATAAACCTTATAATGTTGTTTGTAATAAATTTAAAAATCTAATAGACTAAGGCAGATTGGCAGGTTGTCACAGTCCTGAAACTTACAACAATAGAACTGTAATACACTATACACCACCAGATGTTAAGAATTACTAGTTTGTATAGCAATTTATAATGTTCATGAACAATAGAAATAATTATTTTAATTATAAGGTCATGGACGCAACAACAAACAACATATGGAAGTGCTTAAAATTACCATATCCCTAGGTCAATGTAGTAAATGCATTGATAAGATATCCAATTTATCAAGGACAATATTATAACATTTGAATTTTTTTATAGATTCTTGTTCACTATTTTTGTTTCAGCTATTCATATTAATTATTCTAAATTCAACACGTCCAATTAGTATGATTACTGGACCAATAATTATTAGTTATTTTTACTTACGCCAGATCCCATGGCAATAAGGCTGCTTATTCTTCTGAGGACGTTAGGCAAACTTCGTCCCTCTAATTCAACAGCATACGACCCAGTTTCAGGTTTCCCTTCATCATAATCCTGCTTCTCATCGTCAGTCCGAGGGGCGTCTTTGCCGCCGTTCATTACTCTATTTTGCATACTATCTGCACCCTCGTTTGGAGAAAATATTGGAAACTTCCATAATTTATTAAAGAACGTTGAGACACCACTCTGAGCGGACTCTGGTTCGTAACGAGGGAATTCTGTAATTTGGGACGTGTCGTATTTATCCATAATCAGGAGATAATTGTTGGATTTCTATCGAAAAACATTGAAAATAATGAAATGTTTTTGTGCTTTGAAATTAGGTGTCAACTATGGTTTACAACATTTTACAATAACTGACTGACAGCTGACAATGACATTCCGACGTTTTCGTTCGTTCAGTCAGCTGATTGCTAGAGGTGCGCAATGGGAGATAAAGTGAGATTTGATCAGACTCTTGAGAAAGCAGCAAAGTAGTCTCAAAATGCAATAGGCTACGCCAGAGTATTTTTCCATGAAAACAGCTTGACAACGCGTTGACAATGACAGACAACCTAGAGACAACCGAAATCAAAATGAATTGTCAATTTGGTTAATTTAATTTCCCAATTTCCTTTTGCTGTAAGGTGCCGCGAGATACGTGAAGTGTTTAATTAGCTGATATTTCCTAATTTTTGCGTAAACATTTAATATAACAATGGGTGAAGTGTCACTGGAAACTGCAGCTTACGCTAAAATTATCTTACACGCTGCTAAATACCCACACTGCGCTGTCAACGGCGTTCTTTTAGCGGATGCCACAAAAATCCGAGATGGAGCTAAGAATCAGGATTTGGATATTGTGGACACGATTCCTCTGTTCCACCACAGCCATTACTTGTCGCCGATGGCAGAGATAGCCCTGACGCAGGTACGTAATCATTATGGCAAACAATTGATTAATAAAATTTATGATTTTGTATGAGAAATGCATTTGATGATTAGAGTATTTGGTACAGAGCTATTTTTCTTGTTTACGATTATCCAGTCTGCGCCCACAGCTGTTTGACACTGTTTAAGAGAAGTAGTACAACCTAATCACATTTATTGTGTTTTAAACAAGTTAGAATGTGTTTATAAACATTTGCTCTCATTGTTTATAATTAGGGATGCATTGTCATACAATATTGTCGTTATGTTTTGTCTGAAAAGTAGTCTAATGCAATTGTACCTGCAAGAGAAATAATATTGAATAGGGTTCCATTGTCTGATAATAACCAATGATGGATTAAAAGGTCTATGAATGAAAAATCCATTAAAAATATCATTATTTTGTCTGTGTTTCCGCAGATAGAGACTGTGGCTCAAACAGACAATCGTGTGATTGCCGGATACTATGCTGCCTGCGAGAACTTCAAGGACAACACCGTTGAGAAGTGTCCCGGCCAGAAGATTGCTGAGAAAATTGCAGAGCACTTCCCTTCTGCTGTCTTTATTGTTGTAAGAACCATTTAAAAATTCATTAATTTCATGTCATGAAACTAATCTCTGGTGGCACTTCACTTTTTAACATTGACAACTATAATGTAAACTAATGTGGAAGAACTATGAGTCATTAAGTCCGCCTTATGTACCACAATATTATTGTACATGAAAGTTCAAATAATAAACTATAAAAAAAAACGAGAAAAAAAATGGACAAAAAACAAACATAAGTACCACGGACCGGAAGACGCAGCGTAGGCAGACCTCCCACTAGGTGGACCGACGGCATCGTGAGGGTCGCAGGCAACCGATGGATGCAAGTGGCGAATTGTCGTTCGGCGTGGCGGTCTAAGGGGGAGGCCTATGTTAAGCAGTGGATGTCTTCCGGCTGATGATGATGAAGTACCATATAAACTTTGTTTATAGAAGACATTATTTTGAGCATGTCTTTTAACTGCAAACTAAATTGCCCAGTCATTGCCTCATTCAATAAGCCTTCACTTGATCCCACAGCTGAGACACAGGCCTCCTCTCTGTGAGAGTGGATTGTGTAATCCACCAAGTGGGTCTGTATTTCCAAGTACTTTTGGCATATTCTCGAGTAACCAGTGGACCAAACAATTATTCCAACTCCACAAATAATAACACTTCAGAAGTGGACTTACCAGTTTATTATTCAATACCACCATTTGCTCCTCAGGTGGACAATAAGCGGATGATGCAGCATCTGGACACACCTGCCATCAAGTTGCACAAGTACTCCGACGGAAGGTGGAAGCTCAAGGATGCCAACAAAGTTATGTTCCGTAAGTATTATTTAAACTCATGTATGTTTTTAAATCAATATCATCATCATCATCATCATCAGCCTATAAATGTTCCCACTGTTGGGACACAGGCCTCCTCTCTGAGAGAGGGAGTGGGCTATAATCCACCACGCGGGCCCAGTGCAGATTGGTGAATGTCACATGTCTTCGAATTTTTTGGTTCTAGGACATGCCGGTTTCCTCACGATGTTTTCCTTCACCGTTTTTGAGAGCAGTGGTGTTGAAATAAATTACACAAAGTAATGCGCCTGGCTGGATTCGAACCCACGACCTACTACTCGTAAGTCGGGGCCGATACCACTGGGCCACCACTGCTCTTCAAATCTTAAATCAATATAATTTGGATGAATTTGGGAACTTTTCTTTTTGTCCCTCCTGTCAGACTTGTACTGACTAAAATCCACGGTGTCCTTCAATAGCCCTTTATGTTCCGGGGTCACAGTGATGAGGTAAGTCCCGCGACCCCGGCAGGCTTTGGCCCTCTAGAGGGGGGCCCCGTCATCTTGCTGACGCTCTTTGAGGCGCGCGTGGAACACAACGCGCCGTCGACGCGGGCATGGTTCATGGTCGGGCAGCGAATTGCCCTTTACTCGCCGCCTGTATGCCCGCGCCTACGGTGGCCGGAGATCGTCTTGCAACGTCCGTCGCCGTGGGCGTCCACCACCGCGGGTGGGGCGGAGGGAGGACATTGTCCTCTCCCTAACGCGGCCCGCCTCCTCCTTCGCGAGCATGACTGCTTCGCAGAAGGAAGCGACCGCTTCCCATTCCGTCTCGCCCCGCAGCATGGCCTCGACCAATGCCGGGCGCGAGAGGTCTCCGCCTATCGCCGCCGTAACGACACGTCGGTGCTCTGCCGCGCGCGGGACAGTTCTGCACCGTATGCTCTACTGTGTCCTCCGGGAGATCTTCGCAGTGGTGACACCCAGGCGTTTCCTCCTCAGACACAGGTACCTCCCGAAACTTCCGTGTCCGGTGAGGACCTGCGTCATGCGGTAGGTCAGGACGCCGCGACGTCTATCCAGTCACTCCTCAAAGAGGGGTCTTACCGCCGCGTTTGCGGCGTGCCTGGCCGTCGGTTGCGACAATCGTCCCCTCCATACTGCCCTGAGATCGCGCCGGACCTCTTCCCGCCGCGCCTCTACTTCTCGAGGCAGCGGGGATACACCCCGGCGCTGCGCCTCCACGCGCCTCTTATAGACGCGCTGGAGGGCAGTCGCCTCCAGATCTCAGGGCAGTAATCCGGCAAGCAGGTTGGCCGATTCGCCGGCGATCGTGCGGTATCCCCGGATCATCCGGATAGCCATGACCCTCTGGCAAGCGACCAACTTTAGTGGTCGCGTCCGGATGCTCAGGGCCCACACGGGGGCCCCGTAGAGGGCCATGGACCGCACGACACCGGCGTACAGCCTACGGCAGGAGGGGTTTGGCCCGCTGAGATTAGGCAGGAGTCGCCTGAGGCGGCGGTTCAGCTTTGGGGCCAAACTCAGCTCCCTGAAGTTCCACCGGCTGTCGAGGAAGAGTCCTAACTAGTAAAATTATAATAACAAGTGGATACATAATATACAGGAATACATATTGTAAATTAGATTTGGAAACATTATGAGAAAACTACCAAAAAAATTGTTTGTAACTTGTGTGATTTCCAAGGAAATCGTAGTCTTGTAAACAAAGGGGGTACTGAGCGGATCTTATCTTTATTCTCAGCGCTCTTTTTCGTGGCGTATGACGACAGTACTGGTGGTAGAGGGGGGTATTATTTTTTATGAAGCCATGAGATGATCAGACAGTTTTTGTCTCGAAAGCCACACTGAACATCATCAGCCTATAAATATTCCCACTGCTGGGACATAGGCCTGCTCTCTGTGAGAGGGAGTGGGCCGTAATCTACCACGCGGGCCCAGTGCGGGTTGGTAGATGTCACATGTCTTCAAATTTGTGGTTCTAGGACATTCCAGTTACCTGACGATGTTTGATCTTTCACAATGGTACGTAGTGCGCCTGGCTGGGTTTAAACCCATGACCTGCAACTCGTAAATCAGGGCTGATACGGGATACCACTGAGCCACCACTGCTAAATCGTATTCACTCCAGCTTTTTCCAATACATTTATTCTGTCTTTTGTTCTACAGAAACCCCATACGTCTTGGAAACTGTATCACACTTGCTGCAACGTGGCGTCCAGAAAGATCTTGTGGACTTCGATAACTATTTGGATGACCTGTCTCAAGACTGGACCAACCTTGGCATTGAGAAGCTGATCGCTAGCATCAATGCTTCCAATACCATTGACTGTAAGGAAGACGAGAAACTCTTCCGATAATGATAAGGGGATATTTAGGAAATATTGCACACAATGTAAGCTATACTTAACACTGTACAACTTACAAAAGTCACCAGTGCGCGGCTGGCCTTAGTTGGAAGTTCGATAGTGTATGTGTTAGTGTAGTTTATTTTGTGCTGTTAGAGTAATTTATTACATATTATGTAACTTTAATATAGGACATTTTATATTAAATAATGTTATGGATTGTTAAAGGGTGCATTTATTTTGTAGTCATGCATTTATTGTTCAAATATTGCATATTACTTTAAAAATCTGTGAAAGAAATAAGAGTAATATAAATAAGTATAATTGAAAGACGAGTGGAAGCTGAAACAAGTGGTGAAAAGTATTTGAAAAAAAAAACAAATTGATTTATTTATAAAAGATTTCAAGTTATTGTTAACCAATTCACTCATGCAATTGTAATTTTCAAGCATTTGATCCCTGTTGTCCAAATTATAAAATCCACAGTCTCACATATTTAAAGTGTTGAAACTTTATGTTATTGTTATTCAATTATTTAAATTCATTCCTTAGTTTAAGTGAATTTTATTATGTTGACTATCATTAAACACGCTACCCTTGTAATAAATTTTTTTTTGTTCTACACTTTGTGTAGAACTACACCGTGATACCCTGAATACACGCCTTTTTAACCTTTGTAAGACATCAAATCAAATAAATTTGATTTGATTTGACTTTGGTGTCTTACAAAGGTTAAAAAGGCGTGTATTCAGGGTATCACGGTCCTAAAACGCAAAGGGCAACTGAATCAACAGGGTCTTTTTAGTCATTATGAGACCGACAGTCTCTTACCTAGGGCTAGAGGTCCTATTTGACGAAGTTCACCCAAAATAACAAAAAAAAGCTATTCTGTTACATGTCATTAATAAGCCTTTACTTAAAAAAAAATCTTAATTCAATTGTTCTGTACTGTGAACTAAAAATTCAATGATAGTCGAAACATTTAAAGTTATTTCGGAAGATTGTGTAAAATATATTTATTTCAATAAAATATCAACAAATATGACTTCTTTGTATTTATTTGTGTTCAAAGACTTTCAAAGTATTCTTCTATCAATTTCTTGCATTTGTTAATGCCACTCAGATCACCAGCTTTTCCTTGAAACTTGCCGTTTTTGAATGCACCCTTGCCTTTTAATAGTTCTGTTATCCTGAAAAAGTAAAAAGCGTAACATCTTTTATCCTTATTACACGTCAGAACAGATTGAGCATCAATGATATTAGACGAAACATCAGTGTAGTGTTTTT
The DNA here is from genome assembly GCA_950005045.1 of Agrotis exclamationis. Lineage (NCBI taxonomy): Eukaryota > Metazoa > Arthropoda > Insecta > Lepidoptera > Noctuidae > Agrotis > Agrotis exclamationis. The sequence continues at coordinate 20,277,072 of OX465430.1, forward strand.
ACCAATAGGTAAAAACACTACACTGATGTTTCGTCCTCTCTCGCTTATTTTCCCTATAAATGTATGAAACTATCCATTCTACCGATATCGTGGAAGCGCTCATTGACAGCAAAGTAATTATCTTTTCGCTAAAATTCGAATAATTTAGGAAATGAAATCCATCAGAACTCAAAGTAGGTATCTTTCTTTCAAATAATCATCAGAATAAAGATGCTGAGGCCGTGCGCTGTTAAGCGGGCGCACGGCGCGGGTGCCCGCGTGGCGTGCTGTTTCATGTAATCTCATAGATCCGCGCGATAATGTCGGAGCACGCGAGCGGAGATGTTTCTAGGAAATCAGTGAGCGCGCGCCGTTGCCATAAATTCTCCTCACAACAATCTAGACGTGACATACAGGGTGTTAGGGACATCGACGCACAAACGGATACCATGGGTCCAGGACATGATTCTGGACCCCCCCGTGTTGGAATTTTTCGTCGGCTTTTTCCTAATTTTTTTTTTTTGTATTTTTTTTTTTATTTTTTTTTTTACTTTAGACTGTTGATAATCGTTATTCTTACCTAACCCAATGACTTTTTTAATAAAAAAGTAATTAATTCACTACTTTCACTAAAAGTAGCAATGTAAATAAAACTAGAAATGGTGTCTTCTCAGCTGTTTATAAAAGTTCAAATGAAAGGTCATCGTACCACAGCACCTGTAGTACCTCAAGCGCGACTCGTGAGCCACGCACTTTATTCGTACCGCCTAGCTAAAATCTAAACAAAACGAAATAACCGATATTCGACATTAATCTAACTACTGAAGGTCGGAAATGGATTACTTAATTTTAATAATAATAATAATAATTATGCGCTGACGCCGACAAAGCGCCAAGCGGCGCACTCAAACAGGACCAAATACGCCGCTAACCTTCATACGAAAATTAAATTTTACAAAAAAAAGAAATAACCCATTTTCGACATTAATAAAAGAACATAAGGACGGAAATCTATTACTTCATTTTGCGCCACTATGAACATTTTGGTTTGCGCGCGCTTTCTCAAAGAAGCCGCTATTCTGACGGTAAATAATAAACAGTATTTCAACTAGGCTCATGACTGTTTTTGAATTTGAAATTTATAACATTAGTGTTCTGTAGTGATCAAACAATCGAGTTGATATTACTAGTTAACAACATACATACATAAACTCACGCCTTTTTCCCATGGGGATAGGCAGAAACAACAGACGCCACCTGCTACGATACGATTTTACATCCAAAATCGAGTTGAAGTAACTAATTTACAAATAAAATTTAAATAGGCATAATCTCATGGCATCGGTGAATATCAATAAAAGACGGTGCCTAGTTTATAACACGAAACAGTTACGAACAATTTTTCACTGAACAATTTTTACAACATCCTCCTCTTTACTACGTAGTTTCCTTACTGTCCATTATTGTTCTGTGGTCGTAGGTACTGCTCTCATAACATTTATTTTGCATTACCGATTTTAACGGATTTTTTGTCAGTTTGTCGTTGACTTTGAATGCGAACAAGCGGCATTTTTGTGAAATTCGGTTTACGCGAGCGTGGTGAGAAGAAATACGTTTTGGCTAGATTCCAAAACTATTTTTTTCTCTGTGTTTGTGTGTTTTTAGGTGTTTTCGTGTGTGTGTGTGATTTAAAAATGTCATCTGGATATAACAATAACTACAGTGCCCAAGAATATGGAAATATGCTAATGTGTTATGGCGAAGCACGTGGAAATGCACGTGAGGCACTGCGTATTTACATAAATAGGTATCCAGGAGTCCGTCATCCAGGAGATTCTCGAGTGATAACACGAGCTTACCAGCGGGTCTTAGACAACCAGCCCATTGTGCCTCAGCGCGAGGGAGTTGGAAGGCCTGTTAGAGCCAGTGTAGAGAACCATATCCTGACCGTCGTGCGGCAGAACCCACGACTGGGAGTACGCACGGCAGCTCGTGTGGTGCACAACCGTTACAGAACCCGCGTCTCGTACTGGACAGTTCATCGGGTTTTACGCAGGGATCACCAGCGCCCATATCGCATTCACAAAGTGCATGCGTTATTACCCGCCGACAGAGTATCCCGTGTTAGGTACTGTCGGTGGCTACAACAACAGCACGCCGAAATACCTAACTTTGCTGCAAATGTGATATGGACGGATGAGTCCACATTTACTCGAAACGGAATGTGGAACAGGCGCAATTCTCATATCTGGGCTCATACCAATCCGTTCTCATTGCAGCAGACGGGACACCAAACCCGATGGTCCGTGAATGTGTGGGCCGCTATTTATAAAAACCGCGTGATTGGGCCCGTTTTTCTCCCGGAACGATTAAACGGGACTAATTATCATGCGTTAACGAGTACATACCTTCAAGAAATAATCGAGGAGATTCCTCTGGCCCAGTACAGAGTGACATGGTTCCAACACGACGGCGCTCCCCCGCACGTGACTCTTCCTGTCAGACGCTGCCTTACCGAATCTTTTGGAAATCGATGGATTGGGAGATTTGGCCCGCAGCAATGGCCAGCCCGCTCGCCCGATTTGACTCCATTAGATTTTTTTCTTTGGGGTTATGTTAAGGATAAGGTGTTCGTGTCCGAGTGCGATTCCGCAACAGAAATGAGGACTCGCATTGTGAATGTATTTGAGACGCTGCGTGAAGAGTGTGCCCGGGATCCTACGTTTCTGCCCCGTGTCCACGCTGAAACTCTGCGCCGCGCTCAGATTTGCGAGCGCGCTGAGGGCGGCCACTTCGAACCTTACCTGGTCAGGAGTGAGCGAGGTTAGAGTTGGTAAGATAAATGTTTATTATTTCATACCTACAAGTATGTACAAGCTTTTTTTTGTTATCAATCCTTACCGGAACCGTGATTTTAAGAGATTAAGCTTATAGCTCCTCTTAACTTCTGCATAAACATGTTCCTAACATCAATAAGTAGGTATTTATGAGTGATTAAAATAATTTTTATGTGAAATTATTGTTGTCGGCGATATTTGGCCTGTAGTCAGTGACAAACTACGTACAACGTTATCGCGCGTTGAAATCGCGTTGTTCACAATACATTGCGCGCTCGAAAATGACAATTTCTGTAACCGATCATTAGCGAGATGAATGACTTTCACAATTTGATTAATGGCATTAGGTGTAGCCTTTTCGCGAAGTTTGCGTTATGACGTCAAAAACACCCTGTATACATGATATCAACTGTACACCCGCGTGATCAAAGAGCTGCGAGAGGCGGGAGACCGTCGCGGGCGTCCGCGACGGGTTAAATTTGTCCGCGACGGAGCACGGCGCGGGTCCCCGCGTCGGACGCCCGCTAAACGCAGCGCACGGCCTAACAATCTAATATGAACCATATTGTATTCGCAACACAACACAGTTCAGTGTGCTTAGTGCGTTTTTTACGTAGACACGATAGTAACGCGTTTGGAGCTATTATTGACCCGCTGCAAGGTCGTGAGAAGTCTCAACCAATGAGAGCGCCAAACCTAAAAAGCCTAACGCGTCAATGTAAAAAAACTAGGGTATTTACTATTGCCATACTTAAAAAATAAGTACTTACTGAGTGCCCAAAACGTTGCAGTGCTCTTCAGGGCCTTGAATAATGATCTGTCCCTCTTTAGGCTTATCAGGTTCTTCGGAAACCAAGAACAGGAACAGACCTTCTCCCTCTAGGCCTTTGAGAACTGCCCGGTTGAATTCAGGAGTAGCCTCCTTCTTAAACATGATGACATATTTAGGCTTCGGATCGGCACTTTTTATTTTATCAACTTCATATTGAGCCAGTTCTTGGAGAACATTTTGAAGGTTCTTGTTTGCTATTTTTAAGTTCTTTTGCAGTTTTTGTATTAGTTCTTCGTGTCTTGATGGTTCGTTTCTGAAATGGAGATTTAATGTGAGAAAAATATATCAGAAACTCGTCCTTATCCCTAAGGACGAGTCCGTATCCCTTAGTTATTGAATGTTACTTGCTTCCTTATTAAGGAGAAAATGTTGGATTTCCGGACTTTTCTGAAATGGACTAAAATGTTTTATTTTATTTTTTTCTATCTTGCTCTGTCCCACTCCTGGGCAAAGACCTCCCCCTCCACTTCTTCAACCTTTCAGTAAACGTTTTTTTAATAAGATGTTTTTAATATTCAAAATTAATCCTTAATTGCCTAGGTCCTCCAGCCTTGATTGTCCATTCATTACACAGAGTTTCCACGAAAGCACGTAAAGCTCTTGGGTTCGGCTGTCATTTGCAGATCTTTAACAATTAACCCAAGCCTGACAACCAGTTTTTCCAAAAGGTACCGTATTTATAGCCAGCTATAGTCCCCGCCAGATAAGTCTGGAATAAAGGTCATTGATCCTAATAATGCTTCGTTCGAATTTCTTATTACCATCGTTCGAATTTCAAAGTAAAATATAAAGTCAAGATCGCCTCTTACCACAATACGTTTGTTTTGATCGTGTTACGACACTACATTCTTTCATTTCCTTCATTTTAGTCCAGACTTATCTGGCAGGGACTATAGTGTACCTAAGTTGTGAAGGTCAGATAGGCAGTCGCTCTATGTAAAACGCACAAAGAACACATACATACCAGTTTTAGGATATTAGTAAAAGGGGCTTTTTTTTTGCGTGGTAAAGTCATCAAATGAGTCCTCCCACCCCGGGCAGGGCGGGAGGGACTGTCAGACTTGTACTGACTAAAATCCACGGTGTCCTTCAATAGCCCGTTATGTCCCGGGGTCACGGTAATGAGATAAGTCCCGCGACCCCGGCAGGCTTTGGCCCTCTAGAGGGGGGCCCCGTCATCATGCTGACACTCCTTGAGGCGCGCGTGGAACACAACGCGCCGTCGACCCGGGCATGGTCCATGGTCGGGTGGCGAGTTGCCCATTACTCGCCGCCCGCATGCCCGCGCCTACGGTGGCCGGAGATCGTCCCGCGACGTCCGACGCCGTGGGCGTCTACCACTGCGGCTGGGGCGGAGGGAGGACGCTGTCCTCTCTCTCTCGCGGCTCGCCTCCTCCTTCACGAGCATAACTGCTTCGCAGAAGGAGGCGACCGCTTCCCACTCCGTCTCGCCCCGCAGCATGGCCTCGACCAATGCCAGGCGCGAGAGGTCTCCGTCTATCGCCACCGAGAGGACACGGCGGTGCTCTGCCCAAGCGGGGCAGTCCTGCACCGTATGCTCCACCGTGTCCTCCGGGCGATCTTCGCAGTGGTGACACCCAGGCGTTTCTTCCCTCCCTATCTGACACAGGAACCTCCCGAAACTTCCGTGTCCGGTGAGGACCTGCGTCATGCGCCGCCGCAGGTCAGGACGCCGTGACGCCTTTCCAGCCACTCCTCAAAGAGGGGTCTTACTGGGGGGATTGCGGCGTGCCCGAGTAAAAGGGGGCTACGAAATTTTTTTAAATTGCTTCGCCGCCTCCAGGCTAGAAACCGGTCCCAACAAAGCTGGGACAAGGCTACGCAGATGATGACTTACTTGAGCACCCCAGTCAGCGCCCTTTCTCGGTCAGTCATCAGTTGGAAGGTTTTGATGACTCTGTTGCCGACCAGGAACTTCAGGATAGTTTTACCTTTCTTGCCTGGCTCTACTCCAGTCAGCTTTATCATCTGCAGTTGACTGAAAAATTACAAAACATTACTATCGCACTAGACGTTGTCCGCAATCACTTTCTGATACTTTGTAATCTTCCCTGTTAAATGCAGAGCCGAGATAAAGGGGTTTGCAACTTTTTGGCATCAAATTTTTTTTTCTTTCGCCAGTAATGAATTTTTGGTCATTAGTAGACCACAACCTAAGAAGTCCGTAAAAAATAATAAAAAAATTCTAAACCGTAACCAACCGGAGATATGGCGGTTTGTATTTTGTTCTAATCTGGAGTTATTTTTTGTAGGAATCCATAGATTTTTGACGTACTAGCTTTTGCCCGCGGCTGGGCAAACCCCAACCGCCTTTACGTATAGCCCATAACCGTGTCTAGAGACCCATCTATCTCTGTATCAAAATTCATCAACATCGGTTCAGCCGTTTTGACGTAAAAACGGAACAGACTTATACACTTAATTTTGTATTTGAATACTAGTAGGTTAACGAGGAATAATGATTGGTTTGTTTATAATAATGTTAAGAAGATCTTATCTTTAAACCGACTTCAAAAAAGCAGGAGGTTCACAATTCGTCGGAACTTTTTTTATGTATGTTCCCTTATTTTTCAATGACGCTGGGCCAATTTGGGTAATTCTTCTTTTGTTTGAAAGGGTATCATAACATATGGTCCTATGGTTACTAAGGTCATGTCGGAATCTTGGAGAAATCGAGGAAATTCTTCAATAAATGACAGCAAGTCATCTGCGATTGCTGCTATCGCATATCTATGCATTGTTTACGCAAACACACAACATAATATTACGCCTGTACCCAAAAAGTACCCCTGTACACTAAAAAGGGTAAAACAAAATCGTCTTGTTTCTAACTTTGAAAATACACAAAAAGTGAGTTCTATCCCTGGGTGGAGCAGAAGAGACTGTCAGACTCGTACTGACTAAAATCCACCGTGACTTCCATTTCCAATCCAAGTGGAATATGACGCGCCGTCGCGTCGACTCACCCATTACTCGCCGTCCGCATGCCCGCGCCTTTAGTGGCCGGAAATCGCTTCACATCGTTCAACACCCCAGGCGTCTCCCGCTGCGGCTGGGGTGGAGTCTGTCCTCTCCCTCACGCATTTCGCCTCTTCCTTCACTAGCATAACTGCTTCGCAGAAGAAGGTGGCTGCTTCTCATTTCATTTCACTCCGCAGCATAGCCTCAACCAATGCCAGGCGGGAGAGGTCGCCACCACCTACCGCCTCCGTAAGTAACTAGGGATATTGTGCAAACGGGGCAGATCTCCAACGTGCTACGACCAGTCCCAAATAACAGTGGGAGGGGTTGATATCGGCGTCGGGTTGATAAAGTACCTGGGACTCGTCCTCGACAGCCAGTAGAAATTCAGGGAGCATTTCCTGCGTTTGGCCCCAAAGCTGAACCGAGCAGCGGCCGACTTCAAGCATCTTCTGCCCAATCTCGGCGGGCCAAACACCTCCTGCCGGAGGATTTAGGTATGCCGTTGTCATGCGGTCCATGGCCCTCTACGGGGCTCCCGTGCATGCGGACGCGACCGGAAAAACTGGCTGCGTGCCAGAGGGTCATAGCCATTTGAATGATCCGGGTATACCACACGATCGCCGGCGAATCGGCCAACCTAATTGCCGGATTGCCACCTTGGCATCTGGAGGCGAAGGTTCTCTGGCGCGTGGCGCGCGGAGGCGCAACGCCGGGCGGATCTCCGCTGCCTCGACAAATCGAGGCACTGCGAGAAGAGCTCCGGCGCGATCTCAGGGCAGTATTGAGGGACCGACTGTCGCAACCGAGGTTCGGGCACGCCGCAATCGCGGTGGTAAGACCCCTCTTTGAGAAGTGACTGGAGAAGCGCCACGGCGTCCTCACCTTCCGATTGACGCAGGTCCTCACCGAATACAGGAGTTTCAGGAGGTTACTGTGTCTCTGTGTCTGATAGGGAAAGAAGAAACGTCTGGGTGTCACTACTGCGAGAATCGCTCGGAGGACACGATTAAACGGCGCAGGACTGCCCCTCTTGGGCGGAGTACCGCCCTGTCCTCAAGGAAGCGATAGGTGGCGACATTTCGCGCCCGGCATTATTGCGAGGCGAGACTGAATGGGAAGCGGTCGTCTTCGTCTTCGAAGCAGTTATGCTAGCAAAGGAGGAGGCGGGCACCGTGAGGGGGAGCGCAGCCTCAATCTCACAACCCAGCCGGACGGCGGGATCGGAAGTAGCGAAGCGACTTTCGGCCACCGTACAACAGCGGACGGCGAGTAATGCGCGACTCGCCGTCCGATCATGGACCATGCCCGGGTCGATGGCGAGTCTTGTTCCACGCGCGCCTCAAAAAGCTGTCAGCAATCTGACGGGGCCCCCCTCAGAGGGCCAAAGCCTTTTGGAGTCGTAGGACCGTCTTATCAGGTAACTGTGGCCCCGGAACGTAAAGGGCTATTGAAGGACACCATGGATTTTAGTCAGTATAAGTCTGACAGTCCCTCTCGTTCTGCTCGGGTGGGAGGACTCATTGGTTGATTTTACAACGTAAAAAAATCGAGAGCCAAGCGCCTGTCGGGACCACGGAACTGCCCTGCGCTGGGTGGATTTTAGTACGAGTCTGACAATCCTTTCCGCTTCAGCCATAAAGGAAGAACTCATTTTTTTATAACTTCAACACGAAAAACAAAACTTTTAGAAATAAAATATAGTTATTATTGGAGGTCGGTGACAAAAAGTCGAGAAAATAAGAAACAAGTCACCAGTCAGTTCCAATAATAACTTGTCCATACAAAAGTTATTTTAGGTTGTTTTACCCTTTTTTTTTTTAGAAGTTTCATATTTTTTCAAAAAGCTTTTTTTTTATTTTAGCCTTTTTAGTGGGCACAGACATCTTTTTTTAGCGTGATAAAATCATCAAATGGGACTCATTTCCCACCCAGGGCTGGGCGGGAGGGACTAGAAGACTCCTACTAACTAAAATCCACGGTCCTCCTTCAATTGTCCTTTATGTTCCGGGGTCACGGTAATGAGATAAGTCCCGCGACCCCGGCAGGCTTTGGCCCTCTAGAGGGGGGGCCCGTTATCATGTTGACACTTTTTGAGGCGCGCGTGGAACACAACGTGCCGTCGACCCAGGCATGATCCATGGTCGGACAGCGAGTCGCCCATTACTCGCCGCCCGCATGCCCGCGCCTTCGGTGGCCGTCAATCGTCTTGCAACGTTCGTCGCCGTGGTGGGCGTCTACCACTGCGACTGGGGTGGAGGGAGGACGCTGTCCTCTCCCTCACACGGCGTGCCTCCTTCGCGAGCATTACTGCTTCACAGAGGCGACCGCTTCCCACTCCGTTTCGCCCCGCAGCATGGCCTCGACCAATGCCAGGCGCGAGAGGTCTCCGCCTATCGCTTCCCTGAGGACACGGCGCTGCTCTGCCAAAGCGGGGCAGTCCTGCACCGTATGCTCCACCGTGTCCTCCGGGTGATCCTCGCAGTGCAGCAGTGGTGACACCCAGACGTTTCGTCTTTTCTTCTAAGAAACAGGTACCTCCCGAAACAGCCGTGTCCGGTGAGGACCTGCGTCGGGCTGAAGGTTAGGACGCCGTGACGCCTATCCAGCCACTCCTCAAAGAGGGGTCTTGCCGCCGCGATTGTGGCGTGGCCGGACCTCGGTTGCGACAGTCGTCCGCTCCATACTGCTCTGATATCGCGCCGGAGCTCTTCCCGCCGAGTGGGTACAAACAAAGTATATTTTTTTCAGATTGCGTAAATAATGCTTAGATATTCGTTGATTTGCTGTAATTTTTATAGAGAGTTCCCTAGGTTTCTTCAACATCCCGTCATGATATCCTGACTTGATTACCATGGGATCATCCGTGATGTAAATGTTTTTAAACAAAAGAAGAATTTTCCAAAAGTGTCTAGGCGTCATCGAAAAATCGGGGAACATAAATAACAAAAGGTTACGACGAATTGGGAAACCCCTCCTTTTTTTCGAAGTCGGTTGAGAAACAAAAACCAAGTGTAAAATATCATTTCTGTTGGAAATCGGTGACTTTGTTTCTTATTTCCTTGATTTTTTTTGCCGCCGACTTCCGAAAGAAGAGTTATTTTACATTTATTTAGTATTGTTTTTAGTTTCCAGTTATATTTTGCTCTTTTTAGTAGGTACAGGTGCTGCCATTTATTGAAGAGGTCCCATGATTTCGTCCAAGATCGGGTCATGAGATCCTGACCAAGTAAACATGGGACGTTATTGAAGAGATTCCTCGTTTTCTCCAAGATTCCGTCATGACCTAGTAACCATGGGACCATCTGTTAAGATACCCTTTCAAACAAAAGAAGAATTACCCAAATCGCTCGAGGCGTCATTGAGAAATCTGGGAACATACATGAAAAAAATGTTCCTACGAATTGTGAACCTCCTACTTTTCTGAAGTCGGTTAAAAGATAAGATCTTCTTAACATTATTATAAACAAACCAATCAGTATTCCTCGTTAACCTACTAGTATTACAAATACGAAATTAAGTCTATAAGTCTGTTCCGTTTTTACGTCAAAACGGCTGAACCGATGTTGATGAATTTTGATACAGAGATAAATGGGTCTCTAGACAAGGTGGCAAAGGCGGTTGGGGTGGGCAAAGCCGCGGGCAAAAGCTGGTACGTCAAAAAATCTATGGATTCCTACAAAAAATAACTCCAGATTAGAACAAAATACAAACCGCTATATCTCCGGTTGGTTACGGTTTAGAATTTTTTTATTATTTTTTACGGACTTCTTAGATTGTGGTCTACTAATGACCAAAATTTCATTACGGGCGAAAGAAAAAAAAAATGATGCCAAGGTCCGTACTAAAAGTGGCAAACCCCTTTAATGTGCCCAATTTCTAAACGATCGACTGCCGCGAATCGTGTCGCGGGCTCGATCCCCCCGCACGGAACAAATATTTGTATGACCTAGAAGTGCTTAGTTGTATTAGGATTGTAAACACTTTAATTATTATTTAAGTGATGATTTTTTACGATCGTAAACACACCCACAATACAAGATATTTCCCTAATGTGGAGCAGTATTGTAAAAAAAAATATTTTTCATATCTATTCTGTTGCATTTTGTTGCCTGGAAGAGCTACTGGTCCATGAAAGAGCTTATGAAAGGAAGTCTTCCTTTGACACTCAAGCGAAAAATCATGGACATGTGCATTCTTCCCATTTTGACCTATGGATCCCAGACTTGGTCTTTGACAAATATTCAAAAGTCCAAACTCAAGGTTTGCCAACGTGCAATGGAGCGCAGTATTCTAGGCGTCAAACTATTAGACCGCGTACGCAACACCACACTGCGCTCCAAAACACAAATTGCTGACGTTGGTCAAAAGGCCGCTGCACTGAAATGGGCTTGGGCTGGCCACGTCTGCCGCATGCCTAATGAGCTGTGGGCCAAAATAACCACTTTGTGGAGCCCTGATACAGCCAGAAGGCGTCGCGGCAGACCTCGTAGAAGATGGCGAGACGAACTTGATAAAACCAATAACCAGTGGTCCACTTTGGCCCTGAATCGTGAAAATTGGAAGTCATGGGGAGAGGCCTTTGCCCAGCAGTGGGATGATGTAGGCTAGCAGTATCAGTATCAGTATCTATTCTGTTGCAGGGGATAATGGTACTGGGGCGGATGCAACAATTTCGGATCATATTTTATTTCTATGTTTTATTCTCACTAGATATTGATTTTAACCCAATTACCCACCTACTATATTATAAGTAATTTTTGACCGACTACAAAAAAAGTAGGTTCTCAGTTCGGTCTGTATGTTTGTACATATGTATGTATGTTTGTCCGTGATTATCTCGCGTTTGGCAGAGCCGATTTTGATGCGGTTATCAGAAAAGTGTTACATTCTGGAGGTTTTACTAAGATACACCGAGCCAGAACGTACTCGAACTCCTGCGCACCAATGGAAAACAGTAAAAACTGTTTGACTCCGAGCTACCACCGCCGGTGAGATGGCTCAGCAGCCGTCACCGCAGGTCAAGATGGCCTCGTAAAGCTGAATTCGCTGACAATCACATAATAGATGACTTGGAGTAACCAAGTCATCTTAGATCAAGGGGGCCTCGCGCGGGCAGATAGAGGAGGCAAGTCATATCTTTCGTCCTAAAAGAAAAGGCCCTTGCAGATGCGTCATGCCCCTTCCAAGATTCGGTGTTGGTACGTCAGCGCAGGTTACAGAGACTCGCAACTGCCTACTTACCTCAGATTGGTGACGTGAGTACCGCAACACATGTTTTCGTCAATATCCCCGATTGATATGATTCTGATTGTATCCATGCAGTCCTTTGGTAAACCCCTTGTGTGTGCCTGAAAAGCAAAAGTTGACGATTAAAAATATTTAGGAATGTAAAATATTTAGGAATGTTAAGTACATAGGTAAACACCAGTCTATCTCCAAAGCCTCATCAGCATCTACCCGGACTTATACAGGGTGTAAGAGACATCGACGCACAAACGGATACAATGGGTCCAGGACATGATTCTGGACCCCCGGTGTTGGAATTTTCCGTCGGATTTTTCCTAATTTTCAAAAAAAGAATAATTTTTTTTTGAAGTTTTTTTACTTTAGACTGTTCATAATCGTTATTCTTACCTAATCTAATGAGATTTTTAACTTCACTAAAAGTAGCAATGTAAATAAAACTAGAAATGGTGTCTTCTTAGATGTTTATAATGAAAGGTCATCGTACAGCTAAATACCGTGTCCAGTACCTGCAGTATTTTAAGCGCGGCTCACTATTAAAAAAAAAACATATATAAAAAAAAAAAAAATAGGAAAAATCCGACGAAAAATTCCAACACGGGTCAGAACAGTCAGTCAACACAACAGACAACAGAATCAGTCAACGGGGTCCAGAATCATGTCCTGGACCCATGGTATCCGTTTGTGCGTCGATGTCTCTTACACCCTGTATAGTCTTCCTGACCGATTTCGGCCACGGCGGCCAATCTCAACAGAGGTTAGCCACCTGCGCGGGACATATTATAGTGCACAAGTGTGTGCGCAGGCACAGGAGCACTCTCTGTTCCATACTCTCATAGTTCGATGGGACGGCAATCCGACACGACCGGATTGAGATCAGGCGCAGGACCAACGGCTTAAACGTGCTTTCTGAGGCACGGGGTGGGGGTATCATTATACCGCCAACTTCCAAATTCCGGGCTGCTAGTTACCGAGACATTTTTAAAGAACCTGATAGCACTTTTTGCCCTACCCCGAAATCACACCCAGGACCCTAGACTTATACGGACACGAAGAAGGTGAGGGGATGGGGGATAGGTTGGTTTCCTAGAGAAAGTAAGTCATGTCAGAGTCCTGTGGTGGTCCCAGAGGCGGCTTTATTAACTCAGATACAGTAGCCGGCCACGAAAAAAATAAAAATAAAGCACCTCATCCAACTCAGGATCGTTGATTTTACAAAACTTCACTTTGACGGGCACCGCTTCCTGAATCAGTTGGTTGCATCTCTTTTCCGCGGCAGCTATGACGTCACTGTCCACTTTGACGGTGTCCAACTCTACGTAACTCTCGTCTGAACCTAGCCACCAGCTTGTTGTGGGTAGATTGTGCTCTTTCTCTAATATTGCTGATAGTAAATGCTGGCCTGAAATAATGTGCATAGAAAAAAAACATGTGGGTTAAATCTACATAAAAAAAACTAAATTTATGTACATACGTGCATAACTTCTGAACGACTGTTTTGTTACCTAGTATTATCAAGACTTCAAGATAAGGTTTGTATGTAAGAAAGATTTCGGAAAATCCACCGACAAGGTCGATTTGAACTCGTTTGTAGCCAGTCTGGGCCGCTGATATTTAAATAAAACGCGTATGTTTTCAAAAGGGAGAAAAATTTATAATGCCAATTAATGTAATTTTGCATCAATTTCCATAATATGCTGTTTGCTAATACAACGATTATTCTACATTTTAAATGCGAAAGTGTGCGTATATTTTACGTCAAAACTACTGAACCGATTTTGATGAATTTAGGTAGGTACAGATAAATGGGTTCATAAAGTCGGCCATAGCCCATAGACCCATAGGTAGGCTATATACATATTATTACCAAGGGGGAGGTGAGTGAAGCCGCCGGCAACACCTAATTAAATAAAAACAGGAATCACTAAAACCATAGCCAATATTCTTAACAACATTTTTCTAAAGTAGAATGATAAAGAATATTGACACAATGATTATAGCCAGAAATGCCACAACATTGTTTGTCGACCTTGTAGCGCGGTAGTTTTATTAATTTTAATTAAACTTCTAATTCAGTTGTAATTTCCAATGATGTAATGTCCTAACAAAATACTGAGAGATGCATCCAGTTGAACTGGACAGCTAACACCAACATAGTTGAAAAAGGCGAAAACATTGAAATAAAATCATATTATTATGATGATATGTTTAAATAGCAGTTGTAAAAATGAAAAAAAAGCAACACAGTATTTATATATAATAAAGCTGAAGAGTTTGTTTAGTTGAACATGCTAATCTCAGTAACTTGAAAAATTATTGCTGTGTTGGACAGTTCCAAAAGGAGCCGATCAGACCTATACACGGTGCATACATGGGCATAGCTACGGTGGGGCAAGCGCCCCACCTTAGTTGTGACCTGTATCAAGTACCTAATCAAACCTAAAAAAATAATTATCTAGGTATTTTCTACAATACTTAATATTCGTAAGAAAGTTCATGCTCAACAGTTGTAACAAAAAAAAAAAATTGTTTACTGCTGCCCCACCCTAAGCCAATGGCTAATAGCTATATCCATGGGTTCATAGTATGGCTGCCTACATACCTAATTCCTTTGCTGACTGTACTGTTGAAGAAGTTATAATTACCTGAATGCTGCTGCATATGATCAAATCGTCTCTCCCAGTCAACCTCCTGAGAAACCACGGTGCCCACAGGAATGGGTTCTTTAGTAAAATGCAGTGCTTCGTCACCTTTGCGAACTACCTGCACTACTTCTGTGTCGTTCAGCCGACCAACGTCATGAGGCTATAAAAATTAAATCATTATCATTACATGTTGATTGTTCGTGCATTACACGTAATGCATTCGCCAATGGCAACTGATCTGCGTTTTCTGGGCTGGACTTGTGAGCTAGAGCTATGATTTTCTAGTGACTTATGAACACAGCTGTTTATAAAAAAAATATATTGGACAAGCTTCAAGTAATTGTTCTTGGTCTGGGTGTTTGTATCTGTGAGTTTCTTTTTTTTGTATCGGCTTGGTTGGCACAGTGGCTGAGCAATTGGACTGCTGCGCTGCGTGTCGCGGGTTCGATTCCCACACGGAACAAATATTTGTATGATGATGGTGTTTGTATCTGTGAGTTTAAATGTTTGTAAATGCACCCACAAGACAATACAGGAGAAATTCCTGATTCCTTATTATGATGCAACTTTTTCATTATTATATTTAAGGGTATATAATATATAACTTACTTGGCCACCACCTGCAGGAAAGAGGATTGTGTCTTCCAAAGTGACTTGGTATCCTTGAAACGGTGTAGTCTTCCCATACTCCACCACAGGCTCCGATGTTGGTTCACATTTGATTACTACAGATGAATACTGAAAAGATCCAGGAGTTCAATCTTCCATATTCCAATCTGATCATAGATATAAAAGAAAAAAAAAACTTAATCCAATTATATTTAGTTCCCACTTACAAGTATCCACTCTATTCCCCTGCAAATTAGGTTCATTTCAAATTGTCATTGAACTGTATTTTTTATAACTGATCTTGTTTAATTTTAATTGTGGGAAATAAAATACTATTTCCAATGGCTCAGTTTTGTTTACATAAAATAAACAAAAATGAAAAACATAATAAACAAAAATGTTTTATTATTGTGAGGCTGACTAATTTTGATAATCACACCTATTGATAAGTGAACATATCGTTAGTGAAAGTATACGGTAGAGTTTCAAGGACTATCTAGAATAATCTAGATCCTGTAAGATTACCACCAATTTCAATGTATTAAACTAAAATAAAGAAGTGAACGGGCGTTTCCAAACAGTAATAGTATATAATGGTCTGGCGTATTTACCTGTTTTATGAAGCTATCTTCCTGGCACTTGAAAACCATAGTTACTTCTTGAATAGCACCAAGTAAATGATGAAATATTTGGTAATCCCTTTGAGGTTATTTTCCAACTGGAGGTCAAATTGCATTTACATAAGAGATAAGACGAACCGTTTTGCCTAAAAATATAATTACTGTTGCAAGAAATTTATTATTAACTCGTTTTCAAGTTAAAAATAAAGTCGATAATAACAAAAAAAATGTCTGGCCCCGGCAACTTCACAGCTGTCTCCAATGACAGCCAAGTGACAGACAGATGAGGATGACACCTTCCAATTCGTTTTGAAATTGGAAACAAGGAAACAAGATTAAAGCTAGGGACAAACTGAACCCACGTACGCAACGTATGCAACGCATTATTAAATCTAAGCGGTTGAATTTGTATCCCTAGAAACACTCTTATCATACGCAATACTGTCACTGATAAGTGTGTTTCTAGGCATACAAATTCAATCGTTTAGATTTAATAACGCGTTGCATACATTGCGTACGTAGTTTCAGTTTGTCCCATAGACATATAATCCTATGGACTGGAAATACCTACACCAAAAACGTGGATACCTACAAGTTCGCCGGGCACATAAAATGGCGGCCAATGCTAGGGTTGTGCCAATCAAGAAACATATTGTTACTGTAACGAGTATGGATACTAGTATCCTTAGTACTTTTAGGATTACATAATGGTATTACGACTAGATACCATGATTGAATTATAATCCATGTAGTTACGTAAAAAAAATGTAAATTTTCACATTTGCGCTATTGCTTGTAATTAAATATTATACATATATTTATGTGTTAGCGTTAATTTAAAATTTGACGACTAATTCGGATTGTACAGGTAAACCTTTGGACTTTTTAATTTGTTTTTTTTTAAAAGTCTTTTGGTCCCGCCAAGTCTTCTATCACAACAGCCTTCAAATCACCAATTATTATTATTATTGAGGCGTTTAATTGTTTTCTGTTGCTTGACATATTTTTCTTTAAAGGTTTATATTTTCCAGTTTGTAAAACCTGTAATAGAAAAGATAAATAGTTAAATCAAATCAATTTTATTTCAACTAGGCCAATAATTACAGGCACTTTTGAATGGTCAAAAGACATAAAAATAAATCAGTACAAAATTGTTATGGTGCTACAGTTCTAGTCACAAGACATAATAACTGTGAAAATACCGTAGATGCCCATTCCAGATCGAAGATCTCTATGGAAAAGAACGGACAAGAAACTCCATGGACACTCTTTTTACACTCAACGTAGCAAGTTAAGTGTACAGCTAATATTAAAAAAAAAATATTATGAAAAATTAAAATAGACCGTGGCAGCTAAGAGATGATCAGTCCCATCTGACAGCGCCTTTTCACGAACATGCCAAATGTATCAGCACTATTAACCAATAACTTAACAATGCACCGTTAAAAAATAATTTGCATATTGCATTTTATTGCTAAAAGTTATTTTCAAGTGACAGTTGACAAGTCTTTGACAGATTGCGGCGCTTGATGTGCTGCCGTCGGTTTGTCAGAAAACGGTTAAAAATTCAACATCTACATACATCTTTGTGCACTGTTCCCACAAATTGATGGGTCAACTGCAATGGTGCCTCCATTACACTAGATGGTTCATCTATTATTATTAAGGAACCATCTACCGATGGTTCCTTTATTACAGTAGATGTACAAGAAACATCAGATTCTTGAGTGTTGCTTGTTTCACAGAATACAAATGACTCTGGAAGTTGTTTTTTGTTGGATGTCTGAAAAAAAATGAAATATGCATTACTATCCATATAACTTAGGCTAAAAAACCAGGCTGTTATTTAATAATCATTTTAATACACACTTACCGAAAATATTGTAGGTACAGTGTTCTCATGTAACCTAATAACATCAAGTGTTCTGTTAAAACATTTTTCTTCAAAGTGAAGTGAACACATAAGCCAGTCTTTACTTCGAGAACAAATTTTTTCGTCACCGATAGAGTCCAACCATTTTTTCTTCAATCTTTCATTTTTGGGAAACCTGTAAATGATTAGTATTTTTTTATCAATATATCATTTGGTAACAGTTTCAGTGTAACGAAGGACTAGTATCGGGAACTATTACAGCAACGGTACAACACTATTATTATTGTAAACAAACAAACGAAAATAAGAAATAAAAAATATTGTCTGTAGGACGGAAATAAACCCAAATATTAATACTCTAACCATGAAAACAAGGTCACATAGCGATTTCTTTACCGAAATTGTTCTATTTCATGTAGTTTTGCATGAAAACGTGTTACTAACCTGTACAAAGTCAATTCAGGCTGATTTTTCTTTTTCCTGGCATGACAAGACACAATGGAACATCCAGGCATGTTGAATTACTGTTTCTTAATGGTAACACGCACTTTTAAAAGAAAACACTCCGTAATTTACTCAAAAATCTAAATTCAACAAAAAGTAAACAACTGTTTGACAGCAGAACTACCACGAAACTTGGCACATAAAATGGCGAAATGGGCACGTTTCTGTAACTGTGGGAAATATCCCAACAAAATATTCCATTTTGAGCAACAACCGAAATATTGTTGTCTCTTTTGTCAAATATGATTACTGCATTAGAAAGAAAGAGACAAACCAATATTTCACTCTCTGTCTCATGTTTGACTCATATTTGTATAAGCAAAATGTATGTATAGAACATCGGGGCATCTCCATATAACTTCATCTCAATGGTTTGTCCCTACCTTAATATTTTATGTAGGTATGTACAGCTTGGCCAGAACGTCTTGAAACGGAACTAATATTTTTATTTGCTGACAACGTTTTAAAATATTTGATGTAAACAAAGACGCAGGTTTGTAAGATTTATTATTGTGCCATAAAACTAACGTAATAAGTGAAAATAACTAAAATAAAATCATTCAAAGTGCTGGTAGCGAGAAGACAGTGGCGACTTCCGGTTTTCTACTGTTTTTTTTTTTTTTTTTTTTTTGCCAAGCTGTACCCCGATTCGCCGGCGAATCGGCCAACCTGCTTGCCGGATTACTGCCCTGGGATCTGGAGGCGACTGCCCTCCAGCGCGTCTATGAGTGGCGCGTGGAGGCGCAGAGCCGGGGTGCTTCCCCGCTGCCTCGAGAAGTCGAGGCGCGGCGAGAGGAGGTCCGGCGCGATCTCAGGGCAGTATGGAGGGGACGACTGTCGCAACCGACGGCCGGGCACGCCGCAATCGCGGCGGTAAGACCCCTCTTTGAGGAGTGGCTGGATAGGAGTCACGGCGTCCTAACCTACCGCATGACGCAGGTCCTCACCGGACACGGAAGTTTCGGGAGGTACCTGTGTCTAAGGAGAAAGGAGGAAACGCCTGGGTGTCACCACTGCGAAGATCGCCCGGAGGACACAGTAGAGCATACGGTGCAAGACTGCCCCGCTTGGGCAGAGCACCGACGTGTCCTCACGGCGGCGATAGGCGGAGACCTCTCGCGCCCGGCATTGGTCGCGGCCATGCCGCGGGGCGAGACGGAGTGGGAAGCGGTCGCCTCCTTCTGCGAAGCAGTCATGCTCGCGAAGGAGGAGGCGGGCCGCGTGAGAGAGAGGACAGTGTCCTCCCTCCGCCCCACCCGCAGTGGTGGACGCCCATGGCGACGGACGTCGCAAGACGATCTCCGGCCACCGTAGGCGCGGGCATGCGGGCGGCGAGTAAAGGGCAACTCGCTGCCCGACCATGGACCATGCCCGGGTCGACGGCGCGTTGTGTTCCACGCGCGCCTCAAAGAGCGTCAGCATAATGACGGGGCCCCCTCTGTAGAGGGCCAAAGCCTGCCGGGGTCGCGGGACTTATCCCATTACCGTGACCCCGGAACATAAAGGGCTATTGAAGGACACCTTGGATTTTAGTCAGTACAAGTCTGACAGTCCCTCCCGCCCTGCCCGGGGTGGGAGGACTCATTTGATGATTTTACCACGAAAAAAAAAAAAAAAAAAAAGCTGTACCCCGATTACCATTTTTTTGTTCGATGCAGTATACCTACCATTTGATCCCATGAAAATGTTATTCACTTTGGTTCATTAGTTTTTATTTTATGAGCATTATTCGCTTTATGGATTACATAACACCGAACTCGGGCGTTTAATGACTATAATAACTCATGTAGCTGAAAATGTTCACTAATCGCTGAGTCTGATCTTCATAAATTTGCTACCTACCTAGCTCGGATTTTAAACAAAAATAGCGCAGCAAAATAAGTCTGTTTGTTTAGGAGCTACGATGCCACAGACAAACAGTCACCTTTCTTGTTGTATAGGGAGTTAAAAATAAAACCTCTTTTCGTTTAAAGTCATTTATTTATTTATTATGTGTATAATTTTTGATGGCCTGATCTATAACAGATACAGTGAAGTCGACATCTTCTTTGTTGATACACATCGGTGGTTTTATCCTCATTACCTGTAAAAATAATATTTTATGTATTTATTTATACATTTATGTAATATAAATTTTATATGTTTTTCCTTTTGCATTCATCTTTTCTTCGACATTTCAGTTAGACTGTTTGAGCCCAATACGTGGCCACTTTTATAGTGGCGTCGGAACCCTCTTGTACAGAACACATCATGTACAGACGCCAGCACACCAAGCTACCACAATCTGCCAAATTTTTTCAATAGATTTTCAACCTTATCACAATAGTGGAAGGTTAATGTTCGATTGGTAAAATCTAACAGTTTCGGGTGGGTTGACCTGCAGGCGTCTGTACATTTGAGGCACCCAGCAAATGACACCTAGTTTCTACAAAAGCACTGCATCACACTGTATGTGTATTCGATAGATTGCCGGTTGCCCAATTCGAGAAACAGGGAATATGCATGTCATTTTTCCTTAATTTCTATTAATAATATACAGAACTGAAAAAATAATAAGAAAATAATTTGAAAACAACTGCATGTCGCTGAGGCTGCCGATGACTTACATTGTTCCATCTTCCCCCACGTCCTATAAGTACTCCCATGTCTTTTATGTCTTCGTGGATGCTGTTCACGTCGGCCACACTCAGGGGATCCTTGGTCCCCGGTACCACGAACTCAAAGCCCAGCATCAGACCCTTACCACGCACGTCACCGATCACTGGGTGTATATTTTGCAATTGCATCAGTTGTTCTATGAAGTACTTGCCGGTTTCTTTGCAGTTCTTTTGTAATTCTTCTTCCTCTATAACCTGAAATAATGGGAACATAAAATTAACAAGTCGATAAGTTAGTTACTCGTATAAATAAGCAAAGATCGGAGTAGGTAGATTGATTTGGATTCAATAACCTGAAACGTCCGGGATTTTAAAGAGATTTTTCCGGTAGTTTAAAATTGTTAGTAACATGTAGGATGAAGATATTATAATATAAGCACCAACTGTTGCCTGCGGCTTCGACCGCGTGCATTTCAATTCAAACCCGTAAGTAGGTACTGAAATGAAATCCCGGGAAAAAGGCTTATCCATGTTATGATTTCTATGACAGTTTGTGTCAATCTACCTACTCCGGGCTATGCTTATAAGTTTCTGTATTGGCAAAGAATCCATGTTAAGTAGGTATATATTAAAAAGATAATGTATAGGGGGCTCCTTCCCTAAGTACGAGCATTCGCAACAGATCTGAAATGCTATTCCTGCCTGTCTCCAATAGATTATAATAATTATAATTAGATCAACTTTATGCATAGTATGCTGAGAGCATAAAGTCGAAAAAACACGAACAAATTCAGTTTCGATGCTGTGTCCTAGAGAATAGCACTGCTAATTCAAACATCAGCAAATCGAAGAGAACCACGTTACAGTGCGCAACTTGAAGCGATATTAGTTATTTATGATACTAGTGCGGTAAGTTGGTTTTTACAAACGAGTAGACGAATGTAAGCCCGAGATGAAGTCGAGGGTTTACCATAGTCACGAGTTTGTAAATACCAATTTCCGCACGTGTGTCATACAATGTTTTTCAACACATTTGCGAGAAAACAGTACAATATGTAATTAAACAAACTTTATTTAGAAGTTTCTAATATGAAAATGGCGCGAATTTGCAAATGGCGCCACATGCACGTGGTAAAAAATAGAACTACATCTTTCGTCTGTATTGAGCAAAAGCGCTTCCAAGGAGGTTCGATCAGTCAGGCTGTTTATTCTCATAATGTGAAACTCTTTGGTGGAGTTCTTCTTTTTTTTTATGGAAATTAAAAAAAAACCGTAAAGAAAACGCACGGTGCTATACAACGGGGCGTGCCGTAAAATAGGTACTTAGGTGAGAGTACCTATTTTACCGCACGTTCCGTTGTATGGTGCGTAATTTTTAACTTTCGAACAATGTATACAGGCTTCGTAAACGCATTTTTCGAGCAAATGTGTTGAAAAATTTGTAACACACACTCGTTTGTTAAAATTGCTTAGTTAAAATCTTTTAGTTGTGCCCGGTTGATGGCAATCATGTTTTTGGGAAATACGTCTGATAATGTAGTAAGGAATAATAATAGCATTAAAAACTTACATCCAAAACTGCTTTACCCACTGCGCCAGCCATAGGGTTGCCACCAAACGTATTGAAGTATGTAGTGCCAGCGTGCGCAGCGGCTATCTCCTTCGTGGTGACAACTGCAGCCATTGGGAACCCGTTGCCAATGCCTTTGGCCATTGTCACAATGTCAGGAATCACCTCATGGTTTTCGAAACCCCAGAATTTGTCACCTGTACGTCCAAAACCGGTTTGAACCTTAACAAAAAAAAAGAAGTTATTATTATAAGCACAGAGGACTATAAGGCCTGCCTTTTATAGGTGAGAATAGGGAATAATCCACCTAATGCTTGGATTGGAAGTCAAACTTTCAATTTCTAGTTCTAGGACATGTCGTGCAGTTTCTTTGCAACACCTTCACGATCACCTTTCACGATCTCAAGCGATGCGACTATTGCGGGACAGTCGTGGAACGCAATGGTTTTAGTCAGGTCATCTATAGACTGACAGTCCCTTCCTTATTCGTGATGGTCGTTTCATTACAGAGTTCATAAGGCCAACATCCAGCTACATCATCAGATCATTAATTTCGATTCCTCTCGATCATTAATTGCATTGTCACGCGATCTACGCAATTTCAGATCAATCGGAAATCGAGAACTTGCAGGTCAAAATCAAATCGTTTATTTCAATTAGGTATGGCCATCGAAGAGACACTTTTGAACGTCGAATTTCAAGATTTGTTTACAGACAGATAGCCAACGAGACAAGGGAAACTAATATTACACAACTTACTTCATCAGCCACGTATAAACCACCATACTTCTTAACGAGCTGATGGGCTTTCTTCAGGTATCCCTTGGGGAATTGCACGGTCCCGTTCACTCCTTGTATCGACTCCGCGAACAAAGCTGCCAGACGCCCCTTGGGTATCGAGTTTTCTAGAAGCTTTCAAAAATAAATAAAATGTGAGAAAATTGTGCATTGTGCCAAACTAGCGGTAAATTGATGTCTAATCGACGCGTCTGAAATTAGAGGTGTCTACCAAAAATCACTACAATTAATGAGCTCTTCGACGCGATGGTTTTGAGATCGTACAATCGCGATTGGATCGCGTCGCTGTCAGTATAGTTTAGTGATAGTGCATATCAAACTTTAGTACCAGTGTGGCGTGAGCGATGCTGTCACAAGGCTGTGTTATAGAGAATAGCACTGCTGGTCTGCTAAACACAGGTTTGAGTCGACCATACTTAGCATAATTCGGTACATAATATGCTAACTCAAACATATTTGACTCCACAATGTCATGACCATCGAATCATCATATTAAATTCGCAATTCTGCATGTGGAAGTCTCCGATTAGCTATGCTATTCCTTAAAGGCAATACCTAGGCTGTACGCTACGACGAGCAAGAGAGAACAATGACAGAACCTTGATATAATACTTAGTGTCGCGATTGTCGCTGTCGGTACCTTAGTGAATAGGTGTAGTTTCGACGCTAGGTCAGATATGCAAACCTTAGAGAATGACACAACAGGGAACCTATTCTTGATCGAAAGTATCATCTGCAAGATATTTTTACCTCGTTTAGTTGGTGAATATATTTGTCTGAAGTCACGCAGTCGCCGGGGCAGGCGCATGCTCCGGGCACTTGAGATAGCGAGTCTCGACAGCCACCCCAGATACCTCGGTAAGGGTCTGGTAACATGGTCTGAAAACAGAGACGAGAAAAATTAATAAGCAATCCGGCAAAACTCCAAAGAGCTGTCAGCAAAGTGGCCCCGTCGTTTTGCTGACAGCTCTTTGAGGCGCGCGTGAAACATGACGCGCCGTCGACGGGCTTGGTCCATGATCGAACAGCGAGTCGCCCATTACTCGCTGTCCGCATGCCCGCGCCTACGTTGGCCGGAAATCGTCCCGCGACGTCCGTTTCCTTGACCGTCTCCCACTGAACTAATTTACCCTAGTTTAAACACTTAAGGACCTGTTGTAAACACCACGAAGGGTCTTTGAGGAATATAATGAGCCAGTTGAAAAAAATATCCATAACATGTGAGGATTGGAGGCGGATGGACTGCGCATTATCTAATAAAATTGGCTATACTCTAGAAATAGAGGAAACGACTTTTGTGACTGTCTATCTCTTTTCTGTAAGACATAGATAATGCCTATGGTAATGTAAATGTAAATAGATGTTCACACATACACACATATATTATACTACATACATTTTTGGAACTGCTCAGATTAGTCCTCATTGTCTTAGCCTCTCTTTTTAGACGGTATGGCCAATTTTATTTGACGTTTGGCTAGAGAAGGCGCAATGATGCGATGCGACGCAATTTCACCGATTTTAACTACAAGTGAAAATCATCAGTTTGTGATCCCACTATGGCATAAATATGACATAAAACGAGCGGTTATCTACGGGTAGATGAAAAGCAAAACACGCTCGCCACGACGACGGCGACGTAAGTCAGTCGAATTGCATCATTATATCGTAGTAGCAAGGACGATTTTCTTTTTAGTTAGTAGAAATTGGAAATCGCACGAATTGGTCATGTAATGAGCAAGGCAAGTTCGCTAAGTCTAGGGTTTTCAGTGATCCAACTGATTTTCATTGGCAGCCCGATGAGGTTTGTACCTGGTTGATGACAAACACGCATCTTTGGCTCTTGATTATTGCAAAATACTTACGTGATAAAATCCAGGAGGTACAGGTACTTTCATTCTGTATGACTGGGTGGCGGTAAGTCCCATCAGAGCCGAGGAGTATCCATGGTAACTGCTCTGAAGTGAAACCACGTCCAGGTTGCCGGTGTAAGCTTTCGCCAGCAGGGTTGCCAAATCATTGGCTTCAGTACCGCTGTTCACAAGGTAAACCACCTGGAATTAGTTTTAGAAGTTAAGGTTCTGTCGAAACTTAGGATAAGGTAGTTTTGCTTTGGTTTAATGCCACTTTAGCAATGTTGTTCATTGGGTTCGATTCCCGCACGGATCAATTATTTGATTATGATCTATTTATAAGTAGTTGTTTCGGGTCTGGGCGTTTGTGTATGTGAGTTTATGTGTTTGTAAACGCACCCACAACACAGGAGAAATTACTAGTGTGCGGCAATGTTTTTTATAACAAAATGGGTACTTATTTGATTGAAAAAGTCTGTCAGTTAAATTATAAAAAAACAATTTGGCAAAACTGACGAAGTTACAACACTTTTAAAATTGGCAAAACGTCACAAGAAAGTACAGTTTTTACTTGCTTTTGATGTCACGAGCCGGCTAACGTTATATCTTTGTAAATATGCATTAGTTTAACGAAAGAAAAAATACGTGTCGATTATTTTTAAAACTCTAGCTTCCTTATTAATAAATTGTGAAGTAAAGTTATGCCAAAGTTAATCCATAATAATAATTAGTGTTAAAAAATTAACTGCAAGAATTTCGTGTAGGTACGTACCTACTCAGTACCAAAAACCAAGAATGATCCAACAAAAAAAATTTTTTTTCGTACCACTTGCTCAAAAAAGTGACATTCTATGCCACAAAAAGCGAACATAACAATAGTCATTATTAATCTGTTAAAAACAGGGAAAGAAAATTGTACTGAATTTCATTCATCCTCTAGGGGGAGAATGTGATTTAAATTTGGAATACTTTATACTGAACTACATCTGTGTTTACACCATTGAGTTTGTATATAAACACATCTTCACATACATCTTTTTGAAAAAGGAATACGCATTTATTATGCAGTTATGATTATTAAATAAAATTACGAAAACCGACGAGGCCGTATGAGCTTGATGCCTTTGCTTTTCCGACAAAAAAATATTAGTCTAAGAATTTGCCGTGTTTTTGTTTTCTTCAAATACGTAAACGTTAAGTTTATTTTAATTTATTTTAATCTCCATTATCTATATTTATAAAAATCAATTGCTGTTCGTTAGTCTCGCTAAAACTCGAGAACGCCTGGACCGATTTGGCTAATTTTGGTTTTGAATCGTTTCTGGAAGTCCAGGGAAGGTTTAAAAGGTGAGGTGGTACGAAGTTTGCCCGGTCAGCTAGTTTTTAATAAATGCTTATCTCAATATTATTATTGTGTTCATTTTTTCGCAAATGGTACGAAAAGTAGAGTATTTTCCTCGGTGATAAAGCTGTCTTAGTCTTGGGTGAACTTAAATCCCTCGCTACACTCAGGACTCGTCTTAAATCCCTCGCTTCGCTCGTGATTTAAGTTTTAAACACCCTCGCTGCGCTCGGGAGTAAACCTCGAGTCCTTCGTTACGCTCGCGATTTAAATCGTCACCCGCGACAGAAGACACTGCTTTATCCCCTTGGTTAATATAATCTACTATTTTGTTGCATTTTTTTTTACCAAGTGCTCTTTGAGTTCGTTCACGTGTTGCGTTCACACTCTGATTCCAAGTTTCCCATCACATTTTGCAGACTTTGGACTGGCAATTCATCGAAATACTTACAAAAAACTGATTTTATTGGCCATATTTATAGGCCAAAAGAAAAATGCTTGAAAAAAAATTATTAATTTTGAAAAAAAACTTGAAAAGATTTTTTTTATGTTAGATTTTTTTTTTGGAATTAATTGATACCGAGTACTTGCCCGAAATTCTAGCATTTAATTTTTTAACACCCTATAGGTAAGTATATTTAAGTTAATCTCAACATTATATTGACGGACAAAAATTAAATGTACAAATTATTGATGCTCTCAAATTGCCTGTAGTTCTTTATAAATTATTTTTCTTTATTAATCAATCTCATCTAAATACTATTGCTTGAGCAATAAAATAGAATATTTCATTTTGCGATTCCTATCGTAATTTTGTTAGAAACATCCCGATCCCGCTGGGATGGAAGGAGGAATGTAGGTAAATCTTCAGTCAAAAATAATGTTTTCGAAAGCATACGGTTTTAGGTAACTATTAACTTTTGACTGATTTTGCTAATTGACTTTGACTGGTTAAGAGTTTTGACTGCAACATATACAATTATACATAGGTATACCTATGTATCTATTTAAAATTATTTATAACCGAGTATCTACACGTGTTTTAATAGTAGCTATGTACTTCATCAACATTGTTGATAATTACGTAGATATTTAAAATTTACTCAAGACACAGAATACTTAATAGTACTATAGGTACAGAATTACCACTCCCAAAAACAAATCAAACAAATGTAAAATCTATGTACGAGAGAATAAAGTACATTTTAACTGGCAGCCGTACCGCCCACCTACTTTTATAATAGCCTAAACTTCCCGTGCGCAAGCAAAAATGTACTGAATGATTACGCGCGTGAGTTTATTTTTGTTTATCTGACGCTAACGACATTAAAAGGTTACTATGGGTCAAGCTCAATAGGGTTGCGACTTGCGAGTTTAGGCACAAATAGGTAGGTAGGTAGGTACCTATGCGTATTTAATGCATTTGTTAAATTACATTATTACCATAAATACCTATAATTTTCCTCTAGGAATTTTGTTTTTATCATCAGCCTACTTATATCATTTTGGTTTCGTCATCGATTACTACATACCTACATTATAGATTGTTAGCACAGAATGTTAATAGTAGGTAGTACCTACGGCACCATACGGCACCTTACGTGAGGAATAATATGTTTAATAATATTATCTTTTCTACCTGTTACTGTTATATTTTTGAACATTACATCTTACAAAAAAAAAGAATAATATTTAAAAGATTGTTATCGTCTGTGGCAAAATAGCCAGTCCTTATCATTTTGCACTCAATAGACCAATTAAACTCAAAAGACCAATTACTATCGCATACTGTCACAGGCCCCGCGTTGCGGTTGCGTGTCTTTGTAGGTAGATAAAAAAGTCACGCAGCGAATTACGATCGCTGACCTTGAATGCGTAGTGTCAATTTGAACGTGCTTAAACAACAACGCAAACATCTTTCTACTTTCTACCGATCTTAATTCTTAGTACTCAGCTTAAGGTGAGTGAGAGTGATGTCAGGTTTGATATTGGTTCGTATTTTTATCTTGGTCGGTAGGCTCACCCCCCCCCCCTAGTATCTCACCTCATTTCCAAACTTGTAACCTACCTAATCAAAATCAGTTAAGCCCATACTTCACAAGCAGGTAGATAATTTTTTGATCATTATTAAGTATGTACTATTTTTTTTCTTCATAATAATATTATTATTGTGTTATTAATTTCCCAAAAGCAAGAAACTTGTGCGTAACTAAACGTAACGTAACAAAAATATTAAGGAGACGGAGCGCGTGCGGAACGATGGCGCGTGGCAGCCGTAGTGAATGGGCCACGACATAATGGCCCCGCAACTACTTGCAGTTTTATGCCTACACCGCGGAGTGAGACAGGCCTGCTCAAGACAAGAAAATACGTTGGTTGAACCAATTCTTATCATGTTACATGATGGCCTTTACTACGTAATATAATAATGTTATTGTGATACTAAGTATGATAATAATATAGTAATCATTATGATTGTTATCATGACCTCGCTGTGGGTTGTGGCGTATTGGTGTTTGTTGCTAAACCAGATGTGACGGGATAAAATACGGATAACGGAACCCTAGAAAAATGCTGAACAGCTGCGGCTGACGCCTTACCACGAGTTTTCACGTTTTTGTGAGAAAATTTTTATAGTTTTGACATTCATATCTATCTATATCTATACTTATAATAAATCTGTAGAAGGGTCAATTCTGTACATTGAAAATATTGAAAAAATAAATAGCGGGGGGTGTTGCTGGATCGATACCAAACCCAAATATGTGATTAAAAAAATTTTTGTCTGTCTGTCTGTATGTGCAGGCATCACGTGAAAACTAACGGTTCGATTTCGATGAAACTTGGTATAATTTTACCTTATTATCCTGGGCATAAAATAGGATACTTTTTATCCTGGAAAAATACGTAGAAAAAAATCTTAATTTTTTTAATTTTATTCATAGACGTTGTTCTGTAGAACCGCGAACACACGTTGCATTACCCGCAGTGGATTCAGCGCCGTAACCTGTAGCGCCGAAAGTCGGATTTGGCTTGAACCGTTTGCGTCACACGCGGCCACGCCTCCCCGACTCCTATATAAGGACCCGCGTTCCGCGCCGCGCGATGCATATAAATTATGAATTTTGATGCGAGCGGACGTGTCCAGTGTGGCGAGCGGTCGTCCGTGGAATTAACATTGTATGCGTGTAATTTTAAACCGTGCTTTTCAGCGCGACGTTTTTGATTACTTTTCCGATCAGTTATTTGTAAATACACGGTCGGAATAACTATGAAAAAAATACTTACTACAGAACCCGAGCTCAACAGCAGTAGCTCAATAGAGGGATCTCCTTAATTATTATAGGCTTAGCCGTATTTGGGTCCAATAGATATTTATAAGATGTCATTGTCAGAGTTACTCAAAATTGAGAAATAAACCATCCACGCGAAGACCGACATCCGCGCGGACGGAGTCGCGGGCGGAAGCTAGTACCTAATAGAAATAATGATTTCATCACACTAGAAGCACTTTTTTAATTTACCATTATGTTATTTCTTATTATTTTTTTCGTGGTAAAATTATCAAAGTCCTCCTACCCAGGGCGGGGCGAAAAGGACTGTCAGACTTGTACTGACTAAAATCCACGGAGATCCTTCGATAGCCCTTTACGTTCCAGGGTCACAGTTACCTGATGAGACAGTCCCGCGACCCCAGACATTCATTGTTTAGTTTAAGTAAGGTGCATTAATCTTTAGATCAATGGTGCCCATCGTGCGTTTACAAACATTTAAAACTCACATACATTATCATCATCATCAGCCTATAAAATGTTCCCACTGCTGGGACACAGGCCTCCTCTCTGTGAGAGGGAGCAGGCCGTAATCTATCACGCGGGCCCAGTGCGGGTTGGTAGATGTCACATGTCTTCGAATTTTTGGTTCTAGGACATGCCGGTTTTCTCACGATGTTTTTCCTTCACCGTTTCGAGAGCAGTGGTGTTGAAATAAATTACACAAAGTAATGCGCCTGACGAGGTTCGAACTTCGAACCCACGACCTACAACTCGTAAGTCGAGGCCGATACCACTGGGCCACCACTGCTCATCATATACTCTATAGCCAGATCCAAAACATCTACTTGTAGATCGTGTACAAAAATGTTTTCGTGCGGGAACCGAAAGCGTTCAGTACGGCAGTTGTCAATCGCTCTACCGTCATTCAGGTTTGAAAATAGATTTTTCTGAATAAATGTAAGCTATTTTTATCATGACATATTATTTGCAAGGTCGACTGTGATAAGAGGATTGTAAATATAAACTTACAAATGTGATTGCTGAATGATTTTGTTCTTAATTTACATATTTTATCTTCGCATGTTTTATCTTCATATAAATATACCTACGCCGGTTGCGAGTAGGTACCTACTACGCATCAGGGGATCTTAAAACGTCATTTTAGCACTGTTGCTAATAGAGTTGCGATAAAATTGTTCTTTATCACAATTTGTAATAAAATATTCCATTTAACATTTGATGATGCTAAAGTAGGTATAATTATTTGTATAATGTTCCCAATACTGCACATAGGCTTGTCCTTAGTGGATTATCAACTGTATGTTCTAGAACATAACGTTGAAAATCTATTATAAATCATAATTAGCTACCATAATAAAAACATAGAGGCATGGAAGAAGTAAAAAATCAATGCTGTATGGCCAACATCCAGTACCCTTTTTTTTTTTTATCGTGGTAAAATCATCAAATGAGTCCTCCCACCCCGGGCAGGGCGGGAGGGACTGTCAGACTTGTACTGACTAAAATCCACGGTGTCCTTCGATAGCCCTTTATGTTCCGGGGTCACGGTAATGAGATAAGTCCCGCGACCCCGGCAGGCTTCGGCCCTCTAGAGGGGGGCCCCGTCATCTTGCTGACGCTCTTTGAGGCGCGCGTGGAACACAACGCGCCGACGACCCGGGCATGGTCCGTGGTCGGGCAGCGAGTTGCCCTTTACTCGCCGCCCGCATGCCCGCGCCTACGGTGGCCGGAGATCGTCTTGCGACGTCCGTCGCCGTGGGTGTCCACCACTGCGGGTGGGGCGGAGGGAGGACATTGTCCTCTCCCTCACGCGGCCCGCCTCCTCCTTCGCGAGCATGACTGCTTCGCAGAAGGAGGCGACCGCTTCCCACTCCGTCTCGCCCCGCAGCATGGCCGCAACCAATGCCGGGCGCGAGAGGTCTCCGCCTATCGCCGCCGTGAGGACACGTCGGTGCTCTGCCCAAGCTGGGCAGTCTTGCACCGTATGCTCTACTGTGTCCTCCGGGCGATCTTCGCAGTGGTGACACCCAGGCGTTTCCTCCTTTCTCCTTAGACACAGGTACCTCCCGAAACTTCCGTGTCCGGTGAGGACCTGCGTCATGCGGTAGGTCAGGACGCCGTGACTCCTATCCAGCCACTCCTCAAAGAGGGGTCTTACCGCCGCGATTGCGGCGTGCTCGAACATCCAGTACCCTTAGCACGAGTTTTCACTCTTTTACTTTACAGCGTCTTTCCAGTATTTACAGCGTTTCTTGTATGAAAAAATGGAACAGCGCCTCTGGTGTGCGAAGAAGGAACTAATTTTTTCCTTGAAAATTGACAATTTGAAGTTGTCAAAGTTCCAGTTTACTTTACGTCTCAAATACTGAAAACTCGTGCTCAGGGTACAGAAAGAAAACAGGCGAGAGCGTTTGTATGGAGAAAGGACCATCAGTCGCATATACAGGGTGTAAGAGACATCGACGCACAAACGGATACCATGGGTCCAGGACATGATTCTGGACATTTGTTTGATTCTGGACAGTTGGAATTTTTCGTCGGATTTTTCCAAATTTTCGGAGTTTTTTTTTTTACTTTAGACTGTTCATAATCGTTATTCTTACCTAACCCAATGAGATTTTTAATAAAAAAGTAATTAATTCACTATTTTCACTAAAAGTAGCAATGTAAATAAAACTAGAAATGGTGTCTTCTTACTTAGATGTTTATAATGAAAGGTCATCGTATACCTAAATACTGTGTCCAGTACCACAGTGCCTGTAGTACTTTAAGCGAGGCTCACTATTAAAAAAAAAAAAACATAAAAAAATAAAAAATAAATAAGAAAAACCGACGAAAAATTCCAACATCATGGGGGTCCAGAATCATGTCCTGGACCCATGGTATCCGTTTGTACGTCGATGTCTCTTACACCCTGTATATTATCTGTTAGGAGGACTGTACCTTCAGTCTCCATAGCAACAGTTTTTGTTATTTTGTATCTTGTCATTCGACTGTAAAATAAAACGTTCGTCACAAGTTCCAACAGTATTTAATTTACTTTAATATGGTAGCAGAGCAAAAATAATGCTATAATAAATACGTTGATCACGATGGCGTCGGGCTCAAGTACTAAAATTGAGACTTTAAATAAAGAAAATTTCGATACATGGCGAATTCAAGCAAGGGCCGTACTCATCAAAAATAAATTATGGAGTATTGTTGAGGAGCCGCTGAATCTTGAGAAAGCAAATGCAGAGACGAAAGAGAAGGATCTTTTGGCTCAATCTGAGTTAGTACTTCTGATTTCACCTTCCGAATTAAAGCAAATTAAAAAGTGCAAAACAGCTCATGAGATTTGGACTACGCTTGATTCTATATATGCCAGCAAGGGACCGGCTAGAAAGGCTTCACTTTTAAAGCAGTTAATATTGTCCAAAATGAAACATGGCAATATTAGAGAGCATTTAAATAAGTTCATGGATGTGGTAGACAAATTGAAAGATATGGACATTCATATTCATGAGGATTTGCTTGCTGTTATGATGTTATACAGCTTACCACCTGACTACGAAAATTTTCGTGTAGCTATAGAATCCAGAGACATGTTGCCGAAACCTGAAGAACTTAAGGTAAAAATTTTAGAAGAATCAGAAGCCAGACAAATTAATAACGGTTCCAACATCAACACTATTGATGAACATGAAGAGTCCAATTTCATAAAAACATGCAAATTTTGCAAGAAGAAAGGACATGTTATCAATGAATGTAGAAAGCTGGAGAATAAGAAGAAGAAAGTAATGAACGAAGAAGTTCCTCAAACTTCCCACACTGTATGTATGCATTCCAAAAGTAAGAGTTCAGATTATGAAAATAATACATGGATTCTTGATAGCGGTTGTACATCGCACATGTCTCATAACAGAAACTATTTCGAAAATCTCGACAAATCAGACTTCCAGTTGCTAAAACTAGCTTCCCAAGATGCGACAGCTGAAGTTGCTGGTAAAGGCGAAGTCACTATTATGCTAGATGCCAATGTTGGAGGCAAAAGTAAAATTCAAGAGGTTATTTTGACTAACACTCTCTATGTGCCAACTTTATCCTCTAACTTACTATCCATTAGAAAAGCCACAGAATCTGGATGGGCTGTCTTATTTACAAATAAAAAGGCAACAATTACACATCCTGAAGAAGGTATTATACTTGATGCACCAAAAGGCAAAGATGGGTTGTACTACTTAAACCCTGCATCGTGTAAATATAACAAAAAAGATAAATGTAACTTGGCAGAAGAGACAAAAATTCATAAATGGCATAAATGTTTAGGTCATATGAATGAAGGTGATATGAAGTTGGCATTGAAGAATGAGATACTTATTGGTTTAGATTTCAAGCCAGATGAGAAACTTGGAGATTGTGAAATATGCATTCAAGCAAAGACTAAAAGACTGCCTAGTAAACCCAATAAGACTCCACGCACGACAAAACGACTTGAAATAGTGCACAGCGACGTCTGTGGTCCAATGACTCAAACCCTCGATGGAGAGAAATATTTCATAACCTTCATCGATGACTATACTAGATACAGCCGAGTCTATTGTATAAAACAAAAAAGTTGTGTATTGGACAAATTCAAACTTTACAAGGCAGAAATGGAAAATTTCACAGGTGACAAAATTATCAGTCTCCAGTCTGACAATGGTTTGGAATACTGCAATCAAAATTTTGACAACTATCTGAAAGAGCATGGTATTACAAGACGATTAACAGCACCATATACGCCACACCAGAATGGTGTTGCAGAACGCAAAAACCGTATGCTACTTGAAAAGGCTAGGAGCATGATGATTGAATCCAAAGCACCTCAAGGCCTTTGGGGAGAAGCTATTCAAACTGCAAACTACCTTTCCAATCGGAGTGTCAACAAAACTATATCTACACATTTTGGTACTGTTACTACACCTTTTGAGAAATGGGTACAAAGAAAGCCTCGCGTCTTCCATCTGCGTCAGTTTGGAATAAAAGCCTTCATACTACTGAAAGATGGCAAAGAACGTGATAAATTCAAATCGAAAGCTATACCTGGGATGTTTGCAGGCTACTCAGATACTTCCAAAGCTTATAAAATTTGGGTACCTTCAAAACATAAAATCATGATTGCCAAAGATGTTCGATTCACTAACAAACTCTACTACACCGAAACACAAAATTCAATCGCGGAAATTACAAAATCTTTGAAAGATAACTATGAAAATTACGCCGAAATAAACTTCTTTGACGATGATGTTGAAAGTGAGTATGAGTCAGTGCAAGAAAATGATGAACAAGAATCAGTACAAGGTAATGATGATGGACAAATACCCATCCCAGATACAGATGTTAATGACACTAATATCGAAATAAATCCTATTGATGAAGTTATCAATAATGAAGTTACTACTAATGAAGCTTCTCCTGAACAACGAGTACTTCGTGATCGCAATCTTCTCAGAAAACCACAAAGGTTTGATGAATTTGTACTCGCTGCTGCTGAAGAGTTTAACAACTATAGAGAACCTACAACTTATCGCGAAGCTCTAGAAAGCAAAGACAAAGAAAAATGGTTAGGAGCGATGCTGAGCGAGATAAATTCCCTTAATGAGAACCAAACATGGGATCTTGTTCCTTTACCAAAGAACAGAAAAGCGCTGCCTTGCAAGTGGGTATTTAAAGTTAAGACCAATCCAGACGGTAGTGTCGAACGACATAAAGCAAGATTGGTAGTAAAGGGATTCTCACAGAAAGCAGGGGTAGACTATGACAAGACATTCAGCCCTGTAGTGCGCCTTACTACCGTCCGTGCCCTATTAGCAGTAGCTGTAAAAGAAAAATTATCTCTCTGTCAGTTTGATGTGTCGACAGCATTTCTTAACGGGAACGTAGAAGAAGAAATTTACATGAAACAGCCCGTTGGTTATAGCGATGGAACAAACAGAGTGTGCCGCCTGAAGAGGAGCTTATATGGCCTCAAGCAGGCTCCAAGATGTTGGAACACCAGTATACATGAATTTCTTGTGAGCTCCAACTTCACACAGAGTATTTCTGATCCATGTCTATATATTCGAGAGAATGGAAAATCTAAGGTGTTGATTGCACTTTACGTTGATGACGGGTTAGTTGCATCAACCACAGAGGATGATGGAAAGAAATTTATAAAGGAACTACAAAATCGCTTCAAAATTGTAACAAAACCAGTGTCATATTTTCTTGGTTTGGAAATCGAAAGATCTGATAATGGGAACATAACTTTAAGTCAAAAAGCTTATACAAAGAAAGTACTAGAAAAGTACGAGATGTCTGAGTGCAAACCAGTCAAGACACCAATTACAAAAGAGACAGCTAAAATAGAGAATTATTTATCAAATGAAGAAGAAAGAAAGGAAGAAAGTATCTTCCCTTATAGACAGGCTGTGGGTTCCTTAGCCTACCTCATGGTCGTGACTAGGCCAGACATCAATTTCGCCGTCAGCTGCGCTTCGAGAAACCTTGATAATCCATCAAAAGCAGACATTCTGGCAGTAAAAAGAATACTACGCTATCTAAAAGGTACAATGAATAAATGCCTAGTATTCGGTTCATTAAATAATGCCAATAACAAATTAATCTGCTACAGCGATGCGGATTTTTCAGCAGCGCACTCAACGTCCGGCATACTTTGTTTGTATTATGGACCAATCAGCTGGCGGAGTAATAAACAAAAGACGATAGCTTTATCGTCGACGGAGGCGGAGTTAGTGGCAGCTTCGGAGACAGCACGGGAAATGATATGGCTACAACAGATGCTGGAGGAAATCACGAAAACTGAAAAGCCACCACTTCTTTATATTGACAATGAGTCAACAATAAAGCTAGCGTACAATCCGCCGTACGAGCAACATAGTCGGACCAAGCACATACAACGGAGGTATCTTTATGTCAGAGAGTGTGTGACAGCTGGCATCCTTGAGGTCAAGCAAGTTATAACTGAGGACCAACTCGCTGATTGTTTCACAAAGCCCTTATATGCACCCAGGCTGGAAAAGCTAACTAAAGCTCTTGGTCTCAGTTCCTAAAAGAGGAGTGGATGTTAGGAGGACTGTACCTTCAGTCTCCATAGCAACAGTTTTTGTTATTTTGTATCTTGTCATTCGACTGTAAAATAAAACGTTCGTCACAAGTTCCAACAGTATTTAATTTACTTTAATATTATCCTCATTAAAAATAAGAATGGGCAGTAGTGTACCTTGAGATCTCCGGGGAACTTCGAGACCAGTTGTTCCACATACTCATAAATCTTCGGATGTCGGTAAATGTTCGTACAATGCCAAAGAGTGTTTATTTGGTCTTGCAAAGCGCCAACAACCTTGCTGAAAATAAAAATAAGTAAAGAAACGACGAAAAAAACAAAACAACGGGTTGCACTCCGGGAGTGCCGGCAGAAGTGAAAACTTGAATATTAACGTTGTGCATTTATTTAAACTAATTTTACGAATAGGTACACAGCAGTGTGGCCACTCAGACGGTCGAGCCATCAGCTGTCACCATCCATGGATGCGCATGGCACGCTGGGTGCGGCGCAGTGGTCCAACTAGTTGGACCATGGGTCTTTATTTATATAGTTGTCGTTGAATAGGTATTTTAAAATCATCTTTAGGTTCCTTTTATCATTTTAAATAATAGTTAAGGATATATAACGATTTAAAGTTGTTAAACAAAACAATCATTCTCGCCTTTTACCAATCAAATCTTCCCAAGGGGCCCGGCTGTGAGTCGTTCTGCTTATTCCTGCTGTTCTGTTGGGCTTGTTTCTTTCTTTTTAGTTTTTATTTACTTAAGTTAATTTTTTCACGTATTTTTTTAAATTAGTTTTATTATATGAAAGGGGTACGCCATGAAAATTAAAAACACTAACTTTTTGAACTCAATTGAACCCGTACTCGTACTTATGTGGCATTATACCAACGTAAATAATTCATCATTTCCATTCGCCTTTAACGAATAGCAGTCAAACAAAAGTTACTTAGGTATTTAAATATGTATAGGCGTATAGGTAAGATTTACGTATTAATTTTTTATTCAAAGTAAAGTATACTATTATACTATAATGCTATAACAACAATTTACTGTTTTTTTTGTATGATGTGTTTGCTCTTGACCTTAGTCTAGGTCAGGGGTGACAAAGACAAGGTCGACGATGGAGCGAGCTTACCCAGAAGAAGCCTGTTCACTCTAACTTTGAAGAGATTAGGGTTGTATGCGTTCGGAAACAATGGACCTACCACACGCACCAGCTTAACCACACTAGTTCTGTCTGCGCAAGCTTCTCGCATGAGAAAACAATACACGGTCGGCAACACTGAACGCCGAGCTTGCGCAGGCAAAACTGTGGTGAAACTTATGCGTGTGGTAGGCCCATAACTTTGAAGAGATTAGGGTTGTATGCGTTCGGAAATGGTGGATATTAGCCTATCATACTTACGGGTGACAATGACCAACAGAAACAGTGACAATACCTCCAAAGAGGTCTAAGTAACGGTTTCCTTCATGGTCGTAAAGCCACTGCATGCGACCCTGATGAAGCAGCACTGGTTTCTTGTAGATGTTGTAAATCGCTGGAGGCAAGTGGTGGCTTTTGACCTGTTCCGTCTTCTGGTAAGATGGACCCTGAAACATTGGTAGATGTTATGGCGTACGATCGTCTTTAGCACTTCAATTGGAACTGCTAGAAAATACACTGTAACTACGGGCTTGTGACTGTACATGTAACAGAGCAGTCTAAAGCACCACTTTTAGAATCAAAATATTTATTTATTGTGATAAAATTACTTTACACACACCCAAAAATTTTATGATCAGGATCACCCGGGGTCGCGGGACTAACGAATTACCGTG
The DNA here is from genome assembly GCA_950005045.1 of Agrotis exclamationis. Taxonomy (NCBI): domain Eukaryota; kingdom Metazoa; phylum Arthropoda; class Insecta; order Lepidoptera; family Noctuidae; genus Agrotis; species Agrotis exclamationis. Next base: position 20,315,548 of record OX465430.1, read on the forward strand.
ACCCCGGAACGTAAAGGGCTAGTGAAGGATACCGTGGATTTTAGTCAGTACAAGTCTGACAGTCCCTCCCGCTCTGCCCTGGGCGGGAGGACTCATTCGATGATTTTATAGCTTGGCCAGAACGTCTTGAAACGGAACTTAATATTTTTATTTGCTGACAACGTTTTAAAATATTTGATATTTGATGTAAACAAAGACGCAGGTTTGTAAGATTTATTATTGTGCCATAAAACTAACTTAATAAGTGAAAATAAATAAAATAAAATCATTCTAAGTGCTGGTAGCGAGAAGACAGTGGCGACTTCCGGTTTTCTACTGTTTTTTGCCAAGCTGTACCACGCTAATAAAAATGATCAGGATCACTAACATAAGCTGATTTTTTTATTTTATGGAAAAACTATTGAACTGTTTTATTGTTTTAGTAGTCATAAATCTATATTTTTATCTTTTTAATAAAGAAGAAGAAATCATAATAATAATAGGTATTTAAATCTACCGTAACAAAAAAGATTTTAATTTTTCATAGTGATCGCAAACTTTGTTTGATGAGTGTCTATAATTATGTATATTTCATTCTGTTTTGTAGTATTTTTTATTAAAGCGGCAACAGAAATACATCATCTGTGAAAATTTCAACTGTCTATCACGGTTCAGGAGATACCTATAGCCTGATGACAGACGGACGAACAGACAGACAGACGGACAGCGAAGTCATAGTAATAGGGGTAAAACGGTACCCTATAACGTAATCTGTGCTATTACTATGACTTCTGTTTCTAAAGATACTCACAGTATATCGTTTTGGTGTAAATTCACATTTTGGAATAGCGGGCGCTGCAGCTACGGCGGTAACATACCGCCTGATTACCGAATTGCAGCTAACTTTGGCAACTGAAATAAAAATATTTAACACAAAACACAGATTTAATGTTAATGCACCGTAATGTAAATTATTAGATTCGATATTAATTTATTATTGTACCTTTATCAGCCATTCTCTAAGCGGTACGTCGCGTCGCGTCTCACGGTTCAAATGTTACTGAATTGATGAATGATCTACGCCCCCCGTTGAATAAATTTGCACTAGTAATTAGTAAAGACCAATTCACACAGTAATATAATAAACCACATTATAACCGATTTCAATTTTATCTGATAGGTATTCTTTTAACAAAAACTCAAAGCATTTATTTCAATTTCTTTTAACCGACTTCAAAAGGAACGAGTTTTCCAATTCATCTGTATATTTTTTTAATCGAATTTAAATAAAAATATATATACAGGGTGTAACAGACATCGACGCACAAACGGATACCATGGGTCCAGGACATGATTTTGAACCCCCCCGTGTTGGAATTTTCCGTCGGATTTTTCCTAATTTTCAAAATTATTTAAAAAGAAATTGAGTTTGAGTTTTTTTTTTACTTTAGACTGTTCATAATCGTTATTCTTACCTAATCCAATGAGATTTTTAATAAAAAAGTAATTAATTCACTACTTTCACTAAAAGTAGCAATGTACCTAAATAAAACTAGAAATGGTGTCTTTTTAGATGTTTATAATGAAAGGTCATCGTACACCTAAATACTGTGTCCAGTACCACAGTAGGTACCTGCAGTACTATAAGCGCGGCTCACTATTAAAAACAAATATAAAAAAAATAGGAAAAAACCGACAAAAAATTTCAACACGCGCCCCCCCGTGTTGGAATTTTTGTTCGTCTATTTTTGTTGTCCAGAATTATGTCCGGTATCCGTTTGTGCGTCGATGTCTCTTACACCCTGTATTTGTTACTCGATTTCTCAAATTACAACTTTCTAGTACCAAGCGTCTCTGATCTAACAATTCTAACATACAGACAGACATACAGACGGACGTACGAACATGAGGTTTCTATGTTTGTAAACGCACCCACGGCACAGGAGAAATTCCTAGTGTGGGGTGGCGTGGGGCAATGGGTTCCTTGTTTACTACGGATCCTTAATAAATAAGTAAGTAGGTAGCGACTTCCATTGTGAATGAAGCCAATGGCCCATCACACTTTTGCATATTATTGCCCCTGACGACCCATTTAAACAGCTAAGTACTTACTCGTACCTATGTACTTGCTACACATTAAAGTATGGTAATACAAAATTGAACGACACCGTGGATGTCTGACAGTCCCTTCTGCCCTACCCTGGGTGGGAGGACTCATTTGATGATTTTACCACGATAAAAGAAACAGTCACAGCAACATAATAATGGGCTGTTAAAGCAAAAAATATTTTGTTATCAGTGAAGTTTTCAGTCTCATTTATTTATTTAATAGGTAATCACGTTTAATTTTCTAAGTATTTATTTTTCCCGAGTTAAGCTCGGTCAACCAGGTACTTTTATTAATGCGAGTCAATTTCATAAATACAGGGTGTAAGGGACATCGACGCACAAACGGATAATTTCATTTTGGACTCATAATTTGATGATTTCGGATTTTCTAGGCATATCACCCAACATTCACGTGGTAATGTCTCTGCAACTTTGTGGGACAATGTCGCTCGACATTTCCCTTGTTCTCAGTGGCCAGTTTCTACTAGAGTCCACAAAAATGTCCCCTGGCGAAAAAGGTTGGTATTATACACTGTTCTCCTTACAACGGTGCACTCCGCTCGCCCGCGAGATTTTTTTTTCTTATCTAGTCACAATGTTAAATTTATGTTAGGTATTGGCAATAGGCTATAATTATACCCAAAAAATTAAAGAGTCCGAAAGTTATAGCATCAAAAAATATTTAACCCTTATTTTTTACGTTTGTTTGTTTCCGTTGACGGAACCCCAAAATTAAACAAAAAGTTACGTGAGTTTTTCAATAGGTGCGCCCACACAGAGCGCGCAGCCTCGATGGCATTTGCTGCGCGAGGAAACTGACAAGCGAGGCTGCTCACTCTGTGCTCACGCGTCTATTGTTTTTCGACCGAGGTACGAAACAATATACGCGAGCAAAACAAAAGCCGACACTGGATGGCTCGGGCGCTCGGTCGCTCGACCGCGGCAACGCTGTCAATGGGGAAGGCCAGTCAAAGCTAATTGTAGATGGCGCCACCATAGGTTAGTCCTAATCCGACCAATGACGTAGTACTATTTTAAAGTACCTTTAAGATTTGAACTGATTTTAACCAATGACGATGCTTGGAACAAGCTATGCTAGCGCCATTAGTTCCCCAGTTGCCAACCCCATTGTCTCGCCCAAGACACGTCCACACCAACCGAGCTGCTTCGCGCGGAAAATGCCTCGCGAGGCTGCGCGCTCTGTGGGGACGCACCTATTAACTGGGAATCGCATTACAAAGTGTAGATATTTTACTTCAATAAATGAAAAAAAATCTAATGAGATGGTGTGAAACTGTTATTTTTCATTAATCGGTTTGATCGCAGAGAGTTGAATTCATATATCAGGTTCAGAATCCCGTCTATTGTCATATTTTATTTTGGAAGCTTTATTCTCACGGAGCATCCCCACAAAGGCTTAGCGGAGCCCCAAGGCTCCGTGGAGCATACTTTGAGTATAGCTGGTCTAAAATGAAATGAAAGTAAAAGGAGTAAATGATACTGAAAAAAAAACGTGACCCCAAGTTAAATGGGATAAGGCAGGAATTTACTGGAGTTCGATTCCTAGGAATCGAACTCGAAACTTTTATACACCGTGACTTTTTAGTCGTCTTACAAAAGCAGCCCAGTTCATGTATCCAATGACTAGAACACGTTTATTATAAAAAAAACATGTATTTAAGAGATTTGAAAAATTTAATTATAAAACTTTAATTGGTTATTATGACACAAGGCGTAGTTAGAAACGCACAAAAATGGAAATGGAATGATCTACCCGACTATTGCGCTGGGTAGGTATACTCTACAGATTGATACGTAAACATTTTAACATGGTGTTTCATATTTCTAATGTACCTATTTAATAAAAATAAAAAAATATTATTAAAGATTAAAAAAAAATAAACTCGCCTAGAGGTATTTTAGGTCGGATACATTAAGTGGACGACTTTTGTAAGACGACTAAAAAGTCACGGTGTATATCTCTACTAATATAAGGGGTCGCCCATGCGACTTACTCAGTGTGAACACAACCATTACCTATCCGGTAAAAGATAACAGAACAATATTATAACTTGTTTTATCGAAACAATAAACCTACCAAGGTCGTTGAGAACTTGTGAGAATAACAAAAAAGATAGTGTACCTACATGATTATAATTAGCTAGTTGAACCGTATTCATTACTTTAACCAACATCAACCCGCTAAAGCTATTGCATAGCTTTTATCGCAGGCTCTGAGAGCGGCGGGCGCGAAAAACGGCTGTCCATTTCAAAACCTAGTATCTGTCTGTAGAGTGTTTTTGCATTTTTAACCTTATAGGGTAGTCTATAAGGTTAAAAATGCAAGAAACACTCATTGGTCAGATACTATTTTGAAATTGGACAGCCGAAAAGTAACGAAAAAAAAAACCTGACCACATCTGACAGCACGAATTACTTTTTCTTACTGATTCTAAACGGCCCGCAACAAAAGGAATTTTTCACAATGAAAACTACTTATAAAATTCTTCTACAATAAAGCAGAGTGGCGCAGTGGAGGCGTGCTGGGCCCATAATCTGTTGAAAATTTTGACCCCGTTTGGAAGCGAGACCTGGGATTCCTGTATATAAAAGACCCACTTATATCTTCATTATAATTTATTTTTCTTTGAAAAAAAAAACTCCGCGAATATTTAACGAGAATAATCATCCCATCGTTGCTCTATGGGAAGTTACTCTACTAATTAGGCTATGGTCAGCCACGTCAATAAAGGAAACGTCGAGTGTTTCAAATATGAAAAAACAAAGTGCATTTATTAATGGAGAAAGTAGTAGTAAGTAGAAGAAAGATGAAAATGAATAAGTACTCTATATACATACATTTTATTATTATCACAAATGCAGTATTTTTAAATAATCTATACATATAATAAAATGGTAGGAAAGTCTAAACTATATTGAATTTTTTATTGACGTGGTAAAATAATTAAATGAGGAATCATTTGATTATTTTACCACGTCAAAAAAAAGTGCCCACCTAGGGCAGGGCGGGAGGGACTCCTCAGGGGATCCACGATGTCCTTCAATAGCCCTTTACGTTCCGAGACCACGGTTACCTGATAGTCCCGCGACCCAGGCTTTTGCGCCTGTCCCTACGATGCTAGAATAAACTGTACTCTATAAGTTACAAAAGTAGTAGATTATAAATAAAAACAAGAAAAGTACAAATTTAACATTTTTATTAAATAATATTCTCACATTTATATTATCGCTCACGTTGTTAAAAAGCTTCCACACTGTTTGTTCCATAAGTTACTCTCACAACACACTGAACTTAGTATCTACAAACCACAGTCTGCATATAAAAATCGACTAAATTAATAATAGGCCTGGCAGACTAAATTGTCTATGGAAAAGAAGTTTTTTTTTTGTAAGTAAAGGTAAGAATAGAAAGGTTTTATGTTTTCCAGGACTATTGTTAGTTTAGCCTCCGCGGTCGTTGTCTCAGCACTCCGCGACTTCTTGATGTACTCAATGCACTATAAGGACTACTTCTCGACAAAATTAGTCGTCTCCGGCTGACCGCTTTGCCTTCCTCAGGCGAGGCGACTGTTTGGGCGACTTTGGAGATTTTTCTGCAAGAAAAAAAACAAATAGTTTTATAAAACAGGATAAAAATAACATTTCGAACGAATGCACCAAATCGTATAATACTATCATTTAAAAAAAATCTACCTTTTATGTCGATCATTTAAACTTGCTTCCCACAGAAGCAATTGTTAATTAATGAAGTAGAATTCGAATGTTTGAAGAGTGCATTATAACTTTTATCTACTCTCATATCGTTAAATTCAAAATAAAAAACTCAAAACGAGTTTATAATGACGTACTTTACACACAGTATATCGAAATGAAATTAAAAAGTTAAATTATGACACTATTTCTCTAACAAAATAATGTTATAATAAAATTTTTTTTCATTACGATACGGATTACAGATCATAGATACATGAATTAATTTTATTATACACTCGTGTGATACTTTTAAAAAACTCGCTTCGCTCGTTTTTTAAACTCACAAATACCCCTCATTATGTGACAGTTTCATAAACTATTATTTACCTACACTAATATTATAAAGTTGAAGAGTTTATTTGGTTGGAAGGCTACAACCTATTATGGGCAGAGAAGTGGGGGTGAAACCATGGGGGACAGTTAGTTATAAGATAAAGTGGTCAAAAGATAGACCATTTTTTTACGAAATGTAAATGTAATAAAGATGATATTAAACTTTCAAGATTAAACAAGATTAAACTTTCATGTCTTACAGGGAATTGTAAGGAAGTCAATAGTCATAACTAATAGTAACTGTTTTGACTCGGAATACTCTGCTTAGAGTATGGGTGGCAACCCTAGCTACCGGGGTCTAGTACAGTCACAGAATACTTAATAGTACTACATACAGAAGTGTCACTTCCCAATAACAAACAAATGTAAATGCTCGAGAGCATAACAAAAATATGTACGGAGCGGGTGCGAAACGGGCGGCGGGCGGCAGTCTGTGTGACCCGTCCACGGTGCGCCCAGTATCATACCTACACCGCGGGGTGCGCCAGACCTGGTACAGTAAAAAAACAAAAATGTACATACTGAGTTGATTGACGACTTCTTTGGGCAGCCAGTCATAGTCCACGTCGTTAGCCGTGCCTGTCTCGAGTGGTCGCGGCGCGGCGCGCGGGCTGCGACGTCTGGCCAGTGTGGACAGAGCCTGCTGACCGAGCACCAGCGCCAGTACAACACCGGCGCCCAGGAACACATATAGGAAGAAAGTCTCGCCGTCCAGACCCTCGGACACCTCCACGATGTTCAACGTCTGGTTGTATACGGCTTCCTGTTGACATAATAGACTCAAAGTTAATTGATTTACAGTATTTCTATTTGTATTTCTTCTCTCTGCACAATGTGATAGTATGTATGTATATGTACTTATTTTTTTTTTTTTATATATGTATTATATAGTATAGGTATACACCGTGTTCTTCACGTTATCCATAAACTTTAGCAAATACTTCTATGGCTTTTACAAATCAAATCCAACAAAGGAAGTAGTACTTAAAAAGGCTTCGTTACAAAGATATTTGTAAATTCATTTAATGAAATTTAATTGAGCTATGCAGTGAGAAAGTATCTTAATTTGAAATCTATCAAATACTATTTGCATTTCATTTGTTTCAGCCCGCCAAATGTTATGAATGACGTTGCCAATTCGGATAAAGAGGCATGCATATCGGGTTATTTACGTCTAGGTATTTAGTTTGTATGAAAATTAACAAAAAATAAAAAATAAGAATTTATTAATGTGTCCATAATGAAAAATGCTTACTTCCGTGGTTTGAACATCTGGTCGAAGTTTATGTATATCGTCCGGAACACGGTGTATATATCTAGTGAATGGTTCTTTTATTTTTGTTGCACCTACTATGTTTTATCTCTGCATCACCCGAAGGTAGACTGGCAGAAAATGCCTACGGCATTAAGTCCGCCGTTGTACAGCAATGTGCAAAAAGTTTTATAAATAAATAAAAATAAAATAAATAATAAAAAGTTTTCAATATTTTTAAAACTTTTCTTCGGAAAGAAAAATTCGAACTGCGTGCAGGATATAAACCTGCGACCTTCGCACCGGATTCAGTACATCCGACGCTCTTTCCAACCCACCTACCGAGGTTCTTACCTACTGCGTGGAATTCTTCAATCCATTTTTAATGTCTCATGGTGACGTTTCGCGGTCCTGATTTAAATATTTAATTACAGGCCTTCCTAAACTAATAATTCTCCCTTTACACCTTTCATTAATGATAGATTTAAATTAATGATGATGAATGCACGCGATTTGAATGATAATTATGTTCTAATAGACCGAACGTAACAAGTAAAGTGCTGACACAATGATGTAAAATTTGGGAGGGTTTGCACTGTACAAATAAAGTCATTATAGCCCAGTCAACGAATACTCAAAAAAAGTATAGAGAGAAAGTCTTGGAACACAATTTTTGACTACGTAACTTTGTTTGGGAAAGTTAGGAGGTGAACATATCAAAAGTCCCCGCCCCTAGCCCTTGAGCTTTGGGAGAGGGGGGGGGGGGGGGGGGGTTCGAAGGTACCATTTTTTGGTTTTTTGCTTATATCTCGGAAACCATGCGTCCTAGCGGCGTAGCATATGTGAACGAAATAAAAGCTGAATAAATTTCCCGTAAGTTTTATTGAGTGAGCATTTCGATATCTTGTATAGTTTTCGAGGTATCTGCTCTTGAATGTTTGTAACTTGGGAAAAATCATTTTTACCTTTTCACATTTAGAAAGTTGTATTTGATATCGCCATAGATCCAGAAAACAGCACCAGAGTTTTCAGACCCTCCCTTTACCACCTACAATGAACAAACCCAAGTGAAACCTGCATCTTGATGTAATGTAAGCCTCCAGCTAAAGGGGTCTCTTACAATGCCCACAGTTATAATATATAAATTCTTGAATTCGGTAGCCACCATCAAGCTTGATATCTCTTGTCTTCCTCCCACCAAGGGGGCAGTAAAAATTGCTCAGAAACTCATTCTAGATTATAATTATATTAGGTAAATGTTCGGAGTCATGCTTTTAAGTTGACCAATAGGGAGAAATCCGCATCCCTAAGAGCTACAGAAACCTCGAAAATTCACGTAGATCACGGAAAGTGCTTATTCATCGAAAAAAAAATGGCGGGAGCCGCGCGCCACGTGGTCCTCTATGATAAACACGTTTTGCCGGTCGCTCGGCGTACAAAAGAGCATTCAAGTGTTGTTTTTATGAATAGTTATGAATGGTCCCATTCATTTTTAAAGATCGCGCCATTTCCAGAATGGTAATATATTACCATGTTGCACTCAACGGTAATATTCAATGGTAATATATTACCATTTTGCATTCGAGCGGCTGGAAGCTTTAGCTTTTTTGTTATGTAAATAATTTACGCATACTTAATTTTTGGTCAAGTGTGAGTTGTCCATAAAAATGAGTTGGTTGCCTAATTTTTTTTTAATGCCGTTCAACTCTCATTCAGTTATGGATCATTTTATAATATTGGAATAAAATAATCAGGACAGCAAAAGTTGTATTTTCTCATACAAATTGTATGAACGAAATTTTTTTTATGATGCTGTTTGGTTTAGTGTCATGTTAGGATAATTTCATTGTTTGACAAGGATAACATTTGGGCACAGAAGTGGGTCAAATCTTATGAAACGACTCGAATCTAACGAAATACGACTAAGTTGTAGATGTACCTAATATAAATTAAAATGAGTTTCTGCGCTATTTTTTACTGCTTCGTCGGTGGGAGGAAGACAAGAGATATCAAGGTTGATGGTGGCCACCGACTTCAAGAACTACTTATACTTGTGGGCATTGAGGGAGACTTCTTTAGCTGGAGCTCCATACCAGCTCAACATGCAGGTTTCATCTGTCTGTGTTCATCGTAGGTGGTGAGGGGAGGGTCTGAAAAGACTGTTGCTGCTTTCTGGATCTTTGGCGATATCAAATACAACTTTTCTAATGTGAAAAGGTAAAAATGATTTTTGTCAAATTACAGACATTCAAGAGCAGATACTTCGAAAACTATACAAGATATCGAAATACTCATTAAGTAAAACTTATGGGTAATTTATTTTGCTTTTATTTCGCTCATACATATTATGCCGCTAGGACGCATGGTTTCAGAGATATAAGCGAAAATCCAAAAAATGGTACCTTCAAATACCATTCAATTATTTTCGTCATCATTTTGGCTATCTGTGTATATCAAACAGTTTTAAAAGGCTAAAGATGAAATGTTAGAGCTCTAATTCACGAAGGCAATTTGTAAACAAAATCAAAGCTTCACTAACCTGGTAAGAGTTTCCACTGGCATCTCTGTAGTTCAGCTGGATGTTCAGGCCGAACGGTCTGCCAGCAAAAGCCTCATTGGGGATGAAAGAGTATGCAAAAGTGGCTTCTTGCTTAGGCTTCACCTCTTTGTTGTAAGGCAGAGCGGTGAAGTTCTGGATGTAGTATGTGTAGTCCATTGGGTATCTGAAGGATGCTTCCATGGAATCCACTACGTAGTCCTCTGCACCTTTGTTGATGAATCCAACAAGGAATTCAACTGGGTAGCCCGCTTGAATGTCTGGTGGTAGAATTAATAACAATTGTTATTTACGTACTGTTGACATTATGTTAGTACATGAGGTCAGAGTTGTTGGCGTCTAAGACATTAACCCCCTTACTTATAAACATTGATTAGACGTTACTTATCTTAAATAGCTCTTAAGTCACTTGCCATCTCTATTCATTAAAATAGAAATGACAAGGACAGGTGATATTTAATCGGTAGCTAAGCAACACAAGTTTTTATAAGTAAGGGGGTAAAAGGCGAATAAGGAAACAAAGGCTCGCAGAGACCCAGGCACTTCAAAAGGAATTAGTGTTTGTTGGTGAAAAGAATTCTTCTCCATATGTGTTTGGGTCTGTGCAAACTTAAAGGGTAGCTTGTTCAATTCTGTCAGTAAAATCATTCTATATGTGTGGTCAGGAAACGGCTACCATTCAGTAAGGGATTGGGTTCCGACCCCATATGTTAAATAATTTTACTGACTGAATTGAGCAAGCTGTCTCCCCTGTTTTCATAATCCTGTTTTTGCTTCACTTAACTACATAAATGATATATAAATAAACTAAAAATTATCCTTGTACTTTTTGTAAATGTAAAAAGGAACACCCTAGGTAAGGTGGGCTATTTAAAAAATATGAATATTGGGTATAGGTGGCTTTAGTGGATTGAACACAAATGACAGCTCAAATGTTTTGGACTGTTGCCAGGGTCAGGTCTCATAATAGAATCTGTGTACTTGATTTTAAGTCCCCTTCAACAATGCCTAAATTTTTTGTTTTATTGAATTTTACGAAAAAAAACTGAAAGGTAATAGTAGTGTTTATATTTATTTATTTTTGTCTGTAATAACTAATTAATCATCACCGAAGCAGTCCTAGCATTAAATGTAATCAAAAATAATTACAAAGTATTAATACACTGTTCTTACCAAATACAGCATCTCCTAAGCTTGTTATAGGTTTCGTGAACAGGATAGTAGTATCAACATCTTGCGAGGACTTGACAACAGAGTCATCATCATCTCCCAGAGTGTCGTCTCCCACAACCTGGTTATCCTCACCCTCGATGTCCACTACATCATCAAGCTCGTCTTCCTCAGCTCTCGCCAGGATTGTGTTGCCTGTAACATGGTGATGGAAAGGGATTAGTTTTCTCCTAAGCTTGTTCTTTTTAGAACTGTATAGAGGGCTCAAGGTTTTACTAGGTAGCCTATGCTATGCCACTGCCGGAAATAGGCTTCTAAGGTGTGGGTAACAGATGGTAGTAACAAAAATTTAAATTCTTACATCAAGAGACATGGTTTACGAATTAGTGTAACATTAAATTGGGCGAAATAAACTGAAACAGATCAACCTAAATTTCAAAAATGTTTTTGTTAAACTCCAATAATATGTGTATTAATTATTTTTTTTGCCACCCTCAGTAAGCAAAAAACAAACAGTATACTTGTAAACTTCAATAATTATTTTATTTACAAAGTTGTATCACTTCTTCTAGTTAGTAGTAAGTATTAGGTTTTTGGGTAAAAGGTTGGAGATGCAGCCCCAGGGCAAACCTCCTTACTTATCAGTCATTGGCAGAATAAAACCAGCTTAAGCAAGAATTCTGCCCTATAATTCTAGCAGTTCTGTAGCAATTCTAGCAGTCTATGCATTTGTCCGTAATACAGGAGATGTTCCTAGTGTACGGCAACTTTATCTTGATAAAATGACCCTTTATTTATAATCCTTACAACTGAAATGGCATTATACAAAAAAAAATGTGATAAATTTACTGAAAATGAGGGCAAGATAGAAGGTTTTATTTAAAGCATTTTGTAATGGCTACATTTACATGCACCACTAAAGAAACAGATGTCTGTTAAAGAGCCTTATAAGGCAATTTTAAGGTCCAACATTAATTAGCACAGATTCTAGGAAGGTTGGAGCAGCGCAGTGATTTGTGACTTATTATTACTTTCTACCCAACTGCTTTAGAAAGATGGTTATGCTTTTCTGACATAATAAGCAGAACTTACTAATTATAGTGACTTACAAGTAATACAAGTTCTTCACTTATCTAATGTTACACATTAAACTTATTATGATATAATAGAAACATATGGAACCTGTCCTTAGTGTTTGTATAAATATAAGTTATTACATTAAACATAAAAGGATTTCTTCAAGGAAAATTGATGCTACTGCAATTTATTATTAGAAGGGTACTCAAGTGTTATGAAATGAAATATTACATGAGCACTTTCTAATTTTTTGCAGTTTTTGGTTTGACCCTATGATTTATAGTTGATTCTTCAGCATTTCAATGAGAATATGGTGTAAATTGGCTTATCAGATGAAGGAGAGGATAATAAGAAATACTTCCAATAATCAAACAATAAGTTTTCAATTACAGTTGGATACTAGGGAAGCATTGTTAGTAAAGCTATTAATAAAATTATAATGAAGACTTTCTCTCAAAAAGTGTAACATATACGTTGCCACGTACTTAGATCTACATTTACAAGAAATATCAACGTTTTTCAGATTACTTACCGCTTTGGAAACACAGTAGAGCCGCGGGGAGAACCAGGAGCGTCAAATATATTAACTTCATTTTGATTGAATATGTAATTTATTACTTTAAAGTGCTATAAACTGCGGCGACTACCAAACTAGATAGTAGGCCATTCACTTTTGTAACAAACAGTCCAACAGAGCAAGAAACTTGAGGCAAAATGCCAATTTTCTTTCCAACTCGATTGACGTGGAATCTTATGTCACTAGTGATGTGCCATTTTTAAACGGAAACGTAATAAACCGAAAACTTACTTTTATTGGACAGTGTGAAAATTACTATTTTAAATTTACTTTATTGTTTTACAGAAATGATTAGTATATAAAGCTTAGAAAATAATTATAGAGTAAACGTTAAAATTAAATTTTGAAATGTAATATTACCACATTGAAACCACGTTTACGGATACAAATCCACCAAATTGATCCAAGCAAAGATTATTAACATGAAAGGAGGTTTCATAATAGCCCATGAAATGAAACAAGTGTTATTTGTAACCACAATATTAGTAAAGTTTTAGAATTTAATTTCATAGAAAACTATTCTGCAAATGGATTTTAATTCAAATCGACTAAAAAAATTACAAACATCCAATGCTACGCTGGTACATCACTTGAGCTGTCAAATTCTTTTTCACGCACGCCATTCCAGGTGCACGTGTATTACTCACGAATTGCTCGATATTTAAGCCAAAATGGATAAGCCAAACGTTCTCGCTCGCGTCGTCAAGGTCTTGGGCCGTACCGGCTCCCAGGGTCAGTGTACCCAGGTCAAAGTAGAGTTCATCGGAGAGACCAGCCGTCAGATCATCAGGAACGTGAAGGGACCCGTGCGTGATGGTGACATTCTCACCCTCCTCGAGTCTGAACGTGAAGCCAGGAGACTGCGATAAGCGGTAAATATTATACTTATGTCAGATACATGTGGCGGGAATTCATTTGTCCTGTAAAAAAACAAATAGTTTTGTAGGTTATGTTGCCAAATAACGGGTTTCTAATTGCCCTCTATCTTGAAACTAACTAAGTATGAAACCACAACTGATCGTCACATAGAGAGATCTTTGGATTACTCAAACAAACAGTTTTATTTTCTTGATTTTGTTGACTATAAACACATGTCTTTGCCCTTCAAAAACACTTGTAGTTGTAACTTTCTTTAATTCAAAATCTATCCATGCCATCTTCATAATGTAAGTTATGAAAACAAGTAAGATAACTAAAAACCCAATCACTAAATTAATTTCCTTTTGTTTCAGGTAATTTGTAACAATTCGTTAGGTTAAGGCTCGCTATGTAACATCTATCCAAATTATTATGTTAACTTTAAGAAACCGTCAAAGATGACCATTTCATTGTACTCACACATAATAAACAACTTACTGGTGTAATTGTGTTGTATTCATTTTCACCTTCGTATGTCTTAAGCTTCTATCAATAATAGCTCTAGATTAAGGATCACGAACAAAAAAGAGTTGCAAAAGTGGCCACAATTGCACAGACGTAAACATCTACATTTCCTAGAAAAATGTTCAATAGTATGAACAACCTCAATTTATTAAAAACCTTAACACTCAAAAATAAAGTTTAATTACCATTGCAAAATGTGTTTATTTAAGTTCTTTCATTGGACAAAGGTTTAACGTTCACAATTTAAAAATGTTTCTTGAAGATAAAATGTCATCAGTACAAAAGTAGTCATTCTAAAATGATACTTAAATTCTAAACAATAAGGATTCGAAATACCGTCACAAAACCGTTTGTGGCGGTATTTTTCGGGCCGTTTTTGAAGCGTTCATCGGGAATCTAGTACTATTATTGATCGAAGGTCTTAAGTATTATCTAATTTGACAGGTCTCTCTAGTCTAGCCTAGCGGAGTTGCAGGACTTTCAGGTAACCATGGTCCCAGAACCTAAAAGAGCCATTGAAGGAAACTGGATTTTAGTTAGTACAAGTCTGACAGTCCCATCCTTCCTGGGGTGGGAGGACTCATTTGATAAGACTACATGGTTACTGTACACGATTTTACCACATAAAAAAGTAGTACCCAGTTACTGGGTTGTGGAAGTTTGATTGGCAGTCTACATGTGAAATGGGTAAGCTTTGTCTATCATAGACTGTGTCACCCTTGACCTAAAGTCGAGAGTAAATGCAAACTGCATTTAGTGACTGGTTCAGTATAAGTAGTGGACTTATATTCGCTTTAGGGTGCTCCCACATTTATCGACGCGGAATCGGCTCAATAAGGATGTTATTAATACCATTCGCATCGGCTCGGCTCGGCTCGGACCACGCGAGCCGATGCGAATGTTATTAGTAACACCCTTATTACGTTGACATAAAGGTTTTTTCGACCGGCTTAAGCCGATTCCGCGTCGACAAATGTGGGAGCACCCTAAAACGAATATAAGTCCACTACTTAAATCTAATAGTGTAAGTCCACTACTACAATTATGACCGCGTGAAGTTCGGCAATTAGGAAGAGGAATAACATAAGTTGGCTGGCTAACATTATAAAGTAACATCGTACACAGATGCGATAGAAAGCTATGTCACAAAATAGCCCCATCACAGGTCTATTGTAATCTCAGAGACTAGCTGTTCTTCACGGTTTTAGATCTGCTGCTCAACTCCTCATGGTCGAAAGAATTTTTGAATTCTTACCAGTAGTTCCTGAGATAAGCGCGTTAAACCAAACAAACTTAACACAACTTCACGCCTGTAGTCCCCGGAGGATCCCAGAGATGTACTAACAGTACACTTTATTTCGCCAATTAAATTTAGGTCTCATGAAATAAAGGGGGCATCCGAGAATTTCCTGATTGCAAAACCCGACATTTTTTTTTAGCGTGGTGTAATCATCAAATGAGTCCTCCCACCCAGGGCAGAGCGGGAGGAACTGTCAGACTCGTATTGACTAAAATCCACGGTGTCCTTCAATAGCCCTTTATGTTCGGAGGGTAAGGTAATTCGTTAGTCCCGCGACCCCGGCAGGCTTTGGCCCTCTACAGGGGGGCCCCGTCATAATGCTGACACTCCTTGAAGCGCACATGGAACACAACTCGCAGTCGAACCGGGCATGGTCCATGGTCGGACAGCGAGTCGCCCATTACTCGCCGTTCACATGCCCGCGCCTACGGTGGCCGGAGATCGTCTGGTACGTCCGTCGCCGTCTACCACTGAATTTCGCCCGACATGGGAATCGAACAAAGAAACATGGACTTTTGGATGGGTAAGTTAGAGTTCGGAAAGCTTTATCTGTCACATTTACCCACAGTGAAAGAGATAAATCTGTTAAAAATAGGTCAGTTTTTTTTATTCGACCTTTTCCAGCTTTTATTACTTCCCAGAATTGTATCCTTGTGGGCGACACTATCATACGTTTTTTTAATTCCAAAATGAACGGGTTCGATTCCTCGAAAACTGAGTTTTCAAAAACCTAATGATGCAGTTTTAGTTTTCGTCAAAATCGGCCTCGAGACTCCTTTCAGTATTTTTCAACTTTCCTGATTATTATACCTAGCCTTTTCCCTGGACATTTTGCCCAGTTTAGTTTCAGTGACGGGCATATAAGGAGAGAAGTTGGTTCGTCGTAGTGACTTGTGGTTGTCCGTTAGGGCTTCGTAAGGCAAAAGATAAATCAAAGCTGGAACCAGCTGAAACTAGACTATCTAGTCTAGGTCGATAGGCATTATTTATTACTGGTACCTATGCATAGGTACCTACTTTTTTTTTATCTTTTTTTAGCGTGGTATAATCATCAAATGAGTCCTCCCACCCCGGGCAGGGCGGGAGGGACTGTCAGACTTGTACTGACTAAAATCCACGGTGTCCTTCAATAGCCCTTTATGTTCCGGGGTCACGGTAATGAGATAAGTCCCGCGACAGGCCGGCTAGGTACCTACTTTTTTTTTTGCGTGGTAAAATCATCAAATGAGTCCTCCCACCCCGGGCAGGGCGGGAGGGACTGTCAGACTTGTACTGACTAAAATCCACGGTGTCCTTCAATAGCCCTTTATGTTCCGGGGTCACGGTAATGAGATAAGTCCCGCGACAGGCCGGCTAGGTACCTACTTTTTTTTTTGCATGGTAAAATCATCAAATGAGTCCTCCCACCCCGGGCAGGGCGGGAGGGACTGTCAGACTTGTACTGACTAAAATCCACGGTGTCCTTCAATAGCCCTTTATGTTCCGGGGTCACGGTAATAAGTCCCGCGACCCCGGGGCTAGGTACCTACTTTGAAAAATATTGGCAATTTGGTGTTTATAATGCCCATTGAAATCAACCAGGAGCCTTAAGTGTAAGTGCTCATGTACAAGACGCCGCCGTCGCGCCGCTTTTATGTGCGGCGTATTGTTTGATTTTCGGTGGCGGCGGCGGGGTGGCGGCGCGGTCGCGATGGTATACACAGCAATGCGGCGCGGCGGCGGCGTCGTGTACATGAGCCCTTAATCAGAAAATGTTATCTTTGTTTTGATAATGAGCGAGGTAACAACACCTATGATAGGTAGGTACCTACTTAACTTATTTTAAGTAAAGGTGTTATAAATTAAAAATCGTGTGATAATTTCCATCGTGAGGCGTCTTAGAACTTTACCTACTAAGATATTTTATTTTTTTATGAGCGTTTATTGTCCCACTAGTCCACTACAAAGCAAATGTCTCCCCCTTTATTCCTTCCATATCTCATTTAAAAAAAAACACTGGATATAACATTTTTCATCATCATCACCCTATAAATGTTCCCACTGCTGGGACACAGGCCTCTTCTCCACATAAGAGGGATTGGGCCATAAACCACCACGTGGGCCCAGTGCGGGTTGGTGGATGTCGCATGTCTTCGAATGATTGGTTCTAGGCTAGGTAAAATGCATGCATCTACTTTTACTATTTTATTCCTATACTGCAAAAACAAACAAAAACTGCTTAAATATTATATATTGATTGATCACTCACATCCAATAGAAATTCACCTCTTGGGTGTAAATTGTGGAGCCATACTAAAACTATTGTATTTTCTTTGATTATAGCAGTGCTACAGTAAAATACAGTAAATAAGCTAAAATTTTAGGCGGTAATATGCACAATAAGGAAGTTTCCAATTTTTTTTATTTATTTTTAAAAAATAGTACTAAACTTGCAATGAAGCCCATTGAAATTTTTTTTCAATTATCTTCATAAATGACGAAGTTATGATACTTTTCCCGTCCGCTTTAAAACTTCTCGGCGCGCGGCCGGTCAATAGTCTCATGACGTCACAAGTCTCATGACTCGCTCGAGTCGAGTAGTCGTCAATGCGCGGTCACCTCAGACGGTTATTACTTTTGGTTCAAACAAGACGGAACAGATATTATCGTTGTGGAATCATTATGGAAACCGTGCAAACTGATGTGAAAGTATATTATAAATATTGTATCGTACCCAAGTGTGCAAATACAACCATACCTGTCTGTAACTCTGTAACCATAAATCTGTAAACTACATCAAAACAAATTCAACCTTACACGCATGTGTTAAGGTCAGAATTACAAAATGACGATAAAAAGCAATAAAACCGGCCAAGTGCGAGTTGGACTCGCCCATGAAGGGTTCCGTAGTAGCAGGCATAGATTAGTAAGTAATATACACAAACAGTAAAAATATCTTTGTTTTTCATAGTGTTTGTATGAATGGCAAAGTTATATTTGCGGTTTTTAAAAATGTACTATATCTCAAAAACTGCTAACTGTGTCTCATCCAAACCAATTTTCGTTGGAAGTTTTTGTTGAGGTCTACATTATATATTTTTTTTAGTTTTAGCATTCTCTTATTTTAGAAGTTACAGGGGGGGGGCATACACGACACGTATGGGGTTGGTGAAAAAAAAAAAATTGAGTTTCAATTCTAAGTATGGGGGGAACCCCCAAAATTTGTTTTGATTTTATTTTTGTGTGAAAATCCTAATGCGGTTCACATAATACATCTACTTACCAAGTTTCAACAGGATAGCTCTTATATTTTCGAAGAAAAGTGGCTGTGACATTTTTTTTTTTTAGGTGGTAAAATCATCAAATGAGGCCTCCCGCCCTGGGTGGGGCGGAAGGGACTGTCAGACTCTTACTGACTAAAATCCACCCGTGTTCCTTCGGATGCCCTTTACGTTCCGGGCCCACGGTATCCTGGGTTAAGAAAAACCCGCGACCCCAGCAGGCATTTGTCCCCGTAAGGGGCCCCGTCAGTTTGCTGACTACTCCCCGAAGGCACGCGCGAAACACGACACGACGCGCCACCGACCCGGGCTTGGTCCTTGGTCGGACGGCGAGCTACCCATTACTCACCGTCCGCAAGCCCGCTCCGCCGCTGTGCCCTCTGCTAATCAGAGGGACACGCGTTGGAGCGTCCACCCGACAGGCTATTGGCATACGGTCAAAGAGACCCCTTAGGCACACAGTGCCTAAGGAAAAGTTTTTGTCCGCATCCCAGGGTGCACCGTCCCGAAAAACTGGTCTTCCCCACGGACGTATCCGAGAGGGAACTCCAGTCCACGGGCGCACGTGGAGGTTTCCTGTCTTAGCACCCCAAGTGGCTGTGACATACGGACGAACAGACAGACAGACATGATGAATCTATAAGGGTTCCGTTTTTGCCATTTGGCTACGGAACCCTAAAAATTAACGACCGAGCCTCGTCGCTTCAAGGACAAGGAATGATATTATGTAATACCTACGACTTATTAAAAAAAATGTTTTTACGATGATTTCTTGATAAAATATCAGTATTTACAATACAGTGATAGAGAACAATTAAATAATGTTAATATTAATACTAAATGTGTATTAGTGATCGATGTGTTTATATTATCCAAATACATATTATCAATCAATGGTGAATGAAACTTTAAACAAAACTAGGCGGATTACCTACACCGATTTAGGTACCTAAAACGAATAAAAGCTAATAATAATGTTTGCCAGAAAGTCCAAAACCATAACCATGTTCACTTTTGGTAAATTGTTAGACTGTCCACGCACAAATCCACTCTTCATCGTCTAAATTTTACTTTAATCTAGTTTTTACTTAGCTAAAAGATAGTATATTATACGAAATATATTAATAAGGTTACTTAATACTTCACACAGACACTCAAACACCGCATTCCATGTACTTACTGTGAGCAACAAACCACGAAATACTCGAAACAGCCGCTAAGCGCTACCCGCCCCACCGCGCGTAGAGACTTGTGACGTCACAGACCAAATGCTCCGCGTGCATTTCAAAATTAATTCGGGATTCAGTAAAAGTGGAATAACTTTGTCATTTTTCAAGTTATTAAAATAATTCTTTCACCATATATATTATAATTTCTTTGCCTTACAATTTTAATAAGTATTTTTAATTTTTGTTAAAATGGAAACTTCCTTATTGCTACTAAATTTTCACAAAATACATCTATTGTGTTAATAAGTTCCAAGGTGGCTCCTCAATTCAGACGTTTACATTGAGGAGCCACTTTTCATTTATATAACTAGTGATATTTCACTACAAAATTTAGAATTCATGCTGCAAAATCAGCTACATTGCTGCTAAATAATGGTGGGATCAGATTTAAAAAATCTGATGTGACTCCTCAATCCTTAGACATGATTGTGTCCGTTACCCAGGCCAGATGTTGTCGAAAATGGTCATTTGAATCTTATAGATAATTAGTTTTACGGCTTCTGTAATTGTTGCGCACATTTTTAAATTTGTTGCGCTTATAGTTTTTTAATTACTTCACAAAAACATTTCCTGCTGGGGTAACGTTACCCCAGCCAGACCTTTTTCTTTCTAATGGGAATATTTAAACAAATACTAGCTATAAAATTAGTTGTCTAGATGAAGTAAATGTTGTGCCTTATTTTGTATTTATTCTTTCTTCGGTTGCGAAGTTATTCGAGATTTTGCTGGGGTAACGTTTTTGGTTTTGCTAGATCTTTGAAATGGTTAAACGGATTCTTATCATATTTTGTACATGACTTCTTAGGAATCAGTTTAAATTTGTTTTGCAATAAAAAAACCAAAATAATGCATAGCTTAAAGGTTATTTCATTAAATAGAAAAACACTTCAATTGGTCCCAGCACTCTCAATAAGAAGTCTAAAGACTTACTTTAAACGTTATTTTAAAGCTTGTAACTGCCTTCAAATGTATGTGAAGTTTCATTAGTATCCTGTAAGTATTTAACAAGTTATGATGATATTCAGTTCTTCACGAGCACGGTCTTGATGCGCGCGGTGTTATTTGGCCACTGGATTGGATATATGAATTAAATGTTATGTCAATTATTAGTTTTTTAGTTCAGTTGTATATCAGTAAAACTTCAGCGTAGTACATTGGATAATTAATGAGATAATACGATTAAAGTCATTAGGAAGTGAATGACCGTGGTAACCCGACCAAGTTTAGGTGGTTACGAAAAAGCGAAAACGCAGAACATTATGGTACCTTCTAAAATTTGTAGGATAGTGTTACAAATTTAGTACAGACATGTACACAAGTTAAAAAAAACTACATGATTATTAAAGAATTTTTATTGACAGGTAAAATAATAATTTAAATTGAACTTTTAAAGTATTAATAAACATATACTTAAAAACACTCACAGATTAAAATTACAGATAGTAATTTTGCTTTTTTGAAATTTTCTATTATTTTTTATTTAATTTATAGATTTCCGTATACACAGTACACAGTTACAGTTTTTATTTAAATATACACATATTGGAATGTGTAATGATTGATACATATTTGAAACTCGAATCGTCATCTATTTGCGAGTTTATATCAACGCGAGTATCGCAACAAGGTAATTATGGATTTCTTAAAGTCTACATGTCCAAGGAGTTTGTGGAAATAAGTACCTACCTACCTGTTGCGGTAGTCCCGGCTCCCGACATTGATAAGGATAAAAATCGGTCGCTAAGTCATGAATTTCATTAATCAAGTTTCAAGTCATGTTAACAATGTATACACAAAAACCTCCCACTTGAATCAATCTATCTATTAAAAAAAAACTGCTTCAGAATCCGTTGCGTAGTTTTAAAGATCTAAGCAAACAGGGACAGACAAACGGGAAGCGACTTTGTTTTATAGGCACTATGTAGCGAAGGATAAATATGTCGTTATCATTGTTGAGAATTCCAGTCCAGGTAATAACTAAGTACGAAAAAAAGAAAATAATAAGCAAGTTCCTAAATTCAAATATTTAAGCCTTAAAAAATACAGTTTTAGATAAGTACCTAACAACATGTAGTTACATATTAATAATAATTTTGCTACTATTTCTGTAGTTACATTATGCAAGCTTACCTTGTTCGTGAATTCATCAAGCAGCCCGCACCATAATTATGATCATCAAAAGAAGCACTCCACATTAGCAGTAATTCGCCACACTTATTATTATATAATAGCTCTCACGCACTCGATAAATATTTGCAAAAACAGGAAACGGAACTGCCGAAGTGCACACGCACTCTACAAGATGAATTATGTGATTATGGAGCATTTTTAGTGCGATATGCAAACAATGTATTACACCCCTTCTCCCCACCCCTCCCACGTCCCACCGAACGACATAATTATATCGGTGATTTTTGATAAGTTTGTGCAACTGGAAGATAATAATAATGTATTCATAGTACAGATTATTGTATTATTATTTAACAGTGTACGCGTCTGTACCGAAATTGTAAGGTGTATTATACTAAACATTTCAAAAGATAGTATAATGTTCTGCGTTTTCGCTTTTTCGTAACCACCTAAACTTGGTCGGGTTACCACGGTCATTCACTTCCTAACGACTTTAATCGTATTATCTCATTAATTATCCAATGTACTACGCTGAAATTTTACTGATATACAACTGAACTAAAAAACTAATCATTGACAACATTCAATTCATATATCCAATCCAGTGGCCAAATAACACCGCGCGCATCAAGACCGTGCTCGTGAAGAACTGAATATCATCATAACTTGTTAAATACTTACAGGATACTAATGAAACTTCACATACATTTGAAGGCAGTTACAAGCTTTAAAATAACGTTTAAAGTAAGTCTTTAGACTTCTTATTGAGAGTGCTGGGACCAATTGAAGTGTTTTTCTATATAATGAAATAACCTTTAAACTATGCATTATTTTGGTTTTTTTATTGCAAAACAAATTTAAACTGATTCCTAAGAAGTCATGTACAAAATATGATAAGAATCCGTTTAACCATTTCAAAGATCTAGCAAAACCAAAAACGTTACCCCAGCAAAATCTTGAATAACTTCGCAACCGAAGAAAGAATAAATACAAAATAAGGCACAACATTTACTTCATCTAGACAACTAATTTTATAGCTAGTATTTGTTTAAATATTCCCATTAGAAAGAAAAAGGTCTGGCTGGGGTAACGTTACCCCAGCAGGAAATGTTTTTGTGAAATAATTAAAAAACTATAAGCGCAACAAATTTAAAAATGTGCGCAACAATTACAGAAGCCGTAAAACTAATTATCTATAAGATTCAAATGACCATTTTCGACAACATCTGGCCTGGGTAACGGACACGACATGATTTGCTATTATAATAGAAATGATACTTATATGGACTTAAGTTGGTATTGGGGGTATATATTTTAGCTTGAGTTGTTGTTGACTATAGTTTAGAAACCAATGGTTGTAAAAGAAATAAGTTTGCTTTATGTAGAATGCAATGAGATAATAAAGTTTGAATTTATTTCTTCAGGTAAAATAAGTTTCAATTAAATAAAACAATCAGATAACCCCAAATTGTTATTACATTACCATAATATTATAACAACTGTATGTACACTGTCACTTTTTTATTTATCAACATAACAATTCAGATACTAAGTACAGATCGGCACATTACTTCCATTATATTGGATTTACTCATAATCACACAATATTACGATAAAACAGATGTAAATAAATAAAAAACATTCTATTTACAAAAACATACAAAGAAAAATAATTTTCAATGCACAAGGCAATGATGTTGGTATTCAGCCTCACATTTTCACGATTTCCCTGGCCTTTCGTGGAACAGGGCCGTAGACTGCATTTGAGCACTTAGGAAGGTAACTCTGGAAGAAGTTGTAGGCGCAGTTAAGTATCGTACTTGTCTGCTTCGCACTGACTGGCCCAGAACAAACAGTTGCCAATACCACTATAACATATTAATATCACTGCTGCCAGGAAGACTACACTGCACACGGTACATGGCTTCCTTTCGAGGAAGAATCCTATTAAATATAACACCATGAACATAACATGCGTGTTGACTAAAGCCGGGTTCACGGGCTTCGGTATCAGTAGCACGGGGATTAGCCATTGCAAACAATACATTTCGCCGAGTACGCGTGCTGATCTAGATCACAATCGTATAGCACTGCTGTGAATTAGCTTACGTATCGCAATCGACATGATTCGATTGATAACTTCATTATTTTTTTCTCAGTAGAAACAAAATGCTGCAGTTCTGATCTGCGTTTAATTTTTGACAGTGCAGGATTGTCAATGTTGATGTTGCCATATTCAAATCTTTAAAATAATTTTGGCGTGGCTTCTAGGCCTTAGTGCTATGCACGCACAGTGATTTTTATTCGCAATGACAATGATTTTCTACTACTGAATTGATGAACGTACGAATACGTATATTTATTTATTTATTTGTATTCTTATCTCAACTAATCTCAAGGTACAGCTTGGCCAGAACGTCTTGAAACGGAACTAATATTTTTATTTGCTGACAACGTTTTAAAATATTTGATATTTGGTGTAAACAAAGACGCAGGTTTGTAAGATTTATTATTGTGCCATAAAACTAAAGTAATAAGTGAAAATAAATAAAATAAAATCATTCAAAGTGCTGGTAGCGAGAAGACAGTGGCGACTTCCGGTTTTCTACTGTTTTTGCCAAGCTGTAGGTGCCATAGGTAGGTGCAGAGCAGGTCAACCTACCCCAATGTGTCAAATTTTGCCAATCAGACAAATTAACCTTCTGTTGTGATTACGTTGAAAATATATTAAAGAAAGACAGATTGAGGTAGGTTGATGTGCTTGGCGTCTGTATAAATCGATTTGCCAAGCAATTGATTGATGGGTGATCATCACTTCATTGAGCAGAAATACGTGCTAAACTCTCTTCAACTGTTTCACTAAATTCAGAAACTGTATTGTGCGAACACGGAGCTGTGGGGATTGATTCATTAATTTTGTGAAATAGTAACTTGTTTACTGTCACGGAATTAAGAGGGTTTATTTTAGAGATGTATCTAACACTCAGAAGTTCAGAACTTATAGGGTGTAAAATGTATAAAATGAACCTTACCACTATGACATAAAACACATTGTTAACTACGGGTAAATAAAAGCAAAACACGATCGACGCGACGACGTCAAGTCAATCGAATTACATCATTATTTCTTAGTGGCAAGGTTGATTTTCACTTGTAGTTGGAATCGGCTGAATCGCGTCGCATTGCGCCATGGGTAAATTCCCTAAGTTCAGAACTCACAGTAGGTAAATTTCCTACTGTAGGTATACATATACAGGGTGATTTTTCCTACTGTGAGTGGATGGCTATATCCGAAACTATGAAGAATATCGAAAAATGCTGAAAGCAGCCTCAAGGCCGATTTTGGTGAAAACTAAAACTGCATCATTGAATTTTAGAAAAATCAACAATCCTGGCCAGGAATCGAAACCGCTGATTTTGGAAAAAAAATCACATCCTACATTATTATAATGTAAAAAATTAAATGTTGCGTCGTCTGAAATCAGCTTTAGATATTGATAGTGTCGCTAATGGATCCCCAGTTCTGTTTCGTCAGCAGCTCTAATAGCGGCCATACACCATACTGCCTATCGTACAATCGGCATGACGCTGCCGATTTGATCATGCCAATTTGATCAAATCGATTTGATCAAATCGGAATGATCAAACTTCAAATCGGCAGCAGTGATACCAACTTAGCAACTTTATAGCTAGATCTAGCTAATATTCGGTAGCTACTTTTTAACCGACGTAAAAAAAGGAGGAGGTTCTCAATTCGAAACGTATATTTTTTTGGAACGAAGTTCCTTATGGCGCGTTGCGAAAGGGGGCTAGGCGGAAAAAATTGTAACGACACTTTTTACAGACTGCGATGGAGTGGAGTGGAGTGGAGTGGAGTGGAATGGAATGGAGGGTCGAAAATCGCCTGAACCTTTTTTTAACTTGCTATCGTTAAGCAAGTTAAAAAACAGGTTCAAGCGATTTTCGACCTTATTGACATTCAAAATTTAGTTTGTTTTTTCTCACATTCTCGTTAGCTAACATTGCTCCTTCATTAAAATCCGGTGTTTGCATAAATGTCAATAAAGTCGAAAATCGATTGAACTCACTTTCACTTGTATTACCAACTGATTCCCACTAGTGGGATAAAACAAGTCGGTAAAAAAGTAGCTGAAAAGTTAAGCCACAAGTTTTATAAAATTGTAGCTCTCTGTCACCGAATAATAGCTAGATCTAGCTATAAAGTTGCTAAGTTGGCATCACTGCTGCCGAATTGAAGTTTGATCAAATCGATCGTCATGCCGATTGTACGATAGGCAGTATGGTGTATGGTGTATATGGACGAACTGCCAATTTGATCAAATCGATCGTCATGCCGATTGTACGATACGCAGTATGGTGTATGGCCGCTATAATATGCAGTTCAATTAGGAAGGATGGTGTCATCATCTCCATAAGTCAACAATCACTTAAAAATAACGGTGAGAGTTTGTTAATTATTTGATAATTGTTAATTTAAAAGTGTTAAAAAAGTGTGCATGACGTCACAATATGGCGTTAGCAAGCCTTCCTTCCTAATTGAACCTTACAGTATACATACGTTTTGATCTTCGAATATCGTTGTCATTGTCAAGTTTTGCCGATTAATATTGGTGATTTCTTGTCTTTGTATTTAAAAAAAACCGGCCAAGTGCGAGTTGGACTCGCCCATGAAGGGTTCCGTAGTAGCAAGCATAGATTAGGGATATAATTATATTGAGATTAGTAAGTAATATACACAAACAATAAAAATAACTTTGTTTTTCATAGTGTTTGTATGAATGGCAAAGTTATTATATTTGCGGTTTTTGAAAATGTACTACTCGTATATCTCAAAAACTGCTAACTGTATCTCATCCAAACCAATTTTCGTTGGAAGTTTTTGTTGAGATCTACATTATATTTTTTTTTAGTTTTATCATTCTCTTATTTTAGAAGTTACAGGGGGGGGACACACATTTTACCACTTGGAAGTGTCTCTCGTGCAAACTGTTCAGTTTAGAAAAAAATGATAATAGTAACCTCAATATAATTTTTAAAGACCTATCCATAGATACCCCACACGTATGGGATTGGTGAAAAAAAAATTGAGTTTCAATTCTAAGTATGGGGGGCACCCCAAAATTTGTTTTGTTTTTATTTTTGTGTGAAAATCCTAATGCGGTTCACATAATACATTTACCTACCAAGTTTCAACAGGATAGCTCTTATACTTTCGACAAAAAGTGGCTGTGACATACGGACGGACAGACAGACAGACAGACATGACGAATCTATAAGGGTTCCGTTTTTGCCATTTGGCTACGGAACCCTAAAAATGGTGGCGATAATTTCTGAATAGGTATTCATAAGTAATATTCGGTCACATGTCGTTCGTTACACTCCGTAAAATTAATTACCGCATAAATTCAACATTCGGGTGAACTAAGTCGTCGTTTGACCACGAGCGGGAGCGCTACGTAACGAATATAATATGGAAGTAGTTACGGTGATGGACAATAGCCGGCTGCCATGATTGATTACGATCCGGTAGCCATAGAGGTCGAAAATAATATGAGTTACCTTTTTTTTATCGTGATAAAATCATCAAATGAGCCCTTCCACCCTCACTCACATTTCACATACACAAACACTCAGACCCGAAACAACTACTTGTAGATCATACAAATAATTGTTCCGTGCGGGGATCGAACCCGCGACACATTGTGCAGCAGTCCATCGCAGTCTTACTTGGACATGTTCATTTTGTTTTACGCAGGAATCGAACGAAAATATTATATTTCTTCTTTTTTTTTTTGCTTCAATTCTTAGTGGCTTATTAGGAAACTGAACATTTAGCCTGATACTGATACTGCTAGCCTACATCATCCCACTGCTGGGCAAAGGCCTCTCCCCATGACTTCCAATTTTCACGATTCAGGGCCAAAGTGGACCACTGGTCATTGGTTTTATCAAGTTCGTCTCGCCATCTTCTACGAGGTCTACCGCGACGCCTTCTGGCTGTATCAGGGCTCCACAAAGTGGTTATTTTGGCCCACAGCTCATTAGGCATGCGGCAGACGTGGCCGGCCCAAGCCCATTTCAGTGCAGCAGCCTTTTGACCAACGTCAGCAATTTGTGTTTTGGAGCGCAGTGTGGTGTTGCGTACGCGGTCTAAAAGTTTGACGCCTAGAATACTGCGCTCCATTGCACGTTGGCAAACCTTGAGTTTGGACTTTTGAATATTTGTCAAAGACCAAGTCTGGGATCCATAGGTCAAAATGGGAAGAATGCACATGTCCATGATTTTTCGCTTGAGTGTCAAAGGAAAGACTTCCTTTCATAACATTTAGCCTAGTTAAACAAAAATTGAATTCTGCTGCGAAGCTCAAATTGTTTGTCTCCACTCCTCTCGAATCACAGCGGTGAAACACGGGTAACATGTGGGAAGCATTTTCTTTTATTTATAAAGCCTTGTTGGATCATAAATCAGTGTCATAGCCGCCCCCTTCGCCTCCCCATCCATTAACAATATAAACATCCCTTAACATGCCTCGTAGGTACTCGACGAGAGTATATGAGTGAATTTTCTTTCGTGTTTTATTGATAGGTAGCTCCTAACGATGAGAGTTTGATGTGATAAATATTATCACTGTAAATCTTATTGATAAAAATATGACAATAATAAAAAAGTATGCTTTTTATTATTATTATTTTTATACCTATATCTTTTAAGATCTCGGGATCAAGGGATCCCGGACTTTTTAAAGGCGTGCCAGAAGCCGAAGCCATCTTGCAGAAGCCCATTACGCATTTAAAATGAAATGAGGCTCCAACCGGCGGTTATCCCTGTATGAACTATGCGAGTACATCCAAGGACAACCCCCGGTTGGAGTTGTACTATTGCGGGCTATGGAAACAAAAGACAGGGTTATAGCATTTGGTGGGTTTGGTGGACTGGGTATCTAAAACTATAGAAAAACTATGGCCCCTACCTAATCAATGTTTTACATACATGGATAAGATGGCAGGGGGTGACTTGCACACTCAACAAATGGGCCCCCAAACATATCGCTAGCACTAGGTGACGTAGCGACAAGGGAGTAACATACCCTGAGGTGCTTGAGGAGTGGAGACGTATTCCACGGTTCTCAGAACCGACCAGGAACCCGGAAGTATGGTCGATCCCTACAAACACTTACTGGAATACTTAACCACTCTAGCTAGTTAGTTAAGGAAAGAAAGAGGTGGGAAGTCTGTTCCTCGTCAGTGTTCACTCTGACCGGCCAATAAAGGCAAGTCAGAGATGAGGAACAAGATATCTCCCGGGAGATCAGGTCCGTGGGGTCGCAACTGCCCAACAGCTCGCCACAAGCTGCCCTGCGGTTTTATTATTATTATTAAGGTTTAACAATTCGAATTAGAAGCTTTCTATATTTTGTAAAAAAAGAAGAAAAATTAGTTTTTGTTACCGTAACCATGATTCAAACCCCACAAAGGCCCCATTTTGTCAAAAATCACCCAAGTAAATACCCAATTACAGCGTCCACCCCTCACCCACGCCGCAGTGGTAGACGCCCACGGCGGCGGACGTAGCAAGGCGATCTCCGGCCACCGTAGGCGCGGGCATGCGGGCGGCGAGTAATGGGCGACTCGCTGTCCGACCATGGACCATGCCCGGGTCGGCGGCGCGTTGTGTTCCACGCGCGCCTCAAAGAGCGTCAGCATAATGACGGGGCCCCCCTTTAGAGGGCCATAGCCTGCCGGGGTCGCGGGACACACGTATACCGCGACCCCGGTATACAAAGGGCTACTGAAGGACACCGTGAATTTTAGTCAGTACAAGTCTGACAGTCCCTCTCGCCTTGCCCTGGGTGGGAGGACTCATTTGATGATTTTACCACGATAA
This sequence comes from Agrotis exclamationis, assembly GCA_950005045.1. Lineage (NCBI taxonomy): Eukaryota > Metazoa > Arthropoda > Insecta > Lepidoptera > Noctuidae > Agrotis > Agrotis exclamationis. The sequence goes on from OX465430.1 coordinate 20,345,584, forward strand.
AAAAAAAGTAAATACTCAGTAAATACCCATAACTATGACCATTCGTACTTTTACAAAAATGTACTTGGCGCAGGTGATTGAGAGCTGCACTGTGTGTCGCAGGTTCAATTCCAACACCGAGTAAAAAAATATTCGTATGTTTTACAGGTACTTGTTTCGGGTCTAGCTCAGACTGGCTTCAAATGTTTGTAAATTTATCCACATCCAGGATACAGGAATAGTCGTAAAGAATAGAATAGTAGAATAGACTATTTAGTCCTTTTTTTTGTTTTAAGTTTTTTTTTTTAAACCTGAAACCTAAAGGGTAAAACGGGACAATATTACTAAGACTTCGCTGTCCGTCTGTCTGTCTGTCCGTCTGTCATCAGAACTCTCATGAACCGTGATAGTTAGACAGATTATGTAATTATTTTGCCGCTATAACAGCAAATACTAAAAAACATAATAACATAAATATTGAAAGAGTTTTTTCTTACAAAAGTATGTAGGTTACTCAACGCAGTAAATAAGTCGAAAACATACCTGTTAGAATCAGAATACAATTATTATCTAGGTCGCATTCTGGGTAAAGTACAAAAGTAGGTGACCCAAATAAATACGTTGTACGGAAACAATGTCATCAAATACTAGTAATTAATAGTAAGTTAATAGTAATAATCAGTTACTAAACACCACACAATAACGACTATTTTTTCTTATAAAGATATCGGACATAATTTCTACACAATTGAAAAAAAAAACATTTCATCGTTGTCTTTAAAATGTGCCATCTGACACTATTTTAGAAATTTACTTTCCACTATTGACTTACGTAAGAAGGAACAAAAATGTGATTTTTATTCAACGTTTAGGTACCTCATTGTTTGTGACGACAATACTTAAAAACGCCACGTTCAACTGTTGTCAATCCTCCAAATCAATGTAGTCTACATACAATGGGCTCTATTTGTACGTAGGCGTTCAGATTCCAAGCCGTTCATTGAAAAATCTCCATTTGGGTGTAAGTGGCATGAAGGGGGCATCTGTACCGCGCATGCGTTTGCATGGCCGACCCTCCCACACCCCGCATTTCGGGCGAGCTTCCCGCCAGCGACGCGCGACCCCGCGCCACCACCACAAAGAAATAATGAATACAAAAAAATGTTAATCATACATACTTGTGTAACTATTTGAAGTTCAGTGCAGTGTATATACGTTTGTGTTTTTTTTTAATAAAATGCTCCTTCATAAATCAATAGCCATGCCATTCAATTTACTCATAAAAGCGCTCATAAGTTTCACGTGTAATTTATTGGTCCTCATTATGTGCCACGACAAGGAATCCGAATCGTTTTAAAAGTTAGACAATAATACGACAATAAATAATAATAATTATTAATAATATTTTTAATTAGTAAAGTAATAGAGAATCCGAAATAATGGCAAACACAGCACATTTGATGAGGCGTCAGAGCTCGCGGGACCTGTACGCTCAGCGTTCGATAGATCGCATGGAGATGAAGGAGCTACGTGGTCGGCTGGTCACCATGGAGAACGGACACCCCTCGCACCGCTCGCACGTCATGTACGGTGCCACCAATGAGGCCTTCGAAGACACCAGCCCCAACAGGCGTTCCTCAGAGACACCTACCAGCAAAGCCAGCTCCGTCGAAGCCGGGGCAGTAAAACCCGAGGGTAGCGGAGTCGAAAGAGAATCTTGGGACAGCAAACTCACGTTTCTCCTAGCTACCGTGGGCTACGCCGTGGGTTTGGGGAACGTTTGGAGATTCCCATACTTGGCTCAAAAGAACGGTGGGGGAGCGTTTTTGATCCCGTACTTCGTTATGCTTGCTATTGAGGGGATTCCTATATTTTACTTGGAGTTGGCGATCGGTCAGCGACTGCGGAAAGGCGCTATAGGGGTCTGGCACCAGGTGTCCCCATACTTAGGAGGGATTGGGATCAGTTCGGCGGTGGTGTCATTCAACGTGGCGCTGTACTACAACTCCATAATCGCGTGGTGTCTGTTCTACTTCGCGCAGAGCTTCCAGGCTGAACTTCCTTGGTCTGAGTGCCCGAAGAAGTACTTCCCCAATGGATCGTATACCACTGAGCCGGAGTGTGCTGTAAGTGATGATTTTTATTATTGTTCACTACTTTATAGACCTGGCATAGTGTTAGTTTTGGACATCCATTTATCCTCGTAGAAGATCATTTAGTTATTTTTTAAAACAACTAAATGATCTTCTTTAGGTACAATTTATTAACCTTTCGATTTTGTCGCCAAAAATGTCATTTAAAGTTACAGAAATAGGTACGCTGTAAAAAATACGACGAGGGCATAACAATGTTATCGGAAGGGGTAGGCCGGTAAGGTAAGGTAGAAAAAGTAATCGCACACGGGATCCGTAATACGGAATGTTACAATTCAAACCAATTTGCAGTAACCCGTTTTACGGAGCGGCTGTTGTGTGCTGAATCGATATCAAGAGCACCGTATTGATGACATTATAGTTATTACAAAAAAGGAACTAGAGAATATAATTAGTATTTACCGATTTTACCATAAGTAAAAGTAGAAAGTTAATTGTTTGATATGATGTAATTAAACTGTTTACTAGTTTAAAATTATTATTAGTTATGGATTATATTTTTTTTTACATTTTCTGAGTCTTGGAATTACAAAACATTGAAACTCACAAACACCCTGATATATTTTATTTTAATAACACCTGACGTAGATATTCGGTAAATGATTTATAATGAATATCTGAAACTTTTCCAAAAATATTTGATAGCTAGATATTACTAAGGCTTGCATAGGTAGGTAATATGAATGGAAAGTTATACTTACCTACATTATCACGAAGAAAACTGCTCAAATTCCATAGGGTTACCACTGTTAGGCTGCTTTTCCACCAGAGATGCGCTATGCTACGTTGCTGCGGATGCGTTTGATATCCACCAATCATATTCACTGGTTTACATAGCACAGCACTGGTGGAAACGGATTCAACTAAGATGTGTTTTTTATATGTAAGGATGCGTGCTACGGCTGCGTGCTGTGGCTGCGTGCTATGGCTGCGTGCTGTGGATGCGTGCTATGGGTCGTTTTCCCTAGTATCGATACATCGCATAGCTCGAGCTGCGCATCTTCATAGCACAGACAGTGATAGGACACGCAATATATGTATATTGACTATCTATAATTTTCGACCTTATTGACATTTAAAATTTGGTTTGTTTTTTCTCACATTCTCGTTCGCTAACATTGCTCCTTCATTAAATCCGGTGTTTGCATAAATGACAATAAGGTGGAAAATCGCTTGAACCTGTTTTTTTTATTGCTTAACGATAGCAAGTTAAAAAAACAGATTCAAGCCATTTTCGACCTTATTGACATTTAAAATTTGGTTTGTTTTTTCTCACATTCTTGCATTATTCTCATTAAGCAAGTGATTGCCTTAAAGCAACTTTGAACACCACGAGCACATCTTCGTAGCGCAGCTACGCATCTTCATAGCACAGCTACCTTGTGACAGCACATCTTCGTAGCGCAGCTACGCATCTTCATAACACATCTTACCGCACAGCTACATAGCGTAGCATCAGTGGAAACGGTCACACAGTTTCGTAGCTCAGCTTTTACATCCTCGCAGCACAGCTACATAGCGCATCTCTGGTGGAAAAGCAGCCTTATACTTATGTATTATCACACCAGTAAGGGACACAGGGTAATGCATTATTATTGTTAAAAAGTGGGCCATTTAAAAAAAAAATGTGAAAACCAGCATGACAGATGTCAAAAATGACAGCAAGCTCTAAAGGGCTTTACGTAAGGCCTTAACATGGGCGTAAGTAACTTGTTTCGGCAACTTGAGTTATTGAATGTCAGGGAAGACCGCTGACCAAACATTCTGTTAGACCTATGAATTGACTGCTGTTGTAAAATTATCCCACGGGAACGTTATACAGGATTAAAGTATCCTATGCTGTGATAATTCAGGTTATAAATGATCTGACAATAGCTCATTTTAGGAAAAGTCTAAAAAAAACACAAAACAAACACACATTAGCAGATGAATTGCACAAAAATACATAAAATGGAGTAGTAATGAATTAGAGATTAAAGATAATTTTATCGAGAATCATAATATTATGATTTTGCTAAAATGACCGTTATAGAACTCCTGGGAAAACGATCGATTCAGGCTGGCTGTACAGTACAAGAATTATGACCACCGCATTCAACCCAAGTGTACTTTTAGTAAGTCATATAGAACATGAGTTTGTAGCATCCTACACACTCATGTGTGAAGTCGGTGGCAATATTCAATGACACAACAAAACAAAGCCACCGACTTCCGAAAGAAAAGTTATTTTAAACTTTTTTGTATTTGTTTTGAAGTCGGTACTTTTTTAAAAAAAGTTTTTATTTTACCCTTTTTATTAGTTTATTTATTACATATTCAACCCAAATTCTTGTAAAATACAAAATTTTCTTACATGTGCACTAATCTTGTAATCCGTCACAACATAAAAAAATCCATATCTCTAAAACTACTGAACCGATTTTGATGAAACTTGCAGTGTACCTTAAGTTGAACAAAACCTAGTACAACAAAAAAGAATTACTTAAATCGAACTTATAGTTCCGGAGATATGCGTGCACAAACATAAAAACATACATACATACACACTTATGAAATTTGGCACATTTGTTCAGACGCTGATATAGACTAACATATATGAAAACTGGGCAGTTCTGATAATATTACATACATACGGGTCGAATTGATAACCTCCTTTTTTTTTGAAGTCGGTAAAAAGTAAACTATAAACACGATGTTGTATAACTGCTAATTATCAAAATGTTAGAACTGTTTAATAAATACTTTTCTAAAAAAAATGTAACCACTTTCAAAAACAACCACAAAAAAAGAGTAAAATAACCTACAAAATAACATTTCTTTTGGAAGTCGGTGCCTTTGGTTTTTTTATTTTATTGTCTTTTTTTTGCCACCGACTTCCGAAAGAAAAGTTATTTTGTAGGTTTTTTTACCGTTTTTTATGGTTGTTTTTGAAGGCGGTTACATTATTTTTGAAAAAGTTTTTATTTTCCCACGTTTTTATACACTCACTTTTTTACTCTTTTTAGTTTCAATATTCAACCCAAATTCTTGTCAAATATAACATGTGCACTAGAATTTTGTAATCCATAACACCGGTAACATCGCTCATGTACACAATAAGCTAATAAAATTCCCTATCTCAAAAACTACTAAACCGATTTTGATGAAACTTGCAATATTCCCTAAGTTAAATGATACCTAGTACAACAAAAAAAGAATTACTTAAATCGGACTTGTAGTTCCGGAGATATGCGAACTCAAACTTAATCAGTCGATGCCTACTCCTTACTGTTAAGGAGTTGCACCTTCCATCATCAGCTCAGGTACATGAGATGATGATTACCATACGCAAATACTTACATTACTTCATAAGATTTGCGAAAAACGATGTGTGGGCCTATAAAATTCGAGGGTTGCCCTCGATTTCTCCAGGATCCAATCATCAGATCCTGACTTGGTGACTATGGGACCACCTCAGAATTTTGAAAATCGGTCCACAATTGGCGGAGTAATCGCGATAACCTCCTCCTTTTTGAAGTCGGTTAAAAATACCTACTGATGAACGACGAAAATTCACTTTCACCTGGATATCAAATCTGACGGGGCCTCCTTAGAGGGCCAAAGCCTGTCGGGGTCGCGGGACCTATCTCCTAGAAGGACACCGTGGATTTTAGTCAGTACGAGTCTGACAGTCCCTCCCGCCCTGCCCAGGGTTGGGCGGACTCATTTGATGGTTTTACCACGATGAAAAAAACCTGGGTATCAAACCCCAGCAATTTGTAATGACCAATAAACATCATTATGTAAACTAGCTTTTGATCGCGGCTTCGCTCGTTTAATACCCTCTATAAGCCCTATAACCATCTCTAAGGACCTATCTATCAGTGTACATAAAATCATCAATATTGTAAAGATTTTTTCGGAGGGAAAAATTTGACAACGAGCGGGACTCAAACCTGCGTCTTTCTGGATAAGTACTCCAAACACTTAACCAACTCAGCTATCGCAGCCTCACAAGAGAGGTCGTAGCTTTCATATCCAAGAGTTTTGACGTGAAAATGTAACATACAGTTTTTTTTTTTGGTGGCAAAATCATCAAATGAGTCCTCCCGCCCTGGGTGGGGCGGAAGGGACTGTCAGACTCTTACTGACTAAAATCCACCCGTGTTCCTTCGGATGCCCTTTACGTTCCGAAACATTAAGAAAAATCCGTGACCCCAGCAGGCATTTGGCCCCATAAGGGGCCCCGTCGGTGACGCGTGATACACGACGCGCCACCGACGGCTTGGTCCTTAGTCGGACGGCGAGCTTACCCATTACTCACCGTCCGCAAGCCCTGCTATTCAGAGGGACACGCGTTGGAGCGTCCACCCGACAGGCTATTCGCATACGGGCAAAGGGACCCCTTAGGCACATAGTGCCTAAGGAAGAGTTTTTGCCCGCATCCCAGGGTGCACCGGCCCGAAAAACTGGTCTTCCCCCCGGACGTATCCGAGAGGGAACTCCAGTCCACGGGCGCACGTGGAGGTTTCCTGTCTTAGCACCCCGAACATACAGACTTACACATTTTTGCATTTTATTATTTTAAATAACGTTGTCCCACTCTAGGAATTGCTCCTGTATCGTGGGTGCGTTTACAAACATAGAAACACACAAACACTCAGACCCGGAACAACTACTTGTAGGTCATACAAATATTTGTTCCGTGCGGGGATCGAACCAGCGACACGCTGCACAGAAGTTGATGCCAGCCACCGTGCCGTCAAGAATCAGTCATGCAATCAAAATGGATCCCGCTCAATCTCCTTTGAAAGCTCTATCAATAACCAAAAAAGTAATTTTCTTGAACCCACAAGGAATTTATGGAACGAAACGAAATTAAACCGTGTTATTGAGGATTATTTATCTATCTGCGAGAGAAGATTACTTTAATTTAGATGTTTAATTCCAGGTCTTAGTAATCATAAAATTTATTTACGAATAAAATCCGAGTATCCGAGTATCTTTAAGATCGGATATTAGGACGGATGGATGTTTTTAATTGGCTGAAAGTATTTATTTTGATGAAATTTGGCATAGAAATGAATTTTAGTCTGGCATAACACATTAGGACTTGGACAGATTAGTATGTCATAAACTGGATTAACACTACAGGACATCGATATAACTTTGAAGCCATGTCAGAGACCTGTGGAGTTTCTAGAGGCGGCTTAATTAACTAATCTCTCTCTGATACCAGAAGACGGTCACATTTTTACAACAAGTAAAAGGAAATGTACGCAAATATGCCTAAAAACGACAAAAGGAGGCTTTAGCATGCCGCGGAAGACACCCACAGTAATGGGTGACTCGCCGTTCGATCATGAAAATGCCTGGGTCGACGGCGCGTCGTGTCCCATGTGCGCCTCAGAGAGCTGTCAGCACCTGAAGGGGCCAAAGCCTGCCGGGGTCGCGGGACTGTGTTATCAGGTTACCGTGACCCTGAAACGTAAAGGGCTATTGAAGGAACACCGTTGATTTTAGTCAGTACGAGTCTGACAGTCGCCCGTCGCGCCCTGGACGGGAGGACTCATTTGATGTTTTTTCTCTAGTTTATCAAAGAGGAACTAATTTTTTCCATCTAATTAACGGCAAAATTCCCGTTTACTCTAAGTCACAAAAACATGAAAAGTCATGCTAAGGCCTCGGTAGCAACAAGATCCATTTATTTCATTTTACATCACTTCTTTAAATGTCAAGTGGCATTACATTTATTTTCACCTTTTTTACGACAAACCCATTCTAAAACGCCCAAGAATACTTTTCACAGACAGACGAGTATTTTATTACCTGAATTATATAAAAAAGAAAACGTTTTCACCGCGTTTTTATGAACTTCTCGTTGTCCATAGCGTTTCAGTAAAGTGAGTGGAAAAATATTTTTTATAGCGTAAGTGCCTTTAAGAGATAGGCCCAGATATTTTTAACCGACTTCAAAAAAAGGAGGAGGTTATCAATTCGACTGTATTTTTTTTTGCAGGTGTTGAATATTATATAATAATATATTCCACAACTATCACACAACGCCATCTAGTCCCAAGCTAAGCAGAGCTTGCGTTATGGGTACTAGACAACTGATAAACATACTGATATATTTCTAAATACATAAATATTATAGATACATCACACCCAGACACAGAACAAATGATCGTGCTCATCATACAAACATTTGTCCTGGGTGGAAATCGAACCCACGACCTCCGGCATAGCAGTCAGGGTCACTAACCACTAGATCAACAAGCCTGTCAAGTCAATGAATTCAATGTCGAAGTCTCGATATCAGCAAGTATTATTTATTTCAGTACAAACAATATTTCATTGCTTAGGTATTTCTTTGATATATAAATAGTAATGATTTCTACTTCAATTTAGAAGAAAAAATTGAACCTGCGACCTTCAGATTCAGTACATCCGATGCTCTTACCAACCAAGCCACCGTCGTCATCAACGTCACCGTAATACGTTAGAAATGGCTTGAAGAATTCAACGCTTGTAAGAAAGAACCTTGATGGATTGGTTCAAATCCCGCTCTTAGCCGTAATTTTTCTTTCCACAACTATCCTTTGGAATTATTGGGACAATAGAGTCAAATAACCAATTTATTATGTAACTACACACATCAAAAGTGTCTAGGGATCAACATATATTTTTGCAATAACTTTTCTCCTGATTGATATTAATTAAAATTTTCTTTAAGGATTCATCAAATAAAGTGTTTTCGTTTGTCACAGTAACGATAAACCAAGTCACCTTTGCATTAATAAAGAAATTTGCCATTTTCCTAATAAAGGGATTTTTGACATTTGAACCACTAACACAAAAGTTCGAAAAAAAGACTGAAATAACAGTTTTCTTTAAAATTTTATTGGGTAACTTAAACAATTAATAATCCGTGTTTCTACCGCGAACACTAACAACACAAGAACATCGGTTTGGCATACTCAAAATGAGTTCATCCAAATCACGCTGTGGAATGGCCGCCCATGTTCGTTGCAACAACAAAAAAAGGTCTTCTTGCGACTGGATACCCTCCATATTCGGCAGAGCTCTTCTCTGTAGCATATCCCATGCATGCTCAATCGGATTCAAGTCTGGCGACTGAGCAGGCCAGGGCAGGACATTGATGTTAGCTGCGGCGAGAGTCTGTCTTACAACTCTTGCGGTGTGCGGTCGTGCATTATCATGCATTAACTGAAATAAGGGACCGATTTGCACTTGTAGAGGAACGATGACGTCTGATACAATCGTCTCAGCATAAATTTGAGCGTTGAGGTTGCCTCTGATCCAAATCAACTCAGTTCTTCCGCCGATCCAAATACCCGCCCATACCATGATGGTTCCACCACTATAAGGATGGACTTCCTGGCAGGATTTTAATCGCTGTTGGCGTCCAGGGGTTCTCCAGTGTCGTATACGTCTTGTATCCGGTCTCATACCGAAACGAGACTCATCAGAAAAGCACACGAAACGCCATTGTTCTTCTGCCCAATTTCTGTGTTCAAGAGCCCATGTATCGGTCTTGTCTCCGTGTGGTGCAGCGATACCGTCCTCCATGGCGCTCAGCCACGGTACCAGTGCTTCGGTAACGTGTCCAAAGTCGACTGATAACACTCTGACTTGTATTCAGAGCTAAAGCCACAGTACGTTGCCGGGAACCAGCTTCTATCATTCCCACGGCTCTGAGCATTTCTTCCCTGCTTAAATGACGTCGCCGCTCCATAATAACGTTGGTTTTAATCAGTAGTAGGGAAACAGTAGCACTAATAATGTCTTCAATGCGTTGTATGTTTTTATAGGGAAAATACTGACAGCTGATTTTCATCTTTTACTCGAATTTGATTCACAGTTCCTGATTCAAATTATGAAATGCACCAAAAAGGATCCATATAAATTTATAAAATCATAAATTTATTACAAAGCCACATCTCAATCTCAAGAAATCCGCATAAAAATGCTTGATCCCTAGACACTTTTGATGTGTGTAGATTTTGCCCAGCGGCTCCGCTCGCTTATCCCCCCCTCTTTTAGCTTACTACTCTGTGGTTTCACCCGCTACTCGGCTCCTTTTAGCGTCCTTTTAGCGTGATGTTATACAGGGTGTAAGAGACATCGACGCACAAACCATGGGTTCAGGACATGATTCTGGACCCCCACCGTGTTGGAATTTTTCGTCGTAACTTATAGCCTTCCTCTATAAATGGACTATTGCAACACAAAAATAATTATTCAAATCAAACCGTTAGTTCGTGAGATAACTGTGTTCAACCAAACAATTTTTTCAGCTTTATGATATAGTATAGAAAGCGAACGGAATCACAGTCGGCCAAGCTTTGGTTACAAGAAAATAATTATCTCAGTATGAAGAGGAAAAGCTTAATAAAATTAATCTAGTATGATATTGATTTAGAGGGCCAAAGCCTGCCGGGATCGCGGGACTAAACAGCTATCGTGACCCCGGAACGTAAAGGGCTATTGAAGGACACCGTGGATTAGTGGAGTAGTCAGTACAAGTCTAACAGTCCCTCCTGCCCTGCCTTGGATGGGAGGACTCATTTGATAATTGTACGAAACTAAAAAAAATATGAAGGGAAAAGCTCAATAAATAATTAATCTAGTATGATATTGAAACTCGAAGGTCCACTCGGTATTCAGTGTCAGGTATGTTAATGTAACCTTTTTATAAATGTCACAAAAGGGTTGTTGGGTCGTTCAGGTTAAATGTATTCCGATGAACGTTAGGGGATGAATTATTAGAACCTCTTTTATTTAAAAGGGTTTGTATGGGAGGTTAGCAGTATCGGATGTATGATATTGATATTTTCATAGAGTAACAAAGATATAAAGTCTATGGTATCATTTAATTTTAGAATGTAACAAAACCAGAAATAAATGACTGCTAGGCGCCCATTACACGGTAGGTTTTGCCATGGCAAAACCATCAATCATGAATGATGGTTGAATGATGGAATTTTTATCGCCTACAATTTTCGTCATTCAAACGTCAATCAACGCATTAGACGATAGGTTTTCCGTCAGTCAAAATCTCTGCCATGGTTTTGCCATGGCAAAACATACCGTGTAATGGGCGCCTAACATGAAAGCTAGCCGTGAGCGTGCGCAGCTAGCGTTTAAAAAAAGTTTTCTTTTTTATATAATTCAGTTACTAGCCAGTGGCTTCGACCGCTTCAGCTTGAAAGTTATCTCACAGGAAGATAAAATATGGACAAAAACTATCCTATGTGTTTATCTACGCAATATCTCTGTACCAAATGTCATTCAAATTCGTTCAGTAGAGTTAGTATTCGTTAAGAGTACAACTCGTAAGTCGGGGTTGTTACTGGGTGACAACTGCTCTCACAATGAATATAAGACCGAAATGAATGGCGTCGCTTGATTGTGAAAGTCGACCGGGAAATGATGAAGTCAAAGAATAAGAAGAACTTTTAAATTATTACCGAGACGCGAATAGCATAATTATAACTTTCAACTTCGATCAGTGTCTTTTAATACTTGTTTTAAAGTTTATTCTGGGTTGAGCTCGTCTGAGTCGGAAACTGCAATGTTATTACTCCGTGTTAGTTGAATATTATCCTACGGCGAAGTTATAGCGGGATAAAAATTATCCTATGTGTTGTCCAGGTTGTAAATTATGTGTGTACTAAATTTTATAAAAATCTGTTCTGTAGTGTTTGTGTGTTAGAGTAATTTAAAAGAACCTTGGATCCATTCATCCTCATAAAAAATATTTGTTTTTAGTTAGATTAACTATCTCTTTAACAATATTCATCAAAATTTGGTGCAGCGGAAAATGAAAAAGCGCTACTTTTGTACGAATGATGAACTAATCAACCGACTTCATAAAAAGGAGAAGGTTCTCAATTCGACTGTAATTTTTTTTCTATTCGTCGATTTAACCCCGAAGTCATGGGGACTTTGACGTATTTGATGATTTATTTATATCTAAAAAACATGAAAAGTCGTACCTAGTACATTTAATAAATAACACATTTGTTCCCGGTCCAGTTAGCAAACAAATATCATAAAATCGATAGACCTCAAACATCGGTGACGCTCGTAACCGTTGCTCCCTTATACAATAAGGAAACATTCTCATAAATCAAGGGTTATATAATATAAGCGGGATATACGAGTATGTAAATAAGGCCCAACATAACTCCGTTGACCTTGATCGTATGGGTGTTCTCATTTCAATATTTATTGTTCCGAATTGTAACCTCGATACTTTTTTTTTCTGGGTGGCAAAATCATCAAATGAGTCCTTCCGCCCTGGGTGGGGCGGAAGGGACTGTCAGACTCTTACTGACTAAAATCCACCCGTGTTCCTTCGGATGCCCTTTACGTTCCGGGGCCACGGTATCCCAAAAATCCGCGACCCCAGCAGGCATTTGGCCCCATAAGGGGCCCCGTCGGTGACGCGTGAAACACGACGCGCCACCTACCCGGGCTTGGTCCTTGGTCGGACGGCGAGCATACCCATTACTCACCGTCCGCAAGCCCGCTCCACCGCTGTGCCCTCTGCTATTCAGAGGGACACGCGTTGGAACGTCCACACGACAGGCTATTCGCATACGGGCAAAGAGACCCCTTAGGCACAGTGCCTAGGGAAGAGTTTTTGCCCGCATCCCAGGGCGCACCGGCCCGAAAAACTGGTCTTCCCCCCGGACGTATCCGAGAGGGAACTCCAGTCCACGGACGCACGTGGAGGTTTCCTGTCTTAGCACCCCTAACCGCGATACTTTGCGCAGCAGTCGATTACTTAGCCGCTCTGCCAACCGTATTGTAGACTTTGCTTTGGGTCGGGTCCCTGTGTAACCAGATGCAGTTGAAACACCAATATTTTACATAGAGCCATTGTCTATCTGACCTCCACAACCCAGTTACTGGGCATCAGTACCTACAAAAATTTATCAACCGTTCAGAAATTTTAATAACCAAATAACCCATTTATTTAACAAAACTGCGCCTGGAAATGTATCTAAATTAAAACTGTAAAGTTTACCGATTTGGATCATTAGTACAAAACTTGTTAATGACCATTCGATGCTAATTATTCTCAGTTTGTAATAACTTTGTTTAACTTCAGAATTATTATTGTATACCTACAAGAATCAGGATAAATCTTCAAAAGTTTTTTTGAACTTTTTTAAAATTAAAAGATGAAAGCTTACATTTTTTTTTGTTTATAAACTATGAGTCAGTATTTCGATAAAGGTAAAATTAACTTTAAATAGTAATGACTGTACTAAACTACAGCGTAGGCGTCTACGCCGTCTATACTACGCCGTAGCATTGGTCGCCTACGCCATAGCAGCGGCCGCCTACGCCGTAGCAGCGGTCGCCTATGCCGTAGCATCAGCAGAATTTGCGGGCGTAGCGTGTAGGCGTTGCGTAGGCGAACGTAAACTGGTTAAGTTCAAGCATAATTTATTTCACTGAATATGCTATTTGAAGTGAACTGGTATTGTTTGTTAATGAAACAATTTTTCAGTGCACTGGGCTTTTATGGAAATATTTACGATTCTATGTACGATATATATTATTTTAAGCTTATTGTTTGTAACTTCAAAACCCACCCTGTTTCTTCAAGTACCGTTTGCGTTCCAGGGCCGAGATAGATACGTAAGAAATATTCCCGCAGCACTAGAAATTTGTTTGTAACTTAAGTTACATATAAGTGAAAGTTTCGGTGTTCTCAAAGTTTAGACTAAGTAATAACAGTTGTACGGGTGGATCTCCAAGTGTAAGCAATACTTGCCGAGGTCTTACTACGAGGTTTTACTACATGCTCACTAGCTCTGTACTGCTATTAAACACTGTTTTAAACTTTCACGGTTTGTCTCTAAATTTAAAATGTCACTTACGGGATATCTTCCGTGATTATATTTTTGTTTGAGTTCCCGATATTTCGACGCTGTTGCAAGCGCCATGATCGCGGGTTGACTCAGAGTCAACCCGCGATCATGGCGCTTGCAACAGCGTCGAAATATCTGTACTGCTATTATCTAAAAAACAGTATAAAACGTATAAAAATGTAAACATATCAACAATAGCTTGTTTTATGGATGTTTCCGACAGGAAAACGTTTGCAAACTGATAAAATTCACATTTCTTCACTACTGGGAGAGCTCTGTACTAAAAGTGATATAAAAAGGGTCACTTAACACTTTACATACGAATATCAACCTTAGATTCATAGGAACAAGGTTGATTTCGGAAAAAAACTGTTGGGAAAAAATATTTTGTCGAACTGAATTGAGTTCCGTATTTTTGAAAGCAATTTTAAAAGGATGATGTTAATGGCTTTCGCAAAAAATGGTTCTATATTTTTTACTAGCTTTTGTGTTTGAGTTCGCCCGCTTTATTTTTTTGAAGTTGACAGTCGAGTACCGTAATTAAATATGTATGTAAATAATAGTAGATTTAGAAAACAGTAATATCTGTTACACACTTCCGGTGCTGCTTACACCAACTCGGTGTAAAGTACAACATCATCAATAATTTTCATTATACAGTTTATTAAGTGATTCAATGTAGTATTTAGGTTTTTGTAGATAAAAGTCGATGCGTCGGGTATTTGAATTCGGTTGTTCGGTAACTGTCAAGTGGAAAAAGCTCATGTTATAGAAGACTCTAAATAAAAATCTGTACAAATGAATCTATAATTTATCATTAAAAACAACACATTCTACATATCCGATCCTTTCCATAACTTCCTTGAATTACCCTCATTTGTTTCGGTGTCGGCGCCCTACCTCCCCTTTTCACAATCAGAAGCCCTGACATGACTTTTCCCGTTTTTGTGGCGAGAAGTAAACTGGAACTTTGACGTAACGACGCGCGACGTTACACTAGAAGCGCTTTTTCAATTTTGGATACAATAAATTACGTAGTAAATACAATACAGAAATCTTGTGACAAGGTCTCAGTTCAGTAATTTGCCGATCCCTGCCATCATTTCCACAAATTACACTCATTTATTTTCGTCCTACTTACAATCAGAAATGCTCATTCCTTTAATAAGACCCTATCACGGAGATGAAAGGGCCCGCATGACGTCACAGACCTCAAAGATGACCCATATCACCCCCTCTTTGGCGCTGGCGAAGAGAAGCCGACGTTTTAGGGTTGCCTATTGACTTTCCAACTGCAAAAAGTTTTGTTTGCGAGTACAGAGTTATTGTAATACTTTTAATTAAGTTTTTTTGGGGTCTCGTGCAAAAAGATTTGTTTTTTGGCATTTGATTCTCATTTTTTTTACTTTTTATAGTCATATTGCGCTCCACTTCTAGGCAAAGGCCTCTTCATACTCCTTTGAAACCTTTTTTGTGTGATTTCTGACTGTGCTTTCATTTTACATGAATCGATGGCCCATTTAACATCCACTACCCAGTAACTGAGTCATACGAAACCCCTTGTTATGACCCCTTTTTTCTGACTGATGACGCGATGCGACGCAATTCGACCGATTTCAACTACAAGTGAAAATCATCCTTACCACTACGACATATGACATAAAACGTGCGGTTATCTAAGGGTACATGAAAAACAAAACACGCTCGCCACGACGACGGTCAGTCGAATTGCATCATTATATCGTAGTAGCAGGACGATTTTCATTTTTAGGGTTCCGTAGCCAAATGGCAAAAACGGAACCCTTATAGATTCGTCATGTCTGTCTGTCTGTCTGTCCGTCCGTATGTCACAGCCACTTTTTGTCGAAAGTATAAGAGCTATCCGGTTGAAACTTTGTAGGTAGATGTATTATGTGAACCGCATTAGGATTTTTACACAAAAATAAAAACAAAACAAATTTTGGGGGTACCCCCCATACTTAGAACTGAAACTCAAAAAATTTTTTTTCGCCACACCCATTCGTGTGGGGTATCTATGAATAGGTCTTTAAAATGATATTGAGGTCACTAATATCATTTTTTACTAAACTGAATAGTTGCGCGAGAGACACTTCCAAAGTGGTAAAATGTGTATCCTCCCCCTGTAACTTCTAAAATAAGAGAATGATAAAGCTAAAAAAAATATAATGTAGACCTTTACAAAAACTTCCAACGAAAATTGGTTTGGATGAGATACAGTTAGCAGTTTTTGAGATATAGAACATTTTCAAAAACCGCAAATATAACTTTGCCCTTCATACAAAGACTATGAAAACAAAGTTAATATTATTATATCCCTAATCTATGCTTGCTACTACGGAACCCTTCATGGGCGAGTCCAACTCGCACTTGGCCGGTTTTTTTTTAATTAGTAAAAATGATAGCAGAGACCAACGGCTTCGCGTGCTTTAAGAGAAAACATGTACGAGTATTTTGTGTTTTCAGAAAGCATTATAGTACCATTACCATTTTCATAAACCGTCCTAACTGTTCTAAGCTTCTAAATTGTGCATAAATGGAACACCGGATTAGAACGTTGTATAATCTGTGGAGTGATTGCGTAACACACTCACGATCCAAATCCATTTAGTCAAATATTGTACACGAGAAAGAGAGATATAAACGAGTATATTGCTAAACTACTTTTGATAGATTTTGGTACAAAGAATGTGACCCTTTTTTTCGTGGTAAAATCATCAAATGAGTCCTCCCAGGGGGTGGCGGCCTGTCAGACTTGTACTGACTAAAATTCTCGATGATCCTTCAATAGCCCTTTACGTTCTAGGGTCTCGGTTACCTGACGACAATCCGGCGACCCCAAGAAAGAATGGGACCCTGGTCAGTTAAGCACTACTTCTTTCTGCATAATATTTGAACGGATGAATGATGTTTGTATAAAACTTAATGTTGTGAACAAAACTACTGTCAAAACCTTATTTAACACTATTTGCTGATTTAATCCTTACTATAATTTTATACAATATGTATGCGAACCTTCGTGGAAGCCAACAACGGCAAGATAAAAAAAGGTTATACTTATGTTATCTATACTTTTTTATAATGTTGTAAATACGAAAGATATTGTGTTTTTTATATTTCTGTTTTTTTTTTGTTATGAGTAAGGTTTCAAAATTCTTTGAGTGACATAGGCTGTTAGGGACGACCTCAGAACAATAACTAAAGCATAGAAGGCGCTCTACGACATTTGAAGCGTACGCTGTCATAGACAAAAGAGTATTAGCTAGTGATGTGACTATGCATTAAATAAATACCGATATCGACTTCTTAGTTTATGGTATCGCTCCATTGGTCGCGGGACTTATCTCATTACCTTGACCCCGGAACATAAAGGGCTATTGAAGGACACCGTGGATTTTAGTCAGTACGAGTCTGACAGTCCCTCCCGCCCTGCCCGGGGTGGGAGGACTCATTTGATGATTTTACCAGGCTAAAAAAAATGGTATCGCTCCATGGCAATAAATCTAAATATGCTAAGGTGAAATAAAGAACTCGCTTCTGTCTGACCAACATATTTATTTATAAACAGCATAAATTATTAAAAAATTGAAATTTCCAAGAAAACGCTTAAATAATATTAAAAGAGCGATTGGCCCTGAACGATTCCCAGTTGTTACGTGTAATAGCGTTGATCCATTTTTGCCTCATATCAACATCGGCCGGAAATCTGAAAGTGACAAAAAAATATATAGCCACACATGAATTTAAATTATTACACCATGAGCCACACGGATTTTTGACACTATCATTTCATTACTCATACGTACGATTCGCACACAAGACCGTAGGTTTTTATTTAACTCTTAAATATTTAATCCTTCCCAAAACTACGTGTAAAGAAAAATAATGTAATGATTTAGATGACGCTAGTTTATCGATATTGTATCGATAGTTTGTTTTTGCAAGCACTATTGCAAAAATTTATATGCCGATTTAAAATTTGTAATTTCCATATAATCGAACTATTTAATTGCATAAAATATTGATTTCAAAACACTACCGTGTAAACTTAGCTCAAATAATTTGAAATAATGCCAAAATAACATAAAATGAGAATGAAAAACTGACAAAATGACCATATTTGATTACTTACCGATGGGAGCTTATGATTTCCGCATCATTTTCTTTGCGGGATGAATGAGATTTACATCCCACTATAATGCAGGACATTATTTAATCTTTAAGCTTTGCGATTTACACTAAATCACTGTTATTTTTGTACTATTTTTACAAAAATGCGTAAAACCAACGAATCACTTCAACTGGCCTGCGCCCATAAGCATTATACGAAAAAATGCGATGAACAAAGTCATAGATAAAAACCTGAGACGTTAAGTAGCTTTTAAACTCAGTACTATAAAGGTAGCCAAGGTATCCAAATTGACGTTTACGTTGTGACGATTTGCATTTTGAGCAACCTACATCTGTCTCTCTCTACTGCTGTTATGAGTGCATTAGAAAACAGAGACGACTATATTGGTTAAATTTAGCTTCCTTCTATGCTTTAGTTATTGTTCTGAGCTCTCTACATAACACCTTCCTCATCACAAGGGACCTTCGTTTAGGAGGTAAAATAAAAACCTTTTGAAAACTAAGCTAATGCAAGAGCTAGCGAAGCCTGTTCGAATTTTTTTGCACCTTTCCATAAACAATAAAAAAGGTTTTTTTTTTTCGTTTATTCAGACCATAAAGGGATTTAGAGAAAACTCTATAAACTTTTACAGAACTTACTAAGCTTCTAAAAAAGATCGTTATATATTTCAGGCCTATGTTCAGCAGTGGACGTTTTCCGGCTGATGATGATGATGATATATTTACATCTCTTTCTCATTGTTTTGTACATTATACATTGAGGCAGTCCCAGTAAGATTCGAAATTACTTGTTTTGGGACTGTCTTGTATCTTCCCATAATAATATTATGAAGTTAATTTAAAAAAATCTAAAAACCCACGTTTTTAAATGTCCTAAAAATAAGAAAATAACCCTACGGGGCTGAGAGAGGGGCCACTCAAAACGTGGGGGCGTATATTATTTAAGGGATTATTTATGGGATATATTTACATGACGTGTATAGATCGTGGGTGTAACTTGTAAAGATACGCCCCCACGTTTTGAGTGGCCCCTCTCTCAGCCCCGTAGGGTTATTTTCTTATTTTTAGGACATTTAAAAACGTGGGTTTTTAGATTTTTTTAAATCTATTAATTATTTTATTTTATTATTTTTATTTTTGTTCATCGGGTTTGAAGCTACCCTGAAAATTTCAGCCTGCTAGCTTATCGGGAAGTGGCTCAAAGCCTGTCCGCCATCTTGGACGTCCGCCATATTGGATTTAAGTCACGTGACTATTTTTTCGTACACCTGACAGCAAACCCTTTCATTTGATATCCACATCATAGGGGTGCATTTCAAATAGGCTGTCTGCCATCTTGGACGTCCGCCATATTGGATTTAAGTCACGTGACTATTTTTTTCATATTCCTGACAGCAAACCCTTTCATTTGATACCCATATCATGGGGGTGGATTTCAAACAGCCAGGCCACCATCTTGGGGAGGCCGCCATATTGCATTCGTTATGACGTTTCTTAGCTAGTCATGTATTGTCATCAGAACTCAGAGTGTGTGCAAAATTTCAGCTTGCTAGCTTATCGGGAAGTGCCTCAAAATTGAGTTGCAAAAGTCCAACCGGAACGACAAACAAACAAACATACAAACAAACAAACAAACAAGAATTGTGAGTGTATAAAAACGTGGGAAAAATGGTGAGGCCAATATAACTATATGCCGATAATGCATTCACGGTGAAGCGAACTAGAAATTTTAAGGATCTAGCTCGGGTTGGTTTTTTGGTTTCTTTGTAGTGTAGGCACAGATTTCGGAGTTTTTGTTGCAAAATTTATTTTCGTTCGGTTTATGTTGCCCTCTAGACGTGAAGATACTTTTAGCCAGTCAATGTTTGGCCTATAACATTGATGAAAATTATGAGATTTTTTTAAATTCAATGTTTAGAGTTCTGTTTGTTTGGTTCTAGCCATGTTGATAGGACTTAACTACTTTACTACGATGTTGAGTAAACCAAGTAGCTCCATGATAGATTATAATGTAACTACATTATGAAAAGCGCAGGGCCCATAACACTTCCCTGAGGCACACCAAAGTCAACCGAGTTAGAGTGGTTCCCAAAATTATAGGCAGATTATGAACTATTTAATGAGCGTTGAGTAAACGAAGGTACTCACGTCTTGGGGAGCACGCCCCCAGCCAGCAGGCAGCACATTACTATCAGCTGGAACATGTCGGACGCGGAGGCTGCAGTGCCAGCTCGCGCGCCAGTACTCTTACTTATTGTGCGCTGGAGTGACGCGGGGTGGCGACGTCCTGCGAGCCACTCATGACGACACTCACCTGGCTCTCGACTGGAGAGCTCGATGGATCACGTTGAGCCCCGCATGTGAACCACTTACTGCCACTTACCCGCTATCGGGAGACTTCAGTCTTGTGAATTATTGAAGTTTCCTTGTACTGATAATTGTCTGTGGCTTCGAGTTGAAATGTGACGATTTTGCTATAATAAGAGTTGTTTTCATAGTTCAAGTGACCTGTGCTTGATCGCACTTGTCTTGGTACTATGTATGTGGAAAAAGGAAAGGATAGTATGTTTGTATGTTGGTTTAAATAACTAAAGAAAACTCTTGTAACAATTTCCTATCGTTTATTGTAAAATATCAAAGTTTTGGTAGCATCATCACAGTAATTGCTATTTACACGCGCTTTGTTTGAAAGTGTTTATTTTAAAGATAATTATGTAACGTGTAGCACTAAGTTTAACACTCAACTATGTAGAAGTATGAATGTCAGCGAGCGCCGACTGCGTGCTCACTGGCCGGTCGGGGGCTCGTCCGTGAACTCGTCGCAGCGGTCCTCCAGCTCATACTGAAACAAAACATAATGTTGTGAGGGGCACGTTTCTCAACTAGGACTGCTCCCGTTATCGAATAACACTCGTACAGACTCATCTCACGAAACTACTCCAGACATGCAGACACTTTCGAATACTGCATACGGAGAGAGCGCGGGGGACACAGATACAGGACGTGGGGACACACTGAGCAGTGTCAACATGTCCCTCGGTGTGTGAGGTGAGTGTACGTGAGTGTGGTCCTAGTTACCTCGTCGAGCTGCAGGCACTTGCCCCACTCGGCCAGCGTGATGCGGTGGTCGTCGTCCTCGTCACAGCGGTCCAGGAAGGGCGCGATGCAGTGCTCCAGGGCCGTCAGTGGCGCGCGGATCGGGAACAGCTCGTGCCGGGACACGAACCTGCACCATATACACTTATGAGTTCAATCGGGCACAAATCTACCCACATAATATTTTTCCATAAGTATACGTATACCTACATATCAACGAAGAGCTACCATCATACGCACACTGACTGACAGGTTTATACTATAAAACTAAGTTCGATGCAATCAGGTATTTAAAACCCATTGCATTAATTGAAATATCGAACAATATAATATTGCAAGTACGTATGTACAGACGCTAGCAGATCAACCTATCCGAATCTGTCAAATTTTACCAATCGAACATTAAATGTTAATTATTGTAATAAGGTTGAAAATCTATTAAATAAATTTGACAGATTTCAGATGCGTCTGTGCAACGAACTTAAATGAGTGCTATTTAACGGATCATGTAAATCAGTCTAAACAAAATTATTAAGCTGTCAGGATGGATATGTCATCATATCGCAGGATCTAATTAATACTACATCATAGCACGATGTGGACTATGGTGTGTACTGATGTTAACACTGGTGGTTTTGTAGCTTCAGGTAATATTGACCGTCCATCAGACATGGTCGGGAGGGGGCCGGAGCTTAAAACCAAAAGCCGGACAAACCAGTCACTATAACCGGAGGGTGAAAAGACCTTTAATTTTTTGGTCTTAGTATATCCCGATCAATTGTTATAAGCTAAAGCAAGGTTCGGTTCAACTAAACAAGGTTTCCCTGGCCGTGGCTCGCCGCTTGCGAGCTCGTCTAGTGCTTGTCCGCTAGATTGCGCTAGGCTTTCGCCGATACGGGTGGAGAGGTGGCCAAGAATGTACAAATATAAAATGAAACTGAATTTAAAAAGCCGGACGCGGTCTAATTTGGACGGACACGTAACCAAAAAGCTTGAATGTGTCGGGGAATATCCCGACGCCTGGCAGCGATAGTCGGGAGAGTTCGACGGTGTTGATACCTGTCATTGTCGTGCGCGTCGAGGTCGCACCACTTCCAGATGGCGGCGTTGGTCCAGCGGCGCGTGAGGTTGGACTCGGCCTCGCGCTCCATCTTCAGGTAGTGAGAGGTGAGCTCGCGGCGCTCCGCCATGTCACGCATGATGTTGAACAGCCAGTCACGCATGCGACGCGGGAAGTCCAACATCTCGTTTTCGCTGCATTCCTGATAATACAGAAAATAGAACAAAATATAGTACGGAAACATTGTCATCAAGCGCTACAGAAATTATATACCGCTTCGTGAGATCTTTCAGATCAAACTCTGTGGAGTGTTGAGCACTGCATTGTGTAATAAGGTGGTTGTTGTTTTATGAAGGGATGTAATACGCACCGGCATCTCGCGGCACGTGCCGTAGTACTCGATCTGCACGTGGTGGTACTGCGGGCCGCGGCACAGCTCGGAGCCGTCCAGGCACAGGCAGCGCTGCTGGTACACCTCGCAGTCCGACGACCAGGTCTCGTTGTGGTTGGTGCACACCTGGAGACAAACACATTATTACAATGTACCAAGTAACTGTAGCCACATGCCACGCACATGCCACACACCTTTGTTACTAGTTTTTACGCTTCTACTAGAACTCTGCCATTGGTAGTATTAGTACCTAGTGGTCACAGACAGATCTCAAAGGTATCTCGGGGGTTACGCAAAAATAAAGGATTAGGAAAGGAGTCCACCTCCTTCCATTTTCTGCGATGTGTCTTTGTAGTGACATTGTATTTTCCCACATGGTAGAATATCCGGCAAAATGAATCACGTTTGCTTTTTTGATTGCAAAAGTATATTATCTATTTATCAGCATGATTGACATTAATAGCCACAATCAGATAATGATCTAATTAATTAATCGTCATTGCTATCACGCTATCGTGTAGTGTAGAAATAACCATAATACGATTGGGAATAACAAAAATACATTGCGGATCTATTTACAGCGGATCTAGATTTGCAATCAAATCGCATTATACCTAATATTTTAATGTCTCGTACAAAATCACAATCTACGTATTACACGTAACTTTGCTCCGACGTCTAGCAGTTCACCAATACTGGTTATTGTGTCATCAATCATCATTGGGCCTAGGGGGCTTACAGTAGATCTAGGCTGCATTCCGAATTACAAAATAATCGCTAACAGCGCTCACATCAATATTTTGCGTTCCGATTTAGATATCACGATTATGACAGCTAAGAGCTGTCGTCAATTCGGAACGCTCGTGAATGCGTTCACAGTGAATATGTCAACATAAACTGAACATAACCCCAAACCAAAACCTTTCACGAGACCTATTTTTGAAAATTATAAAATGGAAGTTATGTTGGTTGACGCTATCGACTCTGATAACTCAGATTTTGAGATAGAGAACTACAATTCGTCCTCCAGTGATGATGAACAGAATGATGATGATGTCGAAATGTTTGTAGTAGCGTAAAATGCCACGATAGAATAATTAATGCGACTCCAAATTCAATTCATACCAAAACAAGTAAAACAACACAACCTGTGATGAACACAACTGTCATTTTTGACAGCGCTCACGGTGATATTTATTTGGGGCATGGTCGGTGTAATCGCAAGATGGCGCATGTCATGACGTCATCTATGACGATTCAAGGGACATCGATAACGCGCTCACGGTAATTCGGAACGGGTTTGTGGTCGCTCAAATCGATTACAGCGTAATTCGGAATGCAGCCCTAGTGGGCCTCAAGTCTGCTATTACAATAGTGTCAGAATGGTATAACTTTCCAGTGGCTGACCCTCAGAACAATAACTAAAGCATAGAAGGCGCTCTACGACATTTGAAGCGTACGCTGTCATAGACAAAAGAGTATTAGCTAGTGATGTGACTATGCATTAAATAAATACCGATATCGACTTCTTAGTTTATGGTATCGCTCCATTGGTCACGCGACTTATCTCATTACCTTGACCCCGGAACACAAAGGGCTATTGAAGGACACCGTGGATTTTAGTCAGTACGAGTTTGACAGTCCCTCCCGCCCTGCCCGGGGTAAGAGGACTCATTTGATGATTTTAACAGGCTAAATAAAAAAGGTATCGCTCCATGGCAATAAATCTAAATATGCTAAGGTGAAATAAAGAACTCACTTCTGTCTGACCAACATATTTATTTATAAACAGCATAAATTATTAAAAAATTGAAATTACAAAGAAAACGCTTAAATAATATTAAAAGAGCGATTGGCCCTGAACGATTCCCAGTTGTTACGTGCAATAGCGTTGATCCATTTTTGCCTCATATCAACATCGGACGGAAATCTGAAAGTGACAAAAAAATATATAGCCACACATGAATTTAAATTATTACACCATGAGCCACACGGATTTTTGACACTATCATTTCATTACTCATACGTACGATTCGCTCACAAGACCGTAGGTTTTTATTTAACTCTTAAATATTTAATCCTTCCCAAAACTACACACATCAAAAGTGTCTAGGGATCAACATATATTTTTGCAATAACTTTTCTCCTGATTGATATTTATTAAAATTTTCTTTAAGGATTCATCAAATAAAGTGTTTTCGTTTGTCACAGTAACGATAAACCAAGTCACCTTTGCATTAATAAAGAAATTTGCCATTTTCCTAATAAAGGGATTTTTGACATTTGAACCACTAACACAAAAGTTCGAAAAAAAGACTGAAATAACAGTTTTCTTTAAAATTTTATTGGGTAACTTAAACAATTAATAATCCGTGTTTCTACCGCGAACACTAACAACACAAGAACATCGGTTTGGCATACTCAAAATGAGTTCATCCAAATCACGCTGTGGAATGGCCGCCCATGTTCGTTGCAACAACAAAAAAAGGTCTTCTTGCGACTGGATACCCTCCATATTCGGCAGAGCTCTTCTCTGTAGCATATCCCATGCATGCTCAATCGGATTCAAGTCTGGCGACTGAGCAGGCCAGGGCAGGACATTGATGTTAGCTGCGGCGAGAGTCTGTCTTACAACTCTTGCGGTGTGCGGTCGTGCATTATCATGCATTAACTGAAATAAGGGACCGATTTGCACTTGTAGAGGAACGATGACGTCTGATACAATCGTCTCAGCATAAATTTGAGCGTTGAGGTTGCCTCTGATCCAAATCAACTCAGTTCTTCCGCCGATCCAAATACCCGCCCATACCATGATGGTTCCACCACTATAAGGATGGACTTCCTGGCAGGATTTTAATCGCTGTTGGCGTCCAGGGGTTCTCCAGTGTCGTATACGTCTTGTATCCGGTCTCATACCGAAACGAGACTCATCAGAAAAGCACACGAAACGCCATTGTTCTTCTGCCCAATTTCTGTGTTCAAGAGCCCATTGATATCGAATCCTACGATTGTGCATTGCTATAGGTGGTACCCGTAGCGGTCTTCGGGAATGAAGGTTCACTTCATGCAAGCGGTTTCTGACTGTTTGGTCGCTAATTAAGTTCCCTGAAGAGTGATGAAGCCTCACGGCTAACATCATGGCGGTTATTGTTGGAGCTCTTCGAGTTAAGATTTGAATGTATCGGTCTTGTCTCCGTGTGGTGCAGCGATACCGTCCTCCATGGCGCTCAGCCACGGTACCAGTGCTTCGGTAACGTGTCCAAAGTCGACTGATAACACTCTGACTTGTATTCAGAGCTAAAGCCACAGTACGTTGCCGGGAACCAGCTTCTATCATTCCCACGGCTCTGAGCATTTCTTCCCTGCTTAAATGACGTCGCCGCTCCATAATAACGTTGGTTTTAATCAGTAGTAGGGAAACAGTAGCATTAATAATGTCTTCAATGCGTTGTATGTTTTTATAGGGAAAATATTGACAGCTGATTTTCATCTTTTACTCGAATTTGATTCACAGTTCCTGATTCAAATTATGAAATGCACCAAAAAGGATCCATATAAATTTATAAAATCATAAATTTATTACAAAGCCACATCTCAATCTCAAGAAATCCGCATAAAAATGCTTGATCCCTAGACACTTTTGATGTGTGTACGTGTAAAGAAAAATAATGTAATAATTTAGATGACGCTAGTTTATCGATATTGTATCGATAGTTTGTTTTTGCAAGCACTATTGCAAAAATTTATATGCCGATTTAAAATTTATAATTTCCATATAATCGAACTATTTAATTGCATAAAATATTGATTTAAAAACACTACCGTGTACACTTAGCTCAAATAATTTGAAATAATGCCAAAATAACATAAAATGAGAATGAAAAACTGACAAAATTACCATATTTGATTACTTACCGATGGGAGCTTATGATTTCCGCATCATTTTCTTTGCGGGATGATTGAGATTTACATCCCACTATAATGCAGGACATTATTTAATCTTTAAGCTTTGCGATTTACACTAAATCACTATTATTTTTGTACTATTTTTACAAAAATACGTAAAACCAACGAATCACTTCAACTGGCATGCGCCCATAAGCATTATACGAAAAAATGCGATGAACAAAGTCATAGATAAAAAACTGAGACGTTAAGTAGCTTTTAAACTTAGTACCATAAAGGTAGCCAAGGTATCCAAATTGACGTTTACTTTGTGACGATTTGCATTTTGAGCAACCTACATCTGTCTCTCTCTAATGCTGTTATGAGTGTATAAGAAAACAAAGACGACTATATTAGTTAAAGGAGTTGGCTAAGTAGAAGTACGTACGTAAATCCGGCCGACTATAGACATGGGACCTAGCACTGTATAACGCTGAACAGCTCAATATTAATATTTCTCATCAAAAATGTTTCAACAACTTTTTATATCTTCACAATCCTGATAAAAAAAAACTTGAACACCTATCATTAAAAGTACTATAAAAATTGCAAATAGTGAGATTGCTATAAACTTTTACGTAGGCGTTTAGTTTTATGTACCTGCAATGGTATTTATTTTTGATTAGTGACCCACCCAGATTAATAAAATATCTTTAAAGTACTTACCAAATAATGTGATACGGGCTTAAACTTAAAACAAAGACAGTTTTCACAGACACTTTATGTAGGTAAGTAGTTGAAATGATAAACAAACGATATGTTTTACTTTATTTACATTGTATAATACAGTATACTTACTAAAACCTGTTTGGAAGAACTAATCTATCTACTAGTGATAACCCCATCATATTATAATCTGTTATATCGGTAAAGACAGGCTGACAACTAAACGCGCCAGGGGACTTCATATTGCAAAACATGGCGTGATTGACAAATCCTTTCTGAACTAGTTATTGAACACTCTAATTATATAAGGATATATTTAACAATTTCGAAATGAAACAAAAAAATAGTAGGTACTATGTTTATTCGATAATCTGTGATTCTTATTAAAAATCGTATTATAGTCTTAAAGGTTACGAAGCGACGCGCGACGGACTGTGTTTAAATGTCATTTTATTCACGTGATGGAAATCTGGGTGTGATGTAAAATTCTTCAACTTGGAATTGTTTCTGTCTAAGTACTGCATGGCGTTGTAAACTTCTCACAGAACGGCCACAAGTTTTGCACACCGTTGCATGACCGAATTTTGACATACGAACTTCACAAGTTGCTCCTGAATTCAGCAGTTCATGACAAGGAGGACAAGATAAATGTTGGCATTCCTTGGAACCTAGAAAAAACGTAATTACTTTAGTACCTACATGAATTAACTTTACTGTTTACGTACACATCCGATATTTTATGCAACCAATCTATTGGTCACGCCGCAAACGCGACGGCGGCATCCTCACCTTCCGCCTGACGCATGATCTCATCCAACATGGATGTTTCGGGCCATTCCTGTGTCGGATTGGGCGGAAAGAAACGCGTTGGTGCCAAAACTATAAAAAATCGCCCGGAGGACACGATGGAGCATATGGTGGAGATCTGTAACGTTTGTGCAGAGTTGTAGATGTCTTACCTCAGTAATTGTTAACCATCATGAGAGGATAGCGAGTAACACAGCAGGCAATGAAGAGATTAAATGCCGCCGCAGTCTTCGCGTGGATATACCACAGTTTATGCATTGCATGATTCACTGATACAACTCAAGTCCGTGTCGAGAAGCGAGAGGTCGATAGGAATGCAAGCAGGAAGTCCAATAAACAAGCAGGGGTCAAGGACAAGCAAAAGAAAGAATCACAACGAACAATTAAAAGGCCGAGCGCAGAGCGTTCAAACGACGTCTGACGTTTGTTTTTTTCTTAGATGGGATTAGACTCAAAGTGTCACAGAAGCAATAAAAGAATCGATTGGTTAAAAAGTGGTTTTGAGTTGATCATACTACAGTTAATATTATTCTGCACAAAATATGAACTATGATTAAACGAAGAAGCTCATTCTGAAACCTTTAACGAAAATAATAAAGTTGAGTTTAGTGAACGAATCACTTTAAAAACAATCCGATTTTCCGAATCAAAACTTATGAAAACACAATAACAAGCAACGAAACGACACTGAATTGAAGTCTATCGATTCCCGCCAAACACTTTCAGTTTCAACGCCAAATTCTTAATTTCAGAAAAGAAATCGTTTTATAATTATCCCATTAGTAAAAATCGATTATCGTATTGTTTCAGTTTGACAATCTGGAAAAGCGTTATGACCCCTTCCCTAGTTTACATTATTTCATCGTGACCTTGTCATGTCAATAAAAAATGCACGAAAAGCAATTCAGATACTTTTTTATGTTTAACAGTTTATAAAAGTCTTAGGAAATTATTAAACACTAAACAATTCATTTATGAATTTTCAAATACTACGAGTTAAAGTGAAATTCTTATAGACGTCTGGGGCAGTCCTTTAGCCAACTCCTTTAGCTTCCTTCTATGCTTTAGTTATTGTTCTGAGGGGACGACGATCGGGTGAACACGCTAGTTAGCTAGTTGTAAGAGTGGAATGTACGTCATTACTGCGAAGTTCATTACCGCGAGATACGTTACTGCGGTGGTATTTCTTTTGAAAAGTAATTTTAGACAAAACCAATGGTCAAAACGGACGGGTGACATCCCTGCATAAGAAGAAACGTACGTGTGGCTTTGTTTCTAATTGTAGCGCTCTGTGTTTATGTAATACGTTTTTAACAACGGACCCAAAAAAGCGCTGTAAAATATCTTACAATTTATACCAAGTCGTACTACAAGTTCGCCTCCTTCTGCGAAGCAGTCATGCTCGCGAAGGAGGAGGCGGGCCGCGTGAGGGAGAGGACAATGTCCTCCCTCCGCCCCACCCGCGGTGGTGGACGCCCACGGCGACGGACGTCGCAAGACGATCTCCGGCCACCGTAGGCGCGGGCATGCGGGCGGCGAGTAAAGGGCAACTCGCTGCCCGACCATGGACTATGCCCCGGTCGACGGCGCGTTGTGTTCCACGCGCGCCTCAAAGAGCGTCAGCATAATGACGGGGCCCCCTCACTAAAGGGCCTAAGCCTGCCGGGGTCGCGGGACTTATGTCATTACCGTGACCCCGGAACGTAAAGGGCTATTGAAGGACACCGTGGATTTTAGTCAGTCCAAGTCTGACAGTCCCTCTCACCCTGCCCGGGGTGGGAGGACTCATTTGATGATTTTACCACGCAAAAAAAAAAAAGTCGTAAGTACTACAAGTTAGGTAACTTTGACATAAATTACGGATTTCACAATAACTAATTCTTGACATATAGCATAATGGATTAACTTTGACATTATTTTTTAACATATAATTATGAACTTTACTGTTTTTAAATTTTCAATTTAGGGACTATAACCACGATCCGAACTAAATGTTGCATGCCTAGTACAGAATATCTTTCTACTATCTAGACTATTATCTTTCCTGTTCTTTATGAAGACCCACCGGTATAACTCATATTTGCAATAAATGAATTTGAATTTTGAATGTACATCCCAAGCAAGCATATAGTATTATCAACAGCATAACTCAATAATACACTAGCGAGCAATAATATGGAATCACTTACTAGGAATTGATTCGGGTTACCTCCCTGAATCATCATCAGCCTATAATGTTCCCACTGCTGGGACACAGGCCTCCTCTCTGTGAGAGGGAGTGGGCCGTAATCTACCACGCGGGCCCAGTGCGGATTGGTAGATGTCACATGTCTTCGAATTTTTGGTTCTAGGACATGCCGGTTTCCTCACGATGTTTTCCTTCACCGTTTTGAGAGCAGTGGTGTTGAAATAAATTACACAAAGTAATGCGCCTGACGGGGTTCGAACCCACGACCTACAACTCGTAAGTCGAGGCCGATAACACTGGGCCACCACTGCTCAACCTCCCTGAATAATGAAGTGATTTGAATGAATTTGTAATCAATTTAAAATTAACAGTTAAACCTTTAAATTTGTACCATTTTTATTATTCTTAACTAGTTATAATATAGTACACAAGATCCCGTTGAATCGGAGTAAGTGATTCCTTAATTTCACTCGCAAGTGTAATTGAAAGTTAATCTGAAGCAGAGGTGTAAATTCACGCTTCAGCAGTTATGTTCAAGTCTAATTTAATAAGGGATGAGGTTAGTAACATCGACTAGCTAATAAATTCTCAAAAAAAGAAAGATAAAAGTTAATTAATATAAAAAAAGCCGATTAAAATTGAAATGTTCCTTCGTTTTTACGTAGACGAGTACTTATTTTGATTTGTTTAACTTTTAAGTTTATCTTAAAAGAGAAGTTTATCACACCTTTTAGAAGCAACTATAATATTGATTTGTTAAAAACTCCTGAGCGTTTACGTTTATCGACTTTTTAATTAGTTAATAACAATTAAAATAGTTATTATTTCTAAACGACCACAACACGAATTAATTTAATTGTAGTACCTACATTTTAAAGCTACTTTAAACGAAAGTTGGAAAAGGGTCTGTCCTTTATCCGTCCGTTTATTTACTCTAAATTGTTTTCTGTCACATAAAGGATGCCTTTAGGGTGTAACAAGAATTCTGTTCGAAATACTAATTAGTCTTTTTAGGTAATAAATAGGCTGCTTATTTACTAGTCTAGATAAATAGTTCAAAGCTATCTTCGGCATTTAAATGTAGAAGTTAAAAATAAAACTGGTCCAGTGTGAGTCGGAAAGTTTATAAATGCGTGGGCATTTATAAACTTTTTCGTACCACTTGTTAAAAAAAGTGACATTCTATGCCACAAAAAGTGAACATAACAATAGTCATTTTTAATCTGTTAAAAACAGCGAAAGAAAATTGTACTGAATTTCAATGATTTAAGTTTTTAACACCCTCGCTACGCTCGGGAGTAAACATAGATATAATAAAGAAGGAGATATGGCGTGGAGTTCAAAATGTATAGAAAACCGATGAAGCCACAGTTGCCCCTCCATTACGCTAATATTACGCACACAGTTCTGTCACAACAATACTACGAACAAGTGCACACACGCGCCTTCGATAGCTCAGTCATTTAAATATAAACCTTATTCTTTAAACCACACCGTACTTTTTTCGTATTATTTACTCACACTAAAACAATTATCATTGTGTGTTGTCGGGACACGGGGGCGGATACGACTTCATACGACAGTGCTTGACTAAATCGAAGTGTTATCGATAAACATATCGATAATTTTTTACAAAGGTTTTGGAAATAAAGTAAATGAAAACAATATGAAACCAACAATAACCAATATATTAAAAAAAAAAATACAAATCAAATGACACAGTTACATGTAGTTCAAAATCAAAGCATTTATTTCAATTAGACCAGTTACAAGCACTTTTGAATAATTGTCAAAGACAAAAAAATAATAATGAAATACTACAAAATGATGGTGCTACAACTACAATCCTAGTCACAAGACATAATAACTGTGAAAGTACTGTAGATGCTCATTACAAGGAGTAAATCTCTATGGAGAAGAACGGACAAGAAACTCCATGGACACTCTTTTTGGATCGCCAAAATTATTACAGAAACTTTGTTACACCATTCATTTTGAGATGGTACGTTATATATATGGTACGTAGCATTTCTATCAGCGATATAGTCGCTCATTTTATAATATGCCTGGTTACAAAGTGTGCGTTTAATGCATGTTTTGAATTTAGTTTCATTTAGTTCAAGAACGTTTTGTAGTAGCTTATTACAGCATTTTAGACATTACCCCATGAAAGAAGGGTGCAAGTGATAAAAAAACTTGCATCACGTCACAATATAGCGTCTCCAAACCCTCCTTAGAAATTCTGGGGCATAGTACATCAATAAGACTATTGAAGCTAATTATTATAATGCTTAGGAAGCTAATGGTGCATTAATGAAGACTTCAGTTAAATATCATAACCATAACAAGTGACGAAACCCAAGGACATTCCATAGATTACTTTACTAAACATTAATGAACTTCTTTCACGATCTTTGGTAACGCACTACTACGCTGTAAAATAATAAAAACCGGCCAAGTGCGTGTCGGGCCACGCACAGTGTAGGGTTCCGTAGTTGCCAATCAAAATACTTATGCGAACTAACTAAACTGATTCGCTGAATTTGATTTTAATTTACGTACATTAACATTTATTAGGTACCTAAGTGATAGTGATTCAGTAGCCAACTCATACCGTCGTACCACAAAAACTTTTAAAAGTCTGTTGAACACTTGTCTAAAAAAATGTCAGATTATGACGTTGAAATAAGGTCCGTTTTGCAGTCACACTTTTTTTAGACAAGTGTTCGACAGATGTTTAAGTTTTTGTAGTAAGGCTGTTAACGTCTAAAAACGGGCCCACATAGGACGATGGTAACTGTAGAAGGAGTTATAAAAACCAACTTCACAGGTAAAGTTGGAAAA
This sequence comes from Agrotis exclamationis, assembly GCA_950005045.1. Lineage (NCBI taxonomy): Eukaryota > Metazoa > Arthropoda > Insecta > Lepidoptera > Noctuidae > Agrotis > Agrotis exclamationis. Next base: position 20,378,753 of record OX465430.1, read on the forward strand.
GATGTTGTCTATTTGAGTACCACCGCGTGTAGAGGGAAGCGGCTGTAACAAAGATTTAAAACCAGCGTTACATAGTAATTGGAATACATCGCTTCAAGAATGATTTATAGAGTTCCCACGATTTCTCGAGGATTCCATCATCAGATCCTGACTTGATGATCATGGGACTAATTGGAAGGTGTACTCTTTAAATCGAAAGAAGAATTTTCAAAATCGGTCCAGGCGTCTTTGAGAAATCGGGAAAAATACATAAAAAAAAGATTACGACGAATTGAGAACCTCCTCCTTTTTTTTGAAGTTAGTTAAAAATAGTTGACAATAAAAACCTAACTATCCCCAAAACATACCCACCTATCATTAGCTGTAAAAATTAAGTTGACAAACTTACATTTGCAGTTGAAGAACATGTTCTCCGATACATTTTGTTTAGGAAAATATTTTATCCAAGTATATTTTATAAATTGGTCGACTATTACTCGTAAACTTGTAAAGCCTACTTAGTCATGATAATTTTCTTTTAAACTTCGTTATATACAGGGTGGAATTTTGTAATGCCACCTGGAGGGAAAGTACTCTTAATACTGCAGATAGAAAATTTTACTCAAAGGAAACATTCCTTTATTTTTGAATAGAAAGCAAACTGCATTCAAAGATTTTCGAAAATTCTCTTCTCTCACACCCGGGAATCGAACCGGCTAAAATCTGAAAAAATTATACCCTGTACTTTTATTGCATCGATCGTTGGGGTCAATTATAAGGATGAAATCTCTCTAACAAACATGATAAATTAAATGAAAGGAAAACCAGGAAATCTTAAATTTAATTATTTACAAAAAAAAATGGTAAACTAACTATTAAACCTTTCATTTAATTTATCATGTTTGTTAGAGAGATTTCATCCTTATAATTGACCCTAAGGGTCCCCCCACATTTATCGACGCGGAATCGGCTTAAGCCGGTCAAGAAAACCTTTATGTTAACGTAATAAGGGTGTTACTAATGCCATTCGCATCGGATCGCGTCGTCCGAGCCGAGTCGATGCGAATGGCATTAGTAACACCCTTATTACGTTGACATAAAGGTTTTCTTGACCGGCTTAAGCCGATTCCGCGTCGATAAATGTGGGGGGACCCTAACGATCGATGCTATAAAAGTACAGGGTATAATTGTTTCAGATTTTAGCCGGTTCGATTCCCGGGTGTGGGAGAAGAGAATTTTCGAAAATCTTTGAATGCAGTTTGCTTTCTATTCAAAAATAAAGGAATGTTTCCTTTGAGTAAAATTTTCTATCTGCAGTATTAAGAGTACTTTCACTCCAGGTGGCATTACAAAATTCCACCCTGTATATACTACTATTGTGAATTTTTTCATACCCCCAAACATAATCGTTTAGCTGGTAGAGGGGGGGGGGGACACTCGAGTCCAGCAAAAATTAGCACTTTAAAGCTTAATATTTCACAAACGAATCGTTTTATCAAAAAATAGTTTATGGAAACTATCAATATTTTTTAAAGGCCTATTTAATGATACCCCACAGTAAGGTGTACGCAAGAAAAAAAAATATCCCCACTTTACGTGTTCAGGAGGTACCCTAAAAAAATATTTTACGAGATTTTATTTTACCACTTTTTCGGCGCAACAAATCCATATATTTACACCAAGTTACAGCTTCCTAGTACTGGGCGTCTCTGAGCTAAGCTGCGGACAGACGGACGGACGGACATGGCGAAACTATAAGGGTTCCTTGTTGACTACGGAACCCTAAAAATGGGTAAAAAAGCATAGAACCACATCGGCCTTCCAACCGGTCACAAGAGTTAATAAATTGAAGGAAAATCTGAAATAGTAATAAAACATTCGCAGTCGACCTTCTTGTCGATAGACTTTGTCAAAACTGCACGAGCACATCACTAGTCGCACTCAAATACGGCGGACCGGAGCAGCGGAGGCACCATGCGACATTACGGTTTAATGATGTTTCGTTATGTCAGCTTTACATTGCTTGTTCAGTCACTCAGTGACAGACTGAGTTGGTTGTAAAAGAGCAATGTATATAATGCAAACTAAATACAGTCGGAGTAATACAAGAAAACAAAAATAAAGTAGTACAAGTCAGATATATTTTAGGTATGTTTGTTTTTCGTGATTTTTAAGACAAATATTGTAAAATACTTGTACTTACGTGTAGTAACTGATGCCATGACTTCTAAAATGTTTGTCTTGGCTTCTATTTTTGCACGAAACCACCGAACAAGACGGCATAATCGTTTTTTTTACGAACGCGGTTGACAACACACTAACTCGCGGTGACGGCCATTTTTTCACTAGCTGATCGGTACGCTCAGCACCAGGTGGCCGCGGACACGCCCCCTTGCCACTTCTCCTGTTTTTAATATTTCTGTGGGAGTAAACCTCGAGTCCTTCGTTACGCTCGCGATTTAAATCGTCACCCGCGACAGAAGACACTGCTTTATCCCCTTGGTTAATAATCTACTATTTGTTGTTACAGCGGCAACAGAAATATACATTCTGTGAAATAAAATGTGAACTATGTATGTACCTACAATAATTGTACATACCTAGGTAATAGGTTATGGAAATTTTTCGATGCATAAGATATTTTCGTGTAGGTACATGTATACGTACATTTCAAGCTTCGAGTAGCGAATTTGAGGTTCTTATTAAATTGATTTAATACCGAATAAGTTTAGGTTTTCAATTTTGCTTTCAGAGCAAAAGAGAAAAACGTGATGTCAGTAAAATAAAATCCGTTTTCTATCGAAGTGGTGGTAAGTCCAATAAATCTTAAATCGACAGATTCTAAGCTTTGGCGACGACGTTCGGGCGAAATAAATCTTTTCTTTATATTTCATTCACGGTTCAGGCTTACAGTTATACATATTATATTTATAAGAATGTATTGAGAATATTTCAGACAGAAATAATGTATATGACAATTCGTTATCCATGTTTCACTGCTTCTCAAATATAATAAAAGTGCCAATGGCATAAACTGAATCGATATTAACAATATTAATATTTTTTTTATTTTGTAGGGACTGTCAGAACTCAGACTTCTATTGACTAAAATCCATGGTGTCCTTCAATAGCCCTTTACGTTCCGGGGCCACGGTTGCTTTTTAGTCCCGCGGCCCCAGGAATAAAGACATCTACGAAGGTGGTAAATAGATACGGACAGGAAAAGAACTCATTTATCAACAGAATGGAAACCAAAAAAATTATAGTTAGTATTATTTTCTGTGCTATTGTGCACGCTAAGCTTAGAAACAGCTTAAAAATTCTGTTTGTTTTATGTTCAATGAGTTTAAAAAAAAAATGGTTCAATTTAAAGAATCAAAATAGAAAATATAAATGGTCAGTTATAAAGAGTGCATAAAACGATGGCACTATTGGCGCAGTGGATGACTGATCGACTGCTGCGCAGCGTGTCTCGGGTTCGATCCCCACACTGAACAAATATTTGTATGGCCTGCAAGTAGTTGTTCTGGGTCTGGGTGTTTGTGTATGTGAGTTTATATGTTTGTAGACGCACCCACAATACAAGTTGCCCCACACTAGGAATTTCTTTTTTTATTAAAAAAGAAAGGAAGATTTAAAAAGAAAAAAACTAATAAACGCAACGTATACAAAAGCAGTGGTGCAAAAAACGCTGGCAATCTATCAAAAATCTTAATGAAAGTGCCAGTAATTTATAACAGGCATTTCATTCAGATTCCCATCTGGCTGGCATTAATAAGAAAAAAACCGGCCAAGAGCGAGTCGGACTCGCCCATAAAGGGTTCCGTAGCAGCAAGTAATAACATACTTACTATAAAAGTTCTTGTAGTTGGTTCCAACTTTGAAAGGTTTACGAATTATGACGTATTAAAAAAAAAAAACTTGAGAGGTGTCAAGGCACGTCGAAAATCGCTATGAACCTGTTAAAAAGGTTCAAGCGATTTTCGACCCTCCACCCCACACTACCCCACTCCACTCCGCTCCACTACGCTCCACTCCGCTCCACTCCGCTCCACTCCGCTCCACTCCGCTCCACTCCGCTCCACTCCGCTCCACTCCGCTCTACTCCGCTCCGCTCCACTCCCTTCCACTCCACTCCGCTCCGCTCCACTCCACTCCACTCCGCTCCACTCCACTCCACTCCACTCCGCTCCACTCCACTCCACTCCACTCCACTCCACTCCACTCCACTCCACTCCACTGCACTGCACTCCACTCCACTGCACTCCACTCCACTCCACTACCTATTATAGCTGTAAAAATGAAGTTGACAAACTTACATTTGCAGTTGTTCTCCGATACATTTTGTTTAGGAAAATGTTATCCCAGTACGTTTTATAAGTTGGTCAACTATTACTCGTAAACTTGTAAAGCCCACTTAGTCATGATAATTTTCTTTTAAACTTCGTTATATATACTACTATTGTAAATTTTTTCACACCCCCAAACATAACCGTTTAGCTGGTAGAGGGGGGGACACTCGAGTAGGGCAAAAATTAGCACTTTAAAGCTTAATATTTCACAAACGAATCTTTTTATCAAAAAATTGTTGATGGAAACTACCAATATTTTTTAAAGGCCTATTTAATGATACCCCACACTAAGGGGTACGCGAGAAAAAAAAAAACATCCCCGCTTTACGTGTACAGGAGGTACCCTAAAAAAAAATATTTTACGAGATTTTATTTTATCACTTTTTTGACGCAACAAATCCGTATATTTACACCAAATTACAGCTTTCTAGTGCTGGGCGTCTCTGAGCTAAGCTGCGGACAGACGGACGGACGGACGGACGGACATGGCGAAACTATAAGGGTTCCTTGTTGACTACGGAACCCTAATAAACTTATTCCATTTGCATTCTCTTTTATTTTAAAATTCAGACGCTTTTTTGACATTCTTTTTTCGAATGGAATTCGTTGGATTGTTTTCGAATGTATTTATAAGCTTCATACATTGGTTTTACTGGTTTAAAAGAAAAATAGCATTTATTATTACTATCTTTTTAGTCAAAACATATTTGAGCTCATGATTAGTCCAATCAACGAGGCTTATGTGACTCGAATAATTCTTCAGGCACTGAAAGGGGTATGTCAAGAATTGTGGCCCGGTTCATGTTGTGACCAACAGAATTTCTAAGTTAAAGATAATTCATAACATAAAACAATAAAACATATAATAATGTGAGAACAATATGCAAAAATCATTAATTTAATTAGTCATTTAAAAGTTTCTTTTATGTTAACGTTAAAGTTACGGTGTTGACCACTCAATACTTCTATTGAGTGGTCAACACCGTACAAACATTTTTTTTCGGTCTACTTCTTATGGAAAACTAATTATACTATTAAATTCTATAAATTGTTTTCCTTTTTAATGATATACGTATAGTTCATCTTTGTTGGGTTTATGGGCCGAGGTTTCAAGGGAAACTTGGCAATATCTTTTGGAATATGATGAAGGTGATACAGATTAATAGATGCACAATAATCCAACATTTTTTTTTTCGAGAAGATCAAAAGATGAAAATTGCTTATTTTGCTTATAATTCTCTGTAAAAAAATTCCCCTGCCTCAAATACTATCTGTATATATGTATGAATGTTTTAGTTAGAATAGGTAAGTATAAATATCCAACAAATTTTCGATTTCAGTGTCACTCCAAATTAACTTTTTACAATTCGCGCTCTAACTTCTAGTGAAAAATTGCTATGCCGATTTTTATTTTTTTATGTGATTTCCAGTGGAGAATAAAGGGAATGAAAGTAATATGTTAGAACTAACATAAGGCGTTATCTTCAATTCCCGACTCATTATGATAGACATCGTTGAACAAACGACGGCTTTCTTTCACGCAATTATTTGGGTCAAAAGGTTTTATTTAAAGAGCCATATTTTCTTTGTCATTTCGTGTAATTATTGTAAGACAAGTAATTCGTTCGAAGTCTTTGGATATAAATGCCGTTATTAAGTGTCGAGTTGGTGAGTAACCTGACTTAATTGATGATTTTCGAACATTGAAAGTCATCAATTAAGTTCCCCTATCTCCCTTGTTTCCCTTCATGGTCAGTGTCCTGCGCCTGGCTTTTCCAACCATGACCTCATTTTCCTCTCCTATACCCTGAAACCACCGAAAGTTCCTCCTAAAGTTCTGCACATGCGTTGTTTTGCTCGCATGGATGTTGAAAAGCTGCGTCAGGATGCGGCTGAATTGAATTGGGACAGTCTTGCTGAGGTTGCTACTGTTGATGATAAGCTGGAGCTGTTCAATCGGATGGTCCTTGCTCTCTTCGATAGGCATGCTCCTGTAAAACGTATAAAACTCAAGCGTCCACCTGCTCCTTGGATGACAGCTGGTGTTCGGTTGGCGATGAGGTGTAGGGATCGGGCCTTTCGTAAATTTAAAAGAGATCGTAGTGTTGAGAACAGAAACCTGTTTAAAGCAGCAAGAAATCGGTGTAATCAGGTGATACGTAATGCTAAACGCCGCCATATTCTTGAAAACATTTCTACTTCTTCTCCCGCTGATGTTTGGAAATTTCTTGGTACCCTTGGGATCGGGAGGTCACGTCATCTGGATTTTCCAAAGACAATCGGCTTGGATGACATCAACCGTCACTTCACCACAACTAACTGTTTGAGTTCACAATCTTCAGCCCAGACGGTTGATTATATTACTGGCCTACCCGGTCCTATTATCGAACAGTTCCACTTTTCCCCGGTGACCTTGGATGAAATCAGAAAGACTATCCTATCCATCAAATCCAAGGCCATGGGCTTTGACGGCATCAGTCGTTACATGGTCACCCTTATCCTCGACCTTCTTGTACCCCCGATTTCCCACATCATTAACTTTTCCCTTTATTCCGCTCAATTTCCATCTGTATGGCGTATGGCCTACGTTCGTCCTCTCCCTAAAATCCCTAATCCTTCTCTTCCTAACCATTTTCGACCAATTTCTATCCTTCCTTTTCTATCCAAAGTGCTGGAGGCCTGTGTCCACAAACAGCTTTCAGGGTTTGTTCATCGGAACAACCTTGTGAGCTCATTTCAATCTGGATTCAGGCCGGGACATAGTACTGCCTCTGCTCTGCTCAAAGTGACTGGCGACATTAGGAAAGCGATGGAGGACACCAAAGTTACAGTCTTGGTTTTAATTGATTTCTCTAATGCCTTTAATGCCGTCAGTCACGATATTCTCCTTTCTATCCTATCACATTTGATGGTTTCTTCCGAGGTCCTGGATTGGTTCTCTTCGTATCTTCGAGGACGTCAGCAGTCAGTTCGTGTTGACGAGAGCTCGTCGAGTTGGTGTGGTCTGGCTGCTGGTGTTCCTCAAGGCGGTATTCTTTCTCCTTTATTATTCTCCATTTTCATAAATTTCATAACTCAATTTCTTCGGTGTTCGTATCATCTGTATGCCGATGACCTTCAGTTGTATGCTGCTGCACGAGTGGAGAGTTTGTCTGACGCTATAGGTGACGTGAACCGTGACTTAGTCGCTGTCAAGGATTGGTCTGATAGATTTGGGGTGTCTGTGAACCCCTCAAAATGTCAGGCCATTATAATTGGTAGTTCGCGTATGATGGGTCGGGTGGGGATTAGCTCTCTTCCACCTATTATTTTTAATGGTAATGTAATCCCCATCAGCCCTTGTGTGAAAGATCTTGGTTTACATATTGACTCGACGCTTGGCTGGCAAAGTCAGGTTTCGAGTGTTTGCCAAAGAGTTAATGGGACCTTGCGTTGCCTGTATCGTCTGAGGAACTTTCTGCCTGCAAAAACGAAGACTATGCTTGTGCAGACTTTAATCTTTCCCGTTATCGACTATGGTGACGTGTGCTACTTTGACCTGAACGCTGTATTCCTGGACAAACTTGATAGGCTGCTTAACAACTGCATCCGGTTCATATTTAACCTTAAGAAATATGACCATGTGTCCAGCTTTAGATCTGAGCTAAAATGGTTGCCCATTCGGCAGAGACGGAAAATGCGTGCTTTGACCATGCTTTTCTCTCTTCTCAACTCTCCCACTCCCCCTTCTTATCTCATCCCTCATTTTCAATACCTTTGTTCTTCACATGCTAAGAACCTGCGTTCCTCCAATAATCTTCTCTTGTTATGCCCTTCTCATTCTTCTGATTTTACTCATTCTTCCTTTCATATTCAGTCCATTCTTCTGTGGAATGCGCTTCCTCTTGAAATCAGGACGGCTACCAGTCAATTTGCATTCAAGCGGAAGTTGCGGCATTATTATCTGCACCATTAGTGGAGTTATCTGAATCATCTTTTTATTACGTTGTATATATATATATGTATATATAGTATATTTATTTATATGTGTATTTATTATAGTACTTATATTTGTCTTAAATTTTTGCATTTTTGTTTTGTGTTTTTACTGTCTGTTCATTGATATGTCAATTTTATATTATTTTTGTGCACCTGCCATGTTATCTCACCGCTACCCTTGGTTGACTGGTAGAGAATGCCTCAGGCATTAAGTCCGCCAATGTACCTTTTTTGTGTTGCATAAAGTTTTAAATAAATAAATAAATAATAAATGAAAAAAAAGACTGTGGCATTCAAAGGGATCAGAGATTTCCTATGTAATTTATTTTTTGGGAGAATACGACCGCACTATTGCAACTTCTGAAAGCCAAAATCAACAGTGGCGAACACCAGAAAAGCGGCGAGACAATAAAACTCGACGTGTCCCGGAGAATGAATATATCTGTCTTTGATACAGCAACGAAATTAATTAGAAAAGAATAGTGAAGGAGTAGGAAAAAATCGATTTCTTACGAATGTCGTGTCATGGCCTGTTTTCAACAACTGGACAAAGATCCTTGGTCTAGGCTGTTCTTGGTAAAAACCCAATAACACTTTGCTAGAACCGGAAACGAATCCAAAACTTCGTCAGCTAAGATATCGTTTAAAAGAATATACGTTTAATAAACTTTCTTGTACACCAAACTTACGTTTTGACAATATTGTTAATTCTGGGTACAACCGCGGTCTTATCGCTGATAGCGATATCTTCCAGACAACCTAAAATAAAACAGGATTAATTTATTATGTGTGATATTGCTGGAGATACTAGCCCCGTACCCGTAGTTTCCCTTGTGTTTTATTTGAAGTCGGCGTCGACGTGTCTGACTAAAATATTTCATTTAGTATTTTGCCGTCGTCAGCACGTTCATTAATCATTATACAAAACAAATTAAACAAAATGTCTGTTGAGCGGCAGTTCAAAGTTTCAAACTTTAAGGAGTAGTATAAATTATGGTCTTAATTAGTCTTCAAGTTTTTCTAATGTGTTTACTCTTAGTCTTAATCTTGAGGCCTTCTTTTTATGTTGTAAAATCATCAAATTAGTCCTCGCACGCAGGGCGGGTCGGGAGGGATTGTCAGACTCGTACTTCCGCTCCACCCAGGGCTGGAGGACTTGATGTTTTACCAGGCTAAAAAAAGATAGAGATGTACATAATAGTACAAATACATTTCATCAGTTCCCAAGTATCCCATAAAGTGGGTACCTACTTTACGGGATACTTTTGGAAAGACTAAATACGTACAGTCACGAGCAATAGTATGTATACACTAAGTAGTATTCAAAAGCGATTTTCTGCTACCATGTTGATTAAACTTTTGCCTTTTCATTAGACTTCTATTTTGGAAGACATACTATTACGAAATAGATCTTATTTCAAAGTGGAAACCAGTATTTCATGAGTAAGTTGCGTTTGAATTTTGTTAAGTGTATACATGTTATTGCTCGTGACTGTACATATCGTGTCACCTCATTTGATTTTAGGTTTTCAAAATTAAGTTCAAAAACCCATCCACAACCCAAGGTAGTTATAAAACCTTTATAATACTAAAAGAGAAAGTGTTTTGGATGGTATCTAGATTCTAAACCGAACAAATAAGATATTTCATTGAAACAAATTTTCCGATTTTCACCCCTCTATGTGTTAAGTTTTAGATGAATAAAGATTATTATTTATTATTCTTACGACTATACCCTGCTCTTTTAATATAGATGACTATGAACTGGAAGTCAAAAGGCTAGACAGATGATGATGATGGTAACTGTTCTATCAAAATTCCAAGGAGTACTCAAAATCATGTTTGTTTTGTTCCAGGTCAGCAGTCCAACTCAATACTTCTGGTACCGCACCACCCTGCAAATATCTGAAGACATAAACTATCCAGAGACCTTCAACTACAAGATAGCACTAGCCCTAGTCATCGCCTGGATCCTCGTCTACCTGTGCATGATCAAAGGCATTGCCTCTTCAGGGAAAGTCGTATACGTAACAGCCACTTTCCCTTACATAGTCCTCGTAATTTTCTTCTTTAGAGGTATCACTCTTAAAGGCATGGGCGATGGCTTAATTCACTTATTCAAGCCGAAATGGCACAGGATTTTAGACCCTGTAGTATGGCTCGAAGCAGGCACACAAATATTCTTTTCCCTTGGCCTAGCTTTCGGGGGTTTAATAGCCTTCTCATCTTACAATCCGGTGGACAATAACTGTTATAGAGATGCAATAATGGTCTCTATGACGAATTGTTTAACGTCTATGTTCGCTGGTATCGTGGTGTTTTCTATAATTGGGTTTAAGGCTACCATGGTTTATGAGAAGTGTTTGGACGTGAGGAATGAGACTCTTTTGGAGGTGTTTGGGTCTGCGTACAAGTCTTTGGCGTTGCCAGAAGCTGGGCAAACGGTGATGGTGGACCTGAATGGGACTCTGACGTCTTTAGTGATGCCAAGTCTACCGGAGTGCGATCTGCAGAAGGAGCTGGATAATGTAAGTGTTGGTGGCTTGGTCAGGTCTGGTTTCCACCAAATCATAGAGGTACGGGATGCGGGATTCAACCAGTTAAATCGGCTGAACTTGAAATACACATCGCATCTCTATTTTCTTCTGAGATTAGTAGCATAAATCTGGCGCATATTCGAACCGCTTCTTCTTGTCTAATTTGGTGGAAACTTGGCCTCACGCATCTTTTATTCTATCTTTTCTAACTGTCCACCTTCTAAGACTACCCATAAAAACTTCCTGAACCCTTACCACTTTATTTTCTCCGTCCACAGACAGCCTCCGGTACCGGCCTAGCCTTCATAATCTTCACGGAAGCCATCAACCAGTTCCCTGGCGCCCAGTTCTGGTCCGTCCTATTCTTCCTGATGCTGTTCACCCTAGGCATAGACTCCCAATTTGGTACTCTAGAAGGAGTCGTAACCTCCATCGTGGATATGAAGCTATTCCCGAATTTGAGAAAGGAGTATTTAACCGGAGGGTTGTGCCTCCTTTGCTGCCTGTTGTCTATGGGTTTTGCTCATGGTTCTGGCAGCTATATCTTCCTGCTGTTTGACATGTACAGTGGGAACTTTCCGCTGCTGATCATCGCCTTCTTCGAGTGTATTGGGATTGCCTATGTGTATGGGGTTAAAAGGTGAGTTATTATGACTTATGCTGTTAATTAAAAACGTGTCTCAATCTTTATTGTTTACAGTCAGCAGCCGAATTTGTCAATCTGAGTATTTAAGATATCCAATCACAAGCAGCCGTAAAAAGAACGCGGATTGGATTATGATCAAACTTTCGCAGTAATGTAGGTACATTGCGGTAATGAACTTCGCTGTGATGACGTATACTCATTTTTTTGTTTGTTATGGGTTTGCCCTGAACTGAGAACTCTAATCTAGGTCATAGTGACAGAGACAAAACCTACGATGGACTGGTGGCCTACCATGAACTCTTAACGCGATCCAGTTTAGGCTGTGGGAAAGAGATGGCGCTAGACGACTTGTATAGCTCTGTCTCTTGACCTGAGCTTACCCAGAAAAAGCCGGTTTACTCTAACTTTGAAAAGATTCGGGTTATATGCATTCGTATGGTTTTTTATTGCGCTTTCACACCTATGAAAGAAATAAACTTTCAGTGGTTATACTAAGAAAACGTAGAAATGAATTGCAAGTTATAAACGGGAAACATTACTTGACTCCTAACTTTACCACATTGAAGTTGTGGCTTGCTTAGTTATGGCTAACTTGAGTGGGATCGTGGTCGAACTTTGTTGGTTTAGGTCAGGTCCCCACAGATGACTTATTAGGTACTACTGGTGCAAATATACTGGCGGAGATTTCATTAAAGCTATAGTCAAACAGACAGCCGAAGCGAATGCGAAACGAAGCGTTTTTGTTTGTAATGTATGGAATTGTTTGAAGCCTGTCACATAGACTATCGAACCGCTTTCGCTTTTCTATATGACAGAATTCGGATCGCATTCGCTTCGCCTGTCTGTTTGACAATAGCTTATATAAGAGATTTGCTCTGAAATTATTGAATCGAACGAAGGGGATAACTTTTTTTCCTATTAGTATTAGGAATCGTTCACATCATAATTGATCACTTGAAAACTGCTTCTTTTATCATCCCAAACGACCAGTCTAACAGTAAATCAATAAGATTCCTAAGTTTTACGACCCAAGTGTACAAGATGGAATCTTTGGGGTCAGTGCCGGGCGAAGGGTCCCCAATCAGTTAAACGTGCCGTGAAGACAGATGGCGGGCTTAGGACGCCGTGTTGTAAATAACTAGATATGTTTTACTTATGTATGCTTTAGGTTATTGGTTCCAATACTGGTAACGTTGATACAACTAATCAAATTGTAATTTTGTGGGCAATAAATACATTAGAATGTTTGGTATATCACAGTGCTTACAAGTCGGAGTATCACAGTTAAGGTGGCGGTTCGCGCCGGAGACCGACACAGGAGACAGCGACCGGAGACCGCGACAATACTTAACATTAAGGTGCCGGTTCGCGCGTGAGACCGCGACAGTACTTAACATTAGGCAATGTATGAGCGGCAGTTCGCGAGCAAGACAGCGACAGGAGACAGATACGGTAAACAATCTCCGGTCGCGGGCCGTGTCGCGGTCTCCTGTTGCTGTCTCCTGTCGCGGTCTCTTTTGCAGGAGACCGCGACAGTACTTAAAATTAGGCAATGACAAGTGTCGCGGTCTCCCGTCGCTGTCTCCCTGTCGCGGCGCGAACCGCCGCCTATGCAGAAGAGACCGCGACCGGAGACCGCGACAGTACTTAACATTAGGCAATGTATGAGCGGCAGTTCGCGAGCGAGACAGCGACAGGAGACAGATACGGTAGCAATCTCCGGTCGCGGTCTCCTGTCGCGGTCTCGCGCGCGAACCGGCACCTTTATAGAGAATAGCACTCGTTAAACGTGTCGTGAAGACAGTCGTCGGGATTAGGATGTCGTTTTGTAAATTAACTAGATATGTATGCTTTCGGTTATTGATACCAATACTAATATAATTGTTATTTTGTTGGTAATAAATACATTGGAATGGTTTGGTATATCGCGGTGCTTACAAGTTGGAGTATCACAGTTAAGGTGGCGGTTCGTGCCGGAGACCGACACAGGAGACAGCTACCGGAGACCGCGACAATACTTAACATTAAGGTGCCACCGGTTCGCGCGCGAGACCGCGACCGGAGACCACGACAGTACTTAAAATTAGGCAATGTATGAGCGCCAGTTCGCGAGCGAGACAGCGACAGGAGACATATACGGTAGCAATCTCCGGTCGCGGTCTCCTATCGCGGTCTCGCGCGCGAACCGGCACCTTTATAGAGAATAGCACTCGGTATCGGTAACGTGCCGTGAAGACAGACGGCGGGATTAGGATTAGGACGTCGTTTTGTAAATAACTAGCAAGATATGTATGCTTTCGGTTCTAATTGATACTAATACTAATATAATTGTTATTTTGTTGGTAATAAATACATTGGGATGTTTTGGTATGGTGCGGTGTCTATTACAAGTGTTAACTGTAGTGGGCCCGCGCAGAAGATCACAGTCACAGAAAAAAATATCACAACCTCATCCCAGAAGTGGAAACACTATACGCTAACCAGCTTTTACCCGCGTCTCCCACCACCTTTATTGTTGGCTTCCCGTGGCAGCTGTATTGGTATTTTACATGGAGTGACTGCCTATCTGACCTTCACAAGCCAGTTACTGGGTGATCGCATATTTTAAAAATTTAGGCTTGAATTCCTGTTACGCTGGCGTCAATCGTGCGTATGAATATACAATGATGTGTTCTAAAAGGCATCGTACGCAACGCCGACGTCAGCGATGCGTACTAAGATAAAAATTTTTTTTCGTAATAAAATACGCGCCCGACCGACGTCAGCTACTCAGACTCTCAAAATGAGAGTTCTTCTTCTTCCTGCCCTTATCCCATTCTACTTGTGGTCGGCGCAACACGTTTTCTTCTTCCATTCTCCCCTATCAGACGTCATAGTATCATTTACTCCTCTTTCTTTCATATCATTCCTTAGACAATCCATCCATCTTTTCTTTGGCCTTCCTCTTCCTCTCCATCCATCAACATTCATACTCATCACTCTCTTAGTCACATGGGTGTCATCCCTCCTCATCACATGTCCATACCAAGATAGACGATTCCCTTTCATTTTCCTGTGACAGGCGCCACTTTCAAACTTCCCCATATAAACTCATTCCTTACTTTATCCATTCTTGTCACTCCACACACACTCTCGAAATGAGAGTTATCAACAATAATTTAAGAATAAAGACAAAGGAGACCTATGCACTTAAACCATATTTTCAAAACTTAGAAAGCGCTACTTAGTCTAAAAATATAACATTTTCTGAATGACCCAGTTATATCGCGCCACCCTTCTAATTTCTATGCTATACATAGTATATTATAATGCACATACATACATGCTTGGGGCTTGTTTAGGTACCTTACGTAACAATTTCCTTTGAGGCCAGACTTAGCTTTTGCGTCACTACTTCCCAACGCTACTGGCTTCATTTCACATTAAATATAAACCCCTACGCTTAGGTACACACAGCAAAAGAGATTTATCTATGTAGGCGTTTAACATTTTTATTTATTTGTCTACTCAAACATACATGAAACGTCCCTAGAAAAAATGCTCCAAATTTCGTCAATTTTTTAATTTTTTCTTGTGAGCCACCGGTGGATCATAAGGACGTTTGACGGGTTAAGATAAATGTCATGTCTCTTTCAAGAGAGACTCTTGATTAAATCACAAAGGCGCTGGCCGATTAATCTGCGAGGTTAAGCTACGTTAGCTTCGGCTAATCCGGGGATCAGTCAATGGGAGGCCATTGTTTACACAATGGGACCACTTCGTGCCATTGAGGGCACGTGTATTGTTCTGAGTAATTACCTATAGGAACATATCGAGATTGTTTTGACAATCTCTCTTTTTTGAGGGATAGGAAATTAAACCATAAAAAGAATTCCCAATGAACAAAATACCTCCAGAATATTTTTTTCACGAATCGTAAAGCTTTTTTGTCGAAAGAAAAATTTGATTGTGGTCTGTGGATAAGACTTGATCCTGCGACCTTTCTATTCAGTACAGTGGACGCTTTATCAACTTGCCACCGCATTCACGACTTGCAAGTTCGAATTTTTCAATCTACTGTTAACATTTTTCGATGATGTTACAGACTGCTTGTTAATATGAAGGGCAGATGATACTGAAGACATTGTAACTTAATTTTAGCCTTCTTTGAATCGATCGTTGGAAACTTAGGATGTTGCAAACAAACGCTAATGAGTTTCTGAATTATAGGACAGAATCTAATAGATGAGAGTTCTCTACTTTATTTTTATCTAATATATAAAATTCTCGTGTCATAGTTTTCGTTGCCATACTCCTCCGAAACGGCTTGACCGATTTTGATGAAAATTTTTGTGCTTATCCGGTATCTATGAGAATCGGCCAACATCTATTTTTTATCCCCCTAAATGTTAGGGGTAGTCCACCCCTAAATTTTTATTTTTTAGACAAAATTTTTAATTTCTATTTTTATGGCAAAACAACGTTTGCCGGGTCAGCTAGTTTTTATTATAATTATCTATTCCTACATAAATAAAAAGTAAAGTCTAGTTCGCTAGAATGTTAACATGTGAAAGTACTAGGCTTTAATACGATACACCTTTAATTTGTTCGATTACTCACAGCCTCACAGGTACTTTAATTTCATAAATCGGAAATTTCTAAAGCACTTTTACGCGTAGGTACCTATATTCTCCCTAAATCTTTGGGGATGAAATTCTTCTTCTTCAAACTTTTTCGCCATGCCAGACAAAACTGTGAAGTTTTGGGTGCGTGGCAATTTAGGTATTCATATTCACAACGACATCGTAACGATCGATAGCCAAAGTTTTTCGTGTCAATCTTTTGTCGCTTCTTCTGGTTGTTTCCGTAATTTACATGGTAATAAGTTGAGAGGGTTTAGTTAGGTATAAAACAATAAGTAGTAAACAGTAGGTAATCATTTTGAGACAAAGAATGTCTAGAAACAATGTAGGTGCAAGCATTATACCATGTATTTTATTTACATACACAAATGATTTAGCAAATAAATGTTTTTTTTTTTAAAAAAACGTTGCCCCGCTCTAGGAATTTCTCCTGTATCGTGGGTGCGTTTACAAACATAGAAACTCACATACACCAACACCCAGACCCGGAACAACTACTTGTAGGCAACGACCATTTATATCTAGACGCCTCATGCACGATCTGACTAACGAAAATTTTCTGCCTAGTCGCTGAGGTAAGCGGTAAGCGAGGGGGACGGGGTACTGCGTTCTGATTGGCTAACTCAAGGTCAGTGCGACGAGGGGACTCACAGGAGTGGTCGAAACTAATACGAACTTAAGACTTTTTTGCCTAATGTGTTGACAGACATCGGTCGCCTGTGATTAGGAGTCTAGATATAAATGGTCGTTGCTTGTAGGTCATACAAATATTTGTTCCGTGCGCGAATCGAACTCGCGACACGCTGCGCACCAGTCCAATAGCTAAGCCACCACGCCAACCGTGTCGTCGAATTTGAATCTACTTAGTTTAGGTTTCAGTTTATAATTTTTTTCAAAAATGATTCATGGGCCCATTGTAAGTCGCTTCCATTTCTACTTTTCTTAAAAAAGCACAAACATCTTTTCCAGATTTGCAGACGACATTCAACTGATGACAGGCCAGCGTCCGGGGATATACTGGCTGATCTGCTGGAAGTACTTATCTCCCCTAGCCATGCTGTCAATCCTGGTGTCCTCATTTTGGGAGCTGGCAACGGAAGGTTCGGCATATGACGCCTGGATCAAGTCCATAGGGGACACGGAGAGGAAACCCTGGCCGGTGTGGGCTGTGCTGCTGGTTCTTGTCCTCGTTCTGGCTTCTGTGCTGTGGATACCTGTACTGGCTATTTGCAGGTTAGTTTCTTAATTGTGGTTAGGTTAGGACGTGAGTTTTAGCCATCATATTTTTGGGACCCTTTCTTTTTTTTACTTGGTAAAATTATTAAATGAGTCCTCCCACCCAGGGCAGGGCGGAAGGGACTGTCAGACTTGTACTGACTAAAATCCACGGTGTCCTTCAATAGCACTTTACTTTCCGGGCCCACGGTTACCCGTTAGTCCCGCGACCCCGACAGATGCGACCCTGGATACGGTTTTGGACTATATTTGGAGTGAAAGGGGGAAGACACGGGCAAAAGAGAAATAATGAATTTACTTAAAACAAAACTAAATATAGGTACCCCCCGCGGTGGTGGACGCCCACGGCGACGGAGGTCGCAAGACAATCTCTAGCCACCGTAGGCGCGGGCATGCGGGCGAGTAAAGGGCAACTCGCTGCCCGACCATGGACCATGCCCCGGTCGACGGCGCGTTGTGTTCCACGCGCGCCTCAAAGAGCGTGAGCATAATGACGGGGCCCCCTCTCTAGAGGGCAAAAGCCTGCCGGGGTCGAAGGACTTATCTCATTACCGTGACCCCGGAACATAAAGGGCTATTGAAGGACACCGTGGATTTTAGTCAGTACAAGTCTGACAGTCCCTCCCGGCCTGCCCGGGGTGGGAGGACTCATTTGATGATTTTACCACGCTAAAAAGGAAAAAATGTTATGGCGCTCTATTACATTTTTGTTTTGAGAGCTCAACGTCCTGCCACAATCAAAAACCCGGCGACAGACGCCGGGGATTTTGATTGTGACGTTGAGTACAGAACACTAAAGCCGGGTCCAGACTGGTGTAACGCGTAATGTGATCCACCGTGTAATGTAACGCGATTTCTACGTGAGGACTGCACTAAAGTGCACTACGAGCATTACATTTATACACTCGTAGTGCCGTCCACAGTTCCACACGTAGAATTCGCGTTACATTACGCGTTACATCAGTCTGAACCCGGCAATTGATACGTTTCAAGCTCAGAAAAACCTGAACCACTAAAACATTAGTCCCGAAAGACGTCCGTTTTGGTTTGGTTTACTTAAACCGGTCCTTGGTTTAAGTAAATTCACGTTGAGCTAGTTTGTCAATGTACTGTGAATATTATTTTTAAATTAATTCTTAACACTTCCAGATACTTCGGAATCCCCATCATAGATGACGAGGAACGTGCCTGGTTTCCCGCTGAGGAGTTACGAGACTTCCACGGCATAGAACCCAGACCAGTGTCCAAGATAGAAACCCTACTGTTCTGCACCAGACCTGATGGCACCGAGGGATGCTGCTGGCCAGGATGCTGCGAAACTGATGATGAGGAGTAGTCTTCAGGATGGATGAAGGTTCGAGGGTTGGAATAGCTAGAAGGGTACTGTAGCGAGGGACGGTAAAGCAATGGGGATGGCAACTGGGTAACTAATGGCGCTAGCATGGCTTGTTCCAAGCATCGTCATTGGCTCAAATCTTATAGGTAATCCAAAATAGTACTACCTCATCGGTGGGATTAGGACTTACCTATGGTGGCGCCATCTACAATTAGCTTTGACCGGCCTTCCCCATTTTAGGACTCTCTCTCTCTCTCGTAGGTATATGAGACGTTAAACTCATTGTTTCTTTTCAAAGAAAAATCATTTTAACACAACATTAATCAATAGTAAAAATAATTCATTATAGAACCAGTTCTACGGTTTCGGATTCTGATACACAGTAACATTTGTTCGGTAGCTTAATGATCGGAAAATGAATGAGAGAAAAAAAACAAAGGTAATTCCTTATTTTTACCGGTATCGTATGACCCTATTTTGATAGGTGTAACTTGGGTAAACCAACTCAACAATTACGTTCTGGGACCTCTGCAGTTTCTCACTTTTAGAGTGGCAGTAAACCCCAAATTTAAATTACCTAGTAATGTTTTAGAATTTAATAATTAAGACAATATAATTTTGCCTAAACTGTAGTCATGGCGAGTTACCAAAATATTTAACAGACTGTGAATGGTTAATATTATAAATCTAAGGGTTTTCCTATGAGTGTTGTTACGTCTGTATATGAATAAACTTCATGTGGCTTATTATAGGAGAAAAATTAAATTGGTAAATACTTATTATCAATGATATTATAAGTCATAGATATGTCATACACGTACAAAACAACAGAAAAAAGCGTACCGCGCAGAGAGGCAGCACACAGACACACTTTTTATTCACACACATTACATTTCACTACAAGTAAAAAGGATAGCTTGATAAAACCAATATGAAAAAAAAGTGACAGCTAGATGGTGACGCTCTCTCTTTTATCTCACTCGCACTCTCACTCGCACTCTTTCTTTTACGACGCCATATTGTAGAAACATTTTATTTGTGAAAATATTAAGATAAATAATATATTTACGAATGATAAGTGATTCTTTGACTTCTAGAAGTCTTGCTTGTATAATTTGTACAATATCTCATCACACACGACGGCATTTTTTGAGTCACTTTTACTTTTGACTCACTCTGTAGTACGTGAAGTGCATCCGTTGTCGCTGGCAACGTCGGACTGAGGTCAAGGTTTGTGAATCAACCACATTTGAGCGCGTCTGTTTTTGAGCGCGTATAACGTATCTACACCTTTTTTAACCGACTTCCAAAAGGAGGAGGTTCTCAATTCGGATGTTTGTATTTTTTTTTTTTTTTTTATGTTTGTTCGGGCATAACTCCCTCGTTTACCAACCGATTTGAAAAATTCTTTTTTTGTTGGAAAGGGTATACTTCCCGAATGGTCCCATTAAAATTTCATCGAAATCGGATCAGCACTTTTTGAAAAATCAACAAAAATCAACAAAAACCTAAAAAGTTTTCAACATTGTCTACACCGATTACTCCGAGGTTTCTGGTCCGATTTCGATGATTCTTTTTTTGTTCGATACAGTATATCTGCCATTTGGTCCCATAAAATTTTCATTTAGTTTGGTGCAGTAGTTTTCATTTTAAACTCATTGTGTAAGAGTACATACATGGACGATGTTATTACCGGTGCTACGGATTACAATATTTTAGTACATGTAAGAAAATTATGTATTTGACAATAATTTGGGTTGGATATTGAAACTAAAAAGGATTAAATAAAAAACTTTTTCAAAAAAAAATGTAACCGACTTCCCACAAAAAAGTTCAAAATAACCTACAAAAAAACTTTTCTTTCGAAAGTCGGTGACAAAAAGTCAATGACATAAAAAAGAAAGTCACCGACTTTCGAAAGAAAAGTTTTTTTGTAGGTTATTTTGAACTTTTTTGTGGGAAGTCGGTTACATTTTTTTTTGAAAAAGTTTTTTTTACTTATAATATCATTGCTTATTATAATCAAAAGTGTAGCCAGCAACAAAAGTCAATTAAAACAAACGTCTTTTGGCATGGATTTAAAAAAGAGTCGGTAGATTTAAAAGTTTTACAATCTTTTTTGACCGCTGCATGGTTAAAAACATAGTAATCTGTACTTAATGCTTAACCGGGTTGTATACAAAAGAAACTGTGTTAACCGACTTAAGTTGCTGGCTTATATGCTACAATAAATTAAATAAAACACGGGACTTAAAAGAATAATTAAAATATAGAATTTTTCATATCCAAAATGTTAACATGTTGAGATTATAATTGGAAACATATCCAAATCATATAACTAGTCCATATCTAGATAATCATATCCTGCCGTTTGTATCAATCTACTGTTGAATTTTTGTATTACGTATTCTAGAATTTTAGTCATAGAAAATTAAAAATATACTCGTCTTCAATAACAGCCTGTGTATAAAGGCTAAATAAGTTGTATGTAGATCGACAATAATAAAATAAATCTTGACAATAAAATCTTGTACCGTTTTTATTATAAAAAATGTTGCTATTGCTATATTTTATTGTTAAAGACTGTAATTTTTATAACTTTTATTATTTTAAAAATAAAGATATTTAAAAGAAAAACGACAATAATACTATGTCTATGTCATAGTTTATATTAATTTTTACATTCGTTACGCTTCAAGTTAAATCTTGTTAATGATTTTTAAAAAAGCAGTTGAGCCTTTGAAAAAATCGATTGATTTAAAAATAATATACATGACTGTATGACAATAATAAAAATAACTATGTTACTAGTTATATATTGTTTTTTCTGCTTCCAAATGTAAATAATGTATTTACGATGTCTAAAAAAACTTATTGTTGTTGTTAGTGTTTAAAAATTAAGTATACAAATAGGTAAGAAACCTATTCAATTAACAGACTGTAAATTGCAAATTCCAGCAAATTATGTAGTTATTGATAGTTACATCATAAATCATTAATGCTGAAATTATAAATAAAATGTGTGTTAAAAACCCTGGCCGATGCGTGAATGTATTATTTATTATGTATCGAGTTTCGATATTTTTAATATGCCTATTCATTTTTAAACAACAAGTAAAAATACCCCGATAAAAGTGAATAAATAATATTTAATGAAATTACAAAACTAGTATGGCAACATAGGGCAGTCTTCCGGTTGTTTCTCGGGTATTAACATCGTTTTAAAAATGATGGTGTTGTCGCGTTTTTAATAGTTATTTATGCAACTGTTGTGTAATCAGGGTATTAAAACACGAATGTGCAAGACTTTATCTACAATCATGATGTGAATTCTCTATAAAAGATTCTCATACCATAGGGTGTTGTACAGTGTTGTAAGAACTATGTAAATTCAAGAAAAGTCTAATTGCGAAGCATGTAAAATAAACAAACCTAAGTAAAAGAATTATTGTTCTTTTTTCAAAATTTTAGTGATCTGGTAGTGAAAATGTCATTGCATGAGAATTTTCTTTTTTTGAAATTCATAATATCACGCGTTTGGATGATATAATGATCATAATATCATTAAGTGTTTTAATGTTGGCAATAAGCTAATTATTATAGGTTCTTTTATAGAGGATTAATAGCATGATAGTAGATAAAAGTTTTTAAGATTTTGGGGAAATAGGTACTAATTAGACACATTTTTAGATAAATTTTTTTAATGATTAAATTCTCTATTTTTATGATTGTATTTTGTTATTTTAAAAAAAAAAATCAAAATCAAAATCAAATCATTTATTTCAAATAAGCCAGTTACAGGCACTTTTGAATTGTCAAAAGTAAAATAAAATAGTTTAAAAAATAGTTACGGTGCTACAGTCCCAGTCACAAGACATAAAAACTGTGAAAGTACTGTAGGTGCCCATTCCAAAGCGTAGATCTCATGGAGAAGAAAGGGGAAGAAACTCCATGGACACTCTTTTTCAATCGCCAAAATGATTACAGAACCTTTGTTACATCATTCAACTTGAGATGGTACATTATGTGAGAACGATGTAGCAAGTAAAAAAAAGTTTATTTGGAAATGTCACCTTTTGGGTCGGACAGGGCTTTTCATCACGTTTTTATTATGCCAGAACGATGTTGAAGCTTGCAGTCGAGAAGTGTATCACATTTTGTTGACAATGCTCATTGCTGACTATGTAAAATACATAAGCAGCATTGGACATTTTTTAAAAGTCGCTACTTTTTCTAAAATACGACGTGATATTTAATTGAATGTTTGTTAATTTAATAAATTAGATACAAGTAGTTGCAATTTACAATAATTATTCACATTAATCACAAAATAATACGGTTACATTATGTTTATACCAATGTAGGTATCTACTTAATATTAGTTGACCACATCGCGCAATGTACATTGTACATAAATATTACTATCTAGAATTAAATTTTAAGCAATTAAACTATAATTAAGTATTATGAAAACACCTTAGGATTTTCTTGCACAAATTAATAACGCCAATTGATGTTGTTATGCCATTAAAATATAGCTAAGATTATTAGCTATATGAAAATGTACAGACGCCAGCACATCAAGCTACCACTATCTGTCAGATTTCTGTAATAGCATGATAGTAGATAAAAGTTTTTAAGATTTTGGGGAAATAGGTACTAATTAGACACATTTTTAGATAAATTTTTTTAATGATTAAATTCTCTATTTTTATGATTGTATTTTGTTATTTTAAAAAAAAAAATCAAAATCAAAATCAAATCATTTATTTCAAATAAGCCAGTTACAGGCACTTTTGAATTGTCAAAAGTAAAATAAAATAGTTTAAAAAATAGTTACGGTGCTACAGTCCCAGTCACAAGACATAAAAACTGTGAAAGTACTGTAGGTGCCCATTCCAAAGCGTAGATCTCATGGAGAAGAAAGGGGAAGAAACTCCATGGACACTCTTTTTCAATCGCCAAAATGATTACAGAACCTTTGTTACATCATTCAACTTGAGATGGTACATTATGTGAGAACGATGTAGCAAGTAAAAAAAAGTTTATTTGGAAATGTCACCTTTTGGGTCGGACAGGGCTTTTCATCACGTTTTTATTATGCCAGAACGATGTTGAAGCTTGCAGTCGAGAAGTGTATCACATTTTGTTGACAATGCTCATTGCTGACTATGTAAAATACATAAGCAGCATTGGACATTTTTTAAAAGTCGCTACTTTTTCTAAAATACGACGTGATATTTAATTGAATGTTTGTTAATTTAATAAATTAGATACAAGTAGTTGCAATTTACAATAATTATTCACATTAATCACAAAATAATACGGTTACATTATGTTTATACCAATGTAGGTATCTACTTAATATTAGTTGACCACATCGCGCAATGTACATTGTACATAAATATTACTATCTAGAATTAAATTTTAAGCAATTAAACTATAATTAAGTATTATGAAAACACCTTAGGATTTTCTTGCACAAATTAATAACGCCAATTGATGTTGTTATGCCATTAAAATATAGCTAAGATTATTAGCTATATGAAAATGTACAGACGCCAGCACATCAAGCTACCACTATCTGTCAGATTTCTGTAATAGATTTTCAACTTTATCCCAAGATATAGTCGCGTCAATGAATACAGAAAACATGCAATCTTGGGAAGTCCTCAAGAACAGCTCCGATTTTGATATTTTTTTTTAATATTTTCTTTTTTTATATTCTTTAAAATCAGAAACCTCTTAGAGCGGGGACGGAACTATTTATATTGTTTAAACAATTTCAACGACATTTATACAGGTGATTTGTAATTGGATGCGGTCCTTGAAATGGGTGATACTAGACCTTATTTGCAACAATTTTTACCCCGACAACATGGGGTCTAAACTGGATGGTTGTAGAGATATCGAACTTTAAAGATTTTTCAAAATTTTCCACCTCTCCCTCATGAAGTGCTTAGTGTTAGAAAGTAACGATGGTTATCACCAAAAATTTATACTTTTCTGATAGAATATGAATGGCTGCATCTAATGGATGCAAGTTTGTTATAAAACTAATCATATCTTGGGAAATTAAGTGTCATAAAATTTCTGTTTTGAAAATTTCTGAAAACTTCCCATGTCTTTCAAAGCATATTTTTCAAAATAAATGTATGACACTTGTTATATAAATTACAGAAAAAAAGTTCCTTGTCTCATAACCTTTCTAAAATGGTGCCACAGTACCCACTTTTAGTTAGTGTCTTACCAGAAAATTAGGGTTGTTTTTGACAAGGTAGTAAATCAACGAGAATCGGTTATAATGTTTTTTTGAGCCACTTTTTTTTTCTTTGGTTTTTGTCCAAACTGCTATCTGATATTAGCTTTTTGAGTCAATGCACTAAATTCTGGTCGATCACATCAGGCAAAATCGGTCTTTATCTGGAGTATTTTTATCTATATGGACCAGATAGTCAAACCATCAATTTTCTTCGATTTGAAACAGCTACTTGAAACAGATGTACAATGACGAAATGTTTGTAAGCTCGGTTTCACAAAAAAAAAAACTAAACTGGCGTGCATAAAAGTTACCTAACTTTTATGCACGCCAGTTTAGTTTTTTTTTTCACCCAGCTGGTGGGACAGGTAAAAATACTCGTTAAAAAGACCGTTCTTGCCTGATATGATCAACCAGGATTTAGCGCATTGACTCAAAAAGCTAATATCATATAGCAGTTTGGACAAAAACTACAGAAAAAAAAGTTGGGTCGAAAAAACATTATAACCGATCCTCGTTGATTTACTACCTCATCAGTAACAACCCTAATTTTCTGATAAGACACTAACTAAAAGTGGGTACTGTGGCACCATTTTGGAAAGGTAACGAGACAAGGAAGTTTTTTCTGTAATTTGTACACCAAGTGTTTTACATTTGTTTTGAAATATGCGATTTGAAAGACAAGGAAAGTTTTCAGAAAACTACAAAACAGAAACTTTATGACACTTAATTTCCCAAGATATGATTAGTTTTATAACAAACTTGTTTCCATTAGATGCAGCCATTCATATTCTATCAGAAAAGTATAAATTGTAGGTGATAACCATCGCTACTTTCTAACACTAAGCACTTCATGAGGGAGAGGTGGAAATTTTTCGAAAAATCTTTAAAATTCGATATCTCTAAAACCATCCAGTTTAGACCCCATGTTGTCGGGGTAAAATTGTTGCAAAATAAGGTCTAGTATCACCCATTTCAAGGACCGCATCCAATTACAAATCACCCTGTATAAATGTCGTTGATATTGTTTAAACAATATAAATAGTTCCGTCCCCGCTCTAAGAGGTTTCTGATTTTAAAGAATATAAAAAACAAAATATTTAAAAAAAAAAACATCAAAATCGGAGCTGTTCTTGAGGACTTCCGAAGCAAAGGCTTCATTGACGCGACTAATAAGAAGGTTTACGTTCGATTGCCAAAATTTTAAAGATTCGGGTAGGTTGATGTGCTGGCGTCTGTAGGTACTTAGGTATGTATACCAAAATGGTAAAAGTATGCGTCTACGATAAGAACGGAACTTGATGGCGCCATAATATACGATTGCTAAAAATTCTTAAATAAAAAATAATCTTATGAAAATAACATTAACAAGATAATAACGATAATACTCAAATAAAGACTCGTATTTTATAATTATATTTTTTAATTTATATTTTTGAAATATTTAAAAATGTAAATCGTATGTAGAAATATGAATTTGCCCCACACTAAGAATTTCTCCCGTATCGTGGGTGCTTTTACATTAATTTTCACAATGTAAGTACATATTGGTTTTAACGTAATTTTCAAGTGACAGTTGACAGATGGAGGCCAATGGAAGTCATTGACGTTTACGTTCTTATCGTGGTCACATAGTCCCAATGTATTAATAATGATTGTGTTTAACTATAATAAATTATAATAAGTACCTATATAAAATTATACGAAAACTTGAAACTGATAGAAGATTTGTGAATTTACTGATGCAAAATATTTATGATTCTTTCAGAGATGGCAAAATAATAAAAAATACTAAGTAATCCAAATCCAGCTCATAATATCAGATTTTTTTGTTAATATGCTATCTAGCGGTTATCGTAGAGTTTATCATAGACTAAAAGTATGGACTGACTCTTTCCTATCCAAATGGTACAAATACCGCCATGGATCTTGAGCGCTGACCTTCACCTGCGCAGAAGTGAGTTATTAGGTCCCTTTGGTAGATGAAGTGAGGAACGGGGGTGGGGATGTAAAAATTTTCGCCCTCTCTTAAGGGCATGGAACGTGTGAACAGCACCATAAATATTAGTTCCCTTTTTCCCCTTATCCTATGAGTGTCGCTTCAGTATTTACATAGGTTCTTTATCAGAAAAAATCACTAATGACCAATTTTAATTTTTTGATAGACTTTGCATTCCCTGGTTTGGCTTCTTTACATAGAGTTAGTTTTAATAAAAACATGAAATAATAATATAAATATCTCAAGGGGGTCCTTAGTGATAATCTATGAAACTAGGGTCCATGTCTGTAATCTATGGTCTTGTAGAACTGTCATATGTCAATGTCAATAAAAAATAAAATCCCTCTTCACGTGTGTGTCGTACAGAAAAGTTATTTTAATTTAAAACCTCGTAAATCCACACGATATTTCAAAAGGTTATCGGCCCAGACATAGCATACGGCCTAATAATCGTGCTGGATTAGTTGTTTTATCAAGAAACGCTGCGGTCAAGCGGCAAAACGTCGGTCAGCTCGGGGCTCCGGTGGCGGTCGGCGGTTTGGTCGGTAAAGGCCAATAAATCAATAAAGCACGTGAGACGGGTGATTGCGGTAAAGCAACAATAATACGGCGATGGATTCCGTCGGAAATATGGCTTCTGGACAAAGCTATCAGCAGCTTCAAGGTGTTGAAAACTGGACAGCGTGGTGTTTCAAAATACGAGTCCTCCTAAGAGCTATGGATCTGTTAGACGTCGTTGAAGGCACATTCGAGGCTAAAGAAGATCAGGTGAAATGGATGCAGAAAGATGCGAAAGCTCAAGGTATGTTGGTAACAAGCATATCTGAAAAGGTGATACCACAAATATTAGGCTGCAAAACCTCAAAAGAAATTTGGGATAAGCTAAATACAATATTTGAACAGCGAGGCGAGCTGTCTGTGCATATACTACAGCAGAAGTTCTTTTCAATGAAATTTGAAGAGAAAGAAAGTGTATCAGAGTTTCTGGGACGGTTCGAGTCTCTCCTGAGTAAACTGAAGAATCTCAACGCTGAAGTGAGTCAAACTATGGCCATCACAAAGATAACTTCATCTCTCCCATCACAATTCCAGCACTTTGTGTCAGCGTGGGAATCGGTGCCAGCAGAAAAAAGGACCATGGACGAGCTAGCGGCGAGATTACTGATAGAAGAGCAACGTGCTTCAACCAAAAACAAAGATGATGAGTCATCTGCATTCGTACACAAGTCTACAAGAAAATGCTATCGGTGCGGCAAAGTAGGACATCTGAAAAAGGACTGCAAATCAAAAAGTAAAGGTACAATAATTAATAATACTAATTGTAATTTTTGTAAGAAGAATAATCATAAAAGTTCAGATTGTTGGTTTAAAAATAAAAATGAGAAAAGTCAAAATGTAAACAAAAGCAATCAAAGCAATGCATTCTCTGTGTTCGAGCTATCATCATTGTTTTACAGTCAATTAGAAAGTGATAATTGTTGGGTAATGGATAGTGGAGCTTCAGAGCACATGTGTCATGATTATAATATGTTTATAGACTATAAAAAACTAGAATGTCCTAGATCAATAGTTATTGGAGACGGCAAAATCATACAAGCCATTGGTATTGGAGTTATTTCTTTAGAAGCATTTACAGGTAAACAATGGATAAATACAACATTAAATAACGTTCTACATGTTCCTAGCATCAAGATGAATCTATTTTCAGCAAGTTCAACTACAGATAGAGGTTATGTTTTAACAATTACTAGTAAAATGTGTTATTTCAGGAAAAATAACAATAACAGTGTTTGTGCACTAGCATATAGGAAAAATAACTTGTTTATAATGAAGTTTAGGTCTAATAAAGTTCAAAATGCTTGTGTTGGTAAATCAAGTGACAGTTTGTCTGTATGGCATGATAAAATGTGTCACCAAGATATTGAACAGGTGAAAAGCATGTTAAATAAATGTGATGTAGATTTCAGTGTTAGTAAACAAGAGGAAATAACATGTGAGCCATGTCTTTTGGGTAAGTTACATAAGAAACCATTTCCTATAAGTATAAATAGGGCAGACAAGCCCGGTCAATGTTTACATATGGATTTATGCGGACCAATGGAGACGGTGTCATTAGGTGGATCCAGGTACTATCTACTCATAAAGGATGACTTTTCAAAGTATAGAACGGTTTATTTTCTGAAAAATAAGTTTGAAACATTTGATAAAATTAAAACTTTTTTAAATTTTGTTACTAAAAACTTAGAATATAAAATTGAAATAATAAGATCAGATTGTGGTTCAGAATTTATGAACAAAGAGGTGAAGTCTCTCTTAGATCATTTAGGTATTGTACATCAAAATAGTGCTCCGTACACACCGCAACAAAACGGTTGCATAGAACGTGAAATGCGCACAATAACTGAAGCGGCTAGAACAATATTATTATCAAGTAATTTAGATAAGTCTTTATGGGCTGAAGCTGTCAATACAGCTGTTTACGTTATAAACAGAACTGGTAAAAGTAGGATTAAAAATGTAACTCCATATGAGCTCTGGTATAAAAAGGGATTATATGATATAAATAATTTAAAAGTGTTTGGTTCAAAGGTAGGTGTACACATTCCAGATCATTATCGCAAAAAATGGGATAGCAAAGCTGAAATAGGATACTTTGTAGGTTATAGTGAAACAACAAAAGGTTTTAGAATTTATTTTCCCCATAAAAATGATGTTTTGATTAAAAGAGAGGTAACATTTCTGAAAGGCAATTTTAGTAGTCAAAAGCTAGGTAATATTTTTCAAGATCATAATAATATAACCCCATTATTATTAAAAGAAGAAATAAATAATAAAGAAGATGAAATAAGAGAAGAATATCACAGTTTTAATGAGGAAGGTGAAGAAGATGTAACACAGTTATCAGATCTTGATGAAAATACAGAAGTACAAACAGAGGAAATTCTAAATTCAGAAGAAACATCCGAGTCAGAAGAAGAAGAAGAGGCAAAAGAAACACCTCAAGTATCAACACATTCACGGAGAGGCAGAGTAATAAAGAAACCATCAAGGCTAGATGACTACGATACAAACCTTCTATCCATCGGTACAGAGCCAGCTACTCTTGAGGAAGCGCTTGACTCTGAAGAAAAGGAAGAGTGGAAGATTGCTATGAAGACTGAGCTAGATACTCTGATAGAAAATAACACATGGACAGAAGTAAATAGCGTACCAGAGGGGAATAAAGTAATTTCTAGTAAATGGGTTTTTAAAGTTAAACAAGTAGGTACTAATAAAGTTTATAAAGCTAGATTAGTAGCAAGAGGCTTTGAACAGTCTGATTGTGATTTAGAAGTATATTCTCCTGTGGCTAAATTGCCTACTTTTAGAGTTTTTATAGCAGTTGCAAATAAACTTCAACTTCCAGTTCATCAGATGGATGTTGTAGGTGCTTTTTTACATGGTGACATAAATGAGAGTGTATACATAAAGTTACCAAGCGGTGAAACTTGCAAATTAAATAAATCATTGTATGGTTTGAAAAAGTCTCCTAAATATTGGAATAACAAGTTTGATGACTTCATGAGTAAAGAAAATTTCAGTAAATCTAAAAATGATCATTGCTTATATTTCAGAAAGGTAAATGAATGTATGCTATACGTTTTGCTGTTTGTTGATGATGTTCTTATGTTTTGCACTGAAAACAAGGTTTTGGAAGATTTTAAAAGCGAGCTAAGCAGTAACTTTAAAATGAAAGACTTAGGTTTAGCCAAATGTTACTTGGGTATCGATATTGATCAAAAGAAAGGTACGACGGTAATTAGTCAGAAAACATATCTTACTAAAGTTTTAGAGCATTACAATATGTCAGATTGCAAACCAGTTTCTACTCCAATAGACCAAAACTTTAAGTTTGAAATACTAAAAAGGGAAAAATCAGAAAGTCCAGAAATAGAGAAAAAGTGTAGACAACTCGTAGGCAGTTTAATGTATGCAGTTTGTGGCACAAGACCAGATCTATGTGTATCAGTTTGTTTCCTCAGCAGGTACCAACACTGTGCTAGTATTATGTTATACAAGGCATTGAAACGTATTCTAAGGTATATAAAAGGTACATTAAATTACTCTTTGGTATATAATAGCACATCCACAGAATTGCAAGGCTTTGTTGATGCAGATTGGGCCGGTGACACACAAGATAGAAAATCTACCACTGGTTATTTGTTTAAAATATTCGATTGTACTGTAGTATGGTGTTGTAAAAAACAACTTAGTGTGTCATTATCCTCCACTGAGTCTGAATATATTGCATTAAGTATGGCTATTTCAGAAGCATGTTGGCTGAAAAACTTGTTGTGTGACTTTGATGTTGTCGGTAATGAAGTGATCTTGTATGAAGACAATCAGTCAGCAATAAAACTTGTTTATAATAATGAAAATAATAAAAGATTAAAGCACTTGGATATTAGGTATCACTTCATTATGGACAAAATAAAGGATAAGTGTATTTCAGTAAAGTATATTAAAACACAGGATAATTTAGCTGATTTATTAACTAAGCCATTGGGAAAAACTGTTTTTGAGAAGTTTGTTAAGTTAATTTTTTAAGAATATAGGCTATGCACATAATCTATGTAACGTTGGTTATGCATTTTTAGTTAAATTCTTTTAAAAATAAAGGAGTAAGTTTGAATGTGTCATTAAAAAATGCATCACTAACAATCTAGTACTAATTAGCTTAATGTTTATGTTTTAAACAGGGAAAACGGGAAAATATTATGTTGAGGGGTGGTGTAAAAATTTTCGCCCTCTCTTAAGGGCATGGAACGTGTGAACAGCACCATAAATATTAGTTCCCTTTTTCCCCTTATCCTATGAGTGTCGCTTCAGTATTTACATAGGTTCTTTATCAGAAAAAATCACTAATGACCAATTTTAATTTTTTGATAGACTTTGCATTCCCTGGTTTGGCTTCTTTACATAGAGTTAGTTTTAATAAAAACATGAAATAATAATATAAATATCTCAAGGGGGTCCTTAGTGATAATCTATGAAACTAGGGTCCATGTCTGTAATCTATGGTCTTGTAGAACTGTCATATGTCAATGTCAATAAAAAATAAAATCCCTCTTCACGTGTGTGTCGTACAGAAAAGTTATTTTAATTTAAAACCTCGTAAATCCACACGATATTTCAAAAGGGGAAAGTGTGATTGGCCCGCGTAGCGTGCCGTAGCGCATCGCGTCATAGCCGCCACTCGTGCCGTGATTATTGCGATTTGCAATTTCTTATAACTAAAAATGAAAATCGTCCTTGGTACTAAAACATAATGATGCAATTCGATTGACTTGACGTCGTCGTGGCGCCAATCGCACTTTTTATGTCATATGTCATAGTGGTAAGGAGGATTTTCACTTGTAGTTGGATCAGTCGAATTGCGCCGCAGGGCCCCGGGGGGAATCTCCCTTACAGGAAAAAGATACGATATGTTAAGGATAGATGATGAATATAGTAATTTTAAGCAGATAATACCTAGTCTATGCTCTATGTCTATGTCTATGGGGTTTGATAATACCTGGTCCATGCTCTATGTCTATGGGGTTTAATAATACATCTAGATTTTTGAATGCACGTTAGGAAATTGACTGAAAACAAGGCAGCTATTTCATTGAAGTCAATTATTCAATATGAAGTTTCACTTGGCATTAAAAACAATAAAAAAAATCAAGTTGGTATATTTAATAGATTGTATGGTTTGTATGTATTCAAAGGCACAAAACTTTCTCAAGTCAAGTGTCTTCTTCTGGTCTTCTTAGCTCAAACTTAGACAAGTTACGCTCCATCCGAAAATAAACCTTATTTTAAAAAGAGAAGTTGCATATTCCTACAGTCGCTAGACCACTGAGATCAAGCTTATCATACGAATAAGAACATTAATCGTATACCCATGACGTTTATTTTCGGATGAAGTGCGACTAGGCTAAGACTAAGTTCACTAGATTTTGGCCCTTAATATACGAATATGATGACTTAAACTTAGAATGCAAAACTTGATCGAAGTATTATTTGCTCGGAACGCACAACGAAACTTAAAACGTCAGTAAGTTTAGATTTTAATTTTTCAATTCAATCATCAAAAAAAAAAACAAGCTATTAATCTAAGGTAAGAATCGAATTTTCGTTTTCTTATGCATTACG
Organism: Agrotis exclamationis; assembly: GCA_950005045.1. Classification (NCBI taxonomy): domain Eukaryota; kingdom Metazoa; phylum Arthropoda; class Insecta; order Lepidoptera; family Noctuidae; genus Agrotis; species Agrotis exclamationis. Next base: position 20,411,874 of record OX465430.1, read on the forward strand.
CGACACCTATAAAATAATGCATAACAAAGCACGATATCAAGTTTTCAGTGCTAGGCTTACGGCCAGTTCACGACCGTAACGCTGTGAGCGGACACTTAGCGCGGGGCGGTGTACGCTAAGATCAAATGTATGGAAATGTTTGAAAAACGTCATGAGGGACGCCTCGCCCAGTGGCGAATTCATGTACTTTCAAGCAATTTATGTCTTATTCTAGCCGCCCGTTGCACTGCTCACCGCTAAAGGTGAAACCGCACTAGGCGGAACTGCGCGACACGACGCGTCAAAATATTCTTTACATGAAATTATACGAGACATCACGCACTACTACACTGCAACCGAACTGCGTGGTAAAGAAAAGCGTCGTGTCGCGCAGTTCTGCCTAGTATGGTTTCACCTTAAGACGAAAGTCGCGAACGGGCTGTTATGCCTAAAGAATAGAGACGAGAGAATGAAACGTAAATCAAAAATTCATATACATATGTAGGTAACCTAATTCTGTTTCAGGGTTTTTAGATCCCCTGTTGACATGACTATAGTGAAATAAAATACATATAACATATCTAAATTATTATTGTACCTATAGCATATCTATCGTATGAACGACTTATCACTTTTATGTAGCTGTTGAGATTGACAATAACTTTTGTATGGTATCAACTATCTACCTATATAGTAAATTAATAAATATTTTGTGACGTTGAGAAATGGGACAAAAATAGTTGTTGAAAATAATCGCGTTGACTTTATAGAAGTATTGATTTCGAAAATACAGGATAATGTCGCCGCGCAAAGCGCGAACACATTGATATTCTCCAATCTGTCAAATTTCTTTAATCGTTTTTCAATTTTATCACAAATACAGAAGGCTCATGTTCGATTGGGAAAATTTGACAGAAGAGGTAGGTTGATGTACTGGCGTTATTTTACATTACTACATTTACACATCTACACTATTCTACCCGCTCCAATTTTAATATTGTTTCCCTGTTAATAGAAAAAAACTGCTGTTAATTTTTTTTTTAATATTTTTCCCAGAGAAAAAAATTATATAATTTGATAATTATTTAATTTCAGATGTGTATATTTATAAAGCATTAGGTAATTTAGTTTCAAGTTCATTTACTTTGTAATAGTAAGAAAATAAGAAACAGATCACTACACTGGTCTTAGCACGAGCGCGCGGTCTGTGAGCGGTTTGGGAACATACAAAAATTTACGTAAATACGTCGATATCGAAATTGTTAATATTTATTTCACATATCATTAGAGGTTAATATTTTATTAATTTCATGGATATATTTATATTATTTTATAACATATTATTGTTATTTTCAAAAACCAATGCAATAAGGTCCTAAACAAGTGGCAATCGATAACAAACGATAAAAGTAAGTAGTAATTAACAGGTTTCCAACTTTAAGCTATAGGGTATAAAGTCGAAAATCCATTAAAGTTTACAGAGCGATATCGTTCATTCCGGTCGTTAACGCTCAGTAGTATTTGATAGATTTTCAACTTTATGCTGTAGGGTATAAAGTTGAAAATCTATTACTGACTACTGAGCGTTTACCGTTTGTAATCGATTGCCACTTGTGATGCCTGGTATTTTGATGCGGGTATTTTCGATGAAAAAATCGTATTAAGTTTACGTTATTTTGGTATAAGCTGCGCGCTTGTGTTCGTGCCTGGGTGTTAGGTTATCTGTGGTAAAAAATATTCTATCGGTGCGAAAGTTAGCGAATCGGATAGCTGGGTTAGTCATAGCTTTGTGATAAGAATATAAATTCCTATCGCAAAAATTGTTGTTTCTGTGTAAGTAAATATGCCTAATAACGTGTTGATGGTAAATAAACGTTCAAAAAAATAAAAATGACTGTCTTTTCTTTCTGAGCGCACGCTTCAATAGAGGGACTCAAAATCCAACTTTATTTACTACACGAAAAGATACACATTTCCAGTATCGTCGCGTCTCGGTGTGAACTGACCCTAAAGCGGGTAATTCGCTTACGGGCATGACTCATTTCCCCCCCACTACGACAGCACCCGAAAAGTATGTAAGGTAGGTATGTACTCACAATTTTCACTTTCATTCTCTTAACTTCCTTTGTTCATCCTTGCTACTGGCTCAGATTGGGTGCTACTGCTCAGCTGGTGTAGATGCAGACTATTCAACCCATTTTATTCAGGCCAGTTTGATAATCACAGTATCTGAAATTGTTGGAACAAAAACCTTGCTATCCGGCTCGAAGGACCATCATTGAGAATCTTAATGTTCCCATTGGTGGTCTCTGGAGGAGAGAGAAGAGAATCTTGGTGAGGGTATAAGCTGGAGTCTGCAGCAAAATAAACAAATCTGTACTGAATACATTTTATTTCCACTTCAAAAGATACAATTTAATTATATTCAGTAACATTATCAACTATTTATTGCTATCTAATAGAAATCAACCCAGTCTTTTTATTTCTTACTGTGGGTAGAAAAATATTTTTTCCTTGAATCTAATTTGGATACTTAGGGTACATTTTAAATGAGGTAATATATTTGTATTATTTTTAACTAGTGTGGCCAGCGAATGAAATTAGCAGTAGACATTTAAATTGGTAAATAAGTAATTAGAAGGTAGTTGGTTACTTAAATGTAAACCAATAGGAATAACTACCCTCGTATCATAAGAAAAGAACATGCACTTGTCAACGCGGCATGAACCGGTCAGAATGAGCTGAAGCCGATTCCGCGTATCTTTGTAGTAGTAATTCCATTAAAAAAAAAACAGAATATTATTATTTTATCCTCAAATTAGGAACGAAATAGAAAATTCACACTTTCATTTAAGGTGTGTAGAAAATGTCATCGAGTACATGACATTCTTTTTTTTTGGTATTGGTTATAAGATAAGATTATATTTAAGTCAGATGATACTTTTAGTAACAAGTTATAAATACGTTTTAATGATAAACATTACTGAGCCCGTTTGAGTATTATCGCGTAAGTACTTCATCACATCCATATCTAAGTGGTACTTTATTATAAATCTTTCGATGACATTTTGTACTGTGGAAAAGTCAAGAACTCAATCTAATAAACTAAATATATCTGCTAGAAAATGGCAATTATTGCTTTCAAAATTACTTTTGGTAATAGTGAATTTTAGAAACCAATTTGTTTAGACTACATGTGATTAGTCCAGTTTCTGTACTAACAATAAAATCCTAGGCAGTTTTTCAGACGAAAATGTTCATTATTGCTTTCAAATTAACTTTCAACAACCTTTGGTGATTTATTTTAGTAACTGTTATTTTGAAACCCACAAACTTCTCTTCATTAAACTTATAATTTAAGGTGGGATCGATTTTTTGTATTTTCTTTGTTAATTTTGCACAAAAAAATATCTAGATATCTTTTGGCTCATGAATCAACAATGAGCATATACCCTGTTATTTACATACTTATCTGTTCCATAAGTATTTGCCTGGATATTGAGTAAATACTTTTAAGTAAGGAAGCACCCCATTACAGTTTTGCACAGTTATAAACACCATGCCAGGCCAGAGGTGCTAGCACAAGTGAGTGACATACCTAGTTATGTTAAGTGAATATGGTTATTTTTGGAAAATAATACATGTATAGATCTATCTAGTATCTATAAATTAGATAACTTTTAGGTCCAATTTTTGTCGAAAAATGTACAAGTATTCCATAAATGTGTAAATAAATATGAGTCAATATTATGTGGGAAATGAGAACTTTTAAATCAAATTTTCTTTATTGATACGTCAAGGACTCGTGCTAGCATCTCAGAAGTCTAGCCTGGTATTGGTCGACATAATCTGTACAAAATAACTTTGTTTTTCACAACCTGGCAGCGAACAGTTAACCACAGTTAACCGTGATATACACTGTGTAATGTACAAGTAGGAAGACTTGTTGGCAGATTCTACTAGTACTTATTTGAATTTCATCCTGCTTATAGGGTGACGTCAAACCAGGCAGGCGTACAAACCCAATGTATGGAACAGTTGTGACCCCAAAACACTGGCAGAAATTCCACTCCCTTCACTGGCAGAATCTGCAATCCTGAACCTTTCTGGTTGTACTCCCAAAACAATAAATTATTTGCACTATTATTGAACAATTGTTGAAAAAGTGAGAGCTGAACAATTTTAAGAATCAGACTAACTACGTATTTCAATTTAATCAAATACTAAATTTGTTCACCACTATCTCCATCACGCTTCTCAGTCTCTGCTTTCTTCATCTTCTTAGCTTTGATGTCAGCCATTGTCTGTTCGATGGACCGTTGATCCTTTTTATTCTCGCTAGGAACTTCTCCATAACTCTTGTTAACATTTGTCTTCTGAGCTGCATCTATAGCAGCCTCCTGACCAATCAGATGGGCATACTTCTGTTTATAGAAAGTGCCGCTCAATTCTTCTTTACCACGCTTACGTTTTCTATTTTTTTCATCTTCTAAATCAATAGCTGCTTGTTTTCGTTTTTCAAAGTGGGCTAGGGCCATCTCAGCTGCTTTGTCTTCATTCCAGACTCCACCTGCCCTGCGCACAGTTAGTTCATCTTCTGAAGGGCCATTGTCTTTGTGGTATACAACTGAGTACCGGTCAACACCTTCTTGACCGAAAGAGAATACTTGTAATCCAGCAATTTCAGATACATCCCTGATGATCGATCGGTACATTTGTTCCATAGGTTCAAATTGAAGGTGTGGTTTGGTACCGTCTTTAATAAAATTACGTATTTTCTCTTCTACTCGTTTTCTGAATCTGTTTATCATGTTTCGTTCCTCCTTCTGTCTGTTCTCCATAGCCTCTTTTTGTTTCCGCATGGCATTTTTCTGTGCCTCGCTAGCTGTTGGTGGCTTTTGCATGGAATTAAGGATTGAGTCTAGTAGATCCATGTTTAAATTTGATTTTCTGACAAAAATGATGTGTATGACAGTATTTCAGGTATGCGGCGCTGCCACTCTTTAGGAAATCGAAAATTGTCTGATAAATGCTCTGTATTTAATTCTTTGAAAGACAATACGTCCAATGATGTATCTATTTGGGCGCACACTTGACTTCCAAAAGTTATTGTATCATCTGCAAACTCCAGCAGCTGTTTAAGTGATGGCTGAAGTGGAGTGCCCTTCACAAGTGTAGAATTATCTTCAAAATTAATTTCTCTACAGCTGTCTCTAAGCGTCTTGTTCTTGTTGCACAGTTTCTCAAATAACTCTTCCAAAGTGCACCTGGAATTGAAAGTTAAAAAAATTATGCTTTCTTTATTTTAAATTGATTTCTGTAGACTTCTATATTTGTAACTGATTTTAGGTTTGTTATAAAAGTCCATGATCAAATAATTAAAGCATGTTTGAAAGGGTTCAATCAAAAGAAGACATTACAAAATTAATTGAAATGTTAGAATTCCACAGATATTATTACAGTTAAACAATAATAAGCTACCATGGTCAATGTCATTGCTTGATCAATAATATGCCTACCTAACAATCCTTCAAACTAAATATGGAAAGGCTTATCTAATAAATATGACGCACATCTTTAAGAAGTACTTAGCACTTACAATTTACTACGTATTTCTAGTGCGTCCTCCGAAATTAGGTTATGTAGAGAAGCACACAACTTGTTTTGTAAGCCTCCGAATTGCTCCAACGGCGTCCCCGTCAGTACAGCCCTACAACGATCAAAACCATTATACACAGTCGTAAAATACAAACAATAAACATTTCTATAATTTCACTCACTCTTTTATGCTCTTACAACGTTTTATCTGCGTATTTATAGATGCTGCGCACTTTTGGCAATCATTCAAACTTGTTTTCACTGCGATGTGAAATTCGTCGAAGTAAGTAAAGTAGTCAATTAATTGTTTTTGAACCTTTGCTTCCATTATTTGAGAGAAAATCCATATCAATATTTTATTTCCTAGAATAATCACAAAACAGTTGCCGTTTGATTGCTTTGCAGCAAAGAAAAATATGTGACGGACGGGAATGAAATGAAATGACAAGTTGAAAACAAATATGTTTACGCAGTAAGCAATCACTATTTTGTAAAATCAAATAGGTAACTGCTCCTGATATATGAAACTTGAAAAGAATTTGTGGGTCGAGAAAGCCGATATTATTATTTTATAATATTTTAATGAAATTTGTTTAACTTCTTTCAATATCAAAAGCATACAATTAAATTTAAAGTATTTAGAAAATCTGTAGCTATCTTTATAAAGTTTACTATCACTAGATGACAAACCGTAAATTTGGGAAAACCGGTATTTTAAGGAAACAAATTTTACATGATGGGATGGTTAACTATTATAATTTTACCTTTGAAACATTTCTTTTATTTTACCATAGTAAAAATTAAAATAGTGTTTAAATATTTCGGTTACGTTCGGTTTTGTTCTATGGGAGGTCGATTGCACCTGTCAAAACTTAAAAAACCAATAACAGGCCTTTGTGCATGACCTCGAAAACACCAGTCTTGATTTTGATGCGAAGAGAAACGTATGTCTGAATGCGTCGCGTTTTATTACATGAAAACACGTCGGAGATCTTTTGAAATAATAAGTGATTGGTTATTTTTTTTAATAATGAAGTGTGACGTAAAATGAGTGTAAAAGGTGTGATCTAGTTTGAGCTTCTCATGAATAAAGTGTTCTTGCTTTCGTGAAAATGAATGGCAAACTGCATAGTGAAACCGGCGCTTTCTCATCTGACGACATGCGCGCCGAAATATTGAACCCTTTCGTTCACAAATTGGAGCTAGATAACACATATGACAAAATAAAGGTACGGAAACGTAGTAAGGTTTGAAATTGCATAACGCAATAAAGTGAAAGTATTATTTGATTAAGTTGTAATGTTTAAAGATTCCACTCTACTGTTACATTCTGCGCATGTCTTAATCCAATAATATACTTTAGGTATCTAACTGAAAATATACTGTATACTAACTTAACAATTAACAAAAACAGTACATAATTAATTTAAAAAAAAGTCATAATGGCAGTAATACCTCACTTATATAAAACACACACCAGGGACAACCAAGCAATGCATTGTTACTTTATTGTTTTTAATTTATTCAATAATATTCTAACATTGAATATGGAACAATTAAATTAGATGCGATTGCCAAATATGTAATCTGGAAAACGTTTGTCTACAGGCCTTGTAATGTTGACTCTGAATAGAATACAAATAACTCGAGATATTGCTACTGATGTTTTTATTATTTTATATTTTTAGGTACCTACCTATACGATTCAATTTTGGCAAACGCATCTAATTATTTTGCGCAATGTGTCTCCTTAAAATAATTGTGATTATTATTGTTTATTGCAGTTTCGATACATAATGTACCTACTGTATAAAAAGTATTACAATAAATCTTTTTTCTAAATGAAATTTTTGTACCTACCTGAGAAGGAACAAAACACGATGGGAAGGCTTTTCGTGGCATAATGTCAATTTAATATTTTATTCCAACTCCATGGATAGGTACTATCATACGCAAGTGAAAACAGGGGTTTTATAAAGGCCACTCCAACAGAATTATTACATGAATTGATATAAAATTCGTAAAATGGTCTATTTTATTCCATTTGTTTAATTTAAACAATAGAACAGAATTGAGATAGACTAGGGTTTCTTAAAATATATTAATCATTCTCTGGATCAAATTAGTGTAAGTAAAGAAGAGATTCTCCTTGCGGCCTTGAAACCAGATTCACGTTGTTATTTGGTGGACTTATATTATAATAATATTCCACAACTATCACACAACGCCATCTAGTCTCAAGCTAAGCAGAGCTTGTGTTATGGGTACTAGACAACTGATAAACATACTTATATATTTCTAAATACATAAATATTATAGATAAATTACACCCAGACACAGAAAAAATGATCGTGCTCATCACACAAACATTTTGTCCTGGGTGGGAATCAACTACGTATCTTTGTCTCAATGTCACCGTGTCGCCTAGCTAGCTAGGGTGCTGAGAGATCAAAAACCTATTAAATCTGTAAATGCTCCGTGAAAGGTTTGGGACCTCCAGCAATTGGCTATTTTTAAGGATTTTATCGCAGGCTTGCAGATCTTACACAACAAAATCCAGTAAAGTTCTGTCCCTTCCTCAATGAAATACAATAACAGGATTTGATCCGCTGTAAAATTCATCATTTAATAATATTCAATAGGTTTAGACGAAATTAATTTACAACACTAAAAAAATAACAACAACAATTGTTGTCATTGTGTGTAACTGGGACGCGAAGAACAAGATATTTTTATCTTGGGTTCAGTTGCAAAAAGCCGTTACTCATAAATACTTGTATGTGAGGGAAAGTAAGAATTTTATAAGAAACATTGTAGGTACCGTTTTGCGCAGTTATGCATCATATAACTCTGGTCACGCAATCGGCCGATGAAAGTGTCTCAATTTTCTTCTGATTTCCGCCCCCCATTAAACTTTCTTGTGTAATACACGTAAACAAATGACTTTGAAAATAAAAGAGTGTCAGTAGTCACTGAAACTTAATAAAGCAAAGATAAGATGCCAAACGTTAAGAGAAAGTACCTATGTACATTGATGATATAATTATTGTTGTTGTGTAACTCAAACTTGGAATGCATCTACCTGCCTCGTTAATTTTGTATTCACGTCTGATGGCAAGATAAAAAGGCCTGCGCCCACTAATGCCATGGTAAGGCTCGGCGTGGCAAATAATTTCATTCGTGGAGAAATGTTTTTCGACGAACAAAAATATGTCATAACGCCTCGCCATTATTGAGCAACGTTCCACGGCAAGACGCTGCATCATGTACCTAGTTGTAGATTGTCCTTTAATAACACAAAGTAACATTAAGTGAGGTTACTTCATGTTATTAAAGGAATGTGAGTACTAAGTAGGAATTAAAGATGAATCTGACCCTTTGGAGCGGCAATCTTGGAGCAGGCCTTGCTACGCTCTTATGTTAGGTACAAAGTGCGTGCTTAATTTTGTTCAAAAGATTGAACTGATTTCAAGTCGCTGAAAATATGGCTTCTAAAACTTGGATTGTCACAAAAGCAAAAATTCAGTTCATTTTTGTACCACTAGAACAAGATAAAACAGCTCAATTGCTGAGTCATTCGAGTGAGAGTAAATAATTTATCAAACCAGTGCAACAGACTCATTTGGCATTGGCATCGACAGACGACGAAAATGAAACACGTGTTCCTGAAATACGCATTTCATGTAACAATATTCATAGCACAAAGGGTTTATGGCCCGTAAACAAAATTTATAAACAACTCTATCATAGGTAGGTACTTAATATGGCCACATATGGCTAAATTACTCAAATCTCAATATTTTTTACTATCGTGGTAGATTTGCAGGCGCGGTGTTAGTACAAGTATAGTTTCTTTAATAGTACGCAGACTAAAATCTTCAATTTTCTTCATCATCATCAGCCTGTATTCGCTCACCCGGATTTGAGTATTCTTCATCCAGTTTCTGCCGGTTTCTGCTTTTCGCAATTTTCTTTTTAAGTTTATAAATTACAAAAAGCAAATAAACGTGTCCTTAGTGTAAATATTTATTTCAAAAGACCTCTGTTAATTCATTATAAAAATTAACTTTACACTTATTAGACCGTCTCATGTAAAATGGTCGGTAGCTAGTGTTTAAATTTTCGAAGTGCAGTTTACAATTTCTCTAGTAACACGCTTCTTCTAATTACACAGTAAGGATAAGTGAACCTTTCGCAGTTCCTCTTTTATTTTCAATTGATTAAGTATTTAATGTAAACAAAACAACCATAGTCACAACACATCCTAAGTAAGTAGGTCAAAAAGATAATTTAAATCTTCTAGTCAGATTATCATTTTTGCTTTCTTTAACCTCAACCAGTGCAAGTAAATTTCCAATTGAATTATATCCGAATTTCAGTGACTATGATGTCAAAAATAAAAGTAACATCGACTAACATAAAGGCATCAATCAAAATCATGCATCAAAATAATACCATTCGTTTGTAGGAAACTGTGACCTATTTGGTTTGTAACTGTGTCTTTATGTTCACCAGTTCACCACACACTTAAATTTTACTATCTTTTGTTTCAGACGGCGATATTTACTGTGATATTGCTGCCTTTCCGTGTCATCGTCATCTGTTACCTAATAGTGACAGCTTGGTTCCTCGCATGTATCGGCCTCTATGGCCTCAGTGAAGAAGACCTCAGGCGAGCGCCTATGACAGGATGGAGAAGGTATATTCATTTCTCTGTTTCTGCACAAAAATAATGCCGATTACAAAGTCTTGAAATGCCAATTATGCTAGTGGTTCAGCTTTTACCTAGCGAATAAACCAAAATATTGAGTCAGTTTTGGGGTCACAATGAGAATGTGTCTTACGTTAGAAAGTCTAATAATTATGCTTGCTTTTCATTTGATCACACAAATAATAGCCTATTTTTTTTTCTTATTGCAATATTTTTACCCAATTAGTTCAAAGAGTCATTATCTATCTACTTCCTCTTGCTATTAATATACAAAATTATACATAATCCAATTTGTATTTATTATAATTTGCATTAATTTGCTCTATGTATAATTTTATTAAAAGTTTTTATTCCAACGCTAACTACTTGTCTGGTGCTCAACAGAGCGTGCCTTATGTAGGTCAGCTAAGTGTTTGGGAATGTTGGAACACGCGGTCTCTCAGAATCGTGTATACCTAACTATGCAAATGCAAAATAATACAATTTGAATTATTGACAATAGTAGTTAACCAATACATTTACATGGAAAAACCACAAATCATTTTCTCGTCTAATTTCTCACATTTCCCATTAATTCAAAAATTAACGTTAATATCAATTTAGATAAAGAAAGGTACCTACATAAACTTAGTTTTCAAAACGACGTCAACGTTGACATGTCGATGTCGGTGCTTTTCTGTGCAATTTACTTTCTTTGGAATGTATGCCAGATACGGTGCTCGGTCTCGATGTGAAGCGATAGCCTACAATGTTTCTTGCTGGTAGTTCTTGACCTTGATGACGTTAACGTTCTGAACACTTCAACAGTCTTTAAAAATGTAAGGCTGAAACGGATTGGAAAATAATTCATTACAAATAGCGACATTGACTGTACAAAAAGTGAAACTGTTAAAAAATAATTACGTGAAAAGACATAAATAACACCTTTTTAACGTGTTTTTTACGTCGATGTTATGAGTAAAACTGAACCGGTAATTTCGGCAAAACCGGTTTTTGATGTTCATACTTTCAAACATCTCTATTATTTTAATTTTTTGTGAAAATGTGCACAGGGCTATTAATTGAAGGAACACAGGAACACCGTGGATTTTAGTCAGTACAAGTCTGACAGTCCCTCCTGTCCCGCCCTGAGGCGGGAAGACTCATTTGATGAGTTTGCCACGCTAAAAAAAAAGTCGTGAACGGTGAATCCCTTTTACTTTTTTTGTTAGTTATCGATTGTTGTTATGTAGGTCAAGTTGTTAAATCGACAAAATAATTAAACGAATTAGCCTACATTAGATATTTATTTTACACATAGGTAGGTCCTAAAATTTGATGTCAATTAATTACAAAGATTGTTAGCCTCCATTGGCCTACATTGGGCCTACATTTAAAATTCGGTTACCTCTTGTAACTGTTCGCAAAACCCGAATGATTTAAGTTCAACTAAGTTTCAAGGTTATTAAGTACCTACCTATTTTTTTAACGTTTTTCAAAAACTCGAAACTGTTGTGTTTTTTTTTTACCAATGAATCTACGCTTACAAAAATTACAATACAGCTGTGCAAGAATCATTCGGTGCGTGGCCAAATCCGGAGCTAACGGGGCGGGCGGTGTCATATATTAAAAAATATAATACAACTACCGTGTCAACAGCGCCTTTCTGTCAAGGTCATTCGAAAGTCAAAAGATCGATGTTGCATTGTAGAACCAATGAGTGTAAAGTACCTATCGTTGGATCATGGCCGCTCGCTAGAAAGCGCAGGAAAGTAGATAAAGTGGTAATGTTATTCTTGAGGCTCTCATCTTGAATGCTGACCTCCTTTTTATGTACTTTAGGGTTTATTGTTATTATTGAGTTCTATTGACAATAATCAATTAACGCGAAAAGAAATGGTTAATTAGGTGCGTCCACACAGAGCGCGCAGCCTCGCGAGGCATTTGCTGCGCGAGGAAACTGACAAGCGAGGCTGCTCACTCTGTGCGCGTCTGGGACGCGTCTAATGTTTTTCGACCGAGGCACGAAACAATATACGCGAGCAAAACAAAAGCCGACACTGGATGGCTCGGGCGCTCAGTCGATCGACCGCGGCAGCGCTGTCACTTGCCTCGCCCGAGACACGTCCACACCAACAGAGCTGCTTCGCGCGGAAAATGCCTCGCGAGGCCGCGAGGCTGCGCGCTCTGTGGGGACGCACCTATTCAATAACTGGTTAAAAATGGTACTTTAACCAAGAAGCCATAGGTATTTTTTTGAACCAGTTATAATTTGGCGTGCATAATTAATTCTGTAGTCATAGTGTATGTTCAGACAGACAGACGCCAGCAAGTAAACCTACCTCCTACCCCAATCTGTCAAATTTTACCAATCGAACACTAACCTTCCGCTGTTGTGATAAGGTTGAAAATCTATTAAAAAAATGACAGATTGAGGTAGGCGTGTGGCAACGATAAGAATGAAAACAGATGGAGGCCCCATCTGTCACTCGAAAATTAAGATAATGAAGAAAAAAGTTAGCGGAAATTATTTTTCATGAATGCCTTATCTTATCGTTGTTACCTTGTTGATGTTTTTTTCATAATATGATTATTGTTTATAGAGCATGCAAGTGTTAGAAAAGCGTGCATGACGTCACTATATTTTATGGTGCCATCAGTTTCTTACTTATCGTGTTCATATAGTGGACGCCAGCACATCAACCTACCTCAATCTGTAAAATTTCTTTAATAGAATTTCAACCTTATCACAAAACTGGAAGGTTAATATTCGATTGGTAAAATTTTACAAATTCGGGTAGGTTGACCTGCTGGCGTGTGTACAAAGACATTAAACTAGTTCTTTTAAATCTCTTTGGTATAGTATGAGGAATCATTTCAAGTCGACAGCGACTGCAAGGCGGTTGACTGTACCACTACCATACCTCCCATATTTTTATTGTTATTTTTATTTTATTTTTTATCCAATTTCCCGAAACGTGTTCAAAGTTCTGGACATTTAATTGCTTTAGAACAATACTTATTTAAATCTTAATCTTATGCAAATAGATACAATAGGTAAACAGTATGTAAATAATGTTTGTTATTTGGTTGTGAAGGCATTTAGTGTTGGATAAGTAGGTATTAGGTAATAAAAAATATAAGATATAAAAAGAATAAATCAAAATAGCAATTTATGGTCCATGGAGCTACGTACAAAATAATTATGTACCGTCAATAACAAAAGAGTTCAACTAATTTAAATTCGGTAGAACGAGGGATGTGCCAAATATACAAAAAAAAAATGTAAAAACAAAATGTATTCAATCACGGAATATAATAAGGCTTTTATTACGGTAAATACCAAATAATACAATATTTATTATAAGTAACTAATTAAATCACGGAGTTATGTAACGCATTACAGAAGAAGCATTTTGCATTATTTGCAAAACTTGTTTTAGTTAACATTAACCCTTTACCGCATTGTGGTTCATAAGTGAACCAAACCATATTATCCTAAATATTTTTAAGTTCCAAACTGATTTCCTTGTTTTATGCATACTGTGTCAAATTCGTCCCATACGAGCTTCATTTTATTTATAAAACCGCCATCTATGAGCAAGTTGTGTGAACTACTTTCTTCGTCAAAGTCAGTTAACAAGTACAAACCGGTCCGGAGCAAGTTGTTGATTTTCAAAATTGTGTAAAAAATACAAATCTCGGTGATAGTGCTTGAAAATAAATACTACAGGAAAGAAAATAATCTAAATATTGATAATTAGGTAAGTTTTTATTGTTTTATCGAATAATAATTAGTTTTAGGTGGTTCTAACTGAATGGAACAAATTTGGTACAACATGCAGAAATATTCTTTCTTCCTTTGTACCATATTAGTGCCAACATGCACCAATGCTATGTAAAATTGCTTAGCTTGTTTTGTGATGTACCGTCTTATTTCGTTATTTACGTGGTTTTATGCTTATTTAATCGAACACCTATTTACAGGACATTTGCGATATGGATCCACGTCGATTTTACGGAGGCATTCATACAATTATCCAGTATTTTCCTGTAAATAGTAGTGACGAAGACCTTTCCGTGGCTTCCTTTAGCCGATTTCAAGTGCGCGGTAGGTGAAGATTTGTGCTATGCCTATAAACCTGCAAAGAGTAGTAAACGTGGTCGACCATCTTCCAGCGTCATGGATAATCCATTCAACAAAAAAAAAAAGAGAGGGCCCATAGCAATAATGCCATCTCAGGACGTTCGTTTAGATAAGATGGATTATTTGCCTGTCTGGTCCACTAGACAGCGTTGTAAGGTCCCTGAATGCAATGGTAGATCTCACGTGGAGTGCCGAAAATGCAAAGTCAACCTTTGCCTCAACGATAAAAGAAATTGTTTCGAAGTATTCCATACTACATAATTTTTACGATTATATTTTACAAGATTACTTTTATATTGATTTTTGCTCAATGTACCAAATGTGATCCAAAGTAAAAAGTGTTAAACTTAATTTTCTGCTCAATGTACCAAAAATGATCCAAAGTGGAAAAGTGTTTTTTTTTCTAAAACTATTCAATAAAAAGAAAAATCCTGAAACACGTGTCCATTTATTTAGTGTTTCCTACCATATATATTTTTTTCAAACTTAAAGAAAAAATCATGCGGTAAAGGGTTAATGTATAATTAGGCCTATGTTCAGCAGTGGACGTCTTCCGGCTGATGATGTAATGTATAATTTATTTTGTTTATGGGTGTTAGAGGGTCAAAATTAAAAATAATTGAATTTGTTTTTGTTTGTAAGTCAAGGCATTTTGTCGTCATAATGATGGCATCTAAGTAGTAACGCATCTACATAAGTACAATTACTTGAAATTAGGCTCGACTCTCACTATCATAACTAATGTAACTTGGGTGTACCTAAGTTTATGGTGCACCTCTACCAAAAAGTTCACTAATTTTGACAACTTGACAGTGACATCAAACTAACAGCAACCTTACCGCTGGTAAAAGATCAATATCGACATCGACTCGGTTGCCAAAGAAGAAAAAAAAAAAAAAAAAAAAAGATCAATAGGTATAATTTTAACGGGTCGTTCCCAACCCAACAGGTCCATGAGTCTATTGTTCTCAAAAATTGAACGTTCATACATTTGTTCCCAACGGGTCCACGACATTTAAAAATATTAAAATTTTTGTTCCCAACGGGTCCATGAGAATGTTTGGTACCGAAAACAACAAAAGCTTGGTTATAAGCTTAAAAACTCAAATAATGTTACTAACCAGCAAAAGTATTAGGCTGGCTGACTAAAAAAAATATAAAATGTAGACCTCAACCAAAACTACCAACGAAAATTGGTTTGGATGAGATACAGTTAGCAGTTTTTGAGATATAGTACATTTTCAAAAACCGCAAATATAACTTTGCCATTCATACAAATACTATGAAAAACAAAGTTATTTTTATTGTTTGTGTATATATTACTTACTAATCTCAATATAATTATATCTCTAATCTATGCTTGCTGCTACGGAACCCTTCATGGGCGAGTCCAACTCGCACTTGGCCGGTTTTTTATAGTTTAGATATTCACAAAATCATATTTAATATACATTCGGCGTCTTTGAAAATCTACAATCCTATTAAGCAACTAAAACGGATCTATGCGGGCAACTTCAAGAGATATCATTATTGTTATATACCTACTAAAACCTTCCTCAAAAACAAATACTTTTCTGTAAACCGCATCAAAATCGGTTCAGCCAAACGGGAGATAATCGCGGACAAACATACATACAGGTAAAACTGAGAACCTCCTTTTTTAACCGACTTCAAAAAAAAGTAGTTTTGAAGTCGGTTAAAAACTCTAAAACTTCGCCAAAAGTAGGTAGTGTAGTGACCCAATTAAATAATGACATAAAAGGCTTCTTATAGGTAATCTCATATAGCGTTGGCCTTCTCTGAGGTCGTGCATTTACATTGTCACAACGTTTTGACCGGTTGACCTTTGTTATGAATATAATATGTAACTTATGCAATTAATTTGCATTTCCGCATCCGCATATAAGCATATCTGTTACGAATGATTTTGTGGTTTCTTTCTGGGAGGTAAAATCACGGAATCATTAAATGACTGCCCCGCCCTGTGTTAAACGAGATACTGTCAGACAACTCTTATATACTGACTAAAAATCCGCTCTATCCCTTCATTAGCCCTTTATGTTCCAGGATTACGGTTACAGATGGTCAGATGGTGAAAAAAAGGATCTGTTTGTCAATGTAGTGCCGGCGGGATCATTTTTTTCATTCCATAGAAATAAAGATTGAAAATTTTATTCGGCACAAGCAGACACAACAAAATATTAAAACAAAGCATAACATTTACATATATTTTTCATTTATCTATACATATAATAAATCTGTAGAAGGGTCAATTCTGTACATTGAAAATATTGAAAAAATAAATAGCGGGGGGTGTTGCTTGATCGATACCAAACCCAAATATGTGATTAAAAAATTTTTTGTCTGTCTGTCTGTCTGTCTGTATGTGCAGGCATAACGTGAAAACTAACGGTTCGATTTCGATGAAACTTGGTGTAATTATACCTTATTATCCTGGGCATAAAATAGGATACTTTTTATCCTGAAAAAAAATCTTATTTTTCAGTTTTATTCATAGACGTTGTTCTGTAGAACCGCGAACACACGTTGCATTACCCGCAGTGGATTCAGCACCGTAACCTGTAGCGCCGAAAGTCGGATTTGGCTTGAACCGTTTGCGGTACACGCGGGCCACGCGATGCATATAAATTCTGAATTTTGATGCGTGCGGACGTGTCCAGTGTGGCGAACGGTCGTCCGTGGAATTAATATTGTATGCGTGTCATTTTAAACCGTGCTTTTCAGCGCGACCTTTTTGATTACTGTTCCGATCAGTTATTTGTAAATACAAGGTCGGAATTACTATGAAAAAAATACTTACTACAGAACGCGAGCTCAACAGCAGTAGCTCAATAGAGGGATCTCCTTAATTATTATAGGCTTAGCCGTATTTGAGTCCAATAGATATTTATAAGATGCCATTGTCAGAGTTACTCAAAATGGAGAAATAAACCATCCACGCGAAGACCGACATCCGCGCGGACGGAGTCGCGGGCGGAAGCTAGTGTAAAATAATTCTAACACATTTTATTTCAATAAAACTTTTTTGACGGTCAGACAATTTTTGCAATTATAATTCTAGGTATTCGTCATCACGCGATTAAATTTTCGACAGTTATTTCATCTTATCAGACGATATTGTGATAATATTTTTTAATCAATATTATAACTGTAAGTATAATACCAGACGTACAATCATTTTATGTGTCATCGTCATGCGTAAAATCACAGTAACACGGATTAAATAAAAATAAATGCCTATTTTAGATTTTATACTAATTCATCTAACACTCATTTATTTGATTCAACGACATTATCTTCATTACTCAGTGGTCAAAGTGCGACTTATAATTTATTTTATTTTTCTGTTTAAAAATGAGTAGACTGGTTGGCTTTTCATTGTACTACTGTTTTATGTCCCGAAATAAAATGAAACGGTTATAGTTTGCTATTCAATTTCTCTTGACACACTGGAAGATCAATAAAATTCATAGTATCGTAAAGCTATATTGTCTACTTGTGCGTGCAATCTTAAAACCAATTTGTATTCTCTGTAACAATGTTTTTGGTTTTGCTTGGATTGTACCCATTTTTTTTATCGTGGTAAAATCATCAAATGCGTCCTCCTACACGGAGCGGGAGGGACTGTCAGACTTGTACTGACTAAAATCCACGGCGATCCTTCACTAGCCCTTTACGTTCCAGGGTCACGGTTACACACGGTAACTGATACAGTCCTGCGACCACGGGGATTTTACCCATAATCCATGTCATGGCGGGTTTACACGAGTCAATATTAGAATATGCGGCTATTCACCAGTAGGAACGCTTGTAACAATCGAATCGCCACCCCTTTTTCACCGGTCAACAAAAATCGCATGCGACTAGTTCATTTCCAAAGAAAATGTTACGAAGAACGGGTTTAATTGTTGTTTCAATTATTCAATAGTTGTTCAAGAAGTGACCATTGACACCGTTTTTTTAACCACCCGCCGTATGAGGCTTTCCGCCGCACGATAAAAGTCGGACGTCCTCACACTTTAGGGCATGCGACTTTTTTTTTATCTACCATTAAAAAAGAAAAAAAAATGATCTTTGAAGGAATAAATAAATCATCATCAGCCTATAAATGTTCCCACTGCTGGGACACAGGCCTCCTCTCTGTGAGAGGGAGTGGGCCGTACTCTACCACGCGGGCCCAGTGCGGATTGGTAGATGTCACATGTCTTCGAATTTTTGGTTCTAGGACATGCCGGTTTCCTCACGATGTTTTCCTTCACCGTTTTGAGAGCAGTGGTGTTGAAATAAATTACACAAAGTAATGCGCCTGACGGGGTTCGAACCTACGACCTACAACTCGTAAGTCGAGGCCGATACCACTGGGCCACCACTGCTCTAAATGTAAAATAAATGAATGAATAAATGTAATTACATAAATAAAAAGTTTTGGCTTTACAATTTACATGATCAATGAACTGCAAACAGTCAAAAGTGCAAGTGTCATTTAGTGTAGAGTTAGGTACGTATGGACCATTAATATAATTATTAAGTATACAATTATTTGCATTACTAAAGCGACAAGTTTAATCAAAGTAATAAAATGAAAAGATTAATACATATTTATTAAAATATTACGTGTTCATAAATATTCTAGTTTTAGTATTAATTTGTATTACAAAATCTAAAATATTATTATGAACATTTTATTAAGTTAATCTATCCAGAAATTCATATCATTCTCGAAGGTGGAGGCATCTAAAGATTTCCATGTGGCCATATTTCTCGAAGACCACGCAGATAATGAAAAAGAAAAAAAAGTTTGTAAAAAAAAATCAGTTCAAAAGTGAGCGATTTGCGTAATGAATAGTCAAGGGACTTTATTCACAGTTACAGATTTTATTTGCAACACAACTCGTAACTGCGACATGATAATAAAAAAAATTTAAAGCGGAAGAAGTTTTTGATGATGGAAATCCTTGTGAATTTCCCGCGCTGAGGAACTCTATCATATTCTTTTTTTTTGCATGGTCTGTCCTACGCAAAGGCAAACGCCACCTCTTCCACTTCTCGCGAGCCTACGCGTCCTTCTTCCAGTTCCGACGGAACCTATCTAGTTCATCCCGCTTCTCTTCCGTGGTCCGTCGCGACCCCGTCTCTCAGTCTGAGGGTACCAACTTTGTCCACAGTTTATAAGATTCTTACTGAAAGAAAAATCCATGCGATTTTCGAAACAAATGTGCCTGGGTAAAAAACGCTCGGAGCGTGCTCATTCGAGGCTTGTAAGTCGGTCCACACTACTACACAAACTACTCCTCGGCTCGTAAGCGAAGACCACCAACTTTAGCGTAGACCCCTGACATCGACATCTTACCGGGCGATAGAAATCTTTCTTCCTACATTCTGTCATAATGTCTGTTTTTCCGTCGAAAAAACCCGTTTCTACGGGGTGCTGGACTGCTGGCGCATGGCTCGCTGCAGAAAGCGCCACCTTCAGATTGGTAGAAGGCCAAGAATTGAAGCCAAAACAAAAAAAAAATGGAAGAAAAATATTACCTTACCTTAGTTCTATTCCTACGTAAAACAAGTGAAGATCTTCAAGGAAATATGATTTAATTAAAACAAAAAATCTGAATGTGTTTACTTTTTTTGCTTATTTTATTCTTTGCCTATCTTTTTATTATTTGCTATTTTTCAAATATCTTGTCTACCTATCCTAAATGCATGCTTTTCCAAGGGACATTTGTTTAAATTACTATTCCTTTACTACTAACATTTCCATATTTTCCGTCTTCATAACAACAAGGTTTATTCCACAGCAAACTTCGCTTCTCAATCTTGTCACTAATGCGGTTGGTGGTGGTGGCTGCTGGGTTCCATCGTGTGAAGGTGCTTGGGCGCCATCATCTGCCATCTAATCCTCGGGACGCCCCAGTGGTGGTAATGGCGCCTCATTCGAGCTTCTTCGACGCCATTGCGATCGTCTGCCTCGGGGCTCCAAGCGTGGTTGCCAAAGCGGATACAGCGAGGTTGCCGTTCATAGGACGTAGGTCTATAGTCGCATGGTGTTTTTTGTATCGCTGTTTTTCGCTTGGAGTGTGTAGCATGCATGTTGCTAGCTTTTGTATTTTTTTCTACCTTGCCAACTTAAAAAAAAAAAAATTGTTTTGTCATTGATTCCACAGGTATTTTGAAATATGATTTTATTTACGTTGTCATGTCATTTGATGCACTTGCGCCATTTTAGCTAGTGCTAAGTGTTACCCGTCGAAAATATTTAGAGCATGAATTAAAATGCAGAATCATGAACTAGCCTTCAAGGTGCTATTGAGCAACGGTCACAGTAAATTAGTGTACGTTATGTTTTATCCTTACCAAGTATTTAGAGAGCTTGTTTGAATCGTAATGAAGAGTGAGCAATATGCTTTATTTTTTTACCTTGTAAGTATTTTTACTAGGTATTTGCATCTTGCAATACCCGTTATGGCACAAAGAATTCGTTAAGTCTAAACGTCGTCAATGATTTGAGGTTGTCTTACATTAAATTTACAAATACGAGTACCTATATTTTTAAATCTGACTACAATAGGAACTCTAAAATACCTAAATTAATAGGTTTAAATTCATATGTGCTTGTTTTCTTAGAGTTTACGCAAATAAACTAGATCAGTTCCAATATCGTTTTTTCTATTAGTAAGGTTAATAAAGAATGAAAAAAAAAATGCCACGAGCCCCTAGAGCAAACACGAAAAAAAAAACAACTAAAGAGAGACAAAAATAGAAAGATTACTTATAGCCTTCTGTTCCTATTTATTAGGTAGCATGTATAGTCCCCGCCAGATAAGTGTGGAATAAAGGTCATTGATCCTAATAATGCTTCGTTCGAATTTCAAAATAAAATATAAGGTCAAGATCGCCTCTTACCACGATACGTTTGTTTTGATCGTGTAACGACACTACATTCTTTCATTTCATTCCTTCTTTATTTTTTTTCGTTTCGTTTTTATTATGGGAATACATTGGTACACGGGGGTCAACGAATTTTATTCCAGACTTATCTGGCGGGGACTATAGTAGCCTGTAATCTTTGTACTCCATCAAAACTCTGGTCTACGCTATGCTGACTCAAGGTTAATGTTATGAAGGCCTTGCACGTTAGGGTTTGCATGATAGTTTTAACCTTGCAAGCAACACCGACAGGCAAGCCCTAGCGTGTATGTGTTAAAACTGTACAGTTATCGGTTTTACGTGCAGTCGGTTATGCGTGCACGGTTAAAACCATCATGCAAACCCTATAATGTGTATGGCCTCCATTACTTTGGACGTGATGTGCTATCCCCAATGGGGTACCTGCATATAGGTAAAATAATAAAATATTTATTTTTTTAATAAGTTCTAGGGTCACATTTGTCTCGGTTAAATCGGTTCAGTGTTTTCGATTATAAGCCGGAACAAACAGGCAAACAATTTAATTGAAACTCTGATTTAATTAAATTATCACATTTTGAAATAAAATGCTTAAACTAACACAAATGTTACTTAACCTATAGAACTATAATAGATTTTAGGTACAAATAAACTTACTTTTAGAATATGTAAAAAATTAGGTTTTATTTTGTAAAAAAAAAATGACACTTTTTTCGGCATGAGATAATTATGTTGATTTACTTTTTGTGATTTCCATAGACTATGGTCACATCTCAAAGACAAGGTGGTTTACACGGTATTGCTAAGTGCTAAGAAACTTATTCATTTTAATTAATAAGTTTTAGAGAGGTTCCGACTAGTCGACTACATTCGCAGTCGGCAAAAAATTGACAATTACGAGTATGCACTCGTCAATTGAAAATACTTTTATTATATTAACTCTTATTTCGAGTTTCTCCGCTGGTTGACAGTCAGAAATCTAAAAAAAAACTATGGGTTATTTACTAAATATTTCTAATCTAGCAAACATAAAACAAGCTAAAGCGCATCACACACGGCTAAGATACTATAATATTTTATCTTAAGATGTTATATTAATATATCTTAGGCCATCACAGACGACGAAGATACGATACGATACTATAAATTTTATCTCAAGATGTTATCTTACGATATATTTTATGTCTCAACATGTTATCTTACGACATATTTTATATCTTGACATGTTTCTTACGATATATTTTGTTTCTTAAGATGTTATCTTAAGATATTATCTTACGATATATTTTATATCTGATGTTATCTTACGATATATTTTATATCTTAAGATGCTATCTTACGATATATTTTACATCTTAAGATACGAATATCGCTCTCTATCTTACGATACGAAAATATGAAAGATATATTATCTTCGTCGTGTGTGACGGTCCATTGAATAGTATGGCGAGCGATATGGTATCTTAAGATAAAATATTATAGTATCTTAGCCGTGTGTGATGCGCTTAACTCAGAAGGAACTGGAACTCCTGCGCATCGACTGAGAACAATAAATAAAAACCGTTTGGCTATGGACTCCTTTAGGCCCCGTGGTTTCCCATGGGGTAGGTAGAAACCACAGAGCACCATCTACTACCACTTCCTCGTCCACATTCATATTTCTGGTCATAAAAGTTAAAAGATAATAAAAATTGTTTGAAATTCGGTGTCAATGTCTTCTTAGTATTTCCAATTAATCTTATACAAACGGAAACGGCCTTATATCCTGTTTTTAGTAAACAAAAAATTAAAAAAACGACCTTGTGCATGTGCATCTTAATTATTTTCCTTATGACTAAAATAATCTAATAAATAATATAATATAATCTACAGTCTACTGCACTATGAAAAAATTTCGTGATTTTGATTAAAAAAAATAGTTTCCGGTATTCAATAAATCGTGCTAAATAATAACAGCTGACCTTCAAGGTTAAGCCGCGCTTGCTGAGCTTGTTCTGTGGATGGGTGACCATCTATCAAAGCAAGTTTCCTCTGTGACTTGGAAAGTACGTAAAACCGTTGGTTCCGGCTGTCATTTGTAGATTTTTGACAGTCGTTACTGTTAATCAGAAGCTTGAAAGTCTAACAGGCAGTCTTAAGAAGAGGTTATTGTATTACCCTGGGCACAATATAATGATGTTCCCAAAATGGTAAGGTTTCCTCAAGATACTTGTGAGCAAACCCGGAATCTAGGTCGTTTAGAGAAGAATGATGAAGAAGGTTCGTATAGAGAAGAATAGGCTGAATATCGCATTTTTATTCGTTGATGCTCAATTTTTGTGTCCAAATGACCACTATTTCCTTTAATTGTGATAAAATTTGTATATTATACAAAATTATGCGCTTGGCTGGGTTCCTACACACTACCTACAACTTGGAAACTACTGCTCTAAATAACTCATTAATCTAGTAATATTTTATGACGTTACTTTTTTGTACTTACGTTATTTATTACATAGTTGTTAGTATAATTTTGTTTTTTTACACTTAAGAGCACAATTATGTATTAACCTGAGCAAGTTTTAATCGTCATTCAGCCAGGGTTTCCCAAACTTTTTCAGCTCGCGACGCACATACAGGTTTAGAACTTCTTCGCGACGCCCGCCCTAGCTAGTTGATACCAGGTGAATAATAAAACAATATAACACCTGGTTCCGAACTCCACGAAATCAGAGCACGTGAATCTGGGTTTGTTCCTGCAAAAGAAATCAATGAGACTATCGTCTTCTTTCTGTGGATATTTTATACATATAGAATCTTGGTTCCATGCAATATCAATCCGGAGAATAGTCGACCCTCGCGTCTCACGACTACGCCCATGTTTATGACGCACAGTTTGGGAACCCCTGGCTACTGTATTAAATTAGGCTCGTTTCCTATTTTATGAGGCAAAAAAATAATTTGCATAATTTTACACAATATTACAATCGTGATTATGTTATGCCATCCATATATGTGTACTTTCCTTCATCTATCTCTGTACGAAAATTCATCAAAATCGATTGAGCGATTTAGTCGTCAGGCGCGAAAACATCATAAACAAACTTACTTTCACTTGGATTTACAATATTATTTATAAGTAAGTTGAGATAGGCCTTACAAACGTCGCAATCCGTTATTTCAACAACAGAAAAACACGTTTTTGTATTTAGGTCAGTGTATGTGTAGTGTGTACTACTGCTCATCACAGTGTACAATTATGCCTTACGAACATCTTGAAACCGTTACTTTTTGTCGATAGAAGCCATAGTACTTATCATTATTTTTTTTTGACGTTTAACTCTTCTTGACTATGAAAGTTCCTGCTTTGTAAGGGTGTGTAAGAGCAGTTGTGGCCCAGTGTTAGCAGCCCCGACTTGAGTTTTAGGTCGTGGGTTCGATTCCCGCACGGAGCAAATATTTGTTAGATCTACAACTAGTTGTTTCGGGTCTGGGCGTTTGTGTATGTGAGTTTATATGTTTGTAAACGCACCCACGTTACAGGATAAATTCCTAGTATGGGGCAACGTATAAAAAAGGTCCAACGGGTCCTTATAAAGGCCGTTACCGATCGAGCGCGATCCGATCTGGAAATGCGATCTGACGCCGGTCAGTGAGAAAGCACATTTACTAAGATTCTGCTGTCTGTGTGTCACTAGGCCGTCTCATTAATCGTGCTAGATAGACAGTTGAAAATTTCACAGATGATGATTTCTGTTACCGCTATAACAACAAATACAAGAGGGCTCTTCATACAACAGCCGTTTTTTTTTATAGATAATGGTACGGAACCGTTTGTCCGCGAGTCGAGATGTAGTCTCTCAATAAAAATCAATAATAAGATTGAAAATTGCTTAAAAAAATCTCCTTTATTCAACACTTTATTGTTTGAGAGTGCAGAAAAAATAAGGTTACGAAAACCTTTAGCATTTTTGTGTAGCCTAGTTTTATATTCTAGACTTGTCAGTTGAAGCATTGCATAAGTACCAACTAACTGAAAGCTGGCAAGGTCGGAATTGCAAAATCTTCGCTACATAAATTTATTTTATCAAGATTAGCAGATCGTTTCAAAAACTTGAATGTTTATTATCCCAATCATCAAAATCAGTTTGTACTTTTCTCAATGCTGGGACACAGGCTTCCTCTCTGTTAGAGCATGTGGGCTCTAATGGCCAACAATCCACCACGCGGGCCCAATGCGAGTTAGTAGATTTCACATGTCTTTGAATTTTTGGTTCTAGGACATGCTGGTTTTCTCACAATGTTTTCCTTCGTCTTTGAGAGCAGTGGTGATGAAATAAATTACAGAAAATAATAGGTTTGTAAATGTATAAAAAGTTGGGGTCATTACCACTGTGTGACCATTGCTCTTCACTTCGACTTTAAAAATCGCAAAATAAATGTTCTACGTCATGAACGCAAATTAATGAGAAGGTTGTTTTTTTAGCGATTACAGATTTGTTAGTTACGTAGTATGAATTTAATTAGTAGATCACTAACTAACTAGTCTGTACGCCGCCGTTGCAAGTATACAAACACAAACTACATGAAGTCAGATAAAAAGAAACCTAGTATAAATGTTACTGAAACCTAATTTTCCTAAATCCATGATTCTTGGTATCTACGAATAACATTTTGTCAGAAGCTCGTTAGGTACGAGTATATCCAGAGAAATAATCTTTGAAAATGTATTAATTTTTTTGAAAACTCGGAACAAAATTGCGCTCACAGCCATTGTTGAAGATTCAGCGTGTAAGAGAAGATGAAGATAATTAATTATGATTATTTTATGTTCGCGGGAATGCGCAAAGGGCACGTCTGACAGTCTTCCGCTACAGCTAGAGCGAGGTAATTCATTTGACGATTTTCCAACCCCGCCAAAAACAAAATATTTTATTTTCTAATGACATTTACATTTTATCTAATGTTGATTGTTAATTTCATGCTTACCTCTTCTCGGTAAGCTCGCTCCATCGTCGATTTTATCTCTGTCACATTTGACGTAGATTAGAGTCGAGAGCAAATCAAAACAATAGAAAAAGCAGGTGGCCTACCATGAACTCTTAACGCGATCCAATTTAGGCTGTAGGAAAGAGATGGCGCTAGATGACTTGTATAGCTCTGTCTCTTTCCCACAGCCTAAAGTGGGTCGCGTTAAGAGCTCGTGGTAAGGTTCAGTTTTCAATAAATCCGTCAAAGTACGTAGGTAGGTTCTCAAAACCGGAATTTCATTGATGATTTGACCGGTGTGCGGTTATTCAATAGGTGCGTCCACACAGAGCGCGCAGCCTCGCGAGGCATTTGCTGCGCGAGGAAACTGACAAGCGAGACTGCTCACTCTGTGTGGACGCGTCTATTGTTTTTCGACCGAGGCGGGAGGCACGAAACAATATACGCTAGCAAACAAAAGCCGACACTGGATGGCTCGGGCGCTCGTTCGCTCGACCGCGGCAGCTCTGTCACTTGCCTCGCCCAAGACACGTCCACTCCAACCGAGCTGCTTCGCGCGGAAAATGCCTCGAGAGGCTGCGCGCTCTGTGGGGACGCACCTATTGAACGAATATGATTTATGGGTCATGAATAAAGATTTTTCTAATTAATTCTGTTCAGATATTACATATTACTGAGTTAGTCAAGAAATATTTGCCAGTTTAAACGTGACTTCTGTTAAGCTTGACACGTGTTTTCTGCTCCTCGTGACGAAGTTGTAAAGAAAAAAACACACATAGATCGTCAAACATCTTTAGAATATAGCGTAGCGTAGATGAATATATAGAAATCATTAGGGTAGTTTATTGCATAAATAAAATTAAAAATCTGTTTAAGGTGAATGCTCCAGGGTAGCCCGCGATTTTAAAAATTTCTTGGGTTTTTTGCAATTTGCAGGCTAGGTTGTATGTTGATTAAAATATTGATCGCGGCTGTAAGACGTATGTAGTTACAGAATTATAATTAACAAAATCATCAATACAACGCTCTAAGTTCATAAAGCTTCAGGAATGACTTTTTATGTTATTTTTTTGTTCCTGAAGCTTTATGAACTTTGAAATTTCAAAAAACCCAAGAAATTTTGAATTGCGCGGGCTACCCTGGAGCATTCACCTTAAGTCCGTCAGTCAGATTATTGAAAAATAATTAACACTTTTTTTAATCAATTTAACCCATTAGAGGTCACCGTACTTGATTGAGTACAGCCATATCCCTAAACGCAAATTACAAATCTCGTAAATTTAAAGAAGGTATTTTTGTTATTTTACTTCATCATAACACTGTTTAAGTATATTGATAAATAATACGAGGGTAGTGTAACTTTTTTTGATAAAAACTGTCAGTTCAAGTTTTGTTACCGAAACACTGTGGAGGTAAGTAAATAAATTAGGATTTTATAAAATAATTATTGCTTAGAAGTTGTTCTTTTCATTTTGCTTGTATAAAATACATGTCAGAGTAAGTTATAAAGAACAATATAATTGATTATTTATTACTAAAATAAAACTAAGGTTATTTAAATTTTACTGTACTTGCTTGAGTACAGTGACAACATACGTAAGGTAAACCAAATGTTTTTTTCTTTCAGATTCGTTGCAATAAAGAAGTAGCGCTCGTGCAACACAACGCGCCGTCGACTCGGGCGTGCTCCATGATCGGACAGCGAGTTGTCCACTACTCGCTGCTCGCATGCCCGCGCCTACGGTGGCCGGAGACTGTCTTGCGACGTTCGTCACCGTGGGCGTCTACCACTGCGGCTGGGTCGTGGAGTGGATGCTGTCCTCTTGCTCACGCGTCCCTCCTCCTCCTGCGCTAGCATGACTGCTTCGCAGAGGAGGCGACCGCTTCCCACTCCGTCTTGCCCCGCAGCATGGCCTCGACCAATGCTAGGCGCAAGAGGTCGCCTCCTATCACCGTCGTGAAGACACGGCGGTGCTCTACCCAAGCAGGGCAGTCCTGCATCTTATGCTCGGTGAGGACCTACGTCAGGTGGTAGGTCAAGACGCCGTGACGCCTATCTAGCCACTCCTCACCTTCATCTTGTTGACAAGTGACCCCGGCTGGCTTTGTTCCTCTACGGGGGCCCCGTCATTTGGCTGACAGCTCTTTGAGCCGCGCGTGGTACAGGACGACCCGTCGACCCGAGCGTGATCAATGATGGGACAGCGAGTCGCCCATTACTCGCCGTCCGTATGCCCACGCCTACGGTGGCCGGAAATCGTCCTGCGACGTCCGTTGCCGTAGGCGTCTCCCACTGCGGATAGGTCGTGAGGTGGAATAAAAATTGAAAAACAGCTGCCATGTGCCCTTTGTCATTCAAAAGTGCGCTGACTATGCAAAAAAATCCTAAAATATATTTTTTTTCGAAAAAGCATGTTTGGAAATTTTCATACTTAGGCGGTCAGTGTACTCAACTAAGTACACCCCTGTAACTTCATGAAAACTGTAATTTTATTTATTTTTCTTGTATTTTGTGTTTTTTTATTCTTATTTCAATACGAAAATAAAGAACATTTAAAAAATATTTTGTTACTTTTTGTTTGACCTCTAATGGGTTAATGTACTCGTATATTGACAAGGATAAAACGCTTTGAAAATCAGGAGTGGTGAGGTCTTGTGACGTCATAACGCCTGTAAATTTATACCGTCTTAGTGACGTTTTGTGATTTTTGGAAGCGTTGTTTATGTATAGGTATTCGTTAATTTTGATTTATCTACTATATAAAAATAAGTCGGGGTTTCCTTCCTGACGCTATAACTCCAGAACGCACGAACCGATTTCCACGGTTTTGCATTCATTGGAAAGGTCTCGCCGGGCTCCGTGAGGTTTATAGCAAAGAAAATTCAGGAGGGGGGGGGGGGGGGGCGAGCGCAGCTGCTGGGAAAAGCTAGTCGTTTATATATCAAAGATAATCGATAAGTAAAATAGCGTATTGTAGACGTAGAGCCATCATGTATAGCATTGTAATCGCTTCGAGTTGTCATAGCCTTTCGCTTGTACCGTGACAAAGCTTTTACGACAACTTTGATGATTGTCTAAAAAGTAACTGTGTTTGAAGATTTGTGCATGTTTAGCATGTACGTGCGAACTGGCTGTTAAAATTCTTTAACACAAACTCGGTTTATTTTAACTGTATTTTTTTACTATGGTTACGAGACTTTTAAACACGTGTATAACTGGAATACAAATAACAGGATTTTTTACGGTTAATTGACCAACCAGGGGGCGTATTACAACGTCTTAAAACTAGGTTTATTCCGGCGAGTGAAAGTGACAGAGCTATACAAGTCGTCTAGCGCCATCTCGTTCACTCGCTGGAATAAGCCTGGTTTTAAGACGTTGTAATACCCCCCCAGGCTTGTACTGACTAAAATCCACGGTGTCCTTCAATATCCCTTTACGTTCCGGGGCCATGGTTACCTGATAAGACAGTCCCGCGGCCCCGGAGTGAGTCCTGCGACCGACGTTATGTTGTGTTACTGTTGACGATTTTCTTTTCTTGTTATAATAAAAAAAGTGTTTGCGTGCCTGTAGAACGTTAGTTTGCCGGCTTGACAGAAAATGTGGAAACATGACTTGATCCAATAAAGTGAATAAGTTAGAGCTTAGGGCAGGTCGTGCTCCGGAATAAACTCTTTTGCATTTGCATACGATTCTAAACGAATTATTATTTTTTTGTTAAATTTATTGAACCTTCATTTTTGATCTACCCTAACATGTTTATTTATTTTTATCCAAATCGCTAAATTGATTTTGATGATTTTTGAGTTTTTTAACATTACTGAATGAATTCGTGACTTCAAGCGTTTTTGCCATACCATTGAAATTAGTAATAATAAATAATAATATTCCACAACTATCACACAACGCCATCTAGTCCCAAGCTAAGCAAAGCTTGTGTTATGGGTACTACACAACTGATAAACATACTTATATATTTGTAAATACATACATATTATAGATAAATTACACCCAGACACAGAACAAATGATCGTGCTCATCACACAAACATTTGTCCTGGGTGGGAATCGAACCCACAACCTCCGGCATACAGTGGCTCTCGCGCATCCGTAGTGTGCACACGTGTGTACCTTATCGTTGGTGTCAGATTACGTCACGCGTGTAATTCTGCCATTAGAGAATCACATTCGAGTGTAATTACATAGATCATGGAAAGTGGAGAAGATGAAGAATCAGGTGAAGAAGAGATATTACCTAACTGTCAACATAGTGAAAAATCTTTGGCATCACCGGTTTTAAATAGTGGACTGAATGGAAGTGAGAAGAGATTACTTGGTAAAAGAAGAAAAGAGCATGATGATGAGAGTTATGAGGACGATGACTTTATTACTGTTAATAGAAGGAGGCCTAAGCGTCTTATTCTAAGCAATTCTTTGGAGAAACAAAATACGAGGGTAGAAGTGGAAAAAAATTATGACTGCAATAATAAACATGAAGTGTGTATAACATCGTTGGAAAATATTCCCAAACAAATGGCACTTGCCAAACTACTAAGGTCTGAGAATATTAAAAACATTATAAGAATTAAATATAAAAGTCTTAACACGGTACTAATCCAATTTCAAGAAAAAGGAGATGCTCATAAATTGTTAGACTGTATAAAATTTAAAGACATGGGATTCAGATGTCAATTAATAAATGAGTTGTCAATATCTTATGGTGTGGTGAAGGGAATTGACCTGGATTTAAGCGAAGAAGATGTAAAAGGTTGTTTTGAATCTAATATAGAAATTGTATCTATAAAAAGATTAAAAAGAGTAAATACAGATGGTAAATGGGTCGAAAGCGAGTCTGTGAGAGTTGGTTTTAAAGGTAAAGAAATACCTCAATATATATATGCATATGGCTGCCGCTTAAAAGTTGAGTCATACGTGTTCCCTGTGACTCAGTGCTCGGGATGCTGGCAGTTTGGTCATATAATGAAGTTTTGTCCTACAAAAAAGAAATTGTGTCCAAAATGTGGCGGAGCTCATGAAAACTGTGACCATAGTCATATAATCTGTCTTAATTGTAAGGGTGAGCACTTAGTCATAGACAAAAATGCCCCTTATTTTTGAAAGAAAAAGAAATAAGGAATATTATGAGTACAGAGCAAATACCATATAGATTAGCACTTCAAAAAGTTATTGAAAAGCGCCAAAGGAACGATAACCCAGCAAATAATACCCTTCAGAATTATATACAACCTTTAAATTCAACAATTGGAATTGAAACATACAGTAGTGTAGTCTCAGGAAACAAAACAAGACCAACAGAGAATCAAGAATCATCCTCTGATGACGAATCGGCTCAGCAAGTTCAAATGGAGATATCACAACAAAACAATCTGAGAGAAACACCTCAGAGGAAGCAAAATAAAAAGAAAAATACGATGAACACAGGTGCGATAGTACATCAGAAAGAAAAAATACATAGAAGTGAGAAGGAATACAGTGAAAGAGACGAGCAATTACAATATAAGTTTGATTTAAAAAAAGTTATTCATAAGGTTAAAAAAGTGTTCAGGTCGGAAGGTACTTTGGAGCATAAAGGTATATTACTTATTAAAATAATTTATGAAGAAATCAAGGAACTATTTCTAAGCTGTGTTTTAAAAGGAGGGTTTCTTGGAAAATTGATAGATTTTATAAATGGGTAGTACATGCAATAACATAAAAATAAACTTATTCCAATGGAATTCACAAAGTATCCGTCCTAAATTAACTTCATTTTCTGAACTTTTAATTCGAGAAAATATCCACATAGCAATTTTAAGTGAGACATGGTTAGATAGTAATTATGACATTCATATTAGTGGCTACAATATTTACAGATCCGATAGATATGATTCATATGGCGGGGTTTCAATTATAGTACATAGATCAATACGGTCTCATCTCAATTCAATACAAGTTTTAAATAGTGGTATAGAAATAGTTAGTGTAAAATTAATAAATTGTAAGGATATACAAAATATCGTAGCTATTTACTGCCCTTCTTCTGTTCATACACAGTATTCAGATTGGGAACATATATTTTCAGTTTTTTCAGAAAAGACCCTAATCGCTGGCGACTTCAATGGCCACCACACTAATTGGTCTATCAAAACGGATTCTAGGGGTACTCAAATAATGGACGCAGCACTTGAAAACTCATTTATTTCGCTTAATAACTGCTCGGCTACACGGATTAAATTGGTAAACGGTGTATTACAAGAAACCTCACCGGATATTTCATTTGCATCTTCGGACATTGCAATTAAATTTGATTGGCAAGTATTTAATGAAAATCTAGGTAGCGACCATATGATTATCAAAATGTCAATTAACATACCCGATGAATTCACCTTCTCAAAAAAAAGAAATTTGAAAAAAGCCAAATGGAAAGAGTATAGGAATTACTTCACACAAAACTTCAATCCACCTAGAAGTAATAATATTCAAGAAATGTATGACTATTTGATACTTCAAATTAATAATGCTGCAGATAAATTTATTCCGTATATTAAAAGTAGTTGTAAACCCTGTAGTAAATTTAGACCAAAAAATTATTGGAATCCAGAATTATCTAAAATAGTAGCTCAACGTAGATTCTATTTATCAAACTTTCGACGCAACTCAACCCCTCACAATTTGACTAAATTAGAAGAAAAAACTAAAGAGTCTCAGGTATTAATACGCAAAGCAAAGTCTGAAAGCTGGCAGACATTTTGTAACTCTTTTGATGAGGCAACATCGGTTACTGAAATGTGGCGACGTATGCGCTGGATAAAGGGATATAAGAACGTAAGAACTTATCCCCCTATCGAGAAACAAAAAGAATTGCTGCGTACATTAACCCCCGATTATGTTCCGAATCAAACACCTACGTTTGTTTCTACAAATGAAGTTTTAGAGAGCGACTTCAATATATGGGAACTTCAAAGTTGTATAAAAACGAAAGACACAGCGCCTGGCGATGATGGTATATCATATTCAATGATCTTCAATTTACCAACATCTGT
The DNA here is from genome assembly GCA_950005045.1 of Agrotis exclamationis. Classification (NCBI taxonomy): domain Eukaryota; kingdom Metazoa; phylum Arthropoda; class Insecta; order Lepidoptera; family Noctuidae; genus Agrotis; species Agrotis exclamationis. Next base: position 20,445,223 of record OX465430.1, read on the forward strand.
TAAATCTTATTTGCTCAATTTGTACAACAATATTTTCAAATTTAGTATTGTACCTCAACAGTGGCGACATATACAAATAATTCCAATTCCTAAAGCTAATAATACAATTAATAATAATCAAAAACTAAGGTCCATTTCTTTAATATCATGTCTATGTAAAATTTTTCATGCAATGTTAGTTAAACGTTTAGAATGGTATACCGAAAAAGAAAAAATATTATCACCATACACAGTTGGTTTCAGAAAATCTTACTCTTGTCTCGATTCTATAGCTCGTTTAGTGACCTACATACAGATTGGTTTTTCTAAGAATATTCCTACATTAGCTTGCTTCCTAGACATTGAAAACGCTTACAATAACGTGTCTATTGATATAGCAGTTGATATTCTAGATAAGCTTAAAATAGGATCAAAGATGTGTTCTTATATATGGTCGTTCCTTAATAAAAGATACTTAAAGATTAAATCTGATGGTGGTGATGTATTAGCAGCTAGATGGACTAATAAGGGCTTAGCTCAAGGTGATCCGCTTTCCCCATTACTTTTTAATTTGATAACTTATAAGCTGTGCCAACTCCAACTCACGCATAACGTTGTAGTGTCGCAATATGCAGACGATTTTGTTGTCTACGTGAAAGATAAAGACATCAAAATACTTTAGATTACATTGTGATATTACTGAACGAGCTTGGTTTGCAATTATCTTCAAGTAAATCTACTTATTGCGTTTATAGCAGAGGCAGCCGTAGAATACTTCCTAGTCTAAAGGTAAACTCACAAACTTTGGCTTTCTCCGACTGTACTAAATACCTAGGTATATGGTTGGATAGAAATCTACGTTGGAGTAAACATATTAACGAAACAGTCAGTAAGTGTTTGAAATTTCTAAATCTATTAAAAATACTAGCGGGTTCCTCATGGGGAGTTCATACGAAACATATACGTAGACTTTATATTTCATTAATTCGAAGTCGGATTGACTATGGATGCTTTATTTATGATAATAGTGCAAAAACAAATGTCTCAAAACTGGATAAGTTGCAGAACCAGGCTCTTAGAATTGTAGGAGGTTATATTAGGAGCTCTCCAATCCATGTGATGGAATCTGATTTATGTATCCCTCCCCTATTCTTAAGAAGAGAGTATTTAGGATATAAATACGTCTCAAAAATAATGTCATGATCAAATAATAGTACAGTCGACTTAATAGCAAATCTGAGCACTATTGATAACATTAGATACTGGGAAAAGAAAAAAATACCATTATTAGTTAAAATTTTTAGCGATATAAAACACATAGAAATATTTACAATGGAAACTCTTAAAATGTATAGTTTAGAAACTTGGACAACAGCAATTGAAATAAAAAACCGGCCAAGTGCGAGTTGGACTCGCCCATGAAGGGTTCCGTAGCAGCAAGCATAGATTAGAGATATAATTATATTGAGATTAGTAAGTAATATACACAAACAATAAGAAAAATAACTTTGTTTTTCATAGTATTTGTATGAATGGCAAAGTTATATTTGCGGTTTTTGAAAATGTACTATATCTCAAAAACTGCTAACTGTATCTCATCCAAACCAATTTTCGTTGGTAGTTTTGGTTGAGGTCTACATTATATATTTTTTTTAGTTTTATAATTCTCTTATTTTAGAAGTTACGGGGGGGGGACACACTTTTTACCACTTTGGAAGTGTCTCTCGCGCAAACTGTTCAGTTTAGAAAAAAATGATGTTAGTAACCTCAATATCATTTTTAAAGACCTATTCATAGATACCCCACACGTATGGGTTTGGTGAAAAAAATTTTTTTGAGTTTCAATTCTAAGTATGGGGGGCATCCCCAAAATTTGTTTTGATTTTTGTGTGAAAATCCTAATGCGGTTCACATAATACATCTTTCTACCAAGTTTCAACAGGATAGCTCTTATACTTTTGACAAAAAGTGGCTGTGACATACACGGACAGACAGACAGACAGACATGACGAATCTATAAGGGTTCCGTTTTTGCCATTTGGCTACGGAACCCTAAAAAATTAATTAATATTGACCTTGAATGTATAAAGTTCCCAAAATCTAATTACAACCCAAATTTATTAGTGTTCGATGTTATAGAGGAATTAAGCTCCATGTATTGTAATTGGCATAAAATTTATACAGATGGCTCAAAAAGCTCCCACGGTCTAGGGGCAGGATTATTTGACCAAAGTTTAGGTAATACTCTAGCTTTTAAAGTAAGTTGTAATGTATCAATAATGTCCCTGGAACTCATTGCAATCTATCAAGCAATTATTTACTGTCTTAATAGGAATTTAAACAAGGTTGTAATTTTTTCAGACAGTAAAAGTGCACTGCAGCATATCGCTCGATGCGTCTCTGGTTGCAGAGGTGTATCGATAGCGTATGACATCCTTAAATATATTATTTTGTTTATTAAGAATAATATAGAATTTAAGTTGCAATGGGTTCCAGCTCACATTGGTTTGAGAGGTAATGAGGAGGCTGACCGTGTATCAAAAATAGCAGCTGTGGAAGGTACGACTATTGAATATTTACCGGATTATTGGGAATATATACCGAAATTTAAAATTAAATGTTATGAAAATTGGAAAAAATACTATGCTACTATAAGTCAACAGAAGGGCATCTGGTATAGAACGATACAAGGCGATCCTCCTCATAAACCATGGTTCGATGACAAAATAAGCCGGAACTACATTAAATTAGCTTTAAGACTTCGCTCTGGACATTATCCATCAGCAAAATTTGCGTTCCTGATGAAAAAAGCTGATTCTCCGAACTGCAGTGAGTGCAATCAGATTGAGGATGTGCAATGCAACATTTGCTGATGGAGTGTGTTCGGAACAGGAACGAGAGGGAGTCATTGTTGAAAGATCTAAAGCTGAATAAGCTGGATGTGGGTCTAATACAATCGATTTTGTCTCGACCATCTTCAGAGGAAGCTAGAAAATTATGCCGATTAATAGCAGTTCTACAACAGTGACTCTTTGTCTTTTAAATACATTATAACTATTATTTTAATACCTATATCATTAACCTTACATTTTAATATACTCTAGAATGTTTAAAGGTACGATGGGGTTGTCATATCGGTATCGATAAAAACCCCTAAACAAATAAAGAGTAAAAAAAAAAAAAAAAACCTCCGGCATAGCAGTTTGGGTCACTAACCACTAGACCAACAGGCCTGTCAATTAAATTAATAATAAATAAATAATTAATTAAATATTGCACCTCACATTATTAAGGACTTGTAAATTTTAAATTAGAAATTTTTAGGCCTTGTGCTGGGCAACTGGGTTTATACCAGTTGTATTGCCTATTTTGTTCCGTATCCTGCTTGATATGCAGGGAAGTGGAAATTACGTATGTGCCTACTCCATCGCTATTAATATTTTCTGATTAATTACGTTGCGGGATCCAAGAAAGTTAGATTCATTCTCTGGGTGTCGTCGTTGAGATTTATTGTCGCCACTGTTCATTCAGACTTTCAGGAATTGAAGTGGTTCGGGCACAAACTAGAAGCTGGAGAGTTCTGCTTGCGAAGGTGCTTGAGACACGCTGAAATATATTCCTTAACACAGAAATGCAGACCTGGCATAGAGAAACTGGTTTTGAATGAAGCCCGACGTATTTAAAGATGCGATTATTTTTGATCACAAAAGGTGTTTTTTCACTTTTCCTAAATTTCAAGTAGCTTTTAGACCATAGTGGGATTTCCGTATAAGACTTGGAATAAAGTTTCTATTTCGGTCAATGTTCTCGTTCCCAGAAAGTAGGTCATACGGAGCATTCTATGTATAGTTAATACATTGTTTAACACAAAGGAATACAATTGAAATCTTAGTTCATAAATTTGTAGAGTCCAATTTTAAATAAAATTGTGATGTTAATAAGTGTACCATTTGAAATTTTAAAATTATTATATTCTCTTCTTAAAAAGCCGGCAAATTCCAGTCATTTTTTAGGGTTTTTTTTTAGTATTTTTAATATTTTTTTTGAAGTCGAAAAGTTCGAATACACGATGAGGCCGGCTTAATATGTATTTATAGGGACGAAGGCCAAAAAGTTGGATATATCCAAACAAATCTAGATGGATGTAGAGGAAGCCAAGGAATTATACACCTATAATATAATTTTTAGACTTATTTGAGGAATGTATCGGTACAGGCAAGCAATGCCGAATAGTCTTCCAACCGTTATGTAGATTTTGCTTCAGTTGAACCATGTTATTTAGGAAAGGAATGGCTGTCGTAAAACAGTCTGGTCGCAAAAATATGAAGACATATTATTCTTTATGTAATTGCTTCTACTCTATCTCTTATTTATTCTTCTGCTGTTTCATTTTCAGTTTTTTTTGTGCATTAGAGAAAAAATGGGTATCAAAAAGTGGGTGTACTGCGTGTACCTATAGAGCCACACGTTAAAAAAATACTTAATTTCGATTAGTATAGCTTTCATTTTGAATTGTTATCGAAAGTGTTTTTGTTATACCCTTATGTGTATAGATAGATAGTTAGAAAAACTGACAAAATGAACCTTAAAGCGAGCATTACGCAAGGGTTATTAGAATAATAGTAATTTAGGAAGGGATATGGCTGTCTCAAGACTTTTAGAACCACATTTGACTTGCTGTTTTATTCTTTATAGGGCCCTGAAGCCGTTAATATGTTTCATCGGGAAAATGTCGTACTTGGCTGGCGGAATGGCGATCACCATTCGTGGGCGGCAAGCTAGCCGAAAGGAGGCCCCTATACTGGTGGTAGCACCACATTCATCATTCTTAGACAGCTGTATCGTGTATGCCACGAAGATGTCTTCGGTGATCGTCAGGAAGGAAAGCATGGACAATTATGTTGGAAGTAGGTGTTTATTTAGTCCGGTGATGGGTTAAAATGGTCTGGTGATGGTCTAAATATAGTGGTGTTAGTTATAGTGGGTTTAAATGTCTATAATAAATAGTTGTTTCGTTTCGGAATAAAGATTAAGGCTGGGTCTATACCACGGTGGAGAGGCTGTTCCTTTGGGACCTCGATTACGAAGGTCTTGGGCGACTGTTTGAGGGGTTAAAAGCTAATTTCTGTGGTGTAGACTCTGGTCTATTTGGAGAGTATCAAAGCCGTTTCTTTTCTTTTTATTCTGTGTATAATGTGCATGTTTATTTTTACTTGTAGGTAACATTATGTGGTGAAAAAACCTTTTTTATTAGAATTCTCGGCTTTTGGCGCAAAGATGAAAATTATCCTGTCCTTTTATTATTACTAGTTAATTTACGTACTCCTTGCATGTTAATTAGATACCAACTTAATAACATAGCTTAAATCAATGAAAGTGTTTGTGGGTTTTTGCAGAACAACTGGATGATAGGGTAAACCTAAGTAATACGCCCTAGTTGATAAAACGCCCCGCCATTCTAGCACTCAAACTTACTGCTCAGAATATGTTGTACGCAAAGTATTGTTTATACTGACTCAGTTATCTCCCGATTTGAAGTCTCTCACAAAATTAGCCTCAAAGGACTAAAACATTATTTTTAATATATGCGAAACCTGACTTATAGTTTGTTCAGAATCAGTAACTGATTCATTTCCAATAATTTTTACACCAAGTTATATTTTTTTTCAAAAATATTTTAATTTAATTTTTTATACATTCACCGTACGGTTAGGTACCTATTGCCAAACTATTATCACGAGTGTATAACACAGGAGACGCGGTTTACGCGGGTGTACCGCGAAATGAGCATGTTTTTGAACGGACAACCGGGTAATATACAAGCTCATAACTTTGTGATATTTTATGATAATAATATGGTTTTAAAATTATGTACATACCTAGTTTCTTAACACAAAAATACTAGACAGGTGTATCGGGTTTCCCATAAACAAAAAATAATGTTGTCTCTGCTAGGCGGGATATTATAATGGAATAGGGTTTATACTTTCACAATACCTATGAAGTCTCAAGACACTTATTATCTGCCCGGCCAACTGTATTGGGGTCGGCGTCCAGTCAAACCAGATGCAGTTGAATATCAATATTTTACTTATAGCGACTGCCTATCGGACCTCTTCAACTCAGCAACTGAGTGTTGTTAGGATACACTATAAGACAGGTTGGAAGAGTTTCGAGCTTATGTTTGATCTACCCATGACAGCCGCGACCAATACCGAGGCATTTTATGACAATATAGAAGAAAAAATATTTGGCCAAAAAACGACAGTAGGTTCTAAAAGGTTTTTTTAAGCTATTGCATAGCTTTTATCGCGGGGTCTGAGCCCGGCGCAGCGCGACGACCGAATTCCCAAAAAACCTAAGGAAAATACCTGACACCACGCATCGTCTAGCGTCGTTTCAGTTCGGGAGACTTCGGCAATCGTAAAAATATCCGTCATAAAGACAATTAACTTTTTCTTACTGATTCTAAACGGCCGGCTACAAAAGGAGTTTTCACAATGAAACCTACTTTTTTTTTTTAATTTTCCTACAACAAAGCAGTTCTTTATTACAATAGTACACCACAAACATTTTAAATAAATTATATTCTCGTGAAATATACGCGGTAGGCGATTTTTTAAAAAATAAAAAAAATGTTATGCAATAGCTTCACCGCGGCAGTCTCCGAGTGCCACATGTATTTTTTTTTGTATTTTTCGTAGCAAAATCAAAAAATTAATCCTCCTATCCAGGGCAGGACGGGAGGGACTGTCAGTATTGTACTGACTAAAATCCACGGTGTCCTTCGATAGTGCTTTTTTAGGTAGTAAAGTCATCAAATAAGTCTTCCTGCCCTGGGCAGAGAGGAAAAGACTGTCAGACTTTTACTGCCGAAAAATCTACACTGTTGCTTCATTTTCCCTTTGCGTTTCGTCACGGATCATAGACTGACGGTGCAAAACTACCTCCTTTTTAACCGACTTCAAAAAGGAGGAGGTTATCAATTCGACGGTATGTTTTTTTTTTTTTTTTTTTTTTTTGTATATTTGTTACGCGATTACTCCGCCAATTGTGGACCGATTTTTAAAATTCTTTTTTTGTTCGAAAGGAGGTACTTCTGAGGTGGTCCCATAGTCACCAAGTTGGGATCTGATGATTGGATCCTGGAGAAATCGAGGGCAACCCTCGAATTTTATAGGCCGACACACCGTTTTTCGCAAATTTTATGAAGTAATTTAAGTACTTGCGTATGGTAATCATAATGTCATGTAGCTGAGCTGATGATGGAAGGTAGAACTCCTTTATAGTAAGGAGTAGGCATCGACTGATTTAGTTTGAGTTCGCATATCTCTGGAACTACAAGTCCGATTTAAGTCATTCTTTTTTTGTTGTACTAGGTATCATTTAACTTAGGGAATATTGCAAGTTTCATCAAAATCGGTTCAGTAGTTTTTGAGATAGGGAATTTTATTAGCTTATTGTGTACATGAGCGATGTTATTACCGGTGTTATGGATTACAAAATTCTAGTGCACATGTTGTATTTGACAAGAATTCGGGTTGAATATTTAAACTAAAAAGAGTAAAATAAAAACTTTTTCAAAAAAAAAATGTAACCGCCTTCAAAAACAACCATAAATAAAAAACGATAAAAAAATCTACAAAATAACCTTTCTTTCGGAAGTCGGTGGCAAAAAAAAAGACAATGAAATAAAGAAAACAAAGACACCGACTTCCGAAAGAAAGGTTATTTTGTAGATTTTTTTATCGTTTTTTATTTATGGTTGTTTTTGAAGGCGGTTACATTTTTTTTTTCTATATTACAAAAGCACACAATAGTTAGCGCATTTAAAACTTTGAATGGCTACCATGCAAGCCTAAAGTCAAACAGCATACATTTCAAGCTATTCAGTATGTTTAGTCATGGGGAACACCCAAATACTCCGAAATATTTTATTCCGAATTTCGGTATTCCGATTTTCAAAACTCCGAATATCATAATACCTAAAAATTACAATATCTATTATTAAGAATCACGAAATTTATTTAACCGAAAGTCGTATATCCGATTTCTTAGTTTTCCGATTTTCACATATTCGAAAAATGTAATGCTCGATGAGTTCTCATTCCGAAAAACGAAATTCCGATTTTCAATATGCTGAATAAACAGATTTTTTCGGAATATTGAAAATCGGAATTTCGTTTCTCATTCTACAAAGTCATTGCCAGAAACGAATTGCTGCAAAACCGGCTCCACGTAGTTTTGTCTACCGTACTCTTAGAGAGTTATTTAAGCCTGTGTAGGCGCGGAGTGGTGAGGCGTATCCTCTGGACTTTGACTGTTTGCCTTCAGGATTGTTATTGTTATTAGGAGAACTTAGGATCCATGAGCGAGCGAAGCGAGCTCGGGAATTGGGGCACCCCGACTCGGACAGGTTAGGTTCGAAGGGGATGGCGGGGTCTGAAAGACCCCGCCATCCCCTTCGTGTTAGGTTACTTTGAACCTTGCTCACAGAAATAGGAGCCCCGCGAAGCGGGGCTCCGTCGATCTACCTTGGTAGGTGGTAGTCAACAAATTGACCAAGGATGCAAGAGCGAGCGAAGCGAGCTCGGGACTGGGGGCACCCCGACTCGGACAGGTTAGGTTCGAAGGGGATGGCGGGGTCTGAAAGACCCCGCCATCCCCTTCGTGTTAGGTTACTTTAAACCTTGTTCACAGAAATAGGAGCCCCGCGAAGCGGGGCTCCGTCGATCTACCTTGGTAGGTGGTAGTCAACAAATTGACCAAGGATGCAAGAGCGAGCGAAGCGAGCTCGGGACTGGGGGCACCCCGACTCGGACAGGTTAGGTTCGAAGGGGATGGCGGGGTCTGAAAGACCCCGCCATCCCCTTCGTGTTAGGTTACTTTAAACCTTGTTCACAGAAATAGGAGCCCCGCGAAGCGGGGCTCCGTCGATCTACCTTGGTAGGTGGTAGTCAACAAATTGACCAAGGATGCAAGAGCGAGCGAAGCGAGCTCTGGACTGGGGGCACCCCGACTCGGACAGGTTAGGTTCGAAGGGGTGGCGGGGTCTGAAAGACCCCGCCATCCCCTTCGTGTTAGGTTACTTTAAACCTTGTTCACAGAAATAGGAGCCCCGCGAAGCGGGGCTCCGTCGATCTACCTTGGTAGGTGGTAGTCAACAAATTGACCAAGGATGCAAGAGCGAGCGAAGCGAGCTCGGGACTGGGGGCACCCCGACTCGGACAGGTTAGGTTCGAAGGGGATGGCGGGGTCTGAAAGACCCCGCCATCCCCTTCGTGTTAGGTTACTTTGAACCTTGCTCACAGAAATAGGAGCCCCGCGAAGCGGGGCTCCGTCGATCCACCTTGGTAGGTGGTAATCAACAAATTGACCAAGGATGCAAGAGCGAGCGAAGCGAGCTCGGGACTGGGGGCACCCCGACTCGGACAGGTTAGGTTCGAAGGGGTGGCGGGGTCTGAAAGACCCCGCCATCCCCTTCGTGTTAGGTTACTTTAAACCTTGTTCACAGAAATAGGAGCCCCGCGAAGCGGGGCTCCGTCGATCTACCTTGGTAGGTGGTAGTCAACAAATTGACCAAGGATGCAAGAGCGAGCGAAACGAGCTCGGGACTGGGGGCACCCCGACTCGGACAGGTTAGGTTCGAAGGGGATGGCGGGGTCTGAAAGACCCCGCCATCTCCTTCGTGTTAGGTTACTTTGAACCTTGCTCACAGAAATAGGAGCCCCGCGAAGCGGGGCTCCGTCGATCTACCTTGGTAGGTGGTAATCAACAAATTGACCAAGGATGCAAGAGCGAGCGAAGCGAGCTCGGGACTGGGGACACCCCGACTCGGACAGGTTAGGTTCGAAGAGGATGGCGGGGTCTGAAAGACCCCGCCATCCCCTTCGTGTTGGGTTACTTTAAACCTTGCTCACAGAAATAGGAGCCCCGCAAAGCGGGGCTCCGTCTATCTACCTTGGTGGTAATCAACAAATTGATCAAGGATGTAAGAACGAGCGAAGCGAGCTCGGGATTGGGGACACCCCGACTCGGATAGGTTAGGTTCGAGTTAGGTTAAGCTAACAGAAATAGGAGCCCCGCAAAGCGGGGCTCCGTTGAACCACCTTAGTGGTAATATAACTCAGGAATTCAGGATGCGATAGCGAGTAAATTGTGTCTTGGGGCACCCCGACTCTGACAGCTTTCGTACTTCTCACAGGGATTTTTTGTAATATTATGAATGAAAATACGCAACTCAAAAATAAATTATTTTAATTACTCAAAAAAAAATGGTATAAAAGAAATAATTATCATTGAAAAGAAAATATTCTTATTAAAAAGAAATTCTTTTATTGAAAAGTTAAGAGGCATTTTGACAAGGCGTTTTAAAACCATACTTTTCTCTGCTAAGCGATTAAATTTTCGGAATTTTAATAATCGGAATTTTAGCCATCGGAATTCGTATTTTTGATGTTTCGGAAAATTATTAATTCGGAATTTTTGATATTCGGTCTATTGAAACTCGGTATTTTGAAAATAGTTATTATAAATGTTAGGAATATTGAAATTTCGGAATTATGAAAATAGGAATAATGATCAATCGGAGTTGTTATATTAGGAATTTTGAACCATTCGGAATTATGAAAATCGGTATTTTGAAATTCGTATTTATGAATTTCGGAATAAAGTTTTTCGTATTATCGTAGTGTACCCTTAGTCATGGCTTTATTTTCTCTAAAGCATTGTGTACACTCACGTCCGGACGCACAATGGACGGAATGGATTTTTATTCTCCATTCAAAGCTTTTGTTCAAACTGGCCCCTTTCGATACGGAGTGATGCTGCATTGGAATTTGAGCTGTAAGAGGCTGTTTTAAAATATAGATTTGAACAATAATTATGAAGATTGATAGGTTTGTTGACACATTGTTTTAATTAGTCCGTCATCAAGAGTTTTGAAAAATAATAGACACAAAATTATATTTTTAAGCTATTGCATAGCTTTTATCGCGGGCTCTGAGCGCGGCTCGGTTAGCCGACCGAATCTAGAAATTCCCAATTAACCTAAGGAAAAAATCTAAGGAAATTACATGACACCACGCATCGTCTTACGTCGTTCCATTTCGGGAGACTTCGGCAATCATAAAGGTACGGAAAGACGTGCTCATAAAGGCACGGATAGACGTGCTCCTAAAGGTACGGACAGGCGTGCTCATTACTAGCATGAAAGCATGCTTTTATTGAGCAAGGGGCAATTTTATTGAGGGAGAGAGAGAGGGAGAGGGAGGAGGAGGAGAACGCTTCTTGACGTTTCACTGGATTGACGTGGCTGACCATAGTCTAATTAGTACAGTAATAAATACAATAAATAAATAGTTATCATTGCATAAGTTGATAAAAAATGCTATGCAATAGCTTTACCGCGGCAGTCTCCGAGTGCCACTTACTTTTTTATTTCGTTAAATCAATGATTATTAACAAACTGAAAAGTAACTGAAGAACTGATTAGATTAGATTTTTCAGTCAAATAGCGTATTTCTTGTTAGATTTTTTGACTTTATTCGTGTATTTTGAAGTTTTTAGAACTATCAAGTTCTTAGGTCGAGCTCTAGAGTTTTTTTTTAATAGCCTAGTCTGTTTCCCACTGCTGGGCAAAGGCCTCCCCTTTGTCCTTCCAAACCTCTCTATTTTGGGCAATTTCTGACCATGTCTGCCCCGCGAACATGATCAGATCATCACATCACCTACGCCGCGGTTGACTTCAACGGCGACTTGCTCGAGAGTTACCATTAGGAAATTCTCAGTCCGGATTATGATGGCAATAGGGCCGTCCCATTAAAATAGAGTCATCAGGCTAATTACAGTGTTTATATAATTATTCTGTCAGGAAAAATGTCTTGAGTTTAAAAGACACTAACTGCGAGATAAAATAGCATCGTATGAGGATCATTTATGTACTTCTAAATTTTATCTATTAGCAGTAACATCTGAATCAATTTGCTCTAAATGATAAGATTATGTAGGTATAGTATTCGTTATCTAAACAATCGTTATTCAATCAAATATAGTAACATATACAACGTGTAACGTTACTAACGCAAAACCTCTCGTGGGGTAACTCAGCCCATGTTACTGAACAATGTTTGTGTTTGTTCTAAGACTTTTGGAAATTCGCAAAAAAAAAAAAATGGTTTTTCATACTGATGGGCCAGATCAATTTCTCATTTTGTATGAAAAAGTAAAATTTTTTTTTGCTAACGTTCGTGCAAACTGTTCAGTTTAGAAAAAAATGGTATTGGTAACCTCAATTTTTAAAGACCTATCCATAGATACCCCACACGTATGGGTGTGGTGAAAAAAAAAATGAGTTTCAATTCTAAGTATGGGGGGCACCCCCAAAATCTGTTCTGTTTTTATTTTTGTGTGAAAATTCTGATGCGGTTCACATAATACATCTACCTACCAAGTTTCAACAGGATAGCTCTTATCTTTCGACAAAAAGTGGCTGTGACATACGGACGGACAGACAGACAGACAGACTGACATGACGAATCTATAAGGGTTCCGTTTTTGCCATTTGGCTACGGAACCCTAAAAAATATATGTTGACACCTTTTATTCCATATAAAGCGCTGCGCAGACGCAGATTTGGTTGAGGAGTTCTACTTCAAATTGTCCTGAGATATAATAATATTATTTCTCGGCAATAAAGAATTCCCATTCACATTTACAAAGAGGTAGGCTAGTTTCAGCTTCTAATCAAGAAAAAAATACTTAAAATTATTTTTAAGTATTAACATCTTTGTCGCACGAAGCTAACCAACCACAACCAACGACGAACCATTGACAAAAGTCACATAAGTACATGTGTGACAGTTATAATAACGCTACGAAACTGAAATTAGCTTATCTTTCTGAAGTTCCATGTGCATATTTTATGGTGTATCATTATGTGCATTGTCGCGAAGCAACCATCTCAAGACTCTCTCGACGACGGACTCGTTGTAGCATACAGCCTAGAGAATAGCATAGCTGTTCATGTGTTTGCTATCGTATTCTATACGACCTTAACTTAAGGGTCATTTTCCAGTCACTGGATTCTCTTCGATTGAAGACCAGTCACCTGAAATCACCTTGTCTGCCTTTGTAGGGCTAAATTAAAAATACCCGCAGTCGTTCTTGTCATTTTAAGAAAGAAGGTTAAATTATAAAGGGTTTTAAGTGAGACTGAAAATGCTGTACAAGGATTTTTTGACAGTGACTATAAAATAGCGTAACTACCATTTTGTTTTTGAACGGTTTCATTGAACTTCAGCCTTTATATTTTTGTTTGTTTCTAATCTCGTGAAGGCTTTTGTAGCCACTCCTACTACACCAAATCATATAAAACGCTATGACCACAATGCAGTAGAGTGCATTTTATGATGTTTTCAATCCAAGCATCTCTGCTCTACATGAAACGGCGCAGGAATTGCCAGTGTCTCTTGAACTCCACTGATAACAGTGATTCACTTAGCTGTTCTGTTAGTCGGTACAGCTCTTCTCGGCCTTCGGTCTTCGCTTAACCTTTGGAAACATTATTTGAATGCTAAGAGATCCCAGTAAAGCTGTAATTCCAGGGTCGCATGGCTCAATCTTTGGAAACATCATTTGAAGTCTAAGAGATCCCAGTAAAGCTGTAATTCCAGGATCGCTTGGCTCAATCTTTGGAAACATCATTTGAAGTCTAAGAGATCCCAGTAAAGCTGTAATTCCAGGGTCGCTTGGCTCAATCTTTGGAAACATCATTTGAAGTCTAAGAGATCCCAGTAAAGCTGTAATTTCAGGGTCGCTTGGCTCAATCTTTGGAAACATCATTTGAAGTCTAAGAGATCCCAGAAAAGCTGTAATTCCGGGGCCGCTTGGCTCAATCTTTGGAAACATTATTTGAATGCTAAGAGATCCCAGTAAAGCTGTAATTCCATGGTCGCTTGGCTCAATCTTTGGAAACATCATTTGAAGTCTAAGAGATCCCAGTAAAGCTGTAATTTCAGGGTCGCTTGGCTCAATCTTTGGAAAAATCATTTGAAGTCTAAGAGATTTCAGTAAAGCTGTAATTTCAGGGTCGCTTGGCTCAATCTTTGGAAAAATCATTTGAAGTCTAAGAGATCTCAGTAAAGCTGTAATTCCAGGGTCGCTTGGCTCAATCTTTGGAAAACATCATTTGAATTCTAAGAGATCCCAGTAAAGCTGTAATTCCGGGGTCGTGGAACTGTCTCAAACTGTCGTAAAGGGCTATTGAAGGACCACCATGGATTTTAGTCAGAACGAGTCTGATGGTCCCTTCGCTCTACCTGAAGACCATTTTTTTAATGTTTTTATCACGTCAATAAAAGTTGTATAATAGTAGTAATAAGACATTTGTTAAACAATAAAGAAGATAGTTTTCTTGCGGTAAAACAGGTCGGTAAATTTTGCCGTTTCTTAAATTACTATGAGGGTTGATGATTTAAGTTAAAAACAAAATTTGTCATCGTAACTTTCATACATTTTCTACTAAATATTTGAATTTAGAACATGTATAGGTAGTAAGTTTATATCGGGATTTCTTTCGCCTTGCGATGCATTAACGTGATGATAACATTATTAAAAAGCAATAGAGAAGTGCCTCTGTGAACTTTCACTGACAGTTGAGAAAGAAAGAAATAGTCAATGAACTTAATGACTGCGTTGAATGCATTCTGTCCATTACTTGTTAATGAATGTCCAACATGTCTATGTGATTTGGGTCACTTTCTTACATCTTTTTTATCATTAGTCTTGTATGTATTTATTTACAATATTATAAAAAAGTATAAGAAATAGTAGCCTACCTGTATCGGGAACAGTTTTTGGGTCTCCAGAGAAAGGAACCTCTTAGCAATGCGTGCCGTTTCAAGAAGAAATGCTTTCTGAATTAGGCTCTTGATTAAAATCACTCGTTGGTCTAGTCATTACTGCTGAAAAAAGGGGACAAGGAAAAAAAATCTGTCAATTTAACTTGCATTCGTTAGATGATTACATGTCATCGTCAATAATTTCTGGGTCACTTATCTTTTTTTTGTTTTATACTGTTTTGTTGGGCTCGCAGTGTTTGTATGCGCTCTAGTTTGTTTGTAACACTTATCTTGCTATCACTTAATTATAAATACGAATGTTTGTGATATTGGATGGATGTCTATGTATTTGAATAAAATTTGGTACATAAATAGTTTGTACACTGGATTAAACAAATAATAATATGAAAACATGAATAACAAAAACAAGAAATCGTGAAAATTCGTGCTAGGACTTCTTATCACGACTTTAATATATGTCACTTACCTGATATCATCCCTAATTATCTATTTATTTGTTTGAGTTCTCGATATTTCGACGCTGTTGCAAGCGCCATGATTGCGGGTTGACTAAAAATAAGAAACAAATATATAATAACGGAAGAAATCCCGTAAGTGACATAATTTTAGGAACAAACCCAGCAGGGCTAACATGCGCAAGTCGACATATCTCTTAAACGAGAAGGCAAAATTTGTCGTTTTCGGTTCGTTTGTCACTTTTCGTAACATGCGCACCACGCTCGAGAAGATATCTCGTCGTGACTTCGCCTTCTCGACACGAGATAACCGATGTTACCATTTAATGAAATATAATTTAGTATCGTCGGTTTCATTCATTCATTCGGTCTATTATTGGTGGGAATTGCGTGAATGCTTAGACTTAATTTTTACAAATTTCTATAACAATTTTCATACAACAGTGGAAGAGTTAGGTTTCTCAGACCATAGTGGTACTATTATACACATGGCTATGCCCCAAAAAACTCAGCAAACTACCTGGTATGTCAAAAAAAGGTTATACAATAATAAAAACATCCAACTATTTAAATCTAAATTAAAGGAATTAAATTGGAACGAGATATTACAAAAAAATAAGAACATAAATGAAAACTATGACATATTTAATAAAACATTGACAAACATTTTAAACCAATGTATACCTAAATTAAAAATTAACCTAAAAACAAACTATAGAAAGTATTGGCTAACTCCGGGCATCAAAGTTTCATGTAAAAATAAAAGGCTTGAAAAGATACTTACTCTGAAAACTAATAATCCATTAATTAAACAAAACTATAAGAAATATGAAAAAATACTAAAGAAAACAATTATAACAGCAAAAAAATTACAATATATTAACAAAATTAAAAAATCAAATAACAAAATTAAAACCATGTGGAGTATTATAAATGAAAGAACAAATAAGAAAATAAAAAGAGATAAAAATAATATAAAATTACATATAAATGGTATAAATGTCACTGAACCTAAACTGATAGCTAACCATTTTAATGACTTCTTTGCGTCTATCGGGGAGGATAGCAACAAAACACCTGGCAATGAGCCGCGAGGCACCCCAGTGCTTTGTCCCACTGAAAACACCATGTTCCTCAGCCCAGTGGACCCCGGTGAAATCAACTCAATATTAAAAAACCTGAAAAGCAAAACAAGTCATGGAATAGACGAGTTGCCACCAATGCTAATACGACAATGTGCAAACGAACTTACGTTACCATTCTTCTTACTTGTAAATCAATCTTTTGACGAAGCCACTTTCCCAGACTACCTAAAAAAAGCTATAATAAAACCTATCCACAAAAAAAACGCGAAAACGGATCCAAGTAATTACCGTCCAATAGCTCTCCTACCCACGGCCTCCAAAGTTTTTGAGAAGGCAATGCACAATCGTGTTTACTCCTTTTGCGAAAAATACAAAGTATTTAACGAATGTCAAAACGGATTTCGCAGAAACCGTTCCACTGTACTAGCAGTCTTTAAATACATACAGGAAGTACTGAATATAATAAATAATAAGAAATACGCTGTAGGCTTACTGTTAGACATGTCCAAAGCTTACGACAAGGTACAATATAACATTTTACTTAATAAATTACAAGGTATAGGGATCCGCGGGAAGGCTCACGAATGGTTTAAATCTTATCTAACAAATAGAGAACAACAAGTTGAAATAGAATTTTATAATGAAAATACAAAAGAGATTCAAAACATTCGATCTAACAACAAAACAATTAACGCCTCTATTCCCCAAGGAACTGTAATTGGATGCCTCCTCTTTGTTATCTACATCAACGACCTTCCGAGCACCATAGCAGGACCATGCGTCTTGTTTGCTGATGACATTTCTTTTCTTACTTCATGTAATGACAATGTTGGATTGAACGAGGACCTAACAGAAACATTAAATAAATCAATAACTTGGATGAAAGACCATAATCTCGAAATAAATTTCTCCAAAACTAGAATAATGCCCTTCCACCCCCGTCAAAAAACCCCACTAGACATCAACTTCACTTATAATGGCACATCAATAGAAGTCGTTCATGAGTTTACCCTACTTGGCCTGTCCATAGACACGAACATTAACTGGAAATCGCACATCCAAAAGTTAAAATCAAAACTGTCTAAATTTGCGTACGCCCTTCGTGAAGTGAAAAAGACCACTAACCTTAAAACCGCACTAGTCACCTATTATGCCTATGCCCATGCGTGGCTCAGTTACGGCGTGATTTTATGGGGAAACAGCACGGAGGCACCAAGACTGTTCACACTTCAGAAAAGACTTATAAGAATATTAGTAAATATAGACGACACTGACAGCTGCAGACCCCATTTCCTAAATCAAAAAATATTGACCCTCCCCTGCCTATATATTTTGGAGATATGTAAATTCGTGCGAAATCACCCACACCTCTATACGACAAGGGAGGACATACAGTCGAAATTTACACTGCGCCATAAAAATAGGTTAAACTTACCGAGCTCTAAGCTAAAAATGCACTCAGCGAGTGCCCTTGTGATGTCCATCAAAATATATAATAAATTACCCGAAAAAATTAAAGACATAGAAAAGAACAATATATTCATAAATAAATTAAAACAATTCCTATTAATGAAATGCTATTATGATCTCAATGAATACTTTAATGATAAATTTTAAATTAGATAAATACATATTATAATAGATAATTAGATTGCTTTATAAATAATACATTCAAACATTTATGATTATTCTAATATATAGTTAAATAAAAGCCCTCTTCCTCTCTCCTACTATTGCAGTGCCCGACAGGGTCCACAATGATCATAACTTTGTAAAACCTACCATCTAAGTAAACTTGTGGAAGCAATAAAAGTATTGAGTATTGAGTATTGAGTATTGAGTATTGAACGCTGCCATATTTGTGAACGCGACCTTACAATTGTCTCTTTGACATTTTGTCAATTCAAAATTTGCTTAGCTGTGGTTCGCTCGTGCTAAATATTTTCCCACGTTTTTATACACTCACTTTTCTTGTTTGTTTGTTTGTAAGTTTGTTTGTTTGTTTGTTTGTCGTTCCGGTTGGACTTTTGCAACTCAATTTTGAGGCACTTCCCGATAAGCTAGCATGCTGAAATTTTGTACACGCTTTGAGTTCTGATGACAATACATGACTAGCTAAGAAACGTCATAACAAATCCAATATGGCGGCCTCCCCAAGATGGCGGACTGGCTGTTTGAACCCCACCCCCATGATATGGGTATCAAATGAAAGGGTTTGCTGTCAGGAATACGAAAAAAATAGTCACGGGACATAAATCCAATATGGCGGACGTCCAAGATGGCAGACAGGCTATTTGAAATGCACCCCTGTGATATGGATATCAAATGAAAGGGTTTGCTATCAGGAGTACGAAAAAAATAGTCACGTGACTTAAATCCAATATGGCGGACGTCCAAGATGGTAGACTGGCTGTTTGAAATCCACCCCCGTGATATGGGTATCAAATGAAAGGGTTTGCTGTCAGGAATACGAAAAAAATAGTCATGTGGCTTATGCTAGGCTAGGCTATTAATCCAATATGGCGGACGTCCAAGATGGCGGACAGGCTTTGAGGCGATAAGCTAGCAGGCTGAAATTTTCAGGGTAGCTTCAAACCCGATGAACAATGATAAAAATAATAAAATAATTAATAGATTTAAAAAATCTAAAAACCCACGTTTTTAAATGTCCTAAAAAGAAGAAAATAACCCTACGGGGCTGAGAGAGGGGCCACTCAAAACGTGGGGGCGTATCTTTGCAAGTTACACCTACGATCTCACGTGATGTAAATATATCCCATAAATAATCCCTTAAATAATATACGCCCCCACGTTTTGAGTGGCCCCTCTCTCAGCCCCGTAGGGTTATTTTCTTCTTTTTAGGACATTTAAAAACGTGGGTTTTTAGATTTTTTAAATCTATTAATTTTCGAATTTGAAATAATTGTTGAATTGTTTTATAGAAGACTAGCTTCTGCCCGCGACGTTCGTACGCGGATACTGCGGTTATGCCAGCGACAACGGGGTCGTCAAAATCGAATATCTGAAACGTCTGGTGTCGAATTCTAAGAGCCCGGGGACGGGAAAACAACGGGATGCGTGAGACGATTCGAGATGCTCCAGATCTTCAATTTTTATACGTCAACAGAGAGTGCTTATCAAGCTGAACAACTCTTGCTAAGACGTCATTCCTATAATGTTATAGTATAGCTGGGCTCTTGGAGTTCCACATCAGGTGTTCCTGATCTTCAAATTTGTTCTCGCAACAGAAAATGCTCATCACGTGGAACAATTTTTGCTATGGTGCCATTTTTGTATCATTTATAATTTAGCTGGCCTGTTACAGTTCTGCATCAGGTGTTCAAGTTTCCAAGATAAATTATAGCCTATGTGTTGCCCAGACTCAATATCTATACAACAAAAAATAAATTATTCAAATCCGTCCAGTAGTTCCGAAGATTAGCGTGTACAAACAAACAGACAGAATTTTTTTTTCGGATTCGTGCTCTATTACTGTTTCTAAACCCCCCTCAATTATTATTTTTTTAATATATTCAATGTACAGACACAGTTTTTTTACTCTTTTATTATATGTATAGAATAGATGGCTTTGGCATCAAAGAAAATTGTAAGTGCACCAACATCCACAACAACACAACCATCCACATAGTAAATACAAGTATATATATAGATAAATATCCTTCCTCTGTATTTTTCTTGCTTCCCTCTCCTCATACACAGTTAAAAGATAATTGTAGTACGGCACCGCCATTATACTTAAAAGTTCACAGAACACTGTTACGCCTTTTTTCGCAACACTTTTTATTTTTCTCCAGCTATCTCTTCGAACAGAATGATCGACGACAAATGAATCTAATCTAAATGTCAAAACTCGATTATTTATGAGAAAATATGGCGCCTATGTTGCAGTTTGTAGAGAAAATTTCTCGAAGTCTACGTTTGACAGAACGACATGACAAAATGTAGTGCAATGTTACCGACAGTCGAGAAGTCGAGATATGTCATCTCACCTCGAAAAAATGGCGTGAGATAATTATCTCGTGACGTGCATGTTAGCCCTACAGGTAAATTGAACGGGGACTTTGGCGTTAATTTAATGCATAAAATCAAGTTATTTTCGTTGTAATACTGCAAGTACCTACGCTGTACCACATAATAAAATTCATGCTTCTGAGCATCTGAATTCCAAAATATTCATGTTTCACGTTTTTTTTATGGCGGGAAAGTGAATTTTATTGTCTATGGTTAGGATTATTCTGACCGTAGACAACTTTATTGATGTTCGAAACAGTTGCGATTTAAATTTTTATGGCCGACATTATTACATACGGTGCACTGTAACGTGGTAACACAAGGTAATTATTCTTTTTTTATTCATTGTCGTTGTTTCCTCTCATGTGGCTATAAGCACGAAGATGGAGCGGTTTTTTATACAGTTACTTTAAATTGATGAGTCTGAGAAATGTAATCATGCTTTCATTGGAAATAATTTCGGTAAATGCCAGATATATCATTACGTGATCTTCGGTAGTTATGAACCAACGGTTATCATGATTTGCATTGAATTTTGCATTCAAGTATGTTTGGAACAGATGTTTGGTTTGCCTCTTCGGATTTCTATGCGATTTTTCCTTTCTCAATGTAAATAATGCAAAAAACGTTTATTTGACGTAGCGATGCATCCGATACCGATACCGATATATCGGCGATACTTCGGGTTAGCCGATATATAATAGAATAGAATAGAATAGAATAGAAAAACATTTATTTGATATTGGACACACACACACAGAAATAAAAAATAAAATAAAAAAATAATAATAATAGAATTAAAAATACACAATAAGAATTCTGTTTGAGCATGTCCACACCAAAAGGGTTACCAACTCAGCATTTGCTGGGCGAAAGACACCCAGCGCTGGTTTTCAGTTGGCACCACGCAGTGACACACGGACGAGGGTAGGCAAAGAAAATATAAAAATGGCAAAATAAATAATGAGAAATGTATGTAGGGAAAAGTGTAGTGTTAAATAATTAAATAAAATTATATTAAAACTTATTATAGTATAAAAAGTGTGCGCTTTAGTAAAAAGTATTTAAATAAAACACGCCACGAATGACGCCACCGATGGCGCGGCAACCGACCAATAGGGACCGCTGCCCGCGCTATGGCGCCAGACAGGCGAACAGAAACAACAAATTCGCTGCAGTAGTTGGACCAAAACTTAAAACCCCGCTTTTTTTGAAAATTAGTTCTTAACATTCAAATTAGGACATAGTTATGGAAGGAGTATACCTAATATGTGTGAAAGTGCAATCACATGGATTGGTTCGCGGCGACACAGACGCAAGACCAAACAAGCTCACCACATATAGTCCAGCTCGTACCCTTTCATTACCCAGCAATAGGTGCCTACACAACTAAGGTGAGTTTCAAAGTTTAATAATTCAAATAAATATATGAAGAGTGACACATAAGAAATCAATTTTATTTTCAATCAAAATTAATTGATATCTACTTAATTAAAAGTTGTAATTTCTAAATACATTAAATTGGTGATTATATTTTAATGCAATAGCTGTTCTAGTACGAGAGCTAGGGCAGCATTGCTATTTGAATATGAAGATTAAATTAAATAAATTATTAATAAAATATACATGAAGTAATATTTAAATTGTGATTAATAATAAAATATACCGTTCATATATTTTATTTATCTAAATAAATGATTTGTCAATGTTAACATTTTCAAAATTAATTTGCGAACTGAGAATAAAATGCTTTAGTCTGATTTTAAAAGTATTTAAATTGTTTAGGTCCCTAATCGGAGGAGGAATATTATTCCAACATTTAGAGGCCGCATAACGAAAACTACCTCGGAAAGCTGCAGTACGATGATGTGGGGTAGCCAGCTGTTGGGCGCAACGCCTGGCCTTGCGCTGCCGGTGATTATTTACCCACGCCAATTTAGAGTACAGGTATGACGGACATTTATACTTAATGACGCCGAATAGGAGACAAGCTAAGTGCAGTTTACGACGTGACTTCATTTTTAAAATACCATGTTTGTTCAAATACGGTGTAATATGGCTCCTTGGTGGTACGTCAAAGCAAAATCGTGCGCAGGCATTTTGAACTCTTTGGATAAGTCTTACGGTACGATCTAGGAGTCGAGGTCCTACAACAGTATCAGCATAGTTTAGTTTGGATAGAACCAGACTTTCAACGAGTTGTACACGGAGTTCTTCACTTAAAAATGGACGCATCTTATATAATACTTTTAAGCGATAGAAGCAATTCTGTACACAATTGGCAATATGAGCTTCAAAACGTAGTTCTTGGTCCATAATCAAACCCAGGTTTCTCGCCTCATAAACACGATCAACGCATTGACCCATTACGGTAACGCTTAGAGTACTATTGATTCTGTCTAGTTGACCTTTAGAACCAAAAAGCATAAATTTAGTTTTGGCTGGGTTGAGTAATAGAGAGTTCTGTTTTGACCAATCCACGATCCTCTCCAGATCCTCATTTACCAGTTTCACTGCATCGTCATACTGTTCTGGTTTAAAAGAAATATATAATTGAATGTCATCAGCAGCGACGATCGGTATCGGTAGCGACGATATTTTTATGACCGATTCAACGATACTTTTTAATTTAAAAATGTAGTGTAAACGAGCGTGTTGTCTCGTCTATTTCGTTGCAAACGAGGCACCTTTGCCAAACAGACTTGCGCAATCACCTTTTTCCGAAAAATTTAAGATTTTTTGTTTTTTAAACAAAAATCTTATTAATGTTAATTTTAAGTACTAAAATGTATAATTATCTAATATCAACGTATACACTACTTTTTTTATTAAAAGAAATAATCTGACTTGTGATTTATTTATCTTAATTTTTTAATTCACAATAAGCGTATCGGTATCGGTATCGCCGATATTTTTATAAGAGTATCGGTATCGTATCGGCGAAAAGGCGTATCGATGTATCCCTAATTTGACGCTAACAACATAAAAAAAAACGAAACAAAAAAAATGGTTACAAAAAGTTATATCTAAAAAACGATTAAAAAAAAGAAACCTTGTATGTCCCACGGCTACGCCAAATAGGTCCAGTTCAGTAAATTGTCGAGCAACAGTGTTCGACGCTGGTTTTCAACTGGACCTGGACGAGTTGATATGACATTTTTATGTTTTGTTATTTTGCTTCGGCTTAATTGTATTTAACCGAAAGTTCAAGAGATATTATTGAATATTCAATAACAATGACATTGACGCTCTAGATGACTGTGTCGATCGCTTTCAGTTGCAACGGTGAAATTGGCGTTAAATCGAATAGAATAATTCAAACAAAAAGGTACCTATGTAAAAGTATTATTGTTTACGACAATCAGATATTGAAGCAGTTACCTTTACATAACCTTGCGTGTACCCACGAAGGAAAATAGAGGTTACAAACCTTTCTTTTTACGCAAGTACAAAAATAATACGTTATGTAACTGACGATACTTTCACACACGGCTTCACGTCAAATAAAATTGTGTTTAAACGTCATTATAACATGGTGTATATTTAGAAAAAACGTGAGGCTTGCATGCTGTGCTAGGGCTTCCTGATACCTTTTACCCAGGCTTAGATATTACCTAAGTCTTGGTCTCAAGGTTGATTTGACAGAGCATAGTAAGACGGTAAGACCCACTTTTACTTCTTTTTTTTCGAAGACCATATACCTACTCGTAAATTGCCTTTTGGAGAACAGATAACATAACATTTGACAGGCCTGTTGGTCTATTGGTTAGTGACCCTGACTGCTATGCCGGAGGTCGTGGGTTCGATTCCCACCCAGGACAAATGTTTGTATAATGAGCACGATCATTTGTTCGTGTCTGGGTGTAATTTATCTATAATATGTATTTAGAAATATATAAGTATGTTTATCAGTTGTCTAGTACCCATAATACAAGGTCTGCTTAGCTTGGGACTAGATGGCGTTGTGTGATAGTTGTGGAATATTATTATTATTATAGTCTATATTTCTATACTTTTTTTACTTTTTCATAAATTATAAAGCTGAAGAGTTTTTTTAGTAGAACGCGCTAATCTCAAAAACTACTGGTCCGAATTGAAAATTTATTTTTGTGTTGAATAGTCCATTTATTGAGGAAGGCTATAGGCTATAAATCATCACTCTGCAACCAATAGAAACCAAGCAGCGGGTGTGAAACTGTGGGGAACATCTAGTCAGCCTATAACGTTGGCACTGCTGGGAGACAGGCCTCCTCTCTGTGAGAGGGAATGGGCCATAATCCATCACGAGGGCCTAGTGCGGGTTGGTAGATGTCACGATCTTCAACTCTTATGTTATTGTCAAACAGACAGGCTTAGCGAACGCGAAGCGAAGCGTTTTTGTTTGTAATGTATGGAATTGTTTGAAGCCTGTCACATAGACTATCGGACCGCTTTCGCTTTTCTATATGACAGGATTTGGATCGCATTCGTTTCGCCTGTCTGTTTGACAATAGCTTTAAGTCGGGGCTAGTAACACTGGGCCACCACTGATTTACACACCCTTACTTACCCACCCCTTGGGTACGGAACCTTAGTTAGATGTCACATATATGTCTCTGAATTTGAAACTGGCTTGTTTCTTGTTTCCTCACGATGTTTTCTTTCGCCATTTTGAGAGCACTGATAACGAAAAACGAGAGCAGTGGTGGCCCAGTGGTATCGGCCTCGACTTAAGACTTGTAGGTCGTGAGTTCGAACCCAGCCAGGCGCATTACTTTGTGTTATTTATTTCATCACCACTGCTCTCAAAACGGTGAAGGAAAACATCGTGAGGAAACCGACATGTCCTAGAACCAAAAATTTGAAGACATGTGACATCCACCAACCCGCACTGGGCCCGCGTGGTGGAATATGGCCCACTCTCTCTCACAGAGAGAACGCCTGTGTCCAAGCAGTGGGAACATTTATAGGCTAATGATGATGATGATGAAATAAATAACACATAGAATAGAAATAGAATTTGTTTAAAAATCTGGTGCCTGATTGGTTGCTAACATTGGAATTGTTATTAAGTTCAAGATCGATCGATTTAAAAAAGTTACTTAGCTGATCGTGACATTTTTTTTTGGAACAGTGCCAAGAGTGCTTGCCTGCGGACCTCATGGCTAGCTTAGACTCACGAAACTATTGCTATTATAAAAGTGCTAAAGTAGGATGTTATATAATTGTTTAACCAATGATATCTGCTTGAATGAAAAATATTTAAGAGACCTTTTAATAAAATCTGAACAGAAAAGTTCTAATCTAGGAACTTGTCTAGAATAACATCGCCGTACATTACAAACTAAGACCGGTATTAACTTTCTCAAAAATGGGCCCGACTACTTTTTTTTATTGTAAAATCATTAAATGAGTCCTCTCCCCCTGGAAAGAGCGGAAAGGACTGTACCCTTGCTGACCGACCCTGTTGCTTCCATTTCAGGGCCACGGTATTCTGCTTAGACAGTACCGTCAGACCCCGTCAGACCCCTTCAGTTTGCTATCAGCTCTTTGAGACGTGCGTGGAACACGACGCTGACGCATCGTCGATTTGGGCCTGACTTATTATGTATATTATAGTAGGTAGTAGGCGCTAGGTGTAGCGCTTGAGTGAAACACACTTATTGTTACCAGTCTAACACACGGGCGCAACCAGTTGCCATGAAAATAATGATAGGATTTTTTTTTACATACTTTTGCGCCTGGCGAGGTGTAAAAACCAGGTTGTGAACAATCTGGCTAATTAATTTTCCCTCTTCAAATATTCAATTTCAAAGGTATAAAGGTTTCGAAACGCCTAAAACATCTACTTGTTTTGGGACCAAAAATATAGCATCTTTAAATACGTCTGGCTTCGTCGTTCAAAACCAGTTTCTCTGAGAGGGGAAAATTCACCGAGTTCTCCCATTAGTCGGACGGCGAGCTAAATATTCCCTACCCTGCCGTCTCTTGTATGCGGTGGCCTTATAAAAGTGATTGTCACTTATCTAGGCCCCTGTATGTCTTTCGATGCGGTTTTGTTTAACCTTCACAGTTAAGGGTTATTAACTGCCCGTTAACTTTGCGTGTTAAAGGAGGTTCATGGCCTAGGCTAGACCTTCGTGAAAAATACTAATTTAATGGCTATTTTATTTGATGAAGGATGGTTGCGTGTAGCCTAACTAGTAATCAAATATTTATTGATAGTCAAAATATTTTGGTTGGATTTTTAAATTGTTTTGAGATAACTGATGAGTTCAAAGAACTCAACATTTTACAATATAAAGTCACGTACACAAATAGACAGACTGGGAACTTGTAGGCCATTTAAATATTTGTACTGTGCCGCAATCGAACCCGTGATATGCAGCGCAGCGTATGAACTGCACCATCTACTTTGAAAACCATAATCCCGATTAACGTTGCGAAATTAAACACCTGCCCGTACGTACTTAGTTATCTCGGATGCTGTAATTATACACTTGGCGTGTCACATATCACGTGTTATGGTATAAAGCGTATGATCACCTTTACAGTACCAGCCTTCACGTAATTAAAGGAAAGAAAACCCGCAAACTACAATACCGTCAAGAAATCTGGTTATTAGGTTCTAAATATTATATCTTCCATAACGTTTCTCACATCGTTTGTTGCACCTCTTTGCACCAATTTTGATTTTATTTGATTGAATTTTTGTACATACAGAGATTATAGACCTTGTAGAATATGTAGGTCACTCTGTTTGCAAACTATTTGAAGGAAATTAATGTTGTATGAAAGCTCTGCTCCCAAATGTCGTAGTACTGGTGGTTCATAATTCATTCCCAAGTTATCCATTTTTTTTGTTGGGCCAAACCCATCACACTTTTCCTAAACCACTGCAACTCCTGAAAGCCAGAATCACCTGTGGCAACCATCAGAAAACCGTCAAGACAATAAATCTCTCTCTCTAATGAATTTACCTGTCTTGGATTCTGCAACGAAATTAAACAAAAAGAATAGTGGTGGAGTAGGAAAAATACGTTTCCACTTTCCCCTAAGTCAAGAGACAGAACAACACAAGGCCAATAGGTAGAAAAGGACATTACAACTGGGAAAAGCCCACTTGCATAGGACCACGGGTAAAAATTAAATAGGGTCCTAAATTATATGAGCTGCTATGTTTGATTCCAATAACAGGTACGGCAAAGTTTTATTGGGTTTTCCATTAACAATATCTCAGCAACAACCACAAAGCCTGGATCTGTACCTGTTGATGGAAATCGACTCGTCCTATGGGACTTAAAACATAACTGGAAATCTGAAGGTGTTTTACAAGGCAAGTAGGTACTGGCCGGCCCTATGCAAAGAGTTATAACAAAATGCTCGTAGATTTTTAGCCAATGCAAATAAAGTTCTTTAAGTTTTCAAACACAAAGTAAAGATCTATCTTCAATACTGTTTGTCCAAATGCGGATATCAAACATTCGTAAGGAGGACAGATGGCGGTAGTTTGTCAATAACCCGGAAACCTGTCATGTCATGGATCACTTGTTGTCACCTTCGAGTAGGCCGACCTTGATTTTGATGGTAAACTCAGGATTTAAACATTTTATTTCTCCTGTATCGTTCCGGCTCTAGGTGAATGTATATTATGTGAGTTTTCATGTTTTTAAACGCACTAAAGACACAGGAGAAATTCCTTGTGAGGGGGCAACGTTTTAATAATATTTTGCCAGAATTTATTCACAAGTATTTATTTTCATTTCCCACTAGTCTTCTCTGTTCAGAAAAAAAGAAAAAAAAAGTGATCAAAAGCTCTTTAGGCAAAAGTGGTCAAAGCAAAGACTACAATAGGTCAAAGTTTGATCACTTTTGCCATTTCAACTGAATTGCTTGAGTAGATGCGGGAAAAATCGGCTGTTACATCCGGACAGACAAACAATCGAGTGATTATGGGTTCCATTTGTTTATTTAGAGGTACAGAACCCTAAAAACGTTAGGATAGGATTAATTATTGTTTCTCACGGCTGGTTTTGAACTGGACCTGTGAAGGTCACGTAACTATGAAGTTTTTAGACAGTGCGTAAGAAGCGCGGGAAATACACCACGCGTATATACACGTGATTTGTTATACACGTGACTATCCATGTGTATTTTTTTTTGCAAAAAACGTTTCGTCCATAAAATTCTTAAACATAATTATGATATTAATACAGGATTATTTTTTATGTAGTGCGGTAATTTTAGTACCTATGTTATACATCAACAAAAATTAATGAATAAGTATTTTTTATTAGTATTTTTTTGTTAACAAAAAAACGTGGTAAAAAATAAAAGTAATTTTGAGACAGATTTTTACGGTCACGCGCTGGTAAAACGTGATCCTTGTTTTCCCGACTGCGTATGAGACATATTTTGCCTGCATCGTAATATTGTTATTTTAATGAAGATAATACAATAATTACAACAAAAATAACTTTGAAAAAAGGTCTGCGCTCTACCTATATGTGCGTCGGGCCTAATTGATTGAAAGTTCGGAGGTAAAAATATTTGTTCTATTCGAAGCTGTATTTCCTTAGATTAGCCCGTACAACTAAACAAATTTTATAGAATAAGTTTAGAAAAGCCTTTACTGTGCAACAATGTATAGACTTATTTATCTAGCTGTACATCTAGCTTAGACACCGTGTCGACTAATTGAATCTAATCTAATGAGCGCAATTTTCCTGAACTTTCTCTTACACCCGCTTTTGTTCATGTTCGCTCCCGCACTGTTGTCAAGTAGCCTATCTGTACTAATAATAAATTTATGTTTATTTTAAACGCTTCATTGGATTAAGTAAGTATTGTGAGAAAGCTGAGGTTTTCTACTGAAACTATTTTTTTTTTGTGGTGGATATCTGTGTAGATACTAGCAAAGGAAAGTATGGAATCAGTTAGGTACTTGGAATTATAGCTTTTAAATAATAGCGTGATTTGATTGAATTTTTATCTATTAAGGTGGATGCTCCAGGGTAGCCCGCGAAATTCAAAATTTCTTGGGTGTTTTGCAATTTGCAGGCTAGTGCTAGATTGTATGTTGATTAAAATATTGATCGCGGCTGTAAGACGTATGTAGTTACAGAATTATAATCAAGAAAATCATCAATACAACGCTCTTAGTTCATAAAGCTTCAGGAATGACTTTTTATGTTATTTTTTTGTTCCTGAAGCTTTTTGAACTTGGAGGGTTGTATTGGTGATTTTGATGATAATAATTCTGTAACTACATAGGTACTTCCTACAGTCGTGATCAATATTTTAATCAACATACAACCTAGCACTGGCCTGCAAATTGCAAAAAACCCAAGAAATTTTGAATTTTGCGGGCTACCCTGGAGCATCCACCTTAAAGTTAACAGTTAAAACTTTAAAATGGTGCCATTTTTATTATTCTTAATTACTTATTAAGTACTGAAGATCTCGCGGAATCGGACTGTGATTCCATACTTACAAAGTTTTTTAATAGGACATTATTGTTGTTCCTAGGTTGTTAAACCTGGTCTAGCGGGCCTGTACAAAAAAAAAAAAAGATAGTCTATAATAAGTTAGTATTTTTCCTTCGCAAAACCAAGTCTCCTGACTTCGGAATTCCCATCTTTTGCGGTCAAGTTATAATTATATTTATATTCATAAGACTAAAGTTCATTATTATATTTTTTCAGAGCTTATAAACTACACGCAACCTGTGTACGTGTGGCGCGATGACCCGAACTCGAGACAGAATACTATCAAAGAGATTATTGAAAGGGCTACTTCCAAGGAGAACTGGCCACAGGTTAGATTGATTTTTGTTATAAGTTTTCGTTTTCGGGTTTAATTTTGGTGATTATTTACTATTTTTGTCTCTTAAATGTTACTATATCTGATGGTAAGTTAAACATAAGCCAATTCAAACACCGAAACAGTGAGTAAAAAAAAAACTAAAAAAAAATAATTTAACCGCCTTCAAAAACAACTACAAAAAAGGGTAAAATAACCTACAAAATAACTTTTCTTTCGGAAGTCGGTGGCTTTGTTTTTTTTTATTTCGTTGTCTTTTATGCCACCGACTTCCGAAAGAAAAGTTATTTTGTAGGTTATTTTACCCTTTTTTGTGGTTGTTTTTGAAGGCGGTTAATTTTTTTTTAAAGTTTTTTATTTTTATTTTACTCTTTTTAGTTTAAATATTCAACCCAAATTCTTGTCAAATACATCATTTTCTTACATGTGCACTAGAATTTGGTAATCCTTGCACCGGTAGCACCGGTCTTAACATCGCTCATGTACCGATTTTGATGAAACTTGCAGTGTTCCCTAAAGTGAACTATTCCTCGTACAAGAAAAAAAGAATTTTGAAAATCGGTCCACAATTGGCGGAGTATTAATCGCGTAACAAACACTCAAAAAAGTAAAGATCATCACATCGTCCATCATTAAAAATGCTCACAAAATAAAAAGTACTGAACCAAATTGGATGAATTTTTTATGGGACCAAACTGCAAGTATACTGCATCGAACGAAAAAAGAATTATACTAATCGGACCAGAAACCTCGGAGTAATCGGTGTACATACATAAAAAAAAAACATACCGACTGAATTGAGAACCTCCTCCTTTTTTTGAAGTCGGTTAAAAAGCTTTCTACCCACTGTTTTCATTGAGGAAAAGAAGCTTTCTAAAGTGGGAACGGAATTATACCGAAGGCCATGAATCCCTCGCGTCGCTTAGGATTCAAATACTTGAATCACTTGCTGCGCTCGTGATTCATATAGGTATGGCCCTCGCTTTAAATCTGTCCTTTATTCACTAGTTGCATAATCTACTATTCCACTTCATTCATCAAAATTTTCCAGTACGTATTTATAATTCAGAAATATGCAATGAGCCGCAGATTCGCAGTTAGTCATCGAACGTCGATCCTCAAATAGATGCGCTTGCGCTTGGTATAACTGCGAGTATTTCTGGATTGGAGTATGCATCATACGTTCTAACTTAAACTAAAGGAAACAAACAAATGTGTCTTATTTTTCCAGGTCCTAATATTTCCTGAAGGAACTTGTACAAACCGCTCGTGCCTGATCACGTTCAAGCCAGGAGGGTTCTACCCAGGGGTGCCTGTACAGCCTGTCACCATCAGGTACCCAAATGCGAGGGATACCGTCACTTGGACTTGGGAAGGACCTGGCGCGTGAGTACCTGCTTTCTTGAAAGTTCTTTATAGTACCCTGATATTTGGAGGTATGATGACCTAGTACCAAAAGCAAGTTATGCCCTTGGTTCTGGTCCTCATGCTTTCTCCCTCCGGTCGTATCTGAATGCCATCCCATCGGTCAATGACAGCAAAGGAACATAGAGTGCATCTGTGTCTACGCACACACTTGTGCGCTACAATAAGAACCATGCTGATGGCAAATCTCCGATGAGATTGGTAGCCAGGACTGAAAATTATTAGGGCATAGACCATATACAAATTATCTCAATGCTTTCTATCACAGCTTATAAACATCATCAGGATATGAGACAACCTCATGGCTGGGACAATATGCCTCTTCTCTTGTGGAAGAAGAATAAAGGTTTTGAAAGAAAATGTAGACAACTTTCGTCATAAAATCATATATTGGAATTCGCTATCTTGGCCATTTTGACCAATTCAAAGGATTTTTTATCTCAATTTCAGTCTGAAGCTGTTGTGGTTGACGTTGACTCAGGTGCACAGTTCGTGTGAGATTGAGTTCTTGCCGGTCTACTACCCCAGTGAAGAGGAGAAGAGAGACCCCAAGCTCTACGCCAGGAACGTTCGAGATGTCATGGCAAGGTGAGCTACATGCTCATTGACTGTATCTGTCAAGAAAAAAAAAGGATCTATTATCTTTATTTCAATTATTACTCGTATAAGGCTAACATGAGAGCCCGGTGGCCCGGTGGTATCAGCCCCGATTTAGGAGTTTTCGAACCTAGCCAGGTGCATTACTTTGTGTAATTTATTTCATCACCACTTCTTTTAAAACGGTGAAGGAAAACATAATGAGGAAACCAGCATTTCACAAAACCAAAATGTTATTTTTTTAAAATACGATACCCCATACTATGAATTTCTCCTGTATCGTGGGTTCGTTTACAAACATAGAAACTCAGATACACAAACACCCAGACCCGCAAAAACTACTTGCAGATCATACAAATACATAAGTATTAGTTCCGTGCGGGGATCAAACCCGCATCAACCAACCCGCACTGGGCCCACGTGGTGGATAATGGCCCACTCCTTCTCATAAAGCTGAGACTTGTGCTCCAGCAATGGAAACATTATAGGCTGATGACGATGAAGGCTTACTTGGGATTGCAGGTGTAAAGAATCTGGGAAAAACTAGTATGCCTAAATATTGTTGTAACTGGTTTTTTTTTTATAACATTTCAGAGCACTCGGCGTTCCCGTTCTCGACTATACGTATGATGACTGCCGACTGATCGCACGTGCCAAACAGCTGGGCATCCCTTGCGCAGCGTCCACGAGGGAAGTCAGCGAGATCCGAGCACAACTTGGGTAAGAGACAGTCCTACTTTTTCTTAAAGAATGCTTATCTATTTCTAGACTAAGACCTGGCCCTTTAGCCATGTCACAAACGATAAACGCAAACGCTGAGTAGGCTTTAATAGATTTTCAACTTTATGTGCTTAGGTATAACGTTGAACATCTAGTGAAGATTACTTATCGTTTTCGATCTTTGCTGTCGCTAACGCTAAGATATCTTGAATAGATTTTCAACTTTAGATTCTAGGCTATAAAGTTAAAAATCTATTGGGGAGTACAAAGCGTTTATGATTATCGTTTGCGATTTATTGCGACTTGGCTACCCCTAGCCAAGACGAAAATAATCAGAAAGAAATAAAGAAATCAGCCCCCCGCTGATTTCTTTCTTTCTTTCTGATTATTTTTTTAACAAAACTTGTTTGCACTAAATTCAGTGGTTAATAAGCTATCAAAAAAAGTATTAATTCAAAGTGGTGACCGTTGTAAATTTGTCACAGTAAGCAGGTTAATGAGGTACAGGTGATTTTTTTTTAGAAAAATCTTCGGTAGGAGTTTGATATCTCCTAAACAAGCCCCATGTTGTAAGGGTTAAAATTGTTGAAAATTAGGTCTAGTATTACCCATTCCAAGGAATGCACCTAATTACAAAATTGAATCACCCCGATTTTTTTTTTAAATTTTGTCTATTACTTGTTTTACCTATTAATTTTCTATTTTTGAATAGGCATATATGTCATGTGGTCATTGAAACCACATTCCGTCTTTTCTTATAATTATGTTCCCCTAAAATAATCTGGAAATCAATATCCTTTTTCTTAGCGTGGTAAAATCTTCAATTGTGTCCTCCCACCCAGGGCAGGGCAGGGGGGACTGTCAGACTTGTACAGACTAAAATCCACGGTGTACTTCAATAGCACTTTACGTTCCAGAGTTACGGTAGCTCGTTAGTCCCGAGACCCCGGCAGGCTTTGGCCCGCTCCGTCATTGTGCTGACACTCTTTGGGGTGCGCGTGAAACACAACGTGCTGTCGACCCGAGCATGGTCCGTGGTCCGACCTACTAATATCTAGTTTCGATAGCTTTAAATAAACTGTAAGCCATGCTTCCCCGGCAGCCTGGACCGCTCGTCCCTAGAGCTGCACGTGTCGGCGGCGGGCGTGGAGCAGCACGCTCGCTGGCTGGGGGCCCCACAGCTGGCCGCGCGGCTGGGGGTGCCGGGTGACGCAGCACTCATGAGGCTCTTCGACATCTTCATGCAGGTCTGTACCATAATCAGCGGAGCTATTGCATATCTCGGTGTCTGTGTGGTGACCATCAAATAGCTGTCAAAAAGTCAATTTCGTATTGGCTTTTGCATTTGCAATGATACTGATAAATGGAAATGTTCCCTAAAATCAACTATTCTAACGCTCTTGAGGCCTCCTTAACTTAGCCTCCTAACAGGTGTTAAGCCATCCAAGTTTAGTTGACAACTGGCTGGTCAGTGACTATCAACTTAGCCGATAGCCCTGCTGGTGGCCTAACATGACGTCTTAAAGCCAGAGTTCCAGTGATGGAACGAGGTGGCGCTAGACGACTTGCATAGCTGTCTCTTTTACTCACTGGTCATGGTAAGCCACCAGGGCCTGTTTCGGATCTTGTAGCATTATTTCTTCAATGTTACATATTAAATGCGAGAGTTTTGAATAGATGGATGGATGAGGGCTTTTATCAGACTCAATATAGAGAACCCGAGAGAAATTTTTCGAAGGCACAATTTTTTTCAAGCCTTGCCAAACTTGTTGTAATCCATTGCTCCACAGATTTTCATAAACTTACAGGCTGTTTGTAATATTAAAATAACAGTTTTTTTTTTAAATAAAATGTAAACAAAAGTACATACGCCACATACTCGTACAGCAATTTTCAAATTTTTGTCTGCATATATTATCGGTGTGTCTGTTTGAGGTAATCACCAAAACAGTTGGACCGATTTAAACGGATCTTTCACTGACAGATAATAATTGATGATAAGAGGGCACCAAAGTTGAAGACAAGTACCTATTGTAAAATTAGTCACCATTACAAAATGTTTACTAAAAATACCATATTTTCTTCCAGCCGTCAAGTGGTCTGGTGTACTTCCCTGATTACCTGCTGCACGCTTGCTTCCTGTCACTGCAACATGCTCCGTTGACGCAGCTACTATCTATAGCATTCAAGGTAAATTACCGCCCTTTTATCACTCTATTACAGTCATTACTGATTTTTTGGAAGACTGCGAGTGGCTCTCGATCCTGGGGATCTACTTTCTAACTCCGTTGGCGAAGAAACGGGTACGGAAAGTAACTAACGTCAAAATCGGCGGAGGGATAATACAGCCATGACTGAATCGGTAGTGTCTATGTCATTACATTAAATTTCATTAAAAAATGTAACGTATTCTTATTGTAAGGGCAGTGGACTCTAAGGAGTTATCTGT
Source organism: Agrotis exclamationis (assembly GCA_950005045.1). Taxonomy (NCBI): domain Eukaryota; kingdom Metazoa; phylum Arthropoda; class Insecta; order Lepidoptera; family Noctuidae; genus Agrotis; species Agrotis exclamationis. The sequence continues at coordinate 20,480,627 of OX465430.1, forward strand.
GAAATTGTAATAATATCATTCATTCTTAGTTAGGGCTCGTTGTCATGGGGCGTGAAAACGCCCGTAACGAAAGCCAAAACTACGGATTTCGTGCTTAGAGATTAGAACCCCTGCGTCTTTCTGGATCAATACTCCAGACGCTTAACCAACTAATTTGCAACTAAGGTATCGCCTAATCAATTAAACTATATTATCTTTTATTCCATTTTTTAAACGTCTTCCGGTGACGTTGCGAGGTTTGAGTCCCGCTCGTAGTCAATTTTTATTTTCCGAAAAAATATTTTCGTGTCTTGCAATACTCCTACCCAGGGCGGGGCGGGGCGGAGGAACTGTCAGACTTTATACTGACTAAAATCCACGTTGATCCTTCAATAGCCCTTTACGTTCCAGGGTCACGATTACCTGAGGAGACAGTCTCGCGACCCGGGCAATTTTGTTTTGTATAGTTTTATGTTTTTGTTCCGTCCTGTATGAGTATAAAACCTTTCATTTCTTTCTTATATTTGCAGCTATACGACAGCAGTCGCACGGGTCGCCTGAACCTGGCCAACTTCGAGGAGGTGGCGACACGCTGCCTGGGACTGTGCCAGGAAGACGCACACAACACCTTCCAGCAAGCTGATCTCGATGAAAAGGGATACTTGACTTATGGTAAGCAAGTCTAGGTTTTATAACCTCGTGTCTCAAATCAAATCAAATCAAATCAAATCGTTTATTTCAATTAGGCCAATTACAGGCACTTTTGAATTGTCAAAAGACATCAAATAAAACTAGTACAAAAATAGTTATGGTGCTACAGTCCCAGTCACAAGACATAAAAACTGTGAAAGTACCGTAGGTGCTCATTCCAAAGCGTAGATCTCTATGGAGAAGAATGAGCAAGAAACTCCATGGACACTCTTTTTCAGTCGCCAAAATTATTACAGAACTTTTGTTACATCATTCATCATCAGATGGTACATTATGTGAGAACGATGTGGCAAGTTAATAGTGTCCATAGTAAACATAAAAAAGACAATTCAAAAATAAAGTTAAGTATTAATAATTAAAATAGACCGTGGCAGCTAAGAGATGACCAGTCCCCACTGACAGCGCCCGTTCACGAACATGACACATATATCAGCACCATTCAGCTCAACCATTTTGAAGGGAACTAAATGATCCGAGACACACGCCACCATCAGCGAGACTTTTGAGTGAGCATGACATACTCTCAACCGCCAGAGTCATTCAAGTCAATGAAAGACGTAGGTTTCTAGTCAAAGATAGCTCTGAAGTACATGGTACTCACACAATGCTGGCTATGACGCTATATAATACAAGATAGATAGACTCTATACAATGCAAGAGATAGTTTTACATTCTTCATCAGCTCCGACAATATTATTAAAAGACAAAGGAAACCTACGACTGTCGTACTAAAAAAAGTAAAATACACACAAAAAGACAAATAATAAAATGAAAAGTAGGACAATAATGTCCGTTGTAAAATAATAAGAACAAATACAAACACATAAAAATAAAGCTAAATGACTTAATAAAGTCAAAAATAAATAAATAAACAATTATATGAACTCATATAACTAGTCCGGAAGATAAAACTAATAAATCGAATCTATATAATGCAAAAATAGTTTCGGCTTCTACAATAATTTCACAAGCTAATCCACCAGTTTCCCCTACGTTTGTGGAGCAGGACCAGCATTAAGCCAAGCATCTTTATCAGCAATGTAATCCCCCAACTTATAATACGCTTTACTACATAGTGTGCGTTTAATACAAGTTTTAAATTTCGTCTCATTCAGTTGGAGTATGTGAGGAGGTATTTTATTGTAACATTTTAAACAGTACCCCATGAAGGATGAGTCTACTTTGGCTAACCTGAAACCTGGTTGGACTAATTGGTCCCTTGTTCTAGTACTATAATTGTGCCTGTCACCTCTTTTACTAAATAGATGCAGATTCTTTCTAGCGTACATGATGTTTTCGTAGATGTATTGACAAGGTACAGTCATGATGTTAATATCCTTAAACCGTTCCCTTAAAGAATCGCGCCTGCGTAGATTGTATATGGCTCTAATAGCTCTTTTCTGCAGAATAAATATTGATTCGATGTCTGCAGCACGTCCCCATAACAAAATACCGTATGACATAATACTATGAAAGTAACTAAAATAGACCAGTCTCGCGGTATCTATGTCGGTATATTGACGGATTTTTCTAACAGCAAAAGCTGCTGAACTCAGGCGTCCTGCAAGAGCTGTTAAATGCGGACCCCATTGCAGCCTCGAGTCAAGCGTGATTCTCAGGAAAACAGTTTTGTCGACGAATTCTAAATTCTCTTGATTCAATACTATGTCACAGTCATTACTTTTGACATTCGGCAGAGCAAATCTTACACATTTAGTTTTTTTTCCATACTAAATTATTGGCAGTGAACCAAGAATGGACCTGCTGTAGGGCAATATTTACGTCGTCAACATTTGAGGCACTTCTATTCATTTTAAATATTAAAGAAGTATCGTCTGCAAACAATACCATTTGCGGTTGGTTTTTAAATAAATGGGGCAGATCATTTATATAAACTAAAAAGAGAAAAGGGCCCAATATCGAACCTTGAGGTACCCCCATTTTAACTTTTAAACCCGTTGAATTGACACCATTTACTTGAACTTGCTGTTGCCTATCATTTAAATACGATTTCACTAAGCTTAGCGCAAGCTTGCCTAAACCGTAATGCTGAAGTTTCATGAGCAAAGTTTCGTGATTTACGCAATCAAATGCTTTCGAAAGGTCACAGAAGATCCCAATGGCGTCCTGAGCCTCTTCCCACGCTGTAAATATGTGTTTCAACAAGGTAACACCGGCATCAGTTGTACAGCGTCCCTTGGTGAAACCATACTGTTGCTCGTGCAAGATTTTATTGGTGTTGAAATGAGTGAGCATTTGATTAAGCATAACTTTTTCGAACACCTTGCTGAAGACTGGCAGAACGGAAACCGGCCTATAGTTATTACAGTCTTTACTATCCCCGGATTTAAAAAGCGGAATTACCTTACTGTATTTCATCAGATCTGGGAAGTCTCCTTGATCTATGCACAAATTAAATATTAAAGCTAAATACGGTGCAATAGTTTCAATAATTGAGGAACAAACTTTGACAGAAATACCCCATAGATCTTCGGTTAATTTTACCTTGATTTGCTTAAAAGCTTTCATAACTGTCATGGCGTTTATATGTTTAAATTTAAATTCATTAGGACAGGCTGGAACGTTTTCTCTTAGTAAATCAAAAGAAAGCAATGGTGAGGAATTTATCCCTTCCGTCGTTTTTATTGGGATACTAGTAAAGAAATTCACAAATTCCTGAGCAATACCTATGTTGGACTTTACGACACCATGCGAAGTCTCCAGTGTGAGATCAACATGTTTTTTATTTCTATTGGTTTCATTATTAATAATTTTCCACACCGTTTTTATCTTATTATCAGCTGACTTAATCTTGTTGCTAATGTAGAATGACTTAGCTGCCTGACAAGCGTTTTTAAAAATTTTCGAGTACGTACAAACATATTTATTAAAACTCTCTGTATTGATATGAGGCTTAAGGCCGTAAAGCTCAAATAATCGTTCCCTACTTTTTCTAATACCCTGTGTTGCCCAGTCGCTGAAAATAAACTTTGGGTTAATAGTTTTAGTTTTCTTTTTTAAATTATTGTTGAACTCTGCTTGCACTACCGTAAAAAACTCTTCATATAATTTATTTACATCATTTATTTCAGTAAAATTGCCAGAAATACTTAATTTACTTATTAAATTATTATTAAATCTATCTAAATTGCTGCGTGTTAGAGATCTAGATTGTATTTGAATTTTTTGTACTTGTTTATTGGATGTCAAAGCAACGGTCTGTCCACTATGATCTGAAGGTAGATAATTTACAATACATTTATTTATGTAATCGCAGCCACAAAAAATATTATCAATACATGTAGCAGAATTTGTGGTAATACGGGTAGGTTCTGAAAACACATTCGATAGATTAAATGATTTAAAGAGGCTTAACAGTCTACTGCTATTTACATTATTTTCCAATATATTAACATTAAAGTCACCGCAGACAATAATAGATTTAGTACCGGTTTCAAGTTTTGCCAAAGCATCCTCCATTACTGATTCAAATATAGAGTAGTTCAAGTAATTTGGGGGTCTGTAAACGCACACTATAATATGCCTATCCAGCTCTACACAAGACAATTCTATACTATGCTCGACTGATAGGTCAACTATATCATTACGAGACTTATATTTAAAATTATTTTTAACTAAGATTAAAGAACCTCCACGTATCTTAGATTTCCTGTTAAAGCAACTGCCGACATTGTAATTTTCATAATTTATTAGCTATTATCGATCTATAGCTTATTATTTATTATCTCATGCATGATATTGTGATGTCAAACCTGGGTAAGAACTAATGTAGATTTTTGAGGAAAGAAAAAATAAGCTAATAATAAGCTTAGCTTATGAGAAAGACAAGTAACTCAAGTATCTTGATTTGGCTCACCAGTTTTTCGATATGTGCAATAGGATGTGGATTCAGCGATCACTGTGCCGATAGCCTCGACCAATATAATATATAGGGAGGCTCTCGTTAGGCACGTGGATCAAGGGCCTGATTCAGAAGGCAGTACTTCTGGACACGGCGCGTATTGTTAGGCTGTTCCTCTCTCAGGAGCGCTGACCACCGGCGGCCCGGACCCTGTTCCCGATGCTGGTGGACTGCTATATAATTATATTTTTTAAATGTTTTTTTTTAATTTTTTTTTTGTCAATATATTTAAAAATGTAACGAATAAATTAAAGAATGAATGGAGAAATATAGTTTATCATAGAATAGTTGGTAAAGCGTTCGATGTATTTTATCTATTCTAAAAATAAAATTCTCATAATTTCCAGATGAATTCATATCATACGCGCAGAAGAAGGCTGAATTCGCGTTTATATTCGCGTGCGACACCACACACCACAAGCCGAAGACCCAGTGAGGGTCACCAGCTCACATCCCGACAGTCTGCAGCCAAGTGCCCTAGACAGGAACCAGCCCAGGGTTGGATGGAGAGGAATTGAGAGAGTGATTTTGAAATGTACAAAATTCTCCACATATTGAGACCACTGGTTGGTCTCTCAGAATCCTGTGATGAAAATCAGGGTTTTAATTTTTTTTTTAATTAATTGTAACCGTGTTACTAAAAAAAAAATGAATATCTGTTGAACACTTGTCTTTGAAAAAAACTGTCAACTGCGATTTTTGTTAAGAATCGTTTTGCAATCACATTTTTTTACACAAGTGTTCAACAAATGTTTAACTTGGATGACAACTTCAAAACGGCATTTGACGTTGATATAATAGCAATTACACTTTTTTTAGACAAGTGTCCAGTTCTTCAAACTACGCTAAAGTCACTCAATAATTCTTCATGATCATTATTCTTTATTGACATAATTTGAAATCTCCAACTCCTGAACTAGATGTAGGTCTTTTCATGTTTTTGTGATGTAAATGCTAACTTTGACGATAACTCGATGAAAAAAAAATAGTTCCTCGTTCGTACACTAGATGTGCTTTTTCATTTTCCATACAATAACGCCGCATTTACTTTAAGTACGCTGTACAGATACTTGTAATAAGGCCTCAAGAGTCAGAAAATTTTCAGAATTATAACACTGACAGCTCTTTTGCCCAAATTAAGCGAACTTAGTTCTGGATCATGCTCAGTCGAGTTATGACCGCGGTCAATTTTGTTGATGGAATTGAGCTTAGCCGGGCTTAGCTTAGCTTAGCCGGGCTTAGCTTAGCTTAGTCGGGTTACAGTGTCTGCTAAAACACGCATGATGGTCGCCTGTGAGAGGGCTTCCTTTTTTTATTATCGTGGTAACATCATCCAATGAGTCTTCCTTCCGAGTGAGGGGCGGGAGGGACTGTCAGACTTGTACTGACTAAAATCCACGGTGTCCTTCAATAGCCCTTTACGTTCCAGGGTCACAGTTTCCAGATAAGACAGTCCCGCGACCGTGAAAGGGCTTCCTAAATTTATTTTATCAGTGGGTGCATCTGTGTGTTTTAGCAGATTCCATTATCCCAAACTAATTATTTAATGACGTATTTGCTCACAATGACGATTTATGCGACCCAAGCTCATTTAGAATAAACCCTTCTTATGTAGATTTGCTTTAAATGTAAAAAAAAATCGTTTGCGACAGAATAATCGAGAATATTACCTACATCGATAAAATTGAGTACGATGAAACAACATATGAGGACTTGGAACTGCAGATAACTGGCATGTGAAATCAAAATAGAATAAGCGTCCTTACTCAAGACGAAATTCGATGCAATAGTTAGAAGTGAAAATCAACCTTACTGCAACGAATTAAAGAATGGTTGTCTCGTGCTTACAGCGACGACGCAAAACAATAGAATTGCGTCATTATGTCGTAGTAGTAACGATGATTTTCACTTATAGTTGGCCGTCGACGCAAAATAGTCGAATTGCATCGCATCGCATAGTGAATAAGGACCTAGTTGTTGTATGGGATGAATAATTACTATAAAAATGCAAAAAATAAACACTGCATTTTAAATATATTTAATGATGTTATAATGTATAGTATTTGAACACTCGTAGTGTTAATGCTTCCAATTCTAAGGGTAGTTATTCATCCTTCACAACATTTATGAAAAAAATAATTTATTTGTGAATAGCTTTAGTATTACGCCTTATTCCATAGTTATGTAGAGAGTAAGTCAATTATAGACCACATGAGTTATTTTTAAGAATAATTTTAAGCTTAGAGCGGATTTCATAAATGAAACTGTAATCATGTTGGCGCGCAACAATAATAAGTCGCGGGGCCGTTTGTAAAGGTAACTGCCACCCTGGAACGCAAAGGGCAAACGAGGGTCCAGAGTTTCTGACAGTTCTTTCCGCTCCACTGAGCCTCACTTAATGATTTCCCACAGTAACAAAAAAAGGTTATAATTGGATCTAAACCCAAAATTTCACGATAACGGTTTAGTACGCTACCAAATTATATCATTCCCACATTTGCCATTTAAATATCAAACGATGACGAACTCAACAATGCTTTGCCCTGGAAAAAAACTCGGGACAATTTGCTCTATAGTCGCGCTTGCGACTACTATAAGCCCAACGACCATTTATATCTAGACGCCTCATGCACGATCTGACTAACGAAAATTATTCTGTCAAGTCGCTGAGGTACGACGTAAGCGAGGGAGACGGGGTACTGCGTTCTGATTGGCTAATACTGCGTTCTGATTGGCTAACTCAAGGTCAGTGCGACACGGGGACTCGCAGGAGTGGTCGAGTCACGACGGTTATAAGACTATTTTACCTAATGTGTTGACAGACATCGGTCGCCTGTGATTAGGAGTCTAGTTATATATGGTCGTTGTATAAGCCCCTTCGTACGCAATGCGACGCAAGTCTCCGATACTTTACGACTTTGGTATCCAAGCGACTATCACAATACAAATCCATAGAGATTCGTACACAGGCACGCGTCAATGCGATACCAAAGTGGTAAGGTATAGGTGCACGAAGGGGCTTACGAGGCAGTTGAAAAATAGCAAAACCAACGCTAAGGGCTCGGTCTCAAAGTCAGCGGGCAGCGGGGCGAGTTAAAGGGCATTTTGACAGCGGACACAAACTTCTTGCTTCCCATGCAAATTTTAGCGAACGCTCTTAAATGTGACGTCAGTTTCATTAATGAAATTCGCTCTTATTGACGCGTTTTATGAAGCCAATGCTCTATGACATACAGTCAGCAAAACAAATAGGTTAACAAACTGTTTTTAAATTTTGTAGTTTCACTAAGGTTCAAAGACTTCCATTAACAAGGGAATAGTTTTTAATAATTGAGCTTTTATAAACACAGTTTAAAAATAAATGGCTGTTTGTGGTGAAAGGTTTACGAGGTCAAGTTGGATTAGCTGGCGGGACTTCGTACTTTAAAATATGTAGGTAAAGACAACAAAATTAAAATGATTTTTCTAACTAATCATTCTTCTTGTTAGAGGTATTGCTAGTAATATTTCTGACCTTGTAGATATCGCGGCTATACAACGTGTGATACAGCGAAACCCGCATATTATCTCACGGCAAAATAATTAACGTATCTCGTGTCGTTTCGCACTCACGTTTTATGACCACGCCTCAACCACACAATTTTGTACGCAGTTAATTATAAGATACAATGTTTATAAAATGCTTTGTAATGAAATTAAGAAATACAGCGTGTGTCGGATTTGTGTGGTATTTTATGGGTGTGGTACAATGATATCCGACCACACTATTCCCAAACCACTGTAACTCAAATATTAAACTGTATTGGGTGAATAGCAGAAAAAAAATTTTTTTTAGCTGTGTGTGGTACAGTCGATTAGAATCGTCAGAAGTTCGAACAGTCTGACAAGAAGACTTACCAAGGGGTATCGTATTACTCAGTTACTGGTTGTGGAGGTCAGATAGGCAGTCACTTCCTTTAAAATCTGCATCCAATTAGACTGGAAGCCGACCCTAACAGGGTTGAGAAAAAGTCTAGGCAGATGTGTGTGGTACGTAAAGTACACCATTGGGACATTTTGGACGAGTATCTAGGTTTTACTTTTTCTAAGGGTCCGCTGATTACTTTTTCACATTTTTTACGTTGCCCCACACTAGGAATTTCTCCTGTATCGTGGGTTCGTTTACAAACATAGAAACTCACATACACACACACCCAGACCCGGAAAAAATAATATTGCAGATCATACAAATATTTGTACCGTGCGGGGATCGACTTGCTGACACGCTGTGCAGTAGTCGATCGCTCAGCAGTGCCTTCTAATTAAGATTAAGGTCCCATGCGAAAAGTATTCATTTTGGTGGTCTGTACCACACCTTATGACCACATCATTCTGAAACACCCTGTATGAAATATACGATCAAAGTATTTGTATAGCGGTATTTACGGCATTATTGCTTTTAAAAATAATAATTCTTGTAAATGTAGGTACGCTTAAACTTAGGGTAGTTTTAATACGAATCGTGTGCTTATTTTAATCACAAGTATTTGGTAAGCTAATCATTTTGCCGCCTTAAGTGAAAGAGACGTATCTAGCAAAAATAATGTACAGAAAAATGAGCCTTATTTGCATTCAAGTCTAGTATAAAGTTCGGCAAAGTATTCTTTATCTTTATCATACATAAATAAGGCCTATTCTTCATTATTTTGTCCGTAGATCCGCCTCTTTAGCTTACAGCAGCAGATTGGCCTCTTCAAGAAATAAATGTAAGGTCATTTGAAATAATATGTGATAATTTTAAGATCATAGTTATGTCAGTACAAGCTTAAACGACGCTATTGTTAACGCAATTGAGATTATTTTCCAATATCCTTTGTAATTTGAAGTTTTCTGGCCTTATTGTCCTTCCTTAGAATAGTTTAATAATCCATATTAATAGGTATTATTAGTGTATTGCCAGTAAAAGGAATTGTTTTTATTACCTACTTATAAAGTCAAGGATTTTTGTCCTAGTTTTTTTTTGTTGTTAATAAAACGAAATTAGTTAATAGTGAATGTTTTTATACTTTCCTTGCCTTTTCCCTGTATTTATTTAAAATGTGTACGTCGCTTAGTATTTTTCACACAAACTGAATAAAGTCCATATTTAAAAAAATGAGTGAACCGATTTCGCTCTGAAACTTCATACTCATTAGCGGATATACACCGTGTTCTTCACGTTATCCATAAACTTTAGCAAATACTTCTATGGCTTTTACAAATCAAATCCAACAAAGGAAGTAGTACTTAAAAAGGCTTCGTTACAAAGATATTTGTAATTTCATTTAATGAAATTTAATTGAGCTATGCAGTGAGAAAGTATCTTAATTTGAAATCTATCAAATACTATTTGCATTTCATTTGTTTCAGCCCGCCAAATGTTATGAATGACGTTGCCAATTCGGATAAAGAGGCATGCATATCGGGTTATTTACGTCTAGGTATTTAGTTTGTATGAAAATTAACAAAAATAAAAAATAAGAATTTATTAATGTGTCCATAATGAAAAATGCTTACTTCCGTGGTTTGAACATCTGGTCGAAGTTTATGTATATCGTCCGGAACACGGTGTATAATAAAATCATTAACATCGGTCGGAATTTGATGGGTGATTCCGGGCTGAAACTGTGATGGATTACCATCACAGTTTCAGCCCGATGATCATTAGATCATTCATACATTTATATAAAACTGGCTGACCCGGCAAACGTTGTTTTTGAGCTATAAATTATTTCTAGAAAAAAAAAAACTAAAAATAGATAGTAGCCGATCAGACCAGAATGCGCATACAAATCATAAAAATCGGACAAGCCTTTTCAGAGGAGTATGGTTACTAGCACTGTGACACGAGAATTTTGCGAACTGCGCAAAAAAAAAATGCAAAGAAAAATAAGCCTTACTAACTAAAAAAGAGGCTTATTTTTCTTTGCATTTTTTTTGCGCAGTTGTGCCTGTTTTGTTTAAGGCGGCAGTGTAGATGTCCGTTTCTACTTTGCTGCCATCGATATATTAGATTTATAGTGGGCTAATTGTGATAAAACTTCGAGCATAGAAAATATTTTTTTTCCTATTTTATTAAACTAAAATTCTATATTACTCAGTATTATTTTTATTGTCTAGATAAAATAATAAATCAATGTCTTCCTCGCGTACCAGGGGTCACCAAAGGTACACGAGTATGTCCATATCGCCGAAATAAGTTTATATTATGTTCTCTGAAGTACAACTCAGCCCTGACAGGGTCCTGCATTAACTCCTTGAGTTCTGCCGCGGTCATGTTCAGTTTGTCCTTACTCTTCTGCATCCTTCCTCCTCTCAAGCGGTCATGGGTTTCTTGTGCCATAAATAACTTCTCCACGGTGTCCTCTATATCGACACTGCATGCCAAAATCTTCTCATAAAATATAAGATACCAAATGAAATGTGTCCTCCACCTACCTATGTTTTTAATTTGAGTTAAGAGACTCTCCATTTTACCCAACATTGCAGCTGCAGCTCCGTATAATAATGCTACTTTATAACTAACGTCGTTTGCATATTTTTGCCTGAAACTCCTTGTATAGTTCACCTTTTCTCGCGTCATGTAAATGACTTGCTTCATTAGGTCGATTGTTTTGTTTATGATGTACGGATGCCATTCGTAATTTTCCACCCTAGGGCTTACTATGTAGGGGCCAGGGATACGTACGTCGGTACGGCGAGGATTTTCGGCGGCTATTATTGCTCGTTCATGCTTCTTTCTGGCAAACTGAATGATTTTTCTGACACTGTCTACGTCAAGTACGCTAATGTCGAGGTTGTCTCCCGCTGTGCCAGTAATGCTCGTGTTCTGGTTTGGCTCTCCAAGGATGAAGTCAAAAAGGGCGCTATTGCTATAGCTGTCTCCAAGAAACTTGGACAGCAGGTCGTCTAATATTTCTGCGTGTGGTATTGGACGCCCGGAAGACTTCACGCATTCTGACGCTTTAATATCTGCAAATTAATTTCGTTCATTTAACACTCTCAAGGGATGGCACTGTATTTCAGAATACAGGTTAATTTTATGTCACCTCCAGCCGGTGAAATGTTGTGAATAAAATACGGCTTTTATAGTACATTGATTTTGAAAAGTGGGGAAAGTTTGTTATTACATTCGAGGCTAGATACTCACCCGAGTCGTACAGTGACGAGGGACAATGACAAAGAAATGTTACAACGTATTTCTCAAATAAATCTATAATTACTATGAATTATTGTAATCTATTCAAATTAATAAAAAAATATTTTACACTTATTTTGTGGTGGTTTTTGAAGGCAGTTAGTTTTTTATACTTTACTCCGGGAGTGCCGGTAGAAGTGAAAACTTTTTATTACTGTGTTATATTTTAAAACTGGAGTGGTACAAATATGATGAAATTAACGAATTTTGTTACATCTTGTTAGTGTTGCACAGGTGTCTTCCTCCTTTTTTTGAAGACGATTATAATGTATCTATATGTTAACCGAACTTAACGGCGCATCCACACCGCCGGTAACATTTGTAGCTCAACGTTTCCAAATGTTGCTCGGTAACATCCGCCAACAAAATGTTACTAAGTGTTGACGTGTTACTGTAAGTCGAGTAACGTTGCTCAACATTCGGTAACATCCGCCAACAAAATGTTATTTAATGTTACTGGATAGTACCGGACGTAGCTGATGCCACGGGTTGGTCATCCGTGTACTAAGTGTTGAACTGCTGACCTTTGTGCGTATCTCAGTAAGGTTGACATCAAGTAAAACAACCGACAATACTGAATACTGATCTATTAAAACCAATTGTAACCAACGAAAATGAACTTTACAAACACAGATCTTATATAAACGGCGGAGAATCTTAATAGCGACTTTTAATTCGCCGACAACGCCATCTAGTTAGAACTATGGAACTAATGAACTTGTTTTGCACTTAATATTCTTGGTGAGCGGATTTTCTACGTGAATGGTTCTGAACATACCGCCCACCAAGGACATTACTGAAGGAATGTCCTTCTTTAACAATCCATTTGACCTAAAATACATTTAATCTCAAGTTTTGATCTACAATAAAACATAACACGTAACACCTCTCACATTTGAATAATTGAACTATTCGACTAAGCTCTTAAAATAACCTTAGACATAAAAACTTCAACAGCTTCAAAGTTTGATCTGAAACCTTAAATAAACAAATTGTACTATCTTAAAACATCAAATGTGACAGTTTTTTACATTTTAAAACATTGAACCATTTTAATTAACTGAACTTCTAAAATTGTTATTTTAATGCAATATATAAAATTCAACAGTTTTAAAAACAATCTTAATTAAAATTAAAACAAAACAAACATAAATTAACTTATCTACAAATGGTTAAAAATACAAAATATTGACCTTCTAATAGTAAAAGATTTAGTACATATTGAGATGACAAGGGTGATATTTAACACCGAGATGCTTCTCTTCTACGCGACCTAACAACAAACGTCTTGGTGGAAAATCGTCTTCCTTAAACAAACAATGGTTCCAAGTAAGTACCAATTTTTTTTTATTATCTAGTTTGATTTCTATCCCTTTCTCTTCTTTTTTATCTAATTTCTATAATTCATTGTTCTGCGTAATATCTATTTGTTCTATTATTTTGACCTCATTACTATTATTTTGTTCTTGTTTGACCTGGTTGATTTTTAATTAACTTCATTATTTTTTATTTGTTTCATTCACATTGTCTATAGTATTTCCTGACTGTTACCATTTCATTGCTGTAATATTAATACACGTTTTAGTAATATTATTATCTGTTCCCATCTCTTATGACCTAACTGTTTATATTCATTTATTAGTTACCTATGTTTATTTTTGTTTGAACTCTTTTTCTTTGCTAATTTTCTCTTTAATGCTCTTAATTTAGGAATGCCTTGTGAAGTTTCAGAATTCCAAAGTGGATCTACATCTCGAAATGGTAATTTGACTACATGTTTATCATATCTATCTCTCTTAGTAGTTTCATTATAACGTTTATCACATTTCTTATCTTCTGGTGTAATATTTTTTGAACTAATTTGTTTATTTGAAATATCATTTCCTTGTATCATACAGTGCATTACATTAATTTTATTTGAACTATTATTTTCAGGACCCGCTGTACCCGACAGGACCCAACCTAACCTAGTGCTTTGTGCTATTAAATTACCAGAAGGACTCCTAACTAAACCTTCCTGAATAATATAAGTGTAAACATCTGCACCCAACAGAATGTCGATTTTATTGGGTGTGTTGAACTCTGGATCTGCTAAACACAAATTGTTGACCTCCAACCAATCGAAAGAATCATTGCTTATGCTTCGCTCTGGTAAGAAAGAAGTGATCTTGTTTAAAATGTAAGCATTAAAAGTTAAATTAAAATTGAAATCGATGTGAGACTTTATCTTTACTTTTACCATGTAATTAATCATGGTTGACCTACTATCTCCTAATCCTAAAATAAACCCTTGTATAGGAATCTTTTTCAGGTTAAGACGTTGAACTGCAGCTTCTGTAATAAAACAAGCCTGCGAACCTTGATCGAGTAAGGCGCGGACTGTTTGACATTCACCCGTCTTTGACTCGGCATTTAGTAGCGCAGTGGCTAATAAAACTTGTCTGGGTTTGGGTACAATACCTGTTGACAAGCAAGAAACTATTTGATTAGCACTAGTCGAAGGACTAGAATCATCAGCCGCTGGTGTTGCTTCAGGGTCTTGATCTTGTTTAATATGCAATAGCGAATGATGACGCTTTTGGCAAATTTTGCAACTAGTATCATTTTTACAGAATTTAACCGTGTGGTTGCTTCCTAAGCAGTTAAAGCACATTCTGTTGTTACTTACAAATTCACGTCTATCATCAAGCGACTGTTGTACAAACTTCTTGCAAAAACAAAGTTTGTGATCTTCTGAACAGAACTCACATTTCATGTGTGATGATGAGTTTGTGGCAAGCATTGCCTTCGACATATGACCTTGTGAACTACTACTGGCCTGGTGAGCTCCAGCCTTCCTCGGCTCTATGCATTCCAAAGCGCGGAAACGGTTTTCAATAAATACTTTTAGTTGATCAAAAGTGGGCAAGTCATTTGTGGAATCGTTGGCCCCGCTTAACTCCCACTGTTTTCGTGTTTCGTTATCTAACTTATACGTTATCATATGAACAATAATAACATCCCATGTATTCGCATTTAAATTTTTAAGCGCATTAAGACAGTCATTAGTGACATCTAATAGCTCCTTTAAACCAGTAGCTGATTCCACAAACGATCGCTTCTGGCTGAATAACCTTTTTAAAATACAACTAACTAGGTACTTTTTATTAGCATAGCGTTTTTCTAACAGAGACCAACATTCGCTGTAGTTTGCAGCTGTGATTGGTGTATGCCTAATCAATTGTTCGGCTTCACCAGTGAGGTGGCTTTTAAGGTAGTGCAGTTTTTGCACATTATCTAAAGACGCGTTATTATGTACTAGCGAAGTGAAAAGATCGTGAAAAGCTGTCCATTCACTGTACTTGCCAGAAAAGTTGGGAATTGTGATCTTAGGTAACTTTACGAATGTACTGGATAGCTTAGAGGAATCATTACTATTGGAACCATCTTTTTGTGGTAACGGTTCTTTAGAATAAATCTTATTTAATGTTGATTTCATCAAAGATTTGCATAATATATAGGTATCTTCAGTGGAATCATATATATCATCAATCTTTTGACCTATTTCCTCTATCTTAAAATGTCTATAAATTTGTGTTTTCGTTTCTTTAAACGAAGACCAATCATTTTCTAACAACTCTAGCCTTGCCTCAATATATTCCACTGAGAGCCTGTCCTTTGGACACTTTTTGAAATTTGTAAAAGCCTTCTGTATTACATTTTGAAAGTCTTTCAATATGTTTAATTGACTTTCCATCATGAACAACAGCGAACAATTAACTTAACTTATATAACTAACAACAAAACGCTTGACAAAAACCTAAGTGGAGACAACTTGTAAATGTTACAAAAAAAAATATACGAAATTTTTTTAAGTCTCAAAAATCTCGAAAAATTTTACAAGTGTTTTTACAAATACACAAATTGACAAAAATCGGGCATAGGTTCCCCGTTCCGTCGTTTTTTATGAAATTATTCTAAGTCCTTAACTAACATGCACAAATTAAAGCTAAGTGAAAATATTTATAAAATCTTCTATGTTAAAATAGTCCTTGTAATAAAGTTCAAAATTGCTTGAAGAAATATTCCAAATCACTGATAACTATGTATTTAAATTGTACTCACGATTTCACTTCACTCACACCGTTTTTATAAGTGTCGTACTGGTGGCGCCCCCTGTGGCGTCACTTGGAACTTCGATTTTCGACTGCTGTCGCCGAACTCGTCCCCTGGGCTGAGCGTTGCTGCTGACGCCCGGCTCCGGAACGCTGGACTGATGATCTCTTGTGGCGCCCTCTGTGGCGTCACGATGAACTAATGGCTGCGGCCGAGCTCGTCAACTTTGTTGAACGGAGCTGATGCTGCACCTCTGCGCGGTACTCTTGTCGCAGCGATCCACTGCGAGTACACTGGCTGATGCGGTCCAAAGCTGGCACCGCTGACCAGTGGCGGCCTTAGGGGGGGGCGAACCGGGCAACCGCCCGGGGCCTCGCGCTTGCTGGGGCCTCGCGCAACAAATCAAGCAAAAGAAAAAATAGTTATTTTTAATTTAAAACTTTTGATTTTGACCTTAACTAAGTACGTTATTAGGGCTATAACATAACGGTAAATTAAATAAGATTTTAGTTTTAGGAAAAATCGTAATCATCGATTTTTTATCATCTCAAAATTCGTTAATTTTGTAAATCTTTTAAGTAGTACAATAACTTTATCGGCTGAATGTTCGGGCTAGTTTACATTAAATCTGGTAGTTCAAATTTTTTGCAGACTAATTGTTTATGATCTTGGCCTTATGAATAATCCTAGTCTATGGCGTAGCTAGCTCGAGCAGCGCTAGCCCCCGGCCTCACAACTGAAGAGGCCTCGCGCTCAGTGAAAAAAAAGAAAAAAATCTTGACAACGGCGATCACTTCGATGATCAAGTTTGTAAACAGTCAGTAAAGCTACAACTTAACTTTTACTAAGAAATTAACATGACCTACAATTGTATTGGTTCTTGTGGAATCCGATAAGTGGGAACTGAACTCAAGAGGCTTCGAAGTGCTGATCAAGTTTAGGTCTAGCGCCTCGCCTGCTTGCGCGAGGCCCAATGTTTCAAGATAACTTGGTTACGTTGTAACTGGAAACTGTGGAGTCAAAGAGGACTCGCAATGCCGCTGACATTAACCACATCATCTTACAACAAGTGGGACTCGCGCGAGCAGCGGAGGCAAGTCATATTTTTCGTCTTGAAAGAAAAGGGCCTCGCAGATGCCACTGACCCCCTCCTAGATTCAGTCTCGCTAAGCCGCTGATCCTAGTGATCCTAATTTACTTTGCGCTTAACGCTACTTTGCAAAAAAAAAGCCGCGAAAATATCGGTCCTTTTAAAAAAATTGCTTGGACTGTGACTGCTGCAGCAGGTTGCCACTTTTTTTCCAGTTTAGTTTTTATGTAGACCTTATCGCCTGTTTGGTATGTAGGTGTAGATGACACGATGTCCGCCTTAACATGTTGGTATTGCAAATTTCTTCTCTTGTTCGGTCGGATATTTGATAGAACACAGTTCAACTGCCTGCCGAACATCATTTGGGCAGGTGATTTGCCGGTAGTGGTATGCGGAGTATTCCGGTAAGTGAATAAAAACTCCAACAATCGACGCTTAAGTGGGCTTCCATCACTGGAAGTCATTCTATTCTTAAAAGTTCTCACAAACCGTTCAGCTAACCCATTTGTTCGGGGATGATATGGAGATGCGGTGACATGTAGTATTCCCTGATTTTTACAGTAGTCCTTGAATTCCTGTGATGTTAGTTGGGGGCCGTTGTCAGATACAATCATTTGTGGGAGTCCAAAGGTGTTAAAAATCTCATCCAGCACAGCGCATAGACTTTTTGAAGTTATGTTTTTCATTGGTCTTAGTTCACACCATTTTGACAACGCATCACACAAAACGAGCCAGTAGCTGCCCTCGAATGGACCTGCAAAGTCTATGTGGACTCTTTCCCACACTTGCTCGGGTATAGACCAGGAGAATACCGGTAGTTCGGGATTAGACGGCCTGTTTTCTTGACACCTAGTGCATTTCTTGATAAAATTCTCAATGTCCTCGTCAACTGATGGCCACCACACATAGAATCGTGAGAGTGCTTTCATGGCCGTTATTCCTGGGTGCCCTCGGTGCAAATAGTCTAAGACTGTCATTCTTAGAACCTCAGGTATAATCATCCTGCCTTGCCACAGTACAATTTTACCTTCTACAGACAGTTCGAAACGTTTCCTGTAGTATTGTTTCATCTCTTGCCTGTAATCCAGGTCTCTCCACCCGGTCTTTAGGTACTGGCAAACGAGTGACAAACTTGGATCCCTAGATGTTTCCAGACTCAATATTTTTTCTGTTAATTGTAGGTCAACAATTTTGTTTTCTTGGAGGCGTGACACTACTCTATGTACAATGTTTTCCACGTGTGAGGGTTTTGTTTTGGGATTTGGTAATCTGGACAGGCAATCGGCCAGAATATTGTTTTCACCCTTCTGGTAGCAAATTTCATACTGGTAGCTTCCAATCAAAAGAGCCCATCTAACAAGTCTATTATTTACAAGTTTCGGTAGGTTACGTTGAGGTCCCAAAATGTGCATGAGAGGCTTGTGGTCAGTTACCAAGGTAAATTTCGTTCCTCTTAGATATTGGTCAAATTTCTGTATTCCAAATAATATGGCTAGTGCTTCACGGTCAATAACTGAATATTTGCTCTCAGCTGATCGAAGTTTTCTTGACGCAAATGCTATCGGTTGTTCGACATCTTTGTGTTTGTGGTATAGAACTGCCCCAACTCCTTTTTCTGACGCATCACACGCTAGAAAAACGGGACGCCTTTCATCGAACGCTAGCAATGAATTTGAGTTAGCTATGTTACTCTTAGCATTCTCGAAAATTTTTTCTTCGTGTTCGGACCATCGCCATTTTTTTTTTACCGCTTGTTAGCTCGTACAGGTCTGCACATGATCCATGAAGATGTGGCACGAATCTTTCATAAAAATTTATAAGGCCCAGGAAAGAGCGTAACTCTTTTGCGTTTGTGGGCTGTGATGCGTTGGTTATAGCGCTAATCTTCGCTTTTG
This sequence comes from Agrotis exclamationis, assembly GCA_950005045.1. Lineage (NCBI taxonomy): Eukaryota > Metazoa > Arthropoda > Insecta > Lepidoptera > Noctuidae > Agrotis > Agrotis exclamationis. Next base: position 20,499,535 of record OX465430.1, read on the forward strand.
TTGGCCGTATTCCTTTTTGATCAATTATGTGACCCAGATACTCAATCTCTTTAGTCAGAAAGCTACACTTTTTCAAATGAACTTTCAAACCAGCCTGTTTTAGGCGGTTTAACACTGTGCAAAGTGTTCGTAAGTGTCCATTCACGCTTTCTCCTGTCAATGCGATGTCATCAAAATACACTGCTACGTTTGGTATGTCTCCAAGTAGTTGATCAAGAAAATTTTGAAAAATTGATGGTGCTGTAGAAATACCGAAAGGCATCCTGTTGTACTGGTAGTATCCTCTGTGTGTGGATAAAGTTAAATACTTTTTTTGACTCCGGAGCTATTTCAAATTGTAAATACGCGTCTTTGAGATCAATTTTGGAGTAGACTATGCCGTTCGCTAGTTTCATTCGTAATTGATCAAAAACAGGTACTGGATGTAAATGTTTTGTTAAAACAGGATTAAGTGTAGTGCTGTAGTCTCCGCAAATTCTGACGTCACCAGTTGGTTTCAGGACATTTACAGTAGGTGTGGCCCACTCCAAAGGGGTAAGGTTTGGATCTATTCTGTTAATGATACCTGTATCGACAAGGCGATCCAACTCCCGTTCGACATTTTTCTTCATGCTGAATTTGATTGGACGTGCAGGTAGGTGTACTGGTTCTGCGCCAGGTTTGACATGTATGTTAACTTGGTAGTTATTGACTTTGCCTAGTTTGCCGTCGAAAAGTTCGCTGTATTGCTTGAGTATATGTTTTAATGTCGTTGGAGTAACAGGCTTCTCTTGGACTGAATAAACTGGTTTTGGAAATTCCATTTCAAACTTCTCGCTCCATCTCAATCCAAAAAGCAATGGGTTTGCGTTTTTCATAACTACGACAGGCAAGGTTTCGTATCGTCCGTTCACTTCCACATTAACGTTTGCGATTCCTTTGGTTTTCAGCTTGGTATTTCCATAAGCTTTTAGTTTGGGCCCCTTTGTTAACGTTGGTGATCCAACCTTTTTCCAAACTTCGGAACTAATGATAGAGTAGGTAGAGCCAGGGTCCCAATCCATTGTACAGTGAACTCCATTTATGAGAATGTCGATTTGTTTGCAATCTTTGACTCGAGTGCTCGTGACGTTGTGGATAAACTCATCGTCATCTTCACTATTCTCTGTTGAAACGTTTGTGGAGCTTGAAGTGGAAGCTTGATTATCGCTTATCCGTTGTAGTCTACGTTTGGAAGTGTTTTTTTCCTTGTTTGGCGATATGTAAGCACGACCAGTTTTAATGCAGCAGTTCTCAAAGTGCCCCTTCAAATTGCACTCGTCGCATGTGTGGTTTTTTGCTGCGCATTTTGAGAGGTCATGTTTCTCGAATTTTCCACATCTAAGACATTGATCAGTGGAGTGCAATTTGCGTTGTCTATTGTGATAAGATTTCGGTGTTGTTGTTTTTTGAGTACGGTTCCTTTTGACTCTGTTTACCTTTGTAGTTGTGCCTGGTGTGTCATGTTCTGCCTGTTCACGAGATTGTGCAATTGAAAAAATTTCTCTAAAAGTAACCTCCCTTCCTGACTCCTGCAAATCGGGCCACTTTTGCTTCAGGTCTGTCTCTAAATCTGTATGATTCAATCCTGTAGCAAAACGATCACGTAGCTGTCGTTCCAACATCTCTTCTTTGTAGCCGCAATCCCGGCTTAGACTTTTGAGTCTGTTCGCGTACTGTTCCATTGATTCTGAAGACTCTCTGGTGCAGTTCCAGAACTCTGTCAATGCGCGATACCTGGTTTTCTTTACTCTAAACAAGTCAAGAAGTTTTAGGCAAATGTCGTTATAAGTACTCGTGTCAAAATTCGGTGTAAGCGCTATTTTTAACTCACGGAAAATCTCTGGTGTTAAGGTATTCAACAGGATGTCCTTTTGTAGGTTTGGCTCCGTAACATTCATGATTTGACATTTGTTTGAAAAGAAGTCTAAAAAATCTTCAATCCTGCAGCTGTCGGGGTTGTATTTGTCCATGTTAAAGTTTTTAATCACCATCATCTTGTCACACGATGGAACCGACGATGATGAAACGCTCGTTGAGCTTTTTGTTTTTTTATCTTCTTTGTTGTGCATTGTTTGTACCAACAATGTAAGTATTTGTGTGACCTGTTCCTGCTGCGCCTGTTGAGCTCGCAAGAACAGTTCAAATTGTTCTTTGTCCATAGTTAAAATATTTTAAATCCTCGTCGCCAATAAAATGAATCACATTTTATAGCATACAATTTTATTAATGACAGAAAGTACAAGTCATATTTGACAATACGTCCATAGATATAACATTGTTGATACCTAATAACTTCTCGGAACGGTTTCAAAGATGCCTTTTGCTATAATATGAGATCGAATTACTCGTATATCTGTAGAGCCAGTAGTGTTCGAGATAGGGCGTTTCAAGATAACTTCGCAATTTCTTGCAATATTCCACTCGAGCAATTCTAGCGGCATCTTAAATCAACGTTATTTTTAACAACAACTGTGGAAGAGGCAAAGCATCATTATTATCATGTCATCAGTTGGGATGTTTTCGAACTTTGCAACTTTTTTTTGAAAAATATGAAAATACTTTGAAGGGGTTTATCTCGCAGGCCTTTAGGTCTACAGAGATATTTCTAGTCACTCTTCATCTTCATCAGCCCGTTCTCTTCATATTCCCATTGCTGGGACGCAGGGCTCCTCTCAGCGGTGGCCAACGGTAATTTTTAGTAAAATTCGTATCACTGTGCACCAGTGGTGGCCAGGGGGCACTTTTATATAAAATCTTCCTTTTGTTCACCCCGGTGGACAAAGGGAAAAAGTATAAAAAGTTTCGCTTTCAACCAGTGGTGGACAAATTGAGGGTGGACATCTGGAGTCATCGAGCAAATTTAGTCCTCTTTAGAAAGGAGATACGATAATAACAGAAGATACCTACTATCAAAAACTACCCCTTTAAGGTTCGTATCGCCAAAGCCTAGATAGAGATAAACCTTTGGTTCCAATGGGGATTTTGAAGAAGCGATGTTGGGATACATGAAATCTGTTGCTATGCCTCTGCCACATTTGATGTAAATAAAAAAATAACGTTGATTTTAGATGCCACTCGAGTTGCTCGAGAGGTGTCTAAACAATTGCCAGGAATTGCGAAGTCCAAAAAAAAATATGAATTTTAATAGCTCTATCTTGGAAGCTTTTGGATCTACAGAAACCATTTTAATCTCATATTGTAGCAAATTTATTCTACTTTCAAAACGTCGTGCTTAAGTTTCATCAGAAACTAATCCTTAAAATCGCCAAAAATACCAAAATGTTTGGTGTTTTTTCGATTTTAGAACAAAGGATTATTCTTTGGATCAACATCATAAACATTTTTACGACACGGTCGGTGTAGTGGCTGAGCGATCGACTGCTGCGCAGCGTATTGCTGGGTTTGATCCCTGTACGAAACAAATAATTGTATGATCTGCAAGTAGTTGTTCCGGGTCTGGGTGGTATTGTATGTGAATTTCTATGTTTGTAAAGGCACCCACGATACAGGAAGAAATTCATATAGTGGATCAACGTTTTAAAAAAGTCTGCAAAAAATAGAACTACCTACTAGATTTAACTCAAACACGGATGTTACAAGTTCTGTACTTAATGTAAAATGTTTTTAAACTCAAATTTTATTTATTTAATTGTATAACTTGAGCATTTCTCCTCAAACATGACAAATACCTAAACCAAACAACCAGACCTACTTTTGCATCACATACTTTTTATAAACGACAAAGGGCCCCGCAAAGACCAATTGCCCGGGGCCTCGCAATGGGTAAGGCCGCCTCTGCCGCTGACTTCAAAACTTCAGACTGTTCTGGGTCTGATCCAGGGTCGATGGACCAATGGATAGTACCGGACGTAGCTGATGCCACGGGTTGGTCATCCGTGTACTAAGTGTTGAACTGCTGACCTTTGTGTGTATCTCAGTAAGGTTGATAACAAGTAAAACAACCGACAATACTGAATACTGATCTATTAAAACCAATTGTAACCAACGAAAATGAACTTTACAAACACAGATCTTATATAAACGGCGGAGAATCTTAATAGCGACTTTTAATTCGCCGACAACGCCATCTAGTTAGAACTATGGAACTAATGAACTTGTTTTGCACTTAATATTCTTGGTGAGCGGATTTTCTACGTGAATGGTTCTGAACAGTTACTAAGTGTCGACGTGTTACTGTAAGTCGAGTAACGTTGCTCAACATTCGGTAACATCCGCCAACAAAATGTTATTTAATGTTACTAAGTGTCGACGTGTTACTGTAAGTCGAGTAACGTTGCTCAACATTCGGTAACAATGTTACCCCCATTATCTAACAATGTTGCCGATTGTCGAGCAACGTTACTCGACATACAGTAACACGGCAACATTTGTTGTCGGATGTTACTGCGGTGTGGATGAGTAACAATCAACAAATAGTAACAAGGAGCCACAAAAGTTACCGAATGTTGCCGAATGTTACCGTGTTGCCTTTTGCTGCTCCACAAATGTTACCGGCGGTGTGGATGCACCGTAATATTGACGTGATTGAGTATCGTACTCCGAATTACTCGTTTAATAGTTTAGGACATACTTAATATTAAATAGATGGATAGATAAAAAGAAACTTACGTGATAATGCAATTATAAGAAGAAATAGCATTCTAATCGCGACCAATCATCGACATTAGAATTTCAAAGTGTGATATGTAGACCAAGCAGGGTTGTCGTAAACTGTTCTCTAGTTTAACTATCGTTTAATACACAGTAATAATGAAAATAATTTAATGTATTTTGGTTTAATTGCTTTCGTTTTAAATTACAAATAATCATAACCGATAATGATCGAGAGCAGTGGTGGCCCAGAGGTATCGGCCTCGACTTACGAGTTGTTGGTCTTGGGTTCGAACCCAGCCAGGCGCATTACTTTGTGTCATTTATTTTCATCTCCACTGCTCTCTAATCGATCATGGAAAATATCGTGTGAAGTGAGGCATGTCCTAGAACCATCAATTTAGAATTCATCTCATATCTATCAACGTGGTTCCCCCAAGTCATCAATACCAAAATAATGTAATTGTGATGTGACAGCGACACATCAGCTTTGCGAGGCCTCGCTTAGACTCTTTCAGCTCCCAGTAACAAATAAAACTTTACCAAGTTATTTTGCAGCATGAGGCCTCGCGGGAGCAGTGGAGGCGTTTGACCTAAACGTGATCGGCGGCGACATCAGCATTGCGAGGCCTCTTAGGTTCTTTCAGTTCCCACTCATCAGACACCAAAAGTATATTATATTTGTAACTAGCTTCCGCCCGCGACTCCGTCCGCGCGGATGTCGGTCTTCGCGTGGATGGTTTATTTTTCCATTTTGAGTAACTCTGACAATGACATCTTATAAATATCTATTGGATCCAAATACGGCTAAGCCTATAATAATTAAGGAGATCCCTCTATTGAGCTACTGCTGTTGAGCTCGCGTTCTGTAGTAAGTATTTTTTTTCATAGTAATTCCGACCTTGTATTTACAAATAACTGATCGGAACAGTAATCAAAAAGGTCGCGCTGAAAAGCACGGTTTAAAATTACACGCATACAATATTAATTCCACGGACGACGGCTCGCCACATTGGACACGTCCGCTCGCATCAAAATTCAGAATTTGTATGCATCGCGCGGCGCGGAACGCAGCTCCTTATATAGGAGTCAGGGAGGCGTGGCCCGCGTGTGCCGCAAACGGTTCAAGCCAAATCCGACTTTCGGCGCTACAGGTTACGGCGCTGAATCCACTGCGGGTAATGCAACGTGTGTTCGCGGTTCTACAGAACAACGTCTATGAATAAAACTGAAAAATAAGAATTTTTTTTCTACGTATTTTTCCAGGATAAAAAGTATCCCATTTTATGCCCAGGATAATAAGGTATAATTATACCAAGTTTCATCGAAATCGAACCGTTAGTTTTCACGTGATGGCCTGCATATACAGACAGACAGACAAAAATTTTTTTAATCACATATTTGGGTTTGGTATCGATCCAGCAACACCCCCCGCTATTTATTTTTTCAATATTTTCAATGTACAGAATTGACCCTTCTACAGATTTATTATATGTATAGATTCATGTTAATTTCTTAGTAGAAGTTAAATCGCTTTACTGACTGGTGATCGCCGTTGATCACCTGATGATGAAATAATATAAAAGATAAATAAGCACAAGTAAGATGATTATAATCGTTTTTTATTATTATATTAAGGCTCTAATATAATATATGGTAATAGAATTTTATAGCTTTCTTGCATAAATCACTAAATCGATTTTCATGGTGATGCTTCATTTTGGACTGAATGACTTTTTATTGTGAGGTCAACATTGGTGTCGTGCGGCAATGCAGCCTTGACATAACTGATGCAGTCTCCTGCGTTTGCGCCTCGTTTATACTTATTAAGTATAACGAAGGTACTGTGAAAGGCACGCCGTGTCTGCTCTTAGCCCCTTCGACTTACGACTTTGGTATCCATTGACGCGTGCATGTGTACGATCTTATATGGAGTTGTATTGTTATAGTCACCTGTATACCAAAGTCGTAAGGTATCGGAGACCTGCGTCGCCTAGTGTATATATATCCTTTTATCTGGCTTGCACGTAACGCAGGCTATATTCAAAAGCCTAAGCTTTGCTGTGAAGGCTGCATTCGATTAACAGCTGGAGAAACCGGTGAGAGTCGCACATCGAAAAGAAAGCAACAAATAAATTACTTTTCAGCTCATTAGGCCCTTTTAGTGATCACTGCGGCTGTAACTCTGGCGCCAGACGAGTGGGCCCCGGCTGTTGGTGGCTGGCAGGCTTCAACCATTGCTGCGCAGAGGACCCTGGCCATTGTACGCCGATGGGCGCTTGCCATTGTTGACCGGCAGGCCTAAACCATTGTTGGGCTGAGGAGCCTGGCCATTGTTTGTCGGCGGGCCCCGGTAGTCGTTGACCCGTTGGCCACGGCAGTTGTCGGCCGGCAGGTCTCAACCCTTGTTGAACGGATGTTCCAGGCCATAGTTCACCGGCGGGCGCTGGTCGTTGTTGATCAACGGGCCCCAGCCATTGTTGAGCTGAAGACCCTGGTCTTTGTCGGCGTACGGGCTGTGGCCATTGTGGGCCGGCGGGCTCGAACCGTTGTTGGTCTGGGGGGCCGAGCCACCGGTGAGCAGGGGTTTTTCGTCTACGTCGTGACTCCATGTCTTCCGGCGGGTTTTCTATTATAGGATCTTTCGTTTTTGTTTTGTCCAGCTGGTCCTGCACCAATCCTTCCATTCGCTTTTTCTCCTTTCGTACATTTGTTGCCAATCTGTATGCACCATCCACTTTTATGAGAACCCACCAGAGGTAAAGAAAGTCGACGTGCAGTCTCGTTAGTTTGCCGTGAATAACTATTGGAACCGTTGGAAAATGGATTATTTTTAAATCCCGTCGCAGTAAATGACTATAGAATCGCAACATTCTCCTAAAGAGTCTGACTAGTAGTCGATAGGTGTATGCTATGCGGAATCCAGTGTCCGTAGTGCTGTAGTATTTACCTGCTTGCAATTTCCTTATTTTGTGTCTTGTCATATATAACACTTGAAGCATGAGGTCAAGACATTTCCGCCTCAAAATTTGATGTATACCTTGGAAATAGTAGTGGGAGTGTTCATCTATAAACGCCTGTCTTCTCAATGCGTTCAATTTTGGTTCTTCTTTAACCATTGCACCTGCGATTTCATCTATTTTTTTTCTTAACTTTTCTATATTTAGTTTTTCTATGTCAACCGATATGTTTTTGATAATCACGCCAGGTATGTTATCATAGTCAACTGATGTTTTTTGCACAAGAGTTGGCAAAATATCCTTGAGTTTGGGGAATTCGTCAAAAAGACGTAGTTGGTTTATCGATAGATTTTTTTGGTTGCGAACAAAAGGTGAGAAGACTGAAAAAGAAAAGAATACTTGTTATGAAGGGATAGGAGTTTCTTTTTTAACGTTGCCTCATTAGTAGTTTCTTTTGTGTCTCGGGTGCGTTTACAAATATTTGAACTCACACATTCACCCGGAACAGCGAAAACGGTCTGCTCAAAGTGTGTAATAAAAAAATATATAAACTTACATAGTAAAACGACAAGTTTCATGATCATTTTGATCAGCCGATATTTTAAAATTCGGACATTTGCGAAAATAAGAAGTACATTTTGAAGTTGCACTTGAAATGATATAATGTTTGATATAATGGTTCCTTAGGCTTTGAAACTAATAATTAGTTAGGTACTAAAACTGGTGGGTATGTTATGAGATGAGCAATTATTTTTTTTAACAGTCGTCATATATGTACCTACATTTACTGCTAATTACTAATTAATATTTAATTTCAATTCAATCCTTCCTTTGTGTTTGATGGCTGCTCTGATTGAACATCTTAGCCGCGTTTCCACTTTGCTCCACCGAGCAAACATTTTTACCAGAGAAATTTTTTTTTTTGGGGACGGCTGTCGCAACCGAGGTCCGGGCACGCCGCAATCGCGGCGGTAAGAGCCCTCTTTGAGGAGTGGCTGGATAGGCGTCACGGCGTCCTGACCTACCGCATGACGCAGGTCCTTAACGGACACGGAAGTTTCGGGAGGTACCTGTGTGTGATAGGGAGGGAAGAGACGCCTGGGTGTTACCACTGCGAGGATCGCCCGGAGGACACGGTGGAGCATACGGTGCAGGACTGCCCCGTTTGGGCAGAGCACCGCCGTGTCCTCTCGGTGGCGATAGGCGGAGACCTCTCGTGCCCGGCATTGGTCGAGGCCATGCTGCGGGGCGAGACGGAGTGGGAGGCGGTCGCCTCCTTCTTCGAAGCAGTCATGCTCGTGAAGGAGGAGGCGGGCCGCTTGAGGGTGAGGATAGCGACCTCCCTCCACCCCAGCCGCAGTGGTAGACGCCCACGGCGTCGGACGCCGGCAGAGGGCCAACGTAGGCGCGGGCATGCGGGCGGCGAGTAATGGGCGACTCGCTGTTCGACCATGGATCATGCCCGGGTCGACGGCGCGTTGTGTTCCACGCGCGCCTCAAAGAGTGTCAGCATGATGACGGAGCTCCCCTCTCAGGCCAAAGCCTGCCGGGTTCGCGGGACTTATCTCATTACCGTAACCCCGGAACATAAAGGGCTATTGAAGGACACCGTGGATTTTAGTCAGGACGAGTCTGACAGTCCCAGCCTGCCAGCCCGCCCTGCCCTTGGCGGGAGGACTCATTTGATGATTTTACCACGGAAAAACAAAAAAAAAAATAGGTGTGTCACTCGGAGACTGTCGCGATAAAGCTATTGCATAGCATTGAATAATGGGAGTTTTGGCCAGTAGAGTCTTTTTATTCATATGTTCATCGTCATGGAAAATCAGTCATAAACCATTACCGCCTCAACTGCGTGTAGGTACTCCCAGCTTATGTAATTTTATAATTATACAATGAAATTAGTTATAGCTTTGATTTCCACATCAGGTGTTCCAGATCTTCAATTTTTATACGTCAACAGATAGTACTCATCCAGTTGAACAACTCTTGCTAAAACGTCATTCCTATATAATGTTATAGTATAGCTGGGCTCTTGGAGTTTCACATCGGGTGTTCCAGATCTTCAAATTTATTCTCTCAGCAGAAAATGCTCATCACGGGAACAAATTTTGCTATGCAACCATTTTTGTATCTCTTATAGTTTAGCTGGTCTGTTGCGATTCTGCACCAGGTCTTCAAGTTTCCAAGATAAATTATAGCCTATATGTTGTCCAGGCTTAACACAGATAGGTACAGCAAAAAAAAAATCATTCAAATCCGTCTAGTACTTTTTGAGTTTATCCCGGACATACATACAGACAAACAGACGAACGACTATATTTTTGGCTTCGGTATCGATTGCAGATCACACCCCAAATATTCTTTAAAAAAAATATTCAATGTACAGTTTAGACTTTCCTACCATTTGATTATAATTATGTATAGATTATATAAAAATACTGCATTTGTGATAATAATGAAATGTAAGTACCTATATAGAGCGCTCACTCATTTTATTTCACTATTTTTTCATCACTTTCTTCATCAATAAATGCACTTTGTTTATTCATATTTATGCACAATTTTTTCTTGACGTTTCACTTGATTGACGTGGCTGACCATAGCCTAATTAGTAGAGTAACTTCCCATAGAGCAACGATAGGATGATAAATTCTCGTTAAGGCTAAGAACTCATGGAGTGTTTTTCACCCGCGACAGACGCGGTTGCGGTACTGCGGTTTTATTTCTAAACTCACGAGGCCGCTTATTTGCGCGGTTGCGATCATCGCCCACAGAAGTGGCACCGCAAGACGGGGGGTTGTAAGTTGGATTTCTATACGCAACCCCGACCACCGCGGTCGCCCGCCAACCGATCGAAGAGCGCGCGGGTGCCACCCGCCTGTGCAGCGGGAACCGCAAATAACCACGCACATCGCGGGCGTAAAACGCGTCGTGAGTTGTGCTTTAATTATTTACATGTATTATACAGAAGCTGCGGGCCCGCAACCGCGGGGGTAGTATTAGGTAACCGTAGCCCCGGCACGTAAAAGGCTATTGAAGGACAATAAATTTTGTAATAATTTTGGCGATTGAAAAAGAGTGTCCATGGAGTTTCTTGCTCATTATTCTCCATAGAGATCTACGCTTTGGAATGAGTATCTACGGTACTTACACATTTTTTATGACTTGTGACTGGGACTGTAGCACCATAACTATTTTTGTACTTGTTTTATTTTATGTCTTTTGACAATTCAAAAGTGCCTGTAATTGGCCTAGTTGAAATAGGTAAACGATTTGATTTGAAATATGCGGGTAGTTCTTAAATTATTACGGGTATAATATCAATTCCCTTACGTATAAAAGTACTCTGTGCCCTAACGTGTTTTGTCAGTTTTAAATCTTGCAAGTTGAAGGCGAAAAGAAGTAACAAAAATTCATAAAAATTGGTTCAGCACTACCGTGGAAGGTTAAAAACAAACAAAAAAAACTCACTCTATATTTTTTATGAAATAAGTTATGGTGGTGGTGTTGTGGGAGCGCGTTTACTGTGTTCGATCATGTCGTAAGGCGCGCTGATTGCGAAGACCTTTTTGATGAGATTGGCGGTGTCGCGCATGTCCACATCAAAGTGTACGACCCGCTCGTACAGACGTATTATCGTGTACATGTGCCGATACTCGTTGTTATGCACAAGAACCCACGCAGCACCCACCATCTTCAGCTGCTCAGTCTTCAACCTCCGCATCCTATTAAACAGGTAACCCAACTTGTATCTCTTATCGTCCCTAATCATATTTCGTTGCAACAACGCTTTCCCCACCTCGTAACGACAATGCATTACGAATTGAACCAAAACCATCGTAAGTTGCCTCCTCTTGATTTCTTCAACGGATTCGCCATACCAAGCATCATCTGGGTCGAGATACCAGACCCTCTGGTGCCTTCTTCTTGTGTCGTTTCTCGGCGCATCTTTCATTTTCTGCTTGTATTCTTTAGCAATTTTAGAATATTTTTCATTAATGACCAAGAAGTCTTGAATGTCAAAGGTATGGTTGGTCAGTTTGGATTTTTTGAAGCTATTGAAAGCTTCGGGGAGGCTAATGTCTAGTCCTTCGAAATCGTCGTCATCGGGTTCAGGTTTGGTGCTGGGCTTTGGCGGCTGAGGTTTCCCATCGTCTTTTAAGAATAGATCCTCCATGGAGCCTATTTTGCCGAAAAGTGTATGATAGACGTCGCGGTCTTCGATCAATGGCTCACCATAGTTTGATGGGAGATCTGATAAAAATAATTTACTTTTTAGCTACGTAATACCACGAAACTACGTTGTAAGACTTTTTGTACAGTTTGGGTTGTTTTTGTAACTTAATACTTTTATTTTGCGTGATAAATTCATCAAATGAGTCCTCCCGCTCACGGCAGGGCGGGAAGGACTGTCAGACTTGTACTGACTAAAATCCACGGTGTCCTTCTATTGAAGGACACCGTGGATTTTAGCCCTTTACGTTACGGGGTCACGGTAATTCGGTAATGCAGCGACCCCGCAGACACCCTAGATTATACTTATGAAATCATATTAAAAATATAAAACAAAAGTTTCGGTGTATTGTATGAACGTTATACTCACAAAGTAATGGTAAAAAAAATATTGAAAACATCAACATTTCCCGTAGCCTTTCTTGTTATAACATAGACCGGATGAGTCCGCTCATTCAATTAAAATTATAGGTAGAGCTCATAAAATAAATTGGTATAATTTACGATGCTTCAGTGTACACACGGTTACGCGTAAAACTCTGCAATACTAGTTTAACCTGACCGTTCAATGTGCGGAAAGATTTTACATATAAAGCGAGGCTCAGACAAACTGGTTTTGTGTAGCTTGATGTTTAGCTGTGTGTATACGTAAAAAGGTGAAGGAAAACATCGTGAGGAAACCGGCATGTCCTAGAACCATCAAATTCGAAGACATGTAACATCTACCAACCCGCACTGTGCCCGCGTGGTGGATTATGGCCCACACCCTCTCACAGAGAGGAGGCCTGTATGCCAGCAGTGGGAACGTTATAGGCTGATGATAATGATTTATGTAAACTCACGCGTTTTGCGATTTATAGTGTTTGTCCTTAAAGTATGCGCGGGGGCATAGTCATGTGGCGGGTGCGATTGGCGTCCATAGTGACGAGCCAGCATTTGTTTTTGTTGCGGCGAGTTCAGGGCCCCAAGTCTGCTAATTAAGAACGGCTCAATTAAATATCAATTGGATCTCAGTAGCAGTTTTAACTACATTTGGTATTCTGACCAAGACCAATGGTTTTCCAGTGACATTCCATTGAACTGGTATCAGAATATTTGCTAGTCTGCTCTTCAATCGTGTTACAATTGTAAATCGATTGTGTACTTTATCGGTATTCTACTCTTATTTGACGTTTGTTTAACATTTATGTCAATGGACATTCGGTGTCAATTTCGCTATAGTTGTACGATTGAGCAACAATAGATTATCTTAGGATTTTACAAGTCACTCTACGAAAAATTATTTAAAAAAAAAACGTGTGGCAGTTGGTGACTGCCGCTGTAAAGCTATTGCATAGCATTTTTTAACAACTTATGCAATTTTAATTATTTATTTATTATACCTATTTATTACTGCTCCCTCTCCCTCTCCCTCTCCCTCGCCCTCTCCCTCTCCCTCTCCCTCTCCCTCTCCCTCTCCCTCTCCCTCTCCCTCTCCCTCTCCCTCTCCCTCTCCCTCTCCCTCTCCCTCTCCCTCTCCCTCTCCCTCTCCCTCTCCCTCTCCCTCTCCCTCTCCCTCTCCCTCTCCCTCTCCCTCTCCCTCTCCCTCTCCCTCTCCCTCTCCCTCTCCCTCTCCCTCTCCCTCTCCCTCTCCCTCTCCCTCTCCCTCTCCCTCTCCCTCTCCCTCTCCCTCTCCCTCTCCCTCTCCCTCTCCCTCTCCCTCTCCCTCTCCCTCTCCCTCTCCCTCTCCCTCTCCCTCTCCCTCTCCCTCTCCCTCTCCCTCTCCCTCTCCCTCAATGAAATTGCCCCTTGCTCAATAAAAGCATGCTTTCGTGCTAGTAACGAGCACGTCTGTCCGTACCTTTATGAGCACGTCTGTCCGTACCTTTATAATTGCTGAAGTCTCCCGAACTGAAACGTTAGACCATGCCTGCTGTCAAATGTGGTCAGGTTTTTAGGATTCCGTAGCCAAATGGCAAAAACGGAACCCTTATAGATTCGTCATGTCTGTCTGTCTGTCCGTCCGTATGTCACAGCCTTTTTTTGTCGAAAGTATAAGAGCTATCCTGTTGAAACTTGGTAAGTAGATGTATCATGTGAACCGCATTAGGATTTTCACACAAAAATAAAAACAAAACAAATTTTGGGGGTGGCCCCCATACTTACAATTGAAACTCAAAAAATTTTTTTTCACCAAACCCATACGTGTGGGATATCTATGGATAGGTCTTTAAAAATGATATTGAGGTTACTCATATCATTTTTTTTTAAACTGAACAGTTTGCGCGAGAGACACTTCTACAGTGGTAAAATGTACAGTGTGTCCGCCCCCCTGTAACTTCTAAAATAAGAGAATAAGAAAAAAAAAATTATAATGTAGACCTCAACAAAAACTTCCAACGAAAATTGGTGTGGAAGAGATATAGTTAGCAGAAATTGAGATATACTCGTAGTACATTTTCAAAAACCGCAAATATAACTTTGCCATTCATACAAACACTATGAAAAACAAAGTTATTTTTATTGTTTGTGTATATTACTTACTAATCTCAATATAATTATATGCCTAATCTATGCTTGCTACTACGGAACCCTTCATGGGCGAGTCCAACTCGCACTTGGCCGGTTTTTTCGTTACGTTTTTCGCGCGCTCCGAACTCAGAGCCTGCGATAAAAGCTATGCAATAGCTTAAAAACACTGTTCAACTGAGAGTCTATTACACTTACACTACGACTCCATTACGACTGTATTGAGCTTACATACAAGTTTTTGCAGAATACCAAATTTGTTCTAATCGTAATGGAGTCGTGATTGACTCTCAATTGAATATCAATAGCAAGTGAGTTAAATAAAATTAGCAGACTTGAGGCCCAGGGGGGGTATAACAACGTTTTAAAACCAGGCTCGTTTCTGTGAGTGAACGAGATGGCACTAGACGACTTGTATTGCCAAACTGTATACTGACCCAGACCGGGGTTGCTCTGAGTTCGATCGCAGTTTGCCTTTGTAGTTGAAGAGCAAACTGTATACCTATTCAGAGAGTGTCTGAATCAAAATACATTTTGCTTTAAAATACTAGAGCAAAATACATACGAGTCCAGACGTCCAGCAGCAGTCACGAAGTCTTCTAACCTAACCTGTCCGTGTCGGGGTGCCCTAAAGTCCCGAGCTCCGAGCGTCCACGGACGACCGCTCGCCACACTGGACACGTCCACTCGCATCAAAATTCAGACTTTATATGCATCGCGCGGCGCGGAACGCGGCTCCTTATATAGGAGTCGGGGAGGCGTGGCCCGCGTGTGCCGCAAACGGTTCAAGCCAAATCCGACTTTCGGCGCTACAGGTTACGGCGCTGAATCTACTGCGGGTAATGCAACGTGTGTTCGCGGTTCTACAGAACAACGTCTATGAATAAAACTGAAAAATAAGAATTTTTTTTCTACGTATTTTTCCAGGTTAAAAAGTATCCCATTTTATGCCTAGGATAATAAGGTATAATTATACCAAGTTTCATCGAAATCGAACTGTTAGTTTTCACGTGATGCCTGCACATACAGACAGACAGACAGACAGACAAAAATTTTTTTAATCACATATTTGGGTTAGGTATCGATCCAGCAACACCCCCCGCTATTTATTTTTTCAATATTTTCAATGTACAGAATTGACCCTTCTACAGATTTATTATAATTACTAGCTTCCGCCCGCGACTCCGTCCGCGCGGATGTCGGTCTTCGCGTGGATGATTTATTTTGAGTAACTCTGACAATGACATCTTATAAATATCTATTGGACCCAAATACGGCTAAGCCTATAATAATTAAGGAGATCCCTCTATTGAGCTACTGCTGTTGAGCTCGCGTTCTGTAGTAAGTATTTTTTTCATAGTAATTCCGACCTTGTATTTACAAATAAATGATCGGAACAGTAATCAAAAAGGTCGCGCTGAAAAGCACGGTTTAAAATTACACGCATACAATATTAATTCCACGGACGACCGCTCGCCACACTGGACACGTCCGCTCGCATCAAAATTCAGAATTTATATGCATCGCGCGGCGCGGAACGCGGCTCCTTATATAGGAGTCGGGGAGGCCTGGCCCGCGTGTGCCGCAAACGGTTCAAGCCAAATCCGACTTTCGGCGCTACAGGTTACGGCGCTGAATCCACTGCGGGTAATGCAATGTGTGTTCGCGGTTCTACAGAACAACGTCTATGAATAAAACTGAAAAATAAGATTTTTTTTCTACGTATTTTTCCAGGATAAAAAGTATTTTATGCCAAGGATAATAATGTATAATTATACCAAGTTTCATCGAAATCGAACTGTTAGTTTTCACGTGATGCCTGCACATACAGACAGACAAACAGACAGACAGACAAAATTTTTTTTAATCACATATTTGGGTTTGGTATCGAGCCAGCACCACCCCCCGCTATTTATTTTTTCAATATTTTCAATGTACAGAATTGACCCTTCTACAGATTTATTATATGTATAGATATGTATAGATTTAAAAAAAAGAAAACCTATAAACCTAGTTTTTACTATGTCAGAAGCATTCTAAAAAATCATTGAGATAGGATAACATTTAGGGGCAGGAAAACGTTTTCTCTTTTAGTATGGACGAGCGCTCGGTAGACGATTGTCTTAAGACGTCATGGACCATTACCCGGGGTAGTAAAATAAATTAATTTTAAAATGTATGAATTATCAACCATTCTATACATTACTCCATTACAGGTACAGTCAAACGCTGGAACTTTGCCATAATGCTCATCTTTGCCTTCTTTGTTTCAACGCACGAAAAGCGACGTTTATTGGTGATATCGCGGCGTCCACCCGTGGACCACCAGTCCACGGGTGGACGCCGTGTTATCACCAATAAACTTCACGCGTTGTGCGTTGAAACAAAGAAGCGTTTGACCTGTACTTTCATTGGGGTCACGGACGCTTTGGGGTCACGGGACTTTTAAACAGAATGTTACGGCTCTGGAACGCAAAGGGAATGAGAGAACAGGGTGGTTTTCAGTCAGTAACAGTCCGACAGTCCCTTCCGTTCGACCCAGGGTGAGAGGACTCATTTAATAATATTATTGACACCCAAAAAAAAAGAAGTTATAGCAACACACAAAAAAACCCCATTATAAAATTCAGTAAGGCCTAGGCCGCACTACGGTTAAACCGCTGTGGTTTTTAATTGCGTGAATTTGTGGCCTTTTTTTTTGCATGGTAATATCATCAAATGAGTCCTCCCGCCCAGGGCAGGGCAGGAGGGACTGTCAGACTTGTACTGACTAAAATCCACGGTGTCCTTCATTAGCCCTTTACTTTCACAGTAATGGAATAAGTCCCGCGACCAGTGAATTTGTGGCCTTAGAAAACTAATACAAGCGGCCGCACCTGCAGTTTTTCCCGCGACTGATTTTAAAACCGTGATTTGCTACAAAATGCTCGCGGGTAAAAGCCGCGGCAAAACTGTAATCTACAGAACTTAGTTGACGCGCACGCACGTTTTTTGGTCAGTATTCGATAGACCGTTCGGTAGAGTCGTATCGCGATTCTTAATCGTGGTGTGTGCGTCTCAAGCGGTTTCGCGGTAGTAGCGATTAATCGCTTGCTGAAAAAAAATCGTAGTGCGGCCCCAGCCGCGCCCTTATTTTTGTTTTAAATTATTCCCGGGTGAAGCCGGGGCGGGTCGGTAGTCTACACTAATATATCTACACTAATATTATAAAGAGGAAAACTTTGTATTTTTGTTTGTTTCTTTGTAATGGATAAACTCAAAAACTACTGGTGCGATTTCAAAAATTCTTTCACCAGTTGAAAGCTGCTTTGGTCCTGAGTGACATAGGGAATAGGGAGGGGGGGGGGCGAGCGAAGCCGCTGAGAAAAGCTAGTTTAAAATAAAGGAAGCTTTATTTCTTCTTAAAAAAGTTATCCCACTAGGAGTTTTTCCTCTATCGTGGCTGTGTAAATGAACATTTTAGACCCGGATAAACACCCAGACCTCATACAAATATTTGTACCGTCGGGGAATCGAACCCATGCCACGCAACGCTGTGGTCAATCGCTCAACCACGACGCGATACAAGTTCGACTTGATTAATTAAACCCCCATTAAGTAATGTTAGTATTAAAACTTGTCAATGTGGAATCGGTTAATGCCGATTATGTATTACACCAGACTTTTTATTTATTTAGCGTTAGTTTTACGTTTGATGGTTTTTACAAATAATATTCTCGATAGACCAAAAGCAGAACACATGTGTGAGTTAATAAACAGTTTTAATATTTATTATAAATCTCAAACTGTGGCCATTTTTTTATCAATTGTTTTGACAATTGAAAGCCGACCAATTGGTCGCCTCCACTTTACACCGGTAACTTTACATAGGTAAGTAACTACTGGCACCTGCTTTAATATACAAAATCTTATTTTTAGTCGATAAATTGTGCGTCGAAAAGTTTCCACCGGTTGAGGGTGGTGTTTCTGACAATTTCCTTTGCAATCAAATCGTTATTATGGATTAAATCCGTCAATATCTCGACGTTAAACCAAAGATGCAGCTGTCTCTCATTCGCACCCAATAAATCGTAAACGCGAACTCTGTAGTGCACTCTTTCTCGTGCCAATAAGCAGCCTCTATATGCTCTGAAGGAAAACTTGCCGAATGTCTTAGCACCGTTGTCTGCTTTATTGAACAGTACTCCCATTTTATACACAGAAGAGTTTCTGTACTTTTCTCTATATATCTGCATGACAACCATTTTGTTTCGCGACATATAAATTGCTTGTTTCATAAGTTCGTGCAGTCGATTCCGGAGCTGAAAGAGATCAACGTTGTATCCTGTGTAGAGTCTCAAGGGTCTCCATCCTTGTCTATCAACCCGGCGTCCATTCTGATCGACGACCATTTTGGGGTTCCCTTTCTCAATGTTAAGTGCCAAGAGTTCGTCAGTGGGATCCATGGCCTGGTACATTAATTCTGCCTGTTCCTCGTCTGTTATAACCAGTCCGTTGTATTTCTTTTGTTTGTCAATGTGTTCCCAGATCGTTCCGGGCTCGAATTTTTTCATATAGTCTTCGAACGTCCATTTTTTCTTAGTGCTGTTGCTACTTTTTTCTTGTGTTGTTTTAATAGTAATGTTATTAACGTCATCAGTTTTTTTTGTTGTATCGGGTTGTTTCTTGATTGTCGTCTCGGATTTTAGCTTTTCGACTGTTTGTGTCTGACCTATAATAAACGTTACAAAGAGAACGATACCTGTAAAGGGAAAAAGTAGCAAATTGAAAATATGTATTTAAATCAAAGATTTTCTTTAGAACGAAAAATTCGAACTTCGGGCAGGATTCGAACCTGCGACCTTCGGATTCAGTACATCCGACAGTCATTTCCAACCGAGCCACCTTGAGATAGAAATGGAATGAAAAAAAATTCTCCGCGGCAGGTAAGATCCTCGGTGGCTCGAATTTTTCGTTCCAAAGAAAATCTTTCAAAATTCGCTACGCATGCGTAAATGCGTTTAATATTTATAAAAATGTATTTAAATGTGTAAAATGTTTCCTGGTGTAGGCCACTTTTTTTTTTTAGGTGGTAAAATCATCAAATGAGTCCTCCCGCCCTGGGTGGGGCGGAAGGGACTGTCAGACTCTTACTGACTAAAATCCACCCGTGTTCCTTCGGATGCCCTTTAGGTTCCGGGGCCGCGGTATCCTGTGTTCAGAAAAACCCGCGACCCCAGCAGGCATTTGGCCCCATAAGGGGCCCCGTCAGTTTGCTGACAACTCCCCGAAGGCACGCGCGAAACACAACACGACGCGCCACCGACCCGGGCTTGGTCCTTAGTCGGACGGCGAGCTACCCATTACTCACCGTCCGCAAGCCCGCTCCGCCGCTGTGCCCTCTGCTAATCAGAGGGACACGCGTTGGAGCGTCCACACGACAGGCTATTCGCATACGGGCAAAGAGACCCCTTAGGCACACAGTGCCTAAGGAAGAGTTTTTGCCCGCATCCCAGGGTGCACCGGCCCGAAAAACTGGTCTTCCCCCCGGACGTAAAAGAGACAGAGCTATACAAGTCATCTTACGTCATCTTGTTCTGAGCCGAACTACTCACGCTTTAAGACGTCATGGTAAGCCACGAGGGGGGGTATTACAACGTCTTAAAACCAGGCTTGTTCCGGCGAGTAAAAGTGACAGAGCTATACAAGTCGTCTAGCGCCATCTCGTTCACTCACAGCAACAAGCCTGGTTTTAAGACGTTGTAATAACCCCCCTAGGGGGTATTACAACGTCTTAAAACCAGGTTTGTTTCGGCGAGTGAAAGTGACAGAGCTATACAAGTCGTCTAGCGCCATCTCGTTCACTCACTGGAATAAGCCTGGTTTTAAGACGTTGTAATACCCCTCCTGTACTGTAATTTTATCTTTAGTTATCCTAATAATGTTATGAAAAAACTAATGCTAATAAAGGCTCGAACAGACACACGCGATTAATCGCGCTGCGACAATGAGCCAAGCTAATTTCCACTCTAAATGTACTGCGAATGGATCGCGACAAGTCGCCCCGCGCGATTAATCGTGTGTGTCTGCTCAAGGCTTAATTCGGTGAGGGAAATCGGTCCAGATTTGGAGCCTTCAATACAAACAAGTAATCAAATCTTTCCTCTTTATATATGTATAGTAGTGTAGACGACTGGAAATCAGTAATTTACATAGAACTATTTACTATCTGACATCCAAAACCCAGTTACTGGGAAATATTGTATGTCGAACTTTAATTGATATCATGAAACCGTTCACTTACCCTCGATATTAATGAACATCATTGTTCATTGCAATGTTTATTTCTTTAACACTTATTACAGTGTTTTAATCACATATAAAGTTTGGAATGGTAATTTAATCCTAATAACCGTTGCGAGTATTATTTTATGTGCAAAATAATTAATAACAAGTTGTTGTGTTTTCCCGACAGCAATATAAAAAAAAAAGTTAGTGGCTTGGAATCCTGTTAGGCAAAATTTCGTGTAATTTATTTCATCACCACTTTTTTTTCCACATGGTATAATCATCAAATGAGTCATCCCACCCATGGCATGATGGAAGGACTGTCAGACTTGTACTGATTAAAATCCACGGTGTCCTGCAATAGCCCTTTACTTTTCGGGGCCACGGTTACCCGACATGACAGTCCCATGATCCCGGCAGGCTTTGGCATGGTCTATGACGAGCATGCGGCATGGTCTATGATCAGATCTATTCCCATCAAATACCAAGAGCTAATACCATTTGGTATTAGTTTATTTCCGACTTTTGTTTCTATTCCCAACGAGTACCACATTTCAAAACCAATACCAAAACAAGTTTGAAGAAATTAGGTACAGTCAGGTTCAGAAAAATTAAAATGCTTTGAGTGATTTTAATTAAGGTGTAAAAATTACCTACTACAGTTTCAAAGAACACCGACGATATCTTAAAAAGCCCGCTATACCATTTTTGTCCAAACCTACCAAGGTAGCTCGACAGAGCTCCGCTTCGCGGGGCTCCTATTTCTGTTTGCAAGGTTTAAAGTAACCTAACCTGTCCGAGTCGGAGTGCCCCAAATCCCGAGCTCGCTTCGCTATGTAATTTGTGTAGCTGAGTGTACAAAAAGTCACGTTTTGGTATTCGTTAGTAATAGATTTAGACCAAATGGTATTAGCTCTTGGTATTGGATGGGAATACACCTATGATCAGACGGTTAGTCACCAATTACTCATTGTCCGCATGCCCTTTTCAACACAACTGCGCTCAAAACGGTGAAGGCTAACATCTTGGGGAAACCACCATATGTGGTAGAACCAAAAAATCGAAGATGTGTGACATCTAACACTAGGCTGTTAAGGTCATAGCACACTTAAACGACTCTGCTCCAACACCGCTCCCACCCAACACCGCCCTAAACTAAGACGACTGCTCGCAGTCCACGCGGTGACAGCTAGCAGGCACCCAGCAGTCCACGCGGCGACAGCTAGCAGACGGCCAGCTGTCCACCCGCCGACCGCTCTCGCTTTTCGCGATAAGCACAGTGACTGAGCGATGACGGCGCGGCGACTGCTAGCAGTGAGCGCGCGGACACCGCACCGACCGCTCGTCTACGACGTGCGGCCAGTGAGGCGTCAACTACCGAGCAGTCTGACGGCGGTAAGCTCGCTGACAGCGAGCTGTCTGCTAATTTATGATACTAATGTAAAAAATATCTAAAGAGCAATATTTAAAGCCCATTTTTAAATGATATTCTTTTTGCCGGGTGGGAGCAGAGTCGTGTAAGTGGGCTATGACCTTTACAGGTCACTCTCTCTCACAAAGAGGAAGCATGTCTCCCAGCAGTGGGATGGCATCTATTTAATTATATTTTAATTTTGATTTTATTTTAATTTTATTTTAATTTTGATTTTATTTTAATTTAATTTTAATTAACCACCCTGATTTTAATTTTGATTTTATTTTAATTTAATTTTAATTAACCACCCTGTATACAGGGTGGTCCAGGCCACATGGATATAATTTTTTTTTAGATAGTCCGTTAAGGGACCTATTTGTACACGCCAGGAAAATAAAAAATAAAAAAGTTTTATTTATTTTTATTTATTTTTTTCAATTGGATTTTTTTTTAATTGTTTACGAAACCAGTCGATTTCAAGGTCAGAAACTATTCTTGCATTGATATGAAATTCAATGCATTTTTTTCTGAAACTCACACACATTTTTTTTTCTTTCTGAGAGAGTGCAATGTATAAGTAAGCACCTAAAATAAAAATAAAAAATATAACTTTTCATTTGAAAAGTAAATAAAAACCATGAAAACATTAAAAGTGGTGATATTTCTAAAACTACAAAAAAAAAATTCATATCTTGTAAACGGGTGACAAGTGATTTTTTTCCTGGCGGGTACAAATAGGTACCTTAGTCGACTTCCTAAAAAAAATTTATATCCATTTGGCCTGGACCATCCTGTATATCTGTATATTTTAATTTGATTTTGATTTTAATTTTTTTTGGATGTAATACTTAATTCTGATTTTAATTTTGATTTAATTATGATATTTTATTTTATTGTGATATTTAATGTAATGAATTTATGGATGTAACATGTTAGTCTGATAAATCAATAAATAATAATAATAATTTTACGAGTCTGTGGTCCGACTGTCAAAAGTGACTGACGTAAAAAAATTTCTTCTTCAATTTACATTTTAATTTTATTTTATTTGCCGCAAAAACATAACAAAAAAATATGATTCTGGTATCAATAATAACAAACAAAAATGAAAAATCAAGAACAACAAGAACAATACAGTAAAATAACGGAAAAAAGAAGAAAATGAATCCAGTACTTTTGCAATGATAACTAGAAGTCGAACCAAACCGCAGCCAGCACACCCAACATCTCCGGGCTCGTCGCTGAGCTCCGCCTCGCAGCCGCCGGGACGCGCCTCACCAGTGGACGTCGTGTCATCGAGCGCTGCAGCCGCGTCGAGCTCCAGCGACGAGTTTTTCTCCCCGTCGTCGACGCCACCACCACCGCCACGACGAGGAAGAGGACGGCCACCAGCGGGCTTGGGACCTCGAGGCCAACAGGCCCCGAACAGGGTCCCCGCTGCCGGTGGAAATGTGTCGCGCATTCGTTGGACTCAGTCCATTAACGAAAATGTGATGCGCGCATATTATGGGGCTACAGAGGGAGGAATTAACCTTACGGCGTACCGAACCAGGATGCTCTCTCTGTTTCAGGTGCTTGAGCCCGCTGTCAACGTCTCGGCCCAACGATTGTCGGATCAGGTGCGCGTGATTCAACGTAGTCATAGGTTGGATGATGCTACACTTGATCGGCTGCGCTCGGAAGTGCAGAGTAGCCCTGTCGACAACCCTCTCGCAACACAGATAAACACCCATTCACCTGTCACTGCGCGAGTAAACCAGGATGTTGAAGAGGAGGCCGACAGGGTTATATCTGCAGATAACCAATGCAATATGGAAATAAGGAGTGCTTTGGAGGATGCGATTCGTGAGTATCGGTTCACATCACCTGATCTTAGACCGCGGCTACCCCGTTTGCCCATGAATAAAAAAAACAGAGCCCTAGTGTGTGCCCTGGATGCGCTGTTACCAGATTTTATTGAGAGCAGCGCAAACCTTTGCGATACACACTCAATCTTGTATTGTACGGCTGTCGCGGCATGTCGTGTAGCTCATGTCAAATTTCCGAACACAGAAAGAGCTGCACGACCGAAACTTGCCGTGCCAGCCTGGCAGTGCAGGATTGAGCGTCGTATCAATGAGGCTAGAGTGCTCATTGGGAAGCTCATCTGCTTCAGGGAGGGAAATACACGCCCAAGGGTGATGCGCTTTGTGAGGCGGGCTTTCTCGGGAACTGGTATCAGTTCTCAAGATTATATGTCCCGTCTCACAGAGCGCATTGACTTCCTGAAGCAGAAAGTTTATGCATGGGCGAACCGTATCCGCCGGTATAGGAGAAGAGTGGATAGGTACACTCAGAATCGCATGTTCCAAAATGATGAAAGGTGGGTATACAGAACATGGGAGCGACCCATTCTCAATCAGGGTGTTACTGACGGGCACTTGCCAGATAATGAAGCTATGAGTGCTTTTTGGCGAAGCATTTGGTCAGTGCCCGTTGGTCACACTGAGGGTGACTGGATGCGTGTGGTTGAGCGAGCGTGTGACTCAATCCCAGAAATGGAAGCAATTTCTATAACCTCACTTGACGTAGCCCATGCAGTCCGTCCGTTACCTAATTGGAAATCTCCAGGGCTGGACGGACTGCATAATTTTTGGATAAAATGGCTACGAGGGTCACACGCTTGCTTAGCTTCACAATTTCAGTCATCTTTAGAGACAGGGTCGCTACCAATGTTTTTTACCACAGGTGTTACCCACCTGCTCTATAAATCAGGTGGTACCGCGGAACCAAAAAACTATAGACCAATTACGTGTCTACCGACTATCTATAAAGTTCTAACATCCATTCTGAGAGCAAAAATTGCTTATCATATTGATAGTAATTCAATTATGTCTGCCTCTCAGAATGGATGTAGGAATTGGTCCCGCGGTACTAAAGAGCTGCTCCTTATTGACATGGCCGTAAGCCAACAGGTTCGTCGATCCCGGAGGGATCTGTCGACGTGTTGGATAGATTATAAGAAGGCCTATGACTCTGTGCCGCATGCGTGGCTCATGAGGGTGCTAGAGTTGTACAAAATAAATGCAACACTTCGCACCTTCTTGTTGTCATGTATGCGGCAATGGAGGACGTTCCTTCTCTATCCGGGACGTCGGCAGATTCTCGAGAGCGACGAACCGATTAGGATTGAGCGAGGAATGTTTCAGGGTGACAGTTTGAGTCCGCTTTGGTTTTGCTTAGCCCTGAATCCTCTTAGCGCACTGCTGGAGGATTCAGGTCTAGGCTATCGGTTGAGGAGAGGCGGTCAGGTTATATCTCACCTCCTTTATATGGATGACCTGAAACTTTTTGCCCCCACCAATTCGCAGCTGATGGGGCTACTGAAGATCACTGAAACCTTCAGTAGCGCCATTATGATGGAATTTGGTGTGGAGAAATGTGCGGTCATGCATGTAAGACGAGGGGGGATTATGGAATCTGAGAGCACCCAACTCTCAGATTCCATAAACCTTAGATCCCTTTCAGCAACCGAAACCTATAAGTATTTGGGTATGTCGGAATCATTGGGCATCAATGTTGCTGGCATGAAGCAATCGTTGAGGGAGCGCTTCTTTGGCCGCCTGAACAAAGTGTTAAATAGTCTTTTATCAGGCGGAAATAAGGTGCGCGCCTTCAATAGTTGGGTCATGCCGGTTCTGATGTATTCTTTCGGCATACTCAAATGGACTCAAACGGAACTTGACGCCCTGGATAGAAAGGTCCGTACACTGCTGACTGCAAATCGGATGCATCACCCACGGTCATCGGTGATGAGACTGTATATCCCGCGGAAGTGTGGAGGCCGTGGCTTACTCAATGCTAAGACCTTGCACAACCGCGAGGTATGCAGTCTCAGGGAATACTTCCTTGAAGCCGACGTGGGGATGCATCGAGATGTAGTTTCAGTGGACAAAGGCCTTACCCCGCTCTCCTTGGCTAACGAGAACTGGCGCAAACCTGTGGTATTGGATACGAATGACCGCAGGGAGGTATGGCAGAGCAAGGAGCTTCACGGACGGTTCTACAGGGCCCTTCACGGACCTGATGTAGACCTTTTGGCGTCTGTAGCCTGGCTACGTTTCGGTGACCTCTTCGGGGAAACCGAAGGTTTTGTCTGTGCGATTATGGATGAAGTTATCATGACGAACAATTACCGGAAATATATTGTCAAGGACGGTACGGTTGACATCTGTCGGGCATGCCACCGTCCCGGTGAGTCGATCAGACACATTGTTTCCGGTTGTTCTCGTCTTGCTAACGGCGAGTACTTGCACAGACACAATCTAGTAGCTAGGATTATCCACCAGCAACTTGCTCTGCAATACAACCTTGTGGATTCTGAAGTACCATACTACAGGTATGTGCCCGACCCAGTTCTTGAAAACGGTCATGCCATATTGTATTGGGATCAATCTATCATCACTGACAGGACTATTGTAGCCAATAAGCCTGATATAGTGGTGGTAGATCGCCGAGAGCGCCGTGCAATGATTGTTGATATCACCGTCCCTCATGACGAAAATCTCGTGAAAGCTGAAAATGATAAAAAAATCAAGTATCTTGATTTAGCACACGAGATTGTCGACATGTGGGACGTGGACTCAGCAGTCATTGTACCGATAGTCGTTTCGGTCAATGGGCTAATTGCGAAGAGCCTCGACCAACATCTTAAGAGGCTCTCATTGTACAGCTGGCTCAAGGGCTTGATGCAGAAAGCAGTTCTCTTGGACACGGCGCGCATTGTGAGGAGGTTCCTCTCTCTAGAGTCCTAACCACTGGCACCTTGGACCCTGTTCCCGATGCTAGTGGGCCACTATTTTTTATATTTTTAAATGTTTTTAATTTTTTTTTAATATTTAAAAATGTAAAGAAATATGAAAAATAATGAATAAAGAAAATAATAATTTTAATAACCAAATGTAAAGTGTGAATTTGTTTGTTATTAAATTTAACATAGGTATCACTCACTCACAATTTATTTTCCGAAGAAGATACCTATAGGTATCTTATCTTCTCTCACAATTTATTTTCCGAAGAAGATACCTATAGGTATCTTATCTTCTTCGGAAAATAAATTGTTAGGAGCAGACAAATCAATCATTTTTTATGGATCAGGATGTCAGGAATACTAACAAACTGTATGGCGGACTAACTCCTAATGTTACGAATGTGATGCTTGTTAATTAGGCTATAACGCTTAAATTACAAAACCGATTTAGGTGAATTTTGGTACGGAAATATAATACGGACCTCTGGAGACAGTTATAAGCTACTTTTTGCTTAAAAGTAATTCGGCTGGAAAAGGGGAGAGAGGCGGAATTCGCAGCCGATAGCTTGTACACATATACACACATCGCTATTAATGATTGTTTTAAAATGCCCCAGCATTCACACTAAGCAAGACATCATGAATTATTTGAATTGAAAGAAAACTTGGTCAAACATAGTCTAAGCCCGTCGATATGCCCTGTCTCTGCCACAACAGCAGCATTTTGCTATGCGTTATCTCTGTCTGGCACGCCCGGAAAATGTCAAAGATTATTTGGTGCGGCGCGTTTTGTGCCTACGTACGTTACGAAAAGGGTAATACTTACTTTAAATTATTACTTATTTTATTTAATGCCAGTAAGAATCTAATACAGTGTTTTATAAATGTTGAGGAGCTCGTGGCTAACTAGAAGTAGCCAAACAGGTCGATCTTCAAGATGAAGCTGTGCTTGCTGAGGTTGGTCTGTGGATGGGTGAAAATCTTTTATACCTAGCTAGTAGTAGTAGTATCTAGCTAGTACCTTAATGAATTGTATAGCACTGGTGCTTTAAATGGGGTAAACTTGTATAGCACTGGTGTTTTAAATGGGGTAAACTTGTAAAATCTCATAAAATCTTAGTTATACGATGTTAGTTCACATTCATGTCGTTTATTATTTAGTAAATAATAATAAGTGCAATCTAAAGTGAAAATCTAAATTGACCACATCAACCTACCTCAATTTGTCAAATTTTGTTTTATCTATTATAGATTTTCAACCTTATCACAATAGTGGAAGGTTAATGTTCGATTGGAAAAAATTGGCAGATTGGGGTAGGTTGACTTTATTTTCTTGTAAGAGTTATTTTCATACTTGTTTATAAAAGCGTGGAAGTGTTAAAAAGTGGGCATGACGTCAAATTGAGCGGCATAGTATGTGAATTCCAAGTTGTATGTACTCATGATACAGGATTATGCCAAGTGTGGGGTAACATTTTAAATCTATTACATATAATAAATCTGTAGAAGGGTCAATTCTGTACATTGAAAATATTGAAAAAAAATAAATAGCGGGGGGTGTTGCTGGATCGATACCAAACCCAAATATGTGATTAAAAAATTTTTGCCTGTCTGTCTGTCTGTATATGCAGGCATCACGTGAAAACTAACGGTTCGATTTCGATGAAACTTGGTATAATTATACCTTATTATCCTGGGCATAAAATGGGATACTTTTTATCCTGGAAAATACGTAGAAAAAAAATCTTATTTTTCAGTTTTATTCATAGATGTTGTTCTGTAGAACCGCGAACACACACCCGCAGTGGATTCAGCGCCGTAATCTGTAGGTTAGACCCCGCCATCCCCTTCGTGTTAGGTTACTTTAAACCTTGCATGCAGAAATAGGAGCCCCGCGAAGCGGGGCTCCTATTTCTGCCAGCATGACAGGTAGTAATCAGTTATTTGACCTAGGATGCAAGAGCGAGCGAAGCGAGCTCGGTACTTGGGACACCCCGACACGGACAGTTTAGGTTCGAAGGGGATGGCGGGGTCTCAAAGATCCCGCCATCCCTTTCGTGTTAGGTTACTTTAAACCTTGCACACAGAAATAGGAGCCCCGCGAAGCGGGGCTCCGTCGAGCCAGCATGACAGGTAGTAATTAGTTATTTGACCTAGGATGCAAGAGCGAGCGAAGCGAGCTCGGGACTTGGGACACCCCGACACCGACAGGTTAGGTTACTTTAAACCCTGTACGCAGAAAAAGGAACCCCGCTTGTGGCAGGTGGCTCTATTACTGGGTATATTAGAGCTAGATTACTTACCAGGAACAAAAAAAAAATTAGACCAACTAAGTTTTATGTCTTTTGAGTGGTATACAAAACGATTTTATACTCATTGATTGTTATGCTTATAAAAATTAGTCATTATAAAATTATGTCAATCGTTTATTGTATTAACAGATCGTTATATCAAATAAAATTATATATTCAGTTGTTATCTCTTGTAAATATTAGAGATTTTGTAGTTATATCATATATTACTTACCCTTGGAAAATAGCTCTTCTGCAAGAATTACGTTTTTAATCTGTGGCCCGTAGTATTGGAGCGTAGGGGTTTCCTACCCCTCAGCCAGTGTAACAAGGCGCGATCTAAAGACGCAACGTGTCGCTTCGTCCAAAAAAATAAACACGAAAAAAAATGTAGACGAAATATATTTTAGTTCCGAAATCAAGCGACGCGACCTCAAACACGCGAAGTACGGATTCAAACGACGTTTAGTGTTTTTTTGTTTTTTTTTTTACTCTGACAACATTTACTAAAGTTTTTTTTTTGTGGCCGTGTTGTGACCTGTGTTAATAATTGGAAGTATAAAATTACTCGGCGTATTTTCAGATACGCTTTGGTACAGGTGAGTGAATCTACTTTTTTACCTGTATAGCGCTTCTTTACGTTATTAAATTCCCTCACTGCAGGGACAAGTATTTGTAATGAAATCTGTAGGTTTATTAATTTACGTTGAATTGGAACACGAAATAACTGAGGATTATTAGAGTTAATGTGATTTTATAATGTAGAATGGTTTTTGAAATCTTGAATATACAAAGGCGAAAAACGTTTTTATTTAATTTTGCTGTTCAATTTTGGGTGGGCATTATTATTACTTAAATTAGAATACATTGCAAACTTAAATGACTAATTACTTAAATAATAGTACTAAATGCTCATAAAAACTCAAGAATGAATCAACAAAAACAGAAAATTAAAACTAAGTGAAAATTATTATGAAACAGTTTTCGCAGACTTATATTTTCCTACTTTATTTACCGATGTTCTGATTATATTTTGTATTATGATGGGTTTAACAAAACGATTATTGTGTTAAAATCGATTGCTTGATTTATGTAGATTTTTATTACTTACTATATTATTATCTATATATATAAAAGAAAGTCGTGTTAGTTACACTATTTATAACTCAAGAACGGCTGAACCGATTTGGCTGAAAATTGGTGGGGAGGTAGCTTAGAACCAGGAGAAACATATAGGATACTTTTTACCTTTTTTATTTGATTTTGTTTTGTTTTATCCCGTTTCCGTGTGACGTGACATAAAACGTGGTATAATATAACGCAATTGACATGGAATGACAGCAAAACGAAAAATTTATCAATCAAAACATCAATTGACCAGTTGATGTTTGTATTGAGTTTCTAAACTTATTGTGCCGATAGGTATTATCATAAGACGATCAAATTTTGATCCTGTTTCCGTGCGACGTGACATAAAACGTAGTAACATGATCACGAAGGTGTTGGTGCCGAAATTGAATAAGGGTTCTAAACTAAAAGTACTAGGAAAACATGAAGAATTATGTTCATGCCGCCCGGCGCTCACCGGTCTTCAATGCTAAAAAAGTATTTCGGTGAATACTGAATACCCAAAAAATGTACTAGGACTGCATACGCTCAATACAATCATACGACGAAAAAACGCCTGGGTGTCACCACTGCGAGGATCGCCCGGAGGACACGGTGGAGCATTCGGTGCAGGACTGCTCCGCTTGGGCAGAACACCGCCGGCGCCGTGTCCTCACGACGGCGACAGGCGGAGACCTCTCGCGCCCGGCATTGGTCGAGGCCATGCGAGACGGAGTGGGAAGTGGTTGCCTCCTTCTGCGAAGCAGTTATGCTATGAAAGGAGGAGGCGCGCCGCGTGAGGAAGAGGACTGCGTCCTCCCTCCACCCCAGCCGCAGTGGTAGACGCCTACGGTGACGGACGTTGTCAGACGATCTCCAGCCACCGTAGGCTCGGGCATCGGGTCGACGGCGAGTTGTGTTCCACGCGCGCCTCAAAGAGTGTCACATTATGACGGGGTCCTCCTTTAGAGGGCCAAAGCCTGCCGAGGTCGCGGGACTTAACGTAAAGGGCTATTAAGAAGGACACCGTGGATTTTAATCAGTACGAGTCTGACAGTCCCTTCCGCTCTGCCCTGGGTGGGAGAACTCACATGATGATTTTACCACGCTTAAAAAATGTCAGTTGCGTTTAGCCACCAACTTTCCAATGGAATTAAAACCCCTTGGATATGCCTGGCTTACCACCGCACAATTTACGAACAAAGGTTGGTTTCGTAGTAATCATGCTTCGAAACATAAATCAACCAAAACTGTGCAACAGAACGCATTTGGTGGTAAGTAAATTGATGAACAATGTGACTTATGCGACGATACTCAAAGGAAAATTCGAAGGTGAGGAAGTTTTCATCCCGAGGATCCCAAACGATATACCGTTTCAGTTTAAACGACCCCAATTTCCGATCCGTCTTGCATTCGCCATGACCATTAAGAAATCACAAGGCCAATGCTTGAAAGTTTGTGGTCTGAATATAGAAAATCCATGTTTTTCACATGGTCAGTTAGGTATATTATGTGGCATGTTCACGGGTTGGATGACCATCTGCGTTATTTGTTCTTGCGCGTGATATTAAAACAAAATTTCGACCTAACCCACAATTTCGTCTATCACAACGTGCTTCACTGAACAGTGCAACCCATGCACCAACATACATGGCTGTTAAAGAATCATTGATTTTGACTTGATTTTTAGGGTTCCGTAGCCAAATGGCAAAAACGGAACCCTTATAGATTCGTCATGTCTGTCTGTCTGTCTGTCTGTCCGTCCGTATGTCACAGCCACTTTTTGTCGAAAGTATAAGAGCTATCCATCTAAGGCGGAACAAAGTTCGCCAGGTCAGCTAGTTACTTATAAAATTATTTAACCATTATAGTGAAAGGTGATATTTTTATGTCTTGGCTTCTACAAGAAAAAATTAAAAAAAAAAAAAAAAAAAAACAAATATTGTATTATCTCTCAAACTGATTGTTATTTTTTTAATTCATAAAACACACGTTCATAAAACTCACGCCTTCTTCCCATGGGGGCTTCATGGGGGTAGGAAACTGCAGAGCCTCGGAGCCCGCTCATAGCCGGTAAAACCGAAAATATAAGGGCTCTCAGTTCAGACGTTATCCGAAAATTCGATTGCCATTTACCTTTCAACCGTTACTTTCTATGCTATTATTTCTTTTTAAGAAATTCATTGGGGTGTTTAACTATATGGTAAAAGAGGCGAATGTATGTATTTCATCATTTAAAGCTATGTTTCAGTGGGGCCCTCAGTTCTTAAATGTCTGGACTGAGAGCCCTAAGTAAAACTGCTACAAATCTGTAATGCCATATTCTAGGCCGCTGAAAATTTCTTAAAATCTTTGAGAAATTTTTACGTAAAATTTGAAATTTTAATAATTATCACAGAGGTAGTACTTTCTGAGATTTATGTTATGCCGTTTTCAGCGTGCGTCTGAACTGAGGGCCATAGATATTTGCCTGTAACAGCTTTGCTTCACGTTTAAGAAATTTATGCTTTACGGCATCAAATTTTAACTATTTTGAACTAAAACCCCTATACGTTTCAAGTTGATCCAACAATAAAAAAAAACGGGCTCTCAGTCCAGATGCACATGTCCTTACATACTCCTTTTAATATCCACATTCATACATCTGGTCATACAAGCAAGATTGATAAAATTATTTGTTATAACAATCAGCATCTGGAACGCAAATGGCAATTGAAGGAACAGGCTGGGTTTTACCGTCTCTTCCTCTATACCGGGGCGGAAGGACTCATTTGAATAGCCATAAAAAAATGGAATAGCCTGTCAGCAAAATATATTAAAAATAAATGGTCACCTTACGTAGTAACTTAGTTGTTTTTACCCAACGGCAGTGAAGCAAACTAAACGAATGAACAGTTTTGGATATACATATTTTAAAACGACGGCACAGGTGTCACATTAAAATATGATATTGTGACACACCTAATTATTTTCAGGGTTCCGTTTCTCAAAAGAAAAAAAACTGAACTTTATAAGGATCACATTGTCGTTCGTCTGTTTGTCTGTTAGTCAAGTAGTAGTAGTAAATTGTAAATGTTTTTTCTCAGAAACTCGTGGAGGTATCAAGCTGAAGTTATTATTAGTATAAAAAAATCCCTTGAAAGAGGTTTGGAGCGAAGAGTTCATCTATGTTCCATACTTTTCAATTATTATCGTCATCGTCATTTCAGAAATCATCTCTTTACTAGGCAAGTATGCGTCACCGATGACTAAGACATCATTACCATAGTATTTAAACGCGAAAATATTGCCAAATTAAATAAAAAATATTACACTGACCAACACATTTCTCGGATCTTTCTATATCTATCTATCATGCTAACTTATTTACTCAACTTACTGACTGTTGATTAGGTACGTCCACACAGAGCGAGCAGCCTCGCGAGGCATTTTCCGCGTGAAGCAGCTCGGTTAGTGTGGACGTGTCTCGGCCGAGTGACCAAGCGCTCGAGCCATCCAGTGTCGGCTTTTGTTTTGCTCGCGTATATTGTTTCGTGCCTCGGTGGAGAAACAATAGACGCGTCCACACAGGGCGAGCACCTCGCCAGGCAGTTTCCTGGCGCGGCAAATGCCTTGCGAGGCTGCTCGCTCTGTGTGGACGCCCCTAATAACTTTCGCGTGCCTCAGGGAGGGCGGGGCGGTAGGCAATATCTCAGTCGGCCGTCTCATTGACAATTCAATGAAAGAGGTTTGGAATTCCTCTGAGGACATGGTCCCAACCTCTTTTCTACTTCCTTATTTTTAAACTAGCTTTTGACTGTGTCTTTACTTGTTTTATTGATGGAATTTATAAAGTTATGTCTTTTGTGATTTTTATTTAATTTAGCTTATGGCACTCGAGGATTGCCCATTTATTTTTTTTTGAAAAAAGAATCAATCGAGTGCTAAAGTTAACTTTATAATATTACTAGCTGACCCCGCGAACTTCGTAGCGCTACAGAATCAATTCTACTACACTACTAATACTACCACATCATTTGTTACAAAAAATGAGATAATTGAAGATCCGCTCGACCAATTTTGTGCAAACTTCACATAAACCATCTACTAAATAGTTCAAACAAAACCTAAAAGCATTTGGTTTGGATAGGTGAGCCCGTTCTTGAGTTATAAAATTACAACGAAAAGTGGCATTGATTTTTTTAAAATTATATTAGATAATCGAGCATTGCAAGTTTTGAATAGTAGAACCTTCGATGATAGAATGTCATTCCATGTAATTCCTAGTAAGCCGCTGTATCACAGAATACTTACTGTGTGTTAAAAGTATTTTAAATACAAATTTATTTATTTTCTACACCTATATTTCTACTTACAAACAAGATGTGGACTATCGGCATGTAATTCAAGACGCGAATGGTATGAAAATGAGATCTCGGGGACCAGCAACTCAATAATCTCAATAGTACACCTCCGGACGCCTGCCACTGTCGTTGCTTTACACTTCGCTATTCTATTACTTATATAAATACGAGTAGCTCAAATGTCTTTTTTTCTGTGAAGATAGGAACGTGGAATGCGTTAGAGATTTAGCCATTTACAACATAATTTTTTGTTTATGCGAAACCCGATTTTTAACCGACTTCAAAAAAAGGAGGAGGTTCTCAATTCGGTCGGTATGTTTTTTTTTTTTTTTATGTATGTACACCGATTACTCCGAGGTTTCTGGTCCGATTAGTGTAATTCTTTTTTCGTTCGATGCAGTATACTTGCAGTTTGGTCCCATAAAAATTTCATCCCATTTGGTTCAGTACTTTTTATTTTGTGAGCATTTTTAGTGATGGATGATGTGATGATCTTTACTTTTTTGAGTGTTTGTTACGCGATTACTCCGCCAATTGTGGACCGATTTTCAAAATTATTTTTTTTGTTGTACGAGGAATAGTTCACTTTAGGGAACACTGCAAGTTTCATCAAAATCGGTTCAGCAGTTTTTGATAGGGAATTTTATTAGCTTATTGTGTACATGAGCGATGTTAATACCGATACCGGTGCAATTCTAGTGCACATGACATGTAAGAAAATGATGTATTTGACAAGAATTTGGGTTCAATATTTAAACTAAAAAGAGTAAAATAAAAAAACTTTAAAAAAAAAAATTAACCGCCTTCAAAAACAACCACAAAAAAGGGTAAAATAACCTACAAAATAACTTCTCTTTCGGAAGTCGGTGGCATAAAAGACAACGAAATAAAAAAAACAAAGCCACCGACTTCCGAAAGAGAAGTTATATTGTAGGTTATTTTACCCTTATTTGTGGTTGTTTTTGAAGATGGTTAATTTTTTATAAAAAAAAGTTTTTTTTGTTCCAAATAAACGATTTTGTTTTTTTTTTGATACATCCGTCTAGTATTTTTCAGTTTTGCATAAAAGCATGACTGGACATTGGTGAACAAGTTGTTTGAATTGAAATAAAACTTCAAATTACCTACTTGCAACTTTAATACTCAAATAACTTAATTGTATATATTATGCAGGTTTAATCAAGTTGCAACTTTTAAACAAGTAACTTCTACATATAATGGAAACGTGACCTTACTGAAGAAACAAAAATCTGTCAGAAAGTAAATCCAAGGAAAATAAAGTCTCATCATCAGCCTATAAATGTTCCCACTGTTGGGACACAGGCCTCCTCTCTGTGAGAAGGAGTGGGCCATAATCCACCACGCGGGCCCAATGCGGGTTGGTAGATGTCACATGTCTTCGAATTTATGGTTCTAGTACATGCCGGTTTCCTCACGATGTTTTCCTTCACTGTTTTGAGAGCAGTGGTGATGAAATAAATTACACAAAGTAATGCGCCTGCGCCTGCCTGGGTTCGAACCCACGACCTACAACTCGTAAGTCGAAGCCGATACCAATGAGCCACCACTGCTCTCAATAAAGTCTACCGAAACGAAACTCCTCGAAATAACCCCATTTTGGCTCACTTAATCTTAATAATGTATACTAGCCTCTAACATCACATTGGTTCACATAATAAGCTATTTACATGTACAAACAAATTGGTCTGTCAGTCGCTAGCACTAAGGATTAGATTGGTCTTAATTTTATGCAGTTGTTTAACGAATACTAAAACTTCTTTAATTTGAATAAATCACACAATTGTATGTATTAGTTTCTCGACAGTAGTAAATTAGGATGAGATTTGGGATGTAATTATGTTGTCATAATTCGATACTTGTATACCTGCAGGGTGAAAAATCACAAAAAAGTTGTTTCTCCAAGGATAGTTTTTGACTTATATTTCGACGAATAACTCTGAATACGTCCATTCTCAAGTTGTGTCCTCTTTTTAATATATCACTTTCGTTGTGCACTGCAATTCTGATGGAAAAAAAAATGGTGGCCGACCGATAGTGCCAAAACCCAAATGCTTTGACAAGAGCCTCTCTTGTTTTTTATAACGGAACCCTAAAAAGGAAATGCGCAAGCGTAACAGTCGAAACATGCCGATTCATGCCGAATTGCTCCGAACTCAAATACAGGGTGGTGAAAGCGTCCATTAACTTTTTGCGCCCACCATTATGCCGGCGAATGTTTTCCGGCCCTTGTATAAGTATTAATGTTCCCACCCTGTATAATGGGTAATCTTTTTTGAATACTTATTTTTAAGTGCCGGAACACCATAGCCAAGTTATTTTTTGGAAGAAAAATATGTTTATTTTGGGTTTATTGTGAGGAAGTTTCTTTATTTTTTTATATCGTCTAGGCTAGCTCATCCACAATTTTCAAATTATCTTTAAGTGCCACATAATAGGGAGCAAGCCATCGCCGCAAATCCAGACTTCGTGGTTCCCTGATGGAAAAACTCAATAACACTTTGCCCGACCTGGGAACCAAATCCGGTCCCTCAGACATGCTCAGCAGGCACGACCACTAGAGCAACGAGGCAGTCTTTTCCATTAGGAAAGGTATCATTTTATCAGTCATTGGTCTTCGGCAGTCGTTACTGTTACTCTGTTACTTAGTCGTTACTGTTTAAATTCTAACAACCAGTCTTATCAAGGGGTATCCTATTACTCAGGTATTGGATTGTGAAGGTCTGATTGGCAGTCGCTCCATGTAAAATACTGATATTCAGCTTAATCTGGTTCGACTAGAAGCTGAACTCAACATATGAAAAAGCTAAGCAGATGATGATGATGAAGTGTCAATTATCAATGTTAAGAAGATATTTTCAGGATGACGTTATAAAATATTTTGTACGTGGTTTTCTAAATAAAATTGGTAATATTTGCAGGCGTCCAGTCTTCACAATAAGCGAAGAGAGAATGATAAATCGCACGTCATTTGTTCAGAAAAAAAATCGATTTGTTTGAAACCCAAATAAAATTCATTGATTCATTCATGCTATTACTTTGAGGTATTCCACATTGGGCACCCGCTGTAATGGCACCTTAAGTATTCGACATAGGGTTCTTCTGAGTCTTATTTACTTAAAAACAATTTTATTTATTTTTCCATCTATATAAAATATCTACTTTGGGCGACTCGCTGTTTGACCATGGACAATGCCCGAGTAGTCGACGCACCAAAGAGTGTCAGCATTATGACGGGGCCCCCCTGTAGAGGGCCTGCCGGGGTCGCAGGACTAACGAATTACCGTGACCTCAGAACGTAAAGGGCTATTGAAGGACACCATGGATTTTAATCAGTACGAGTCTGACAGTCCCTCCCGCTTTGCCCTGGGTGGGAAGACTCATTTGATGATTTTATCACGATAAAAAAAGGTGCTAGGTCCCCAATGTGGAATATCTCATTACTTTTACTTGCAATTTAATTTATAATATTGTCTACATTGTCAAATTCTTCTATACTGGCTAAGGGAAGTATGACGTTATGATATGCCGCCTAGTAGGCCAGTCGGCCAAAATGAAAGTCGGTCTGTGTCGATCTTAGAACCAGAAATCCCGCACGGGACCCGCATGATTAATTACAGGAGAGGAGGCCTGTGTCCCAGCTGTGGGAGACGTTTCTGCTATGACTGGCAACCTGTTAAAAGGTTCTGTTGAAGTCCAGTCTCAGTGGAATATTCAACTTTGTCCATTCATCATACATATTAACTAAGGTCGGCTCTGTGTCGATAGTCCCTGTTGGCTTAAAACTAAACAGTTTATAGGTAGGGACAGTTATATTTTTATATATACAGGGTGGTCCAGGCCAAATGGATATAAATTTTTTTTAGGTAGTCGACTAAGGGACCTATTTGTACCCGCCAGGAAAAAAATCGCTTGTCACCCGTTTACAAGATATGTTTTTTTTTTGTAATTTTAGAAATATCACCACTTTTAATGTTTTCATGATTTTTATTTACTTTTCAAATGAAAAGTTATATTAGATTTTTATTTTAGGTGCTTACTTAGACATTGCACTCTCTCAGAAAGAAAAAAATTGTGTGAGAGTGTCAGAAATAAAAAAAAGTGCATTTAATTTCATATCAATGCAAGAATAGTTACTGTCCGTGTGATGACATCGACTGATGTTTCGTAAACTCCAATAAAAAAAACTTTTTTAAATTTTTCCTGTCGGGTACAAATAGGTCCCTAACGGACTATCTACAAAAAAATTTATATCCATGTGGCCTGGACCACCCTGTATAACCTTGACTAGTATTTTTTGTCCTGTATCGTGGGTGCGTTTACAAACATTCCAAATCTCACTTACAAAAGCATCTACACACCCGGAACACGAACCTAAGTACTTGTAGGTCATACAAATTTTGTATGACCTACAAGTCAAGATCGTCGACCTATTTTAATATCATAGTTATGGTGCTCCATATATTATGGTATCAAAATAGAGGCGACAATGCACTTATTTATCGCTCGTTTTGCACGTGTTTTGTTTAGTTGCCATTGGAAAATGTTGGAACGGAGACCTTTTTTTTTATCATGGTAAAATCATTAAATGAGTCTTCCCACCCCGGGCAGGGCGGGAGGGACTGTCAGACTTGTACTGAATAAAATCCACGGTGTCCTGCAATAGCCCTTGTTGTGCTCTGTGCCCTTGCGCATTTCTTGATGTTCCGGGGTCACGGTAATGAGATAAGTCCCGCGACCCCGGCAGGCTTTGGCCCTCTAGAGGGGGGCCCCGTCATCTTGCTGACGCTCTTTGAGGTGCGCGTGGAACACAACGCGCCGTCGACCCGGGCATGGTCCATGGTCGGGCAGCGAGTTGCCCTTTACTCGCCGCCCGCATGCCCGCGCGGTACTGAGACCTTAGCATACGATTTCCGTATTTTACTTACAGCCTTATTGTATGATAAATTAAAATGCCACTGTAGTGTACACACGCAACTAAGGAACAATTTTTTCATCAATTTAACGCCAAAGTTCCCGTTTCCTGATCGCTTTGGTTAGGACACGGTACTCTGTCAGATTATTTGGTAAAGCATAATGTGCACTCTACCTAAGCCGAGAAATATTACTGGCCATTACTGGACAAATGGACCAACATCTGCCATACTGACAAGTTGGGTAATTGCTCTGATGTATGTGTTGGCCAATGTTGGCTTCAATAGCAGCGGGGGTATAATATTGGTGATATGGCCCAATATTGGCGGCCACTGACAAGTTATAGCGGCCATACACCATACTGCCTATCGTACAATCGGCATGACGATCGATTTGATCAAATTGGCAGTTCGTCCATATACACCATACACCATACTGCCTATCGTCCAATCGGCATGACGATCGATTTGATCAAACTTCAAATCGGCAGCAGTGATGCCAGCTTAGCAACTTTATAGCTAGATCTAGCTATTATTCGGTGACCGACAGCTACAATTTTATAAAAGTTGTGGCTTAACTTTTTAGCTACTGTTTTACCGACTTGTTTTTTTACCGGTCTATCCCACTGGTGGGAATCAGTTGGTAATACAAGTGAAGGTCGGAAAACATTTGCTTATCGTTAAGCAAATGTTTTCCGACCTTCAAGCGATTTTCGACCTTATTGACATTTATGCAAACACCGGATTTTAATGAAGGAGCAATGTTAGCTAACGAGAATGTGAGAAAAACAAACTAAATTTTAAATGTCAATAAGGTCGAAAATCGCTTGAACCAGTTTTTTCCACTCCACTCCACTGTAAAAAGTGTCGTGACAATTTTTTCCGCCTAGCCCCCTTTCGCAACGCGCCATAAGGAACTTCGTTCCAAAAAAATAAACGTTTCGAATTGAGAACCTCCTCCTTTTTTTTACGTCGGTTAAAAAGTAGCTACCGAATATTAGCTAGATCTAGCTATAAAGTTGCTAAGTTGGTATCACTGCTGCCGATTTGAAGTTTGATCATTCCGATTTGATCAAATCGATTTGATCAAATCGATTTGATCAAATCGATTTGATCAAATCGGCATGATCATGCCAATTTGATGGATTCCACGCCCACACACGGTCAAATCTAACTGATCAAATCGGCAGCGTCATGCCGATTGTACGATAGGCAGTATGGTGTATGGCCGCTATTAAAGTGATGAATGTTTGGTTGATATTTGTATTTCGGTTTTGAAACGACCTGTATGTTTAGTAAATTAACAGTTTCGAATTTCGAAGTAAAATGTATTTTTTACCCAGAAGGAAAAAAATAACCATCTCACAGGAATACAAATATTAATGCGCTAGTACCTACCTACGATGTCCGTAAACTTTCCTAGACAAATACCTAGAAAATGCATAGTTAACGTTTAGTCCCGGTAAGTAACAAATTCCCAGTTAACTGACTCAGAAGTACACCTAGTGTCCTACAAAATAAGGTTCAAATTCGAGCGTAAAAGCAAGGGAAAACTTACACTTAACCCTTGTGGCCTACTTAGAGTTTTAGTGTTAAATAAGTACGGATACCGCTTATTTCGGTACGTGGCTATATTTTAATACTAGCTTATACTTGTTGGCCTCCTTCTGCGAAGCAGTCATGCTCGCGAAGGAGGAGGCGGGCCGCGTGAGGGAGAGGACAATGTCCTCCCTCCGCCCCACCCGCGGTGGTGGACACCCACGGCGACGGACGTCGCAAGACGATCTCCGGCCATCGTAGGCGCGGGCATGCGGGCGGCGAGTAAAGGGCAACTCGCCGCCCGGCCATGGACCATGCCCGGGTCGACGGCGCGTTGTGTACCACGCGCGCCTCAAAGAGCGTCAGTATAATGACGGGGCCCCCTCTCTAGAGGGCCAAAGCCTGCCGGGGTCGCGGGACTTATCTCATTACCGTGACCCCGGAACATAAAGGGCTATCGAAGGACACCGTGGATTTTAGTCAGTACAAGTCTGACAGTCCCTCCCGCCCTGCCCGGGGTGGGAGGACTCATTTGATGACTTTACCACGAAAAAAAAAGAAGCTTATGCTTGTGCTACGGTACAGTTCGGCACTGGTTTTCAGTTGCCTGCGATTAAACTGGACATAAGCCTATCACGGGCTGCGCTTCATCACTATGTCCTCCGTCTTTCGCATTCAGCCTGTTCTAGCCACTTTCTTAAGGTCGCCAGTCTATCTAGCTGGGAGGCGTCCCACACTACGCTTTCCAATGCGCGGTCTCCACTCCAGGACTCGTTTGCTCCACCGGTCATCGTTCCTTTGACAAACATGGCCCGTCTACTGCAACTCCAGTTTGCTTACTCTGCAAGCTATGTCGGTTACTCCGGTTCTTTTCCGGATAACTTCATTCCTGCTATGAAATTTAAAAAAAAACAAATTGACCTGTATCATTCAAAGAAATTCCAAGCATAGGTAAAAGTACCCCGCTCCATAGCGACAATAATAATAATATGTCATGAAACAGGTCCCAAAAGCTACCGTCGTTCGCGAACTTTACCATCCAATGGGGCATATAACCCAAAGCCAAACTTACCTACTCTAAAAATACGATACCAAACATGGTCGGAAATACACGACAAGTTCCGAAAATACACGAAAGTTCCCGAACCGTCGGCATGTACTTCCTAAAACACCCTTTAACATATTTAACAAGGAGAGAAGTCGCGTTACGAAAGGGTAGAGGGTCAACTGACTGAAACGTGAGAAAAATAATGTATGTAGGGCCATGACTGTGTTTAGGGCTAGTTATAAAACATAGCTACAAGGGAAATGGTACGTGAGATGGCTCCACTTAGAACATGAATTCTTATGACGAAGAAAAAATTTAATACTTATTGATATTGTTACGTCCATTCTATTAGCTTCTCGAAGGTTCCACAAAGTTCTCCACAATTTTACTGATGACTGCACTGGAAGATTCTAGAAATTTCTACCCTGATCTAGATGGTTCGAGATGGGTCTGGAATGTTCCAGAAAGGTCCTTTTGACCGTGGGTCTTGGATTGGAGCCGGCAGTCAGTCTGATTTGATCATTAATATTTGGTTTTTAATTGGTGTTGATTAATTTATATACCCACCCCGTAACAATATCAT
The DNA here is from genome assembly GCA_950005045.1 of Agrotis exclamationis. NCBI lineage: Eukaryota > Metazoa > Arthropoda > Insecta > Lepidoptera > Noctuidae > Agrotis > Agrotis exclamationis. The sequence continues at coordinate 20,542,183 of OX465430.1, forward strand.
GTTTTTGGAAACTGAACTGAGCTGAGTTGGGCTAAATTCAATTTTCAGGTCAGATATCAAAATCAAAACCTTTATTTAGCAGACGCTCACGAGGGCACTTATAAAAACTCATCAGTTTTATTGGGTTTTTATATAAGAATTTTGTTAACGACAGCCATAGTCCGGATTCATGTCAATAGGTTATCAGTGTTTCTGCCAGTATTTTTAATTCGATGTAACAAGTGGTGAGCACATCACCACACATCGCGACTGAAATTAGTTTCTCAAAGAACTACGAGTATGTTCTTTTTAACCGACTTCAAAAAAAAGAGTAGGTTCTCAGTTCGACCTGTAGGTATGTATGTTTGTACGTATGTATGTTTATCCGCGATTATCTCGCGTTTGGCTGAACTGATTTTGATGCGGTTTTCAGGAAAGTGTTCATTACATTCTGGAGAAGATTTTAATGTATAACACTAATAGATATCCCGTGACGTTACCCGCGTGGATCCGTTTTTGCCTACTTGGATTGTAGATTTTCAGAGACGATTGCATGTTTATCCGCGATTATCTCGCGTTTGGCTAAACCGATTTTGATGCGGTTTTCAGAAAAGTGTTCGTCACATTCTGGGGCAAGTTTTAATATATAACAGTAATGGATATCTGGTGAAGTTGCCCGCATTGGTCCGTTTTTGTTGCTTACTAGGATTGTAGATTTTCAAAGACGCCGATTATATGAATATTTTTGTTGAATATCTAAACTAAAAAGTGAAAAATAAAAAACTTTTTGAAAAAAAGGGAACCGACTTCAAAACCAAACACAAAAAAGTGGAAAATAACTTTTCTTTCGGAAGTCGGTGGCCATTAATCAATGAAATAATAAAAAACAAAGCCACGGACTTCCGAAAGAAAAGTTATTTTACAGTTTTTTTGTGTTTGGTTTTGAAGCCGGTTTCCTTTTTTTCAAAAAGTTTTTTTAAAGCAAGCTTTTATTGTAAAAACAATACTTACGATAGACAAAGTACTCGTTAAGATGAATCAAACGAGTCTAAACTCGATGGGTTTGCGGCGTTTCATTACAGACTTATATCCTATGGCCACTTTTCAGCTCCATTATCAGATCAGCTCCATGTCATCATAATATTGCATTGTCACTCGATATACATTACGTTTAAAATTTCAGCTCAATAGAAAACCGGGAAGTGGATCAAAAACTTGCAAGATTTGATAACATACAAGGGGACAGGTGAAACTAAATAAAAGCTAGTAAAAAGGAATAGCACTTACTTGTGGGAAAAATTATACAAAAAAAAAAGTGTGGCACTCGGTGACTGCCGCGGTAATGCTATTGCCAAGCTATTGCATAGCATTTTTTATCAACTTATGCAATTATAATTATTTATTTATAATACCTATTTATTACTGTACTAATTAGGCTATGGTCAACCACGTCAATCAAGTGAAACATCAAGAAACGTTCTCCCTCTCCCTCTCCCTCTCCCTCTCCCTCTCCCTCTCCCTCTCCCTCTCCCTCTCCCTCTCCCTCTCCCTCTCCCTCTCCCTCTCCCTCTCCCTCTCCCTCTCCCTCTCCCTCTCCCTCTCCCTCTCCCTCTCCCTCTCCCTCTCCCTCTCCCTCTCCCTCTCCCTCTCCCTCTCACTCTCACTCTCCCTCTCCCTCTCCCTCTCCCTCTCCCTCTCCCTCTCCCTTAATAAAACTGCTCCTTGCTCAATAAAAGCATGCTTTCGTGCTAGTAATGAGCACGTTTGTCCGTACCTTTATGAGCACGTCTGTCCGTACCTTTATGATTGCCGAAGTCACCCGAACTAAAACGGCGGACGATGCGTGCTGTCAGATGTGGTCAGGTTTTTTCGTTACGTTTTTCGCGCACGCCGGACTCAGAGCCTGCGATAAAAGCTATCGCAGCTTAAAAGAAAAAAAAGTTAGAAGCTACTTTTAAAATAAAACAGTTAAATATGAAAGCCAATAACCAGGTTAACAGCATCTAGTACAAAAGCAAGGAATGAAAAGACACAGAGTCACGGAAATCCATTAACCGTAACAGTGGAGTGGCACTCCGGTCCGTTATCGTGCCGGATACGTGTCGTGATGCGCCCGTGTCGGTTCCATGACGGCTAAACGGCACTTTCGTCCCAATTATGAATGACTTGCTTATGCCTGTAGGTTCGTCAGGGTAGAGTTCGAATATTTATTTATTATAGTACTACAGAAAAGATGTAATAGGTTGAATTTAGGAAACCAATCTGTTTTTTCCAATGTATATTTAAGTAGTTTCTAAGTTTACCTTGGACATCAATTGACTATAATAATATTCCACAACTCCACAACTATCACACCGTTGTGTGATAGTTGTGGAGTTGTGTTGTGTGCACGCCATCTAGTCCCAAGCTAAGCAGAGCTTGTGTTATGGGTACTAGACAACTGATAAACTTACTTATATATTTCTAAATACATACATATTATAGATAAATTACACCCAGACACAGAACAAATTATCGTGCTCATCACACAAACATTTGTCCTGGGTGGGAATCGAACCCACGACCTCCGGCATAGCAGTCAGGGTCACTAACCACTAGACCAACAGGCCTGTCAATGAAAACAAATATTATAAGGAAACTTGAACCTAAATAAATACCTTCAAGTACGCTTTAAATAAAATACAAAAATCTTGTGATTAGGCCTCTGAACTCCAGGGTTTCACATCTCTACCACATCGATCACTGCGATTGATTTGATAAACCCCACCCAACGACCATTTATATCTAGACGCCTCATGCACGATCTGACTAACGAAAATTATTCTGCCAAGTCGCTGAGGTACGACGTAAGCGAGGGGGACGGGGTACTGCGTTCTGATTGGCTAACGGGGACGGGGTACTGCGTTCTGATTGGCTAACTCAAGGTCAGTGCGACAAGGGGACTCACAGGAGTGGTCGAGTCACGACGGTTATAAGACTTTTTTACCTAATGTGTTGACAGACATCGGTCGCCTGTGATTAGGAGTCTAGATATAAATGGTCGTTGACCCCACCGTTGAGTTTGCACATAGCGAAGAGGTGATCTACCTCAAGGGAAATACAGCTCTATAAACCATTGCATTGCTGTATCGTTCGTGTATCGACGCCTTTACAATTCCCAGAGGTCTTAAGGTAAGATACAGTGACAAATCTATTGGGAGGTTTACACTCTTGCCGAGGCAGACCGAAGAAGGACGAAAGTATTTAAAAATCCGTGTAAAAAAAGAATTAAAATTAATATCGTTTCACAGCACCGTTGCGCGTAGTGTTTGAGCGATTGGCAGCTGTCCTGTGTATTGCTGGTTCGATCCCGCACGGGACAATTTTTTGTATGACTAATTAATATTTTTTGCATTTCCTTATTTCAGGGTCTGGCTGTTTGTGCTTGTGAATTTAAATGTTTGAATATACTTATACGGTACTTATTATAAATTAATATGAAAGTGAGTAAATTTTCTTACGTGGTAAAATCATCAAATGAATCCTACCACCCAGGGCAGGACGGGAGGGACTGTCAGACATGCACTGACTAAACACCACGGTGTCCTTTAGTAGCCCTTTACGTTCCGGGGCTACGGTTACTCGATAGTCCCGGGAAACCGGCAGCGTCTTTTTTTTTTTTTTTTTTTTTTTTTAGGGTGGCAAAATCATCAAATGAGTCCTCCCGCCCTGGGTGGGGCTGGAGGGACTGTCAGACTCTTACTGACTAAAATCCACCCGTGTTCCGTCGGATGCCCTTTACGTTCCGGGGCCACGGTATCCTGGATTAAGAAAAATCCGCGACCCCGGCAGGCATTTGGCCCCATAAGGGGCCCCGTCGGTGACGCGTGAAACACGACGCGTCACCGACCCGGGCTTGGTCCTTGGTCGGACGGCGAGCATACCCATTACTCACCGTCCGCAAGCCCGCTCCGCCGCTGTGCCCTCTGCTGTTCAGAGGGACACGCGTTGGAGCGTCCACCCGACAGGCTATTTGCATACGGGCAAAGAAACCCCTTAGGCACACAGTGCCTAAGGAGAGTTTTTGCCCGCATCCCAGGGTGCACCGGCCCGAAAAACTGGTCTTCCCCCCGGACGTATCCGAGAGGGAACTCCAGTCCACGGGCGCACGTGGAGGTTTCCTGTCTTAGCACCCCAAACCGGCAGCGTCTTGTGAGAATTAATGGATGCTGGGATGGAGGTCTGTTTCTCTCTTTTACACAAAAACTACTAAACTGATTAAGACGAAGGTAGATAGTTTACAACCTGAATTAGCATCGTTCCTACATTCCCGTGGAACTTTTTCGAGTACCACAGGGGCAAAACCGCTGGATACAGCTTTATAAAAAACTTTAATTTCTGATTACAAACTGATTTAAACTCTATTTTCTTTATTAATTAGCTGGATAATTGCTTTTCCTGCCGAAGGGAAGTCGAATACCCTCTCAAAGTGGGCTTTCATTAAATCTCTTTAGAATTCTGTTCATGTACTATTGAGGGCAATCATTAAGTTCTGCAATATGGTGTAAGATACGAGATAGTTCCATATGGACGGTTTAATGGCATAAACGACATTTTGGATGAAATGAGTTATGAATGTCATCTTTATTAAAATAAAAAGATAAAAGAAAAATACCTTACTTAAGGCTCGAACAGACACACGCGATTAATCGCGCTGCGACAACGAGCCAAGCTAATTTCCACTCTAAATGTACTGCGAATGGACCGCGACAAGTCGCCCCGCGCGATTAATCGTGTGTGTCAGCTAGAGGCTTTAAAATTTTCCGCTTTTTCGAGCTTATTTCCATGGCTGTAAAATGATTCATTTTCTGTATGAAATTCCAAAAAATTGCCCTCCTGAAAAAAAAACATTTTAACCGTCGATGGTACCTACTGAAACGTGGACATTGCACTTTTTCAGAAATCAGGATGAAAAATGATCCTTTACATCCCAGGGTTACATTTACCTTTATGGACGGTCCTTCGAAATTAAAGTCCATTATCTAGCCTCACAGAAGCAGCCCTCCTAAGTTTACAGTTCCAAAACTCTTACTTCTTGTAAGCAAAGTTTTCAAACTCGCTGTAAGTTTAAGCCTGCAACTTGGACCCCCACAGCCTTAATGAACCCAATTAAGCCCATAATGTTCTACTGTTCGATTGTTTATTTTTATATTAGTAATCTATTGATGTATGAGCCTTTTCAAAGGGGCTTATCGTATTGAGGCTTTGTTTTAAAATTAAGGTCTGCTGTAGAAGGTTGATGGAGATTTAATGTATCTTTGATGGATCAATTTCCGGGTGAATGTTTTTGTTTATTTTTTAAGGTGAATCAATTCAATTCAAAACATAACTTTCAGATGTTTCGGTTCATGTAGACAATGTAAAACAATGGGCAGTGTAATATGTCGCGGCACTGTCCAAACAGGTTATCATGTCCCTTAAACGTAAAAAGCAAGTGAAAAATACGGTACCTAGATTTTAGTCCGTGCAAGTCTTAAAGTCCCTTCCGATTCAGCCGGGACGGGTTTTTTAAAGTGGTGAAATCATCAAATGAGTCCTTCATTTGATGATTTCACCACTTTAAAAAAATCCTACAATACGTGTAATGTACACATAATACTTTATTAGTAAATACGACTAAATGGATTTATTCTGGAAATAAATCATGAAAGGGCACTATATATAACCACTGCTAAACAAAGGCTTCCCCTGAGACCGTCTAAAATTAGGTGCGTACACACAGAACAAGCAGCCTCGCGAGGCATTTGCCGCGCGAAGCAGCTCGGTTAGTGTGGACGTGTCTCGGCCGAGGAAAGCGCGCGCAGTCACGGGCGATCGACCGAGCGCCCGAGCCATCCAGTGTCGGCTTTTGTTTTGCTCGCATATACACTCAAAAAACGTAAGGGTTAAAAATAAATAAAATACTGTTAAAAATAACCCAGCATGTTTGTCAACATAGCACCTGCAAAGTTTGTTGCTAAAAACAAATACGTCAACTTTGCTGACATTACTTGTTAAATATTAACCGTTAAAATTGGTTAAAAATACTTGGTAAGAAATAACACAGTATCTTACGTTAGTAACGACCGAGTTAAGTTGGCTGCATTTAGCCAGTTTTACTAACTTAACTACAGCCGGCTCACTCGGTACATAACATCAGTGTTACTCGGTATTCTTAACCAATTTATCCAGTATCTACAGCCAGCCTACTCGGTAGTTAGAGCAGTGTTACTCAGTATACTTAACCAATTTATCTAGTAACAGCAGCCAGCCTACTCGGTAGTTAGAGCAGAGTTACTCAGTATACTTAACCAATTTATCTAGTAACAGCAACCAGCCTACTCGGTAGTTAGAGCAGTGTTACTCGGTTTTCTTAACCAATTTAAGCTGTAGCCACAGCCAGCCTACTCGGTAGTTAGAGCAGTGTTACTCGGTTTTCTTAACCAATTTAAGCTGTAGCCACAGCCAGCCTACTCGGTAGTTAGAGCAGTGTTACTCTGTATTCGTAATCAATTTAATTCGGTGCATAAAGACAGTTAAATTTGTATTATATAAAAATACTTAGGTCAATACTTCCAAAGTTTTTATATTCGAAAGTAGATACACTTTAAAATATAAAAACTTTGGAAGTACTGACCTAAGTATTTTTATTGATAATACAAATTTAATTCATTAATCGTCCATAATATTGTCCAAACAACGTGTCACTTGTCCAAACTTATCACACACACCCAATATTCACAGCGGAGCCACGAACGAGGAGCGCATGCACGCGTGCTTACTTCAAGAGAATCGACGAGCAAATGAACGAGCGAACTAGCGACCGAGACTAAACGAATGATGGGATTGATTGATGCTAGCCAAACGATTCGATTATTTTTAACAGAGTTAGCTACTCGGTTAAAATTAAACGACACGAACCGATTGCCGTTAACAGAGGTAGTTTGCAAGAAGCAACCGAGTAAAGAAAAATGGCAGCCGCCCATACCTACATTTGATTTAGCTGAGATTAATTTCCTACGTCTTTAAATGAAAAATATTTTATGACTCATCAGTTGAGTCATCCTTCAGGGAGGCCGATGACTCAAATGGTGATCCACCGACCAATGAATGGGGCCTGGCTGAAATGTTCACGAAAATGAAGGTGGCAATGAATCGGTTAATCTTATGTATTGATAAATATGTTGGTTTGTAAAAATCAACCGAATAATTACTCGATTACAATCAGAAGAGTTCTACTTATCTATTATTAACTATAGATGTTTGTAAAAAACAACCGAATAATTACTCGATTACAATCAACAGAGTTGTACTTATCTATTATTAACTATAGATGTTTGGAAAAAACAACCGAGTGAAATACTCGTTTAGTAACAACAACATGCTTATTGGTTATTAGCCAAGAATATTTAACAATATTCACAAGTCTACTCTTTGTCAAGTTTACTTGTAGATTTTTAGGCAAGTCTTAGTTAAAATTTACCAATATGATTGTAACCGAGCCAAAAAGGTACTTTGCTAAAGTAAAATTTTTTCAGTGTATTGTTTCGTGCCTCTGTCGAGAATCAACTGTGCGTCCAAACAGAGCAAGCAGCTTCGTAAGGCATTTGCCGTGCGAAGCAAATGCCCCGCGAGGCTGCTCGCTCGATAATGCTTGAATGAATTATGGGCCAATTTACATAAACCGTTAGTCAAAGAGAATTAAATGACAATGAAAACAAATACTGATACTGATACATTTCAATTTAACTGTCTCTCAAAACAATACAATTGATAAACAACACAGAAAATCCAATTGATAACTCTAATCCGAACAAAACGTATTATTTCTATTTGACGATCGTATATCATCGACAACCGTCGGCTTCGTTCGGAAAGTACAAAAAATAATGGAAGACAAACATCCCGGTGTTTGCGGGAGTGGATGACAGTGATACCGTTGTGCGGGAAATCGAATCCCGGGCTTAATGTAAGCGGGATGGCACGTCACTTGATGTTCTGCGCTTAAATGGTTTAATACCTGTGACGGAGGTAGGTTGATGTTGTTTGCAAATCGAAAAGAGTTGGGTTAGAATCCATAGAATATTTTTTTAAAGTTAATAATAGTCTAAATACGGGTGTACCTGTGCTCCAACTAGGTATTTTCTGTAACTGGGTAGAGCTCGGAGACTACAAATAAGACGGGGTCCCGTGCTCGAACTAAAGCAAGTTTTTGTTTTACTGTACAATATCGTCATCATTTGGAGCACGGGACTCAAATCCAAATTGATAGTCTCCGTGATCCACCCAGTTAGAGAAACACCTAGTTCTTCCAACTGGGTTTTCACACCTAAATTGCTGGACCGAATTTTGGTATGTGTGCTAAATGAGACACTAGAGGGGACTGTAACAGGAGGGGGCCAAAACTGGTTAAATCATAGATGAACTAACCACACGGGTTCAAATTTTTTACAGATTTTCTAAAGAATGACAAAAATAATAAAAATCCAATTGCAGTCATTAATTAGAATCTGTTTTATACCAAATAAAGTTCTTACCAGTGTATCAAATTCGGAGGAATTTAATGATCTATGCTATTGTCAAATTATGCCAATCATAATATAAATTATTCAAACCACATAACATAATATAGATAGTATCATTAAGTTCTATAATTACGCGTTATTAGTGGAAACATTACAACTAATTACAATATTGGATTGACGCCGACATTTCATGCAATTATAGTAATTGTGGCTCACTGAGGCATGTCGAATTGTCCATTTAATTATAGTATTTTAGTAATAGGATGACACTTTATTTGGCGGAGTCCTCCCGCCCAGGGCAGGACGAGAGGGACTGTCAGACTCGTACTGACTAAAATCCACGGTGTTCTTTCACTAGCCCTTTACTTTCTAGGGCGATGGTTACCTAAAAAGATAGTTCCGCGACCCCGGCAGGCAGGAGTGAACTGCTACAGGTTGATGATGATTCAGTAAGACTGGAATCAGACAAATGTGCTGTGGTAAGGCTCAAGTCCCTACAAAAGGCGTAAGTTTATGTTTTCGTGTGTGTATTGCGCCGTGGAATTTTTGAAGTGAAAACTTCTTTAGCGACGTTGTACACTTTTTTTGTAATGGGTACAAAATGTAAAACTCGCGTCAGGGTCACGCGACCCTGATCGAAAAAGCGTAAGACGTAATTTAAATAATCGCCATCTATCACTCTTAGCGTGAACCACGTAGTAACTTAAAACAGAAGAGGTAAACGATAGCTTGCATTTTAATCGTGCAACGCCATCTATCGAGCTTATGTGAAAACATTTGTTTTTTGACAACTATACGACACTAACAAGATGTAACGAAATTCGTTAATTTCATATCTGTACCACTCCAGTCTTAAAATCATCATCATCATCAGCCTATAAATGTTCCCACTGCTGGGACACAGGCCTCCTCTCTGTAAGAGGGAGTGGGCCGTAATCTACCACGCGGGCCCAGTACGGATTGGTAGATGTCACATGTCTTCGAATTTTTGGTTCTAGGACATGCCGGTTTCCTCACGATGTTTTCCTTCACCGTTTTGAGAGCAGTGGTGTTGAAATAAATTACACAAAGTAATGCGCCTGACGGGGTTCGAACCCACGACCTACTACTCGGAAGTCGAGGGCGATACCACTGGGCCACCACTGCTCACAATAATAAATTAATTCAATACCGCTGAGATTATTTACACAAATAACAACTCTCCTCTATTTACGTCGAGCGACTTGGATTCTTTTCTCGTTTTTTTTTTTATATCAAAACACTATCGATAATAGCTCCCCTAAACACCGTTAGTGACCACCCTGAGTCCAATTAACTAGATTATACACTTCCAATCTCGGTAAAGCCATATCTATTAAAATCTCCGGCTACGCTCCGTAGCGCTCTCGCAGCGATGGTCGTAGCCGCGTAGACTCGCTACGAGAATCGAAGTTAATCGAGGCCGGGTTACAAAGTAAATGTCGATTTAATTATTTTTTAATAGGTTTGTCTTTTCTTGTCTTTTATCTTTAGGATTTTGTAAGGAGAACTTTGTTTGTAATGAAATGTTTTAACTGCGAATATTTTCCTACTCTAATAATTTAATTTCTGATTTAAATTCGACTTCGTCAAAGCTAAAATAAAGGGTGTGCAAGTAAGCAACATAAATAAAAATAGTTTGCTTGTTTCTAGCTATACAGTAATGTTGCGACTGAGACGGTTTTATTCAGACTGTTACAACTACTTTGCTGTGTATTTTATTGATAACTTATAGTTTCAGACGATAGATAATAACTGTTGTGGTGACTAACATTTGAGGAAGCGCTCGTGGCTAAATAATGAGGGCTACCGTTTTTGTGCTCACCAGATGGCGCCATTGGCGAGTGAGGTACTGTATGGCTGTCAGTTTGTTATTATTCTGGACTGTGGCGTCAAAACATTAAATAATAAAATATGCTTGTAAACATTAAACAGCTAACTCTGAATTAGCTAACCTCTGAATTAGCTGGTCTTTCAGTCCGCTTGACTTTACACCTCTTTTTCTTAGTTCCGCTTTTAAAGCACTTATTATATTAATTGACCCGTACTTGTATTTGTAATAAGAATAATATTTCATTAAATATTTCGTAATACCTCAGAAAGTAAACTAAAAAGAAATAAAACCGTGCAGCCCGCCAATAAACAAACATTTCGGGACCTCACGCTACACTAGCGCCTCTAGCGGCGAATTCACACGCGATAGCCCTATTACAGCCACACAGGCCGATCTTCCGGGTTAAACCGCGTTTGCCGAGGTTGGTCTGTGGGTGGGTGACCCTGTCATAGCGAGTTTTCTCCGTACCTCGGAAAGCACTTAAAACCGTTGGTCCCGGCTGTCATTTGTAGATCTTTGACAGTCGTTACTGTTAGTCAGAAGCTCATAAGTCTGACAACCAGTCTTACCATGGGATATCGTATTACCCAGTTACTGGATTGTGGAGGTCAAACAGGCAGTCGCTCCATGTAAAATACTGATATCCAGCTGCATCTGGTTCGAGTGGAAGCCGACCATAACATAGTTGGGAAAAGGTTAGGCAGTTGATTACTTTTGTGTATTTCTACTGGCTATCTTCTCTAATCTCAATATTATCTCTATCACATAAGTTTCATCATAGAAAATAATCTATTCCACTTTTTTTGCCATACCTATTATTGGAATCAAATATAGCAGCTCACAATTTAGGACCCATTAATATTAGTAGTCATTTTTACCCGTGGTGCAAGGCAACTGGGCTTCTCCCAGTTGTAATGTCCCCTTGTGCCTATTGGCCTTGCTTTGTTCTGTCTCCTGCTTGCATGGAGGGAAGTGGAAACATATTTTTCCTACTCCTCCACTATTCTTTTCTGATTAATTTCTTGCAGGATCCAAGACAGGTAAATTCATTCTCCGGGACAAGTCGAGCTTCATAGTCTCGGCGCTTTTCTGGTGGTTGCCACTGTTGATTCTGGCTCTCAGGAGTTGCAGTGGTTTGGGAATAATGTCACCACACTATTCCCAAACCACATCTTTTTTTAAACAAAAAAAAAACTATTCCTCTTCTGAAGACTTCAAAAGCGTTCATATTTAATATCGATACAATATTGTTCATATCTTTATAAAGCGGTCTGCGACTTCAAATCACTGCTTTGCATGTAAAAGAGGACGTCATGCAATGCGCTCGTGAAAATGCAATCTTGGACGAAGCTCGGAAAATATGAATTTTAGGGTTCAGTCGTTCTTAATACTTTCGTTATGTTTTATAGTGGAATCTGTACTAATATTAAAAAAAACCGGCCAAATGCGAGTTGGACTCGCCCATGAAGGGTTCCGTAGTAGCAAGCATAGATTAGGGATATAATTATATTGAGATTAGTAAGTAATATACGTAAACAATAAAAATAACTTTGTTTTTCATAGTGTTTGTATGAATGGCAAAGTTATATTTGCGGTTTTTGAAAATGTACTATATCTCAAAAACTGCTAACTGTATATCATCCAAACCAATTTTCGTTGGAAGTTTTTGTTGAGGTCTACATTATATATTTTTTTCAGTTTTCTCATTATCTTATTTTAGAAGTTACAGGGGGGGGGACACACATTTTACCACTTTGGAAGTGTCTCTCGTGCAAACTGTTCAGTTTAGAAAAAAATGATATTAGTAACCTCAATATCATTTTTGAAGACCTATCCATAGATACCCCACACGTATGGGTTAAGTGAAAAAAAACATTTTGAGTTTCAATTCTAAGTATGGGGGCCACCCCCAAAATTTGTTTTGTTTTTATTTTTGTGTGAAAATCCTAATGCTGTTCACATGATACATCTACTTACCAAGTTTCAACAGGATAGCTCTTATACTTTCGACAAAAAGTGGCTTTGACATACGGACGGACAAACAGACATACAGACGTGACGAATCTATAAGGGTTCCGTTTTTGCCATTTGGCTACGAAACCCTAAAAATAAGTTAAAAATAACTAAAACCCGACTACGAAAAAAACGCGTACCGAATAGTATAAAACAAGAACAATATTCATTTTACCGATATTGTGCTAGCCGTGGTCTTATGCCACCTGCGGTTGTATAACACAATCTTTATTGGCTAGGCTAGGACTTTACATTCGTCGCGGGACATACGTATACCGCGACTCCGGTACACAAAAGGGCTACCGAAGGACACCGTGGATTTTAATCAGTACAAGTCTGACAGTGATTTTACCACGAAAAAAAAAGGAGTTTACATTCCCTAGAGGGCGCCATATTGGATTTGGTGACACGTACGTCACCTACTCTATAACCAGTGGACAACTGAGACACTTCTAACGACACCTCATTTGTCATGTAGTGATAAGTAGTTTAGAAGTTATGAGGGAACAAACAAACATACATCCATACATACTTAATTACATACGAGGACATACCGGTCAAAATCATAACCCTCCTTTTGGATTTGCCGTAGTCGTTTATTTGGTTGAAGGTGCTAATCTAAGGAACTATTGGTTCGAATTCAAAAAATATTTTTGTTTCGGATAGTCCATTTATCGAGGAAGGCTATAGGCTATAAAACATCACTGTATGACCAATAGGAGCCGATTAGCGGGGGTGAAACCACAGGGAACTGCTTTTTTTTAACGTAGTAAAATCATCAAATGAGTCCTCCCACCCAGGGCAGGGCGGGAGGGACTGTCAGACTTGTACTGAGCTCGGCTGGGTATTCCACTCTTTAGCTCAGCGAGTACAAGCATGAGTCAGTAGACTCAGAATTTTAGGAGCTTAAAGACACGACCAATACCAAAGAAATAACATTTAAGTAGGCGACGTAGAGTACTCAGAAATGTAAAAGCCTACTTAACACAACCACTAGTATAAAATTCCTACATCAAACAAAAAAAAAAACACAAAGTACAAAGGGACATCGGAATACCTGCAGAACCCCTATCGTTAACTCTTCAAGATTTGCACTCTTCATTCTTTCATTCATTCTCTAGTGAACACTGTCCGTTGTCGTTCACATTTCAACTTCGTGAGAATAAAAACCTTTTGACTGTTTTGTTATCGCAAAAGAAAGCTTTTGTCCGTAATTTTTTACAACTTTTCTCTCTTATAAAGAAAAATATTCAAAAAGAATTTTCTGGAATTCGAAGCAAAAGGGTCAAAATAATACTTTTCTTAATGTTTTTGTTGTTCGTGTTAAGGAATGTTTTGCTTTGTGGCTTTGGCGTATTACATTTTATTTTTAAAAGCTTGTAACTTTTTAATGAAGGTAAAATAAGTTCGATGCTTTCATTAAACGAGCAGTGGTGGCCCATTGGTATCGGTCTCGACTTACGAGTTGTAGGTCGAGGGTTCGAACCCCGCTAGGCGCATTACTTTGTGAAATTTATTTCATCACCACTGTTCTCAAAACGGTGAAGGAAAACATCGTGAGGAAACCGACATGTCCTAGAACCAAAAATTCGAAGACATGTGACATCTACCAACCCGCACTAGCTGGAACCATTATAGGCTGATGATGATTAATTGATATAGACGTCAAGATAATTATGCTTTCTTTCTAGATATTTCGATTTTTATTGAAAGATCATGGATTTTAGTTAGAACAAGTCTGACAGTAATGGGTAGGAAAAAAATACGTACGCAGTAATTTTTTAGTTCTTTCATTGTGTGTGTTCATTATGTGTTGGAAAAAAAATCTTTTAATATGGAGGTGAAATAGGAATCGAAAAATGTAGGACGTACCTACATTCTTAAGTAATCTGTACCTACATTTTTATTTTTGAAGTGAAAACTTCTTTAGTGGCGTTGTACACTTTTTGTAATGGGTAAAAAAAATTAAACTCGCGTCAGGACACGTGACCCTGATCGAAAATTCGTAAGACGAAGAGGCAAACGATAGCTTGCATTTTAATCGTGCAACGTTATCTACCGAGCATAAATGAAAAAAGAATGTGATTTGACACCTGTACGACACTAACAAGATGTAATAAAATTCGTTAATTTCATGTCTGTAGGTACCATTCCAGTTTTAAAATATAACACAGTAATAAAAAAGTTTTCACTTCTACCGGCACTCCCGGAGTGCAACCCGTCGTTTTTTTTAATTTAACGATATGTTCGCGTTTGACCACTATCTCACCTGATGGTAAGTGAAGATGTGGTCGACGATGAAGCACACTTGCCTACAAGTAACCTGTTCACTCTTGACTTGAAGACCCCAAGGTTATAGCTGTCGGGAAACACAGATCCCAGCAGGGAATTCCACTCCTTAGCTGTGCGTACAATAAAGGTATTGGCAAAACGTTTTGTACGTACCGGAGGGATGTCCGCCATGTAACGATGGTGCTTTGCCCTAGGTCTTGTAGTCCGAAGATGGAAACTACCTATTCTTTTAGTCACACTATTTCTTGAAAAACTGATTCTTTGAGAAGGAGCATTGTGTCCTAACCTTGGTAACACCAAAGCCATAATACATAAGTAAACATTAGAAGTATTTGCCAATCAATTGATTCTTTGACCTTCTATTATTTTGAAAGGGCCTTTTCGGGTAATATTTCTATTTACCTTCTTTTATAAACTATATTTGGGTCAGTTTCTATTCGAGCACGTCTTTCATTTTATTAGTATTTGATTATAATATTTGATAAGTAACTCGAATATGGATTCGCATTTTATTTAGAGAATAGAAAATGTTTGGATCAACGTCGCTCAGAGTCGGACACTAGTTGCCAGTTGGTGCTAGTTGCTCGACTTTTGCTGTATTTAGCCTATTTGTGGGACAATGTTGTATTTATATTTTTTGCACTGCTTTTCAGACTATTCTTTTTTTTAAACGCATAAACGCATGCGACGCGCATCTTAAAGATGATTTTTGAGGAAATAAAAATACAGTTTAAAAAAATTAATAATTAACTAGCTGACTGGGCAAACTTCGTACCGCCTCACCTTTTAAACCTTCCCTGGACTTCTAGAAGTAATTCAAGACCAAAATCAGCCAAATCGGTCCAACCGTTCTCGAGTTTTAGCGAGACTAACGAACAGAAATTGATTTTTATATATAAGACTAGCTGACCGGGCAAACTTCGTACCGCCTCACCTTTTGAACCTTCCCTGAACTTCCAGAAATAATTCAAGACCAAAATTAGCCAAATCCGTCCAGCCGTTCTCGAGTTTTAGCGAGACTAACGAACAGCAATTGATTTTTATATAATAGAAGAAGATAAGTATGGTAGACGCTATCTCATTATACAACATTGATTTGGCTGTAATGTCAACGTGTTGGGTCGAAGTAGTTAAACACTAATCTAAGAGATGGCACCACGCTACCGTAAAGCGTTCAAACGAGGAATAGAGAATTTCAGCTTGCAGGTATAGGTTGCAATGGCCTAGTTGGTTAAGGCGTCTGGAGTACTTATCCAGACGACGCGGGTTCGAATCCCACTTGCAACTGAATTTTTCTTTCCTCAAAAATCATCTCTTTTGTTTCTGTAATTTTATTTGGTGTTTATAGTATGGACTCTCGAAGCTTGTACTTAATACAAATATTTTCTTTTTTCTTTCTATGTTGTGACTGGGACGTAATCCTGTAATCCGGCTCGAAGGACCGAGATGTAACAAGACATAAGGGATTTACATTAGCAGTTGACATATTTTCGTGCGGTAATTAATTATAATGGTTAAGGGAGGGGTGGGTTAAGGCCAATGCTAAACATAGTGGACATTTTCTTTTATCTTTTCTGAATAATATGTAAGAAGAAACTGACTGACTTGATTGATCAACCCATAGCTGGAAGTATGAAATTTTGCACCAAAGTTCTTTAAATGACGGGGTGCTAAGACAGGAAACCTCCACGTGCGCCCGTGGACTGGAGTTCCCTCTCGGATACGTCCGGGGGGAAGACCAGTTTTTCGGGCCGGTGCGCCCTGGGATGCGGGCAAAAACTCTTCTTAGGCACTGTGCCTAAGGGGTCTCTTTGCCCGTATGCGAATAGCCTGTCGGGTGGAGGCTCCAACGCGTGTCCCTCTGAATAGCAGAGGGCACAGCGGCGGAGCGGGCTTGCGGACGGTGAGTAATGGGTATGCTCGCCGTCCGACCAAGGACCAAGCCCGGGTCGGCGGCGCGTCGTGTTTCACGCGTCACCGACGGGGCCCCTTATGGGGCCAAATGCCTGCTGGGGTCGCGGATTTTTCTTAATCCAGGATACCGTGGCCCCGGAACGTAAAGGGCATCCGAAGGAACACGGGTGGATTTTAGTCAGTAAGAGTCTGACAGTCCCTTCCGCCCCACCCAGGGCGGGAGGACTCATTTGATGATTTTACCACCCCAAAAAAAAAAAAGTTCTTTAAATGACATAACTGTGCTTGTGATACGGGATTTTAGGTTTACCCCCAATGGGGGTTAAAAGTTTGTTCACAAATGATTAGGTATATTAAATTTCATCTGATTTAATTCAATTGATGGCTGCCGAGCACTCAGGATCGCCCAATATCCTTTCGCTTTGAGCGGAGACTTAGAGCGGGGCGGCGAGCGATAAGATCAAATGTATAGAAACACGCCACTACGTGTCATCAGTGGCGAATTCGCGCACTGTCAAAGTAATTCGTGTTTTATTCACGCCGTCAACAGTAAAGTTTGTGAGGATGGATGAATGGATGTTTGCTCATTAGTCCTTCACGAAAAATGGATTAACGGATTCGACTTACGCTTGGGGGGCAATTGCTGGCATAAGCTCGTTAAATTATCATCATCATCAGCCTATAAATGTTCCCACTGCTGGGACACAGACCTCCTCTCTGAGAGAAGGAGTGGGCCGTAATCCACCACGCGGGCCCAGTGCGGGTTGGTGGATGACACATGTCTTCGAATTTCTGGTTCTAGGATATGCCGGTTTCCTCACGACGTTTTCCTTCACCGTTTTGAGAGCAGTGGTGATGAAATATATTACGCAAAGTAATGCGCTTGGGTGGATTCGAACCCCACGACCTAGAACTCGTAAGTCAGGGCCGATACCACTGGGCCACCACTGCTCTCAGTAAAATTATATAGAACCAAACAATGCCAGTGTCGCTCGGTGCCACGCAGTAGTTTATTGACGGTCGTGTCGGTACGAGCGGTACTCTTTATTGCTGGTACTTACGGTACCAAACGGCGTATTGCTACCAATGCCTTATGGTGGCAATCACTTTTTGTTGCCCTGAACATGGCTTTGGCTTAGTTTGTCTTGTAAAATAATAATTAATAAAGTAATTCATTTTATTATTTTTGCGTTTGTTTTAGAAATGAAACGGTTTTCATAATCATGAGGCCTGTAATTCTCGAAAGGTATAGCAGAGGTTTGCTTTGCGCGGGCATGCGGACGGCGAGTAATGTGTGACTCGCCTTCTGATAATGGACCATGCCCGGGTCGTACTGACTAAAATATACAGTGTACCTTCAATAGTCCTTTACGTTTCAGGGACACGGTTACAGACTCGCGACCCAAATCAGATTTCCAACTCAAGTAACTCAAACATATTTACTAAGTAAAATCTCTTTCTAAGTTTATTTTCAAGCTTAAACATCTCAATTATATTACATGAAACTTTAGTAATAAGGATACACCTACGCATCAAGATACATATTGTCTTAAAAGATTGGAATATTAACCGCATGAAGTTGAGAAATTCTTCCAGTCTGCTTCAGGCAACTCCAATTAAATTACGAATTGGTTTTCGCTTCAGGTTTCTTGTGAGTTTAGCAACTATATCTGAATTTCAAAAGGCTTGTTTGATTTAGAACTCAAAGGCTGTCCAAATGTGTAGTTAAAAAAATACATCTGGCACTCGGAGACTGCCGCGGTGAAGCTATTGCATAACATATTTTTTTTTTAAAGAAAAAAATCGCTTACCGCGTATATTTATCGAGAATATAATTTATTTAAAATGTTTGTGGTGCACTACTGTAATAAATAACTTCTTTGTTGTAGGAGAATTTTTTAGGTAGGTTTCATTGTGAAAACTCCTTTTGTAGCTGGCCGTTTAGAATCAGTAAGAAAAAGTAAATTGTTTTTTTTTGACGGATATATATGATTGCCGAAGTCTCCCGAACTGAAACGACGTTAGACGATGCGTGGTGTCATGTATTTTTCGTTAGGTTTTGAGAATTTCTTGATTCGGTCCCGCGTGGTAGATTACGGCCCTCTTCCTCTCTCAGAGAGGAGGCCTGTGTCCCAGCAGTGGGAACATTTATAGGCTGATGATGATGATATCATAGGGCAAAGGTCGCGGGACTTATCAAATTACCATGACCCTGGAACGTAAAGGGCTATTGAAGGACACCGTGGATTTTAGTCAGTACGAGTCTGACAGTCCCTCCCGCCCTGCCCTGGGTGGGAGGACTCATTTGATGATTTTACCATGATAAAAAAAAACATAGGGCAAAAGTCATGTATGTAAACACAGATTTCCCCTGGCATCCTGTAAAATAAAATAGTCAAAGAAGTAACTTGTAAAGCTCGATTTACTCTAGTATTTATTGTATTAGCCGCCTTCCGGACATAACTATGGGGTACCTCTATAAATTCGCCCCTAGATAGGGCAGATTGGTGGACAGATGCCCTTGAACAAAGGTTGCGGTGGTTCAGGCCCTTTATATTGAAGTTTAAAAGGAACTAGGAGGTTTTTGTGAATTAAAAAAACTATTTCAAAAAAAGTAACTTTTCTTTCGGAAGTCGGTGGCTTTGTTTTTTATTTCATTGACTTTTTTGCCACGGACTTCCGAAAGAAAACTTATTATGTAGGTATTTTTTTCCTTTTTGTGGTTGCTTTTGAAGTCGGTTACGTTTTTTTGGAAAAAGTTTTTTTATTTTACACGTTTTAGTTTAATATACAACCCAAATTCTTGTCAAATACATAATTTTCTTACAAGTATACTATAATTTTGTAATCCGTACGCTACATATACACCGTGTTCTTCACGTTATCCATAAACTTTAGCAAATACTTCTATGGCTTTTACAAATCAAATCCAACAAAGGAAGTAGTACTTAAAAAGACTTCGTTACAAAGATATTTGTAATTTCATTTAATGAAATTTAATTGAGCTATGCAGTGAGAAAGTATCTTAATTTGAAATCTATCAAATACTATTTGCATTTCATTTGTTTCAGCCCGCCAAATGTTATGAATGACGTTGCCAATTCGGATAAAGAGGCATGCATATCGGGTTATTTACGTCTAGGTATTTAGTTTGTATGAAAATTAACAAAAAATAAAAAATAAGAATTTATTAATGTGTCCATAATGAAAAATGCTTACTTCCGTGGTTTGAACATCTGGTCGAAGTTTATGTATATCGTCCGGAACACGGTGTATATACGCTAAAAAATCAATATCTCAAAAACTACTGAACCAATTTTGATGAAACTTGCAATATTCCCTAAGTTGAACAATACCTAGTAAGTACAACAAAAAAAGAGTTACTTAAATCGGACTTGTAGTTCCGGAGATATGCGAACACAAACATAAAAACATACATACATACACTTCTGAAATTTGGCATTTGTTCAGACGCTGATATATACTAACATATACAAAAACATACATACGGGTCGAATTGATAACCTCCTTTTTTTTGAAGTCGGTAAAAAGAATATCAAATGAGGTGTCTACAGTACGTAAGGTAGATAAGTGTAACTTAAGAGAATTACCTACCTTAAGAGTGTGTTCGTCTACTAACTTTTTAAACCTATGTAAATTGGTCTTGTATGTGAAGTTTTATTAAAATTGGTCCAATCATTTCGCAAAATTAATGACGTACATGTCTTTAATTTAATGAATTAACAATTTTCTTTTATCAGCCAGATCAGAGAACAACTACCTGTATACAAATATTTGTTACACTAAGAGGATCAAATCAGTGAACACACGCTATTGCCAAACGCTAGCGTTATAGCCAAACGCTTAGCAACTGAATAGGTGCGTCCACACAGAACGAGCAGCCTCGCGAGATATTTGCTTTGCGCGGCAAATGCCTCGCGAAGCTGTTTGCTCTGTTTGGACGCGCAATTGTTTCTCGACCGACCGAGCCACGAAACAATATACGCGAGCAAAACAAAAGCCGACACTGGATGGCTCGGGTGCTCGGTCGATCACCCGCGGCAGCGCGCTCGCTTTCCTTTGCCGAGACACGTCCACACTAACCGAGCTGCTTCGCGCGGCAAATGCCTCGCGAGGCTGCTGGTTCTGCGGACACACCTAATTGATACCATTTTTTATAAAACTAAAGTAAACTATTACAAAACATTTAAAAATTCATTTCCAAGTTTTTTTTGAGAATGAATTAATATCAGAATCAAGGTCACTCGTCAGGGCCACGATCGTGTATCTCGTTTAATTTATTAATTAACATAATTCAGAGGAACGAAGGTGACATAAATTGGCTCCCTTGACACCTCTTGGACGTAATTTAGGAAAATATACTGCTCTCCCAGGACATACCACTGAAGAAAGTTTCACATAATTTCGTATTTTTATGATGACAAGGATATACCAACCTATCTTATTTACCTATAGCGATATTATAAAAACGTATTTTTTTTATATTGAATATTGGGGGTTTTTCTTTTTCATGTAAAGTTGTGGCCATCCTGATGTCAGAATTTATGTAGCCGCTTCTGGAAGCACCACAGGCGTTGACATGGCTATTGTCTTGTACAGTTTTTATATAAATCCACGTTTCGTCACGATGTTTTCAAGATAAACTTAGAAAGTTTATATGACTTGAAAATGACACATTGGTATTTGCGTGGGTGAACTCAGAACCACATTCATGACCAGCGGGTAATCACTCGAACTACTGAACTTATTGTAAACATTATTTCGCTAGTGGAAAGCTAAATTATTCTTGACATTAATTTAGCTTACATAATTTAGTTACAGCTTATTTTAAGTCAGTCAACCTCACACCACCGCAACATAAATTATTACATATTTGATCCTGTTGCCCTTCCCATAGGTACACCTACCATACTTAAGCCCCTAGGAAGCTTTCCGTCGAAGGTAGTCCCGGGAGACCAGCTCTTCGTAACTACAGCTTTACAGGAACGTGTGCGGATAATTAAAACAATTTCATTCTACATGTTTCACAGACGTTTTCCCCGTGGATATTTTGTGGAACATATATTTTTATTAATTTTCCACAAAACGAAATGTTTTTTGGCGTATTTTAACGGTTCCCACATTGTTATTTTAATCAGTATTTTATTAAATAGAAAGAAAGAAAAAAGAGAAAATGTTGACTTATAGGCACACTTAGGTAAATACCGTTGCTCTAAAAATCATTGCTCAAACAGGAATACCTCCATAAAACCTTATGTTTTTTTTCTCACGGAATTTTACTTGCTACGATTTTTATATTCTATATGGTAGATAGTTTTGCTTTGTCAGAGCACATTTTAGCGTAGGTTTTGGCTCACGGGATTGCCTGAAGTAAGATACCTTGGGCTTGAAACGCAAAGGTCAACTAAAAACATGGTAGATTTATAGTCAGTAAGAGATTGACAGTCAATTCCGCTCTTTTCAATGCTCCCAAGACACATTTGATGATATTTTACCAGCCCAGGAACAGGATGGATTTTTAGTCAGTTACGGTTATACTACAAGAAAGTTAAACATCTGTTAAACACTTGTCTAAAAAAAGTGTTCAACAGATCAGAACTTTTTGTGGTAAATCGAATATAGTCTAACAATCCCTTCTGGTCAAGCCAGGCCAAGGGGGACCCATTTGAGAATTATTTTGAGAAACGCAGTCTTCAGTATGAGTTTTTTTTTTTAATTACGGTAACAGTTGACGAATCGATGTAGCTTTCACCGTAATAAACCCATGGATTGTTAAACCGGTTTTATAGTAGTGTACCTATGCAAATAGGTAATCCAATTTGCCCTTCGCTATCCTTAACATGTTGACCCAATAAAGGTCCTTTTCAAATGTCAACTAGAAAAAGTTCAGTGAAATCCGTTGAATAAATTATTCACTGCGAGATTCTATGAACATATTACATAATAATTGAACATTCCACTGAGACGAGGAGGAGCACCTGCCGGGGTCGTGGGACTCTCGGGTAACCGTGGCCCCGTAACGTAAAGGGCTATTGTAGGACACGGTGGATTTTAGTCAGTATAAATAAGCCAGTCCCTCCCATCCTGCCCTTGGCTAGGACTCATTTAAAGATTTTACCACGTCGAAAAAAAAAGGCCAAAGGATAATTATTCCCTGCAGCGAAAACCACACACTACTACACGTACACAGTAAAAGAAGAGTCCATCGATGTTCGAAAAATCAACCTTAAAAACAGTATATACAATGACTAAAGTGTCTGAGTGTCCATGAGCCCATCCCTTTAACACCAGTCGATCGGGTAGCCTTGGGTCAATCGACCTGGCACACCTCTTAACTACCTAGCTACCTGTTGGCTCTGTGTGTGCTGGTGTGAAGTTGATTTTATGGTAGGTACGTCTGGTTACTAAGCATGGTTCGTATTTATTATTGATAAATAATATAAACAAATAAATGAGAGAGCAGTGGTAGCCCAGTGGTTCGAACCCAGCCAGGCGCATTTCTTTGTATAATTTATTGCTGTTCTCAAAAAGGTGAAGGAAAACATCGTTTCTGCCAGAGATGCGTTTTTTTAGTACCCTCATTTGCAACTACCTTCAAGTCTGGAATTGAAAATCAGAGAGTACACAATAGAGTGTGAGTAAGCAATAAAAATCTTATCAAAAGAAGAAGAAAACTTTTTTTTAAACTTTCGTCATTTTGGAAATTAATTGAACATTTAGGCCTTTGTCAAACAGACAGGCGATAGCGAATCGAACCGAAATTCTGTCATAAAAAAGCGAAAGCGATCCGATAGTCTATGTGACAGGCTTCAAACAATTCCATACATTACAAACAAAAACGCTACGCCACGGATTCTGTTCATCTGTCAGTTTGACAATAGCTTTAATGTTACGAAAGAAATAAAAGGATTAAATATTATATAACTTAATATTTTCGACCCAACTGCTAAGTCAAGAAAATATTTATGTTTGTATAGTAGTATTGATAAGGCCATAGCATAAGGCGTATCCGTGGACCTTAAAAGGTACTGACTTGGCCGGACATCAGACTGGCTCAATATGTCTGTCAAGGTTGCGTGAATGTTTAAACAGGGTGGATGCCTCGACTCTGGAACGCAAGGTGAAATTAAAAGACCATTGTGGGTTTTACCTAGTACAAGTCTGATGATTCCTTCTTTTCCACCTAGAGAGGGAGGAGTCAATCGATGGAATAATTTAATAATTTTGGCGATGAAAAAGAGTGTCCATGGAGTTTCTTGCCCGTTCTTCTCCATAGAGATCTACGCTTTGGACCCCATTCCAAAGCGTCTAATCTACGGTACTTTCACAGTTTTTATGTCTTGTGACTGGGACTGTGGCACCATAACTGTTTTTGTACTAGTTTTATTTTATGTCTTTTGACAATTCAAAAGTGCCTGTAACTGGCTTACTTGAAATAAATAATTCGATTTTTTTTATTGATGATTTAAAATCTAGAAAAGGGCCTAAACATTTGTCAGTGTCAAGTGTGTGTTTAATTGAACACTTTGATTTACTGCGGTTTTTTTAGAAAGTGTTCTGTAAACTGAAGCCATCACGAATTTTCCAGTATTTGCGACGCCAACGGGAACTTTGACGCAAAGATGAAAAAAAATTAGTTCTCCGTTAGTACACTAGAGGCGCTTTATATACTTCAATTGCGTTGTGAATAAAATACAAAAATCTTGTGTTAAGGCCTCTCGTCACCGCAAAAAAAAAATACCTTGTAAGTCACAAAACTATTTTAATGACCAATTTACTTGTCAAAGAGCAATTTACCTTTAGTCCACTGAGAACTACTTCACCAAATTCACATTTAAAACCAAGCCTTTGAAGTGAAAACACCAACTGTACAAAACCCCGGGGGTCTCGCCAAGACGGTCCCTTTTAATATTTCACTTGCCTGCCAGTAGTGACATAATTTAGGTGTGTAGCCATGTGCTGTGACCTTGTACCGGCGGCGGTCGATCGAGACGCACCTACACTCACTACACATCTATGTACAAAATGTTTACAATCCCTGCAATATAGGTATGGTTTTTGCGACGATACAAGCATATCTTCTACTATATAAAAATAAGTTGGGTTTTCCTTCCTGACGCTATAACTCCAGAACGCACGAATCGATTTCCACGGTTTTGCATTCGTTGGAAAGGTCTCGGGCTCCGTGAGGTTTATAGCAAAGAAAAATCAGGAAAAAAACTTCTAATCACCAAACGAAATGTTACATAAAACGAAGCCCAGATGGCTTCGTGGCGAAACGGAGTTCGCCGGGTTTGCTAGTGTAATGTTATATGCATATTATGTATGTGATTGGTGGAGTAAAACAAAACTGTATTTTTCGTTAATGTTATGTTATTTTCTTAAGAAAAAAAGAGCTAACCTAAGAAATAAAGAATAAAAAAATAAAATTATAACGAATTAAATAAAGAAGGTGGTTATATTATAGTGGGTTTTGTGCCGGAAAATAATAAAAACCATTCCACGACGAGGCGACGTTTCATTAAATGTTATCTATCATCATTATTCATTTAAAACAGGAAACTTACCGTATTTATTATTCGTTTTGAGTTTAACATTGAGTTAACATAACAGTTTGCCTGTTACCATTACACTGGCAGCAATGCCAATTTATCGGATACTAATTAAAAACATACTAAATGTCCCGTAAGTTGTAATGTCGGTTGCGTACGCTCGGTTGGGGACATCAGCGAGATATACACAGCAACGTACGCGTACCTATCTGACGTCAGCGTCACAGTATGGTGCTTTAGGGTCCCCCCACATTTATCGACGCGGAATCGGCTTAAGCCGGTCAAGAAAACCTTTATGGCTCCTTCCGGCTCGGCTCGGACGACGCGATCCGATGCGAATGGCATTAGTAACACCCTTATTACGTTGACATAAAGGTTTTCTTGACCGGCTTAAGCCGATTCCGCGTCGATAAATGTGGGGGGACCCTAATAGAACACAATGAATTTACGTACGCGAGACTGACGTAGGTATGCGACAGAAGTACGTAGCCGACAGCGTAAGAGAAATTCAGACCTTAGTGATCATGTCGGTTTAAAAACTACAGTAAATGTTGCTGGAATATATCTACGTTTAATTCGTTATTATTTGTAAAGTTGACCCAGTAACCGAGGTCATTTTAATATAATTATGTTTTTGTGAAAGATAATAACGCATTTGTTATTTATTGAAGGCGTGAGAGAGAGAGCAGCTGTCAATTAAATGTTCGAACATATTAATGAACACAATGCCATGTGCAATTTTTCACATACCTACACTCTTCGAGTTCTATACCATCGATAAATAATGCAATTCGAGTTTTAGAAGGAGATAATTTATCGGTCCATTTCGGCTACTTACGTGTACGTACGTATCTCTGTCGCACACTACCTATGTGGTATTTTTAGCTGGTTTGTCTTTCATTATGGCTACTGGCTCACAAGCCAGTAGTTTTAAATTCGCCCCTAAATAATGGTATCAGATTCAGCCTGTCCCTTGCTATCCTCCCTTAGTGACGCCCTAAGCCGAATTCCGTACCCACAGAGGGTGCCCTTAGCGTGTGGTCACTTAGTTTTTAGTGTGCGGTCACTTAATTCTGGCTGGAGACCTAAAAGTCATTTAAGGCAATCACAGAAAAGTCCGGTTAAGCAGCTGACAACCTCCTCTAGGTTGCAAAATGCCACTCAAAAAAAAATCATTCTGGCTTTTTAGCGCTTTGCGTGACAGAGTTAACGCTCTACAAAGTCGAAACTCGCAAACATCTCTTTCTAATAACCGGTATTTTCATAGAACTTTAGTTGGAAAGGACCACTGCAAATGAGGTTAAACAGTCAGACTATTCCCGGCAAAACCAAGTCGATCGCTTCTAAAAGGGTGTTATGTTACATTATTTTATTATTAATACCATTCGGGGATCTATTTATATTCTACACTCTAATAAGGGAGAAGGTTTGTACTCCGTGGGAGGTACATAACGCTAACAAAATTGTAGGTTTCTGGGGAGTTTATTCAAATTTGAGACGGTGCATAGTTTTCTAAGATTTTTTTTACACGAAAAATGCTCTGCGCTTGACGTGTGTGCACCGCCATAATGTGCTCCAGCCGGCCCTTGGGCGATTTTCAGACAAGACCTCATTACGAGTTTTCACGTTTATGTGACGTAAAGTAAACATAATCAAAATCAAATATTTTATTTCACATAAGCCCATAAGGGCACTTATAAGACATCGACAAACGGGGACTTTGTCGTTAATTCAATGGAAAATTTCGTTCGTATGTACACTAGAGGCGCTTTTTAATTTTCTATACTTCAAGTACGCTGTACAGTAAAATACGAAATCATGTGCTAAGGCCTTAGTCGACCACGCGGACGTGTAGTGTCGTATAAATCACCTTAGTTCTGAACTGGTATTATCAGACAATAGACCTAGGTATTATTTAGTGACAATGGTAAATATACTCTAGATACTGTCGTGTCATTGTGGTAAATTCTAAGGTAATTTGAATGTCTGAGCAGTGGACAATTTTTAAAGGTTCTCTATGAAATGAACACTGATTATACATTTATAACAAACTTGCTTTTACCCCAAAATTCTTAAAATCAGTTCAGTTATTTAAACTTCCACAATAGGCCTTTTAGAGTCACTCAGTCAGCCTCGTATCGATCGTAGACCTGAACCAAAGGGCGAAGAAAAGTTCTCGAGTGGCGACCATGGACCAGAAGACACGACATCGTGAGAGTCGCGGGCAACCGATGGATTCAAGCGGCAGATTTTCGTTCGGCGTGGTCGTCTACGAAGGAGGCTTTTGTTCAACTTCGGTTCAAGTCTTCTGGCTGATGATGATGAGTTAGAACTAACATAACATAACATAAAATCATACCTGTGATTCCCGAAGGGTTAGGCAGAGGTGTATCTAATAGTACACCCATATTGAAATGTAAATATAAAAACAAATATCTCTGATTTTTAACCGACAAAAAAAAAGGAGGAGGTTCTCAATTCGACATGTATATTATATATATATTTTTGTGTATGACCACGCATAACTTTTCCTAACGTCATCCGATTTCAAAAATTCTTTTTTTGTTGGAAAGAATGTATCTCAAAGTTGGTCCCATTTAAATTTCAAAACTAAAATCGGCCTCCAAGGGTAGAAAAAAAGGAATTAATTGTCAACTTTTCAATTCTGTTGAAATAAAGTTAACATTATGTAGTTCTGAGAACATTACTATATAGCAGAGATGTGGAGAAGATAACATGATGACGTCACCATCATCAGATCAACTCCAGATCCCTGTTATGTTGTGAAGTCAGTCCCAAGAGTTCCTTAACAGTAAACCACAGCTATTTCGTGTTTGGGCTCATTTCACTCAGCTTGATGAGAACTTTAGACTCAGCTGAGGTATCATTGCCACCCAGGGTCTGAGGATGGTGACGGGAAGCAGGGGCAAGAAGTCCTCAACAGTTAATAGCACCTAAATCGTGTTTGGGCTCATTTCACTAGTCTTGATGAAAACTTTAGACCTAGCCGGTGTATGATTGTCATCGAGGGTCTGACGATGGTGACAGAAGGCAGTAGTAAGAGATCCTCAATAGTTAACAGCAACTATATCGTATTTGGGCTCATTTAATTCATCATGATAAGAACTTTAAACATAGTTGGGATTTGACAGTCGTTGACAGTCTGAGAGTGGAGTTTTTAGTTGCAAGTTACAGTTAATGCGATAATTACTGTGACGGTTACGTTGACTATGACAAAAGTGAAGACGGGTTTTTCCATGTGTTAAACACTCTAATCATAGTATACAGCTGAAAAGCTAAAAATAATTCCCTTTTAACAAAAAAATCAAACCGACGAAGATCGAACTGAAAAGCAAAAAATAAATTTTGAGGCGGCGCCAAAGAAACAATCAACGAAAAGCAACCTAGCTACAATAAAATTATTCTTCGCTTCAAATAATTAATTTAGGTATATGTTTGTTTGGCGCCGCCTCAAAATTTATTTTTTGCTTTTCAGTTCGATCTTTCGTCGGTTTGTTTTTTTTTGTTAAAAAGGAATTATACTCAGTTAAAATGAACACTCATATTCTCATTGCTCAAGTAATGCTTCATTGCGTTTTTGCGGTGTGACGTCATTAAGGTTGCCCGTATAAGGAACTAGTACAAATACCAACAGACAAAAGTAAAACGTGTTTAAACAAACAAAAATGTAAATAAAATGTAAAAATACCAAATATCTCTGATTTACTCAGTTAAAATATTATTAATATTATTATATTATATTATATTATATTCTCATTAGCGGACTCAGCTCAAGTCAAGCTTGAGACGCCTTCAACTTGCCTCATTAGACACATTGACAACTATAGGTACTTTGTTTAATTTGATGTCCACGATTTGAGATTTTTAAACAGAATCAAATCAAAATCTCTTAATCTTAAAGATCTGTCGTTTGCGTTTAAGAATACGATTTAATAGGCGTTTTGACCGTTGCCATGGCGACCGAGTCTAGCTAAACTGAGTGACGGCAAGCTACCCATTACTCGCCATCCGCATGTCAAAACTGAGTAAAGTTAAGATCGGTTTTGGAATATTCGAGTGTAAAAACCAAACGCTCGAATTTTCCACAGATATAGAAAAATGTTAGTTCTAGAATAACACAACTAAGTGCCATCTAAATATTGACCTATACATGAAACGTAACAATTACCGTTTTTATCTTATCTTTACAGGATGCTTCTGTTGTAATAGATGAATATTCATATAATTTAGTTAATACAACGTTATTGATTGACGAACAATGCAGCCAATGATTATGTTATCAACGTTTGTTCGCGGGACATAATAGTTAATTCTTTGTTGAGAATACGTTCTAAAAGTCATCCTAAGGTAGAATCTACACTTAAGGTTTGTTCAAATCATTATGAAAAAAAAAATACGGGCACCTAACACCGACGGATACGTCAGCAGTGTTTTTTTTAACGTAGCTCCCGCACTAGGAATTTATCCTGTGACGTGGATGTATTTGCAAAGATAAACTCACATGCACTAAAAACCAGACCAGGAACAGTACGGGAATCGAACCCATGGCAGTCCATCGCTCGACCACTGCGCCAACTCTATCAGAGCAATTTATCAGAAACGTCTCAGTAGAAATGCCTTGAGTCTGTAAATGTGCCCGTTAGTTAGCCGCTAGTAGCCGTACCCGCTAGTAGTTGACAAT
This sequence comes from Agrotis exclamationis, assembly GCA_950005045.1. Classification (NCBI taxonomy): domain Eukaryota; kingdom Metazoa; phylum Arthropoda; class Insecta; order Lepidoptera; family Noctuidae; genus Agrotis; species Agrotis exclamationis. Next base: position 20,572,051 of record OX465430.1, read on the forward strand.
AGGCTTACCCCCACTCTATGAGACTTATTTGGCAAAATATGGATGTCGCATTACATAGACCTCTCCCTAGTGGAAATTATTTTATTTTCTACAACATTGCTATTATTTTCCGATTAATTTCGTTCCGGGATCTAATACAGGTATTCTCCGGGACGTGGTCGAGCAATGCTGAAGTAACAAATTTTGCAGCTTTTTTTTTAGGTGTCATAAAAGTGTTTGTCACAAACCAAATATCAATGTGAAACGACCCTAACATTTGTTATGTTGTTATAAATATGTGATTGTGTTTCTAAAGCAAGATATTACGTTACTCAAGTCCTTTCAATAGTGTCTTGTCAAAATGCAAGTGGAAATATGTACCGAAAACTATCAACACGGAAAAAAATACATTTGTCCAAAAGAGATATCGAACAAACTAGATCAATCTATCAACAAAATTATCGAAAGAACAGGATTTATTAAATTCAACATTGAAAAGAAACCAATATGTACAAACGGTGGAAACTATCTCGGACAACTATATGAAATCGACATAAAAGGGAAAACGAAAGATGGCGATAAAGAACTAAACATATTCGTTAAAAGTGTCATCCCAGGCGAGAGCGATTTACAAATAATTTCAGTAAACGATGTTTATACAACTGAACTCTTTACCTATAAAGAACTTTCGAAGATATTTGAAGAATTGCAAGATGAAGCAGAAATACCAATTGATGAGAGATTCAAAATGGTTAAAAGCTATGAAGAAAGTGATACAGAAATGATTATAATGGAAAATGTATCGAAAAAAGGATTCACCACGGGCCACAGAATGGACGTGCCATCTTTGAAGTTCATTGAAATGGCTGTAGAAGAACTTGCCAAATTCCATGCATTTGCGTTCGTGTTAAAAGAAAAGCGAACAGATTTTTTTGAGAAGAAAGTTCAAACTAGAAAACCGCCTTACAATATTGGTAAACAGTGGCGTGAATTTGTTCAAAGCGTGACTAAAATAGCGATGAATAATATTGATGAAGATGTTAAAGCAAGAGTTGAGAAGTTCTCTGAAGGTATTGCGGAAAAGTTTGGGAGATATTATGATGATGAGAAGTCTAAACGATGCTTGTGTCATGGTGATTACAGGCCTAACAATATACTGATAAAGGTGATTGTAAGTATCTTACCTTACCTCTTTTTAAATATTATTTTCATTACATTATCTTTGCCTATATATTTTTTCATACATGACACATCACTGTGAATCAATTTTTGTGCTCAATGACGTTGAAAATGTAGCTAATTTTTCAATGTTCTGTTATTATTCATCATGCCTTAGCGTTGGTAATTACATTTCGATTTTAAAAAGAGTCCTTGCTGTTCTTGGCCCGTTCTGATCCATTAACTGCTTTTAAGACAACTCCAAACTTTTCCTAATGTACGGTTTGGGACCTTACACCTTGAGTTGATGCTGATTGATACACTGATAAATGTGATTGATATTTATTGATAAAAGTATTATTGTATGATAGATGAGTGCACGCGGTATGAATGCTAAATTATCTTCGCAACCGGATGCTTCATTTGCTATTAAGGCCCATACCTGCAATCGAGAATTAGACTATTGCGTCTGCCCTCCACTGTCCAAAACTACCAACGTCAGGTACCTCGGTATTGTGATAGACAATTGCTTGTCGTGGAGTTTTCAAATTGGTGGACTGACTGGGAGAGTGAGAAAGCTTATCTCAATTTTTAAAAACCTACGTAATAGTGCGGACTTCAATACACTAAAAATGGTTTATTTCTCGCTTTGCCAGTCAGTGCTATCTTTTGGTATCACGGTTTGGGGCGGCGCTCCAAAAACAAATATATTACAATTGGAAAGAGCGCAACGAGCAGTCCTTAAAGTCATGACTTTCAGACCTTTTCGGTATAGCACTAAACAATTGTATAAAGACTGTCAAGTTATGACCGTCAGACAGCTCTTTCTGCTCAATACCATTTTGCGTAAACATGCAACACTTGCATTCAGTACCAGTAAACAGGCAAAACGAAGATCGGCTGATGTCTGCCCTACAGAAAGACATAGAACCAAATTTTCAGAAAGAAATTATCGAATCTTGGGAAGTCGCATCTACAATACAGTAAATAAACGTTGTAGTATTTTTAGTAAAAACAAATTTGACTGTAAACAGATAGCAAGCAAATGGATCAGCAATCTTACGTATGAGGAGATTGAAATGTTGCTCTGAAAGCATCCGGTTGGTGTTGTCTACTCAAATACACCACAAACGCTCATAGGACTTACGCTGACGAATACACACACATATACACGCATGATACCTACACATACACACACACACGCACAAACACACACACACACATACACAGACACGCACGCACACACATACACACAATCAAAGAGTGGCTGCAGGTACTTTTTTACTTTTTTTATTTTGTTTAACTTCTTTCTTTTTTATTTTGTATTATTACATTTTTTTTTTAAGTATAAATGTACAAGATTACTTTTAACTGTGATTTCACTTTTAGGCAAGTACTTGAAGAGAGAGCCCTGGCATCCATAACACAAGTTTAATCTTAGCTTGGGTGCCAGAGGTCTAATCTTAGTGGTACTTTTGCAATTTTCTTTTAGGTTACTATAAATTGTTACTACCTATTGTCGCATAAAATTGTAAAAAAACTGGAAATAAAGTAATTATTAATTATAATTATAAATTATTATTATATTCGTGTACTAAATTTACGGACCAGCGCAGGTAAAATGCAATCTGACTTATTGACAAATTGTGCTGTGCTTGCACTGTACACCTAATTTTGCATTTCCATCATAATTATTGTTTCATTTATTTTCGATAGCTTCCGTCAGAGCTTTAGCATCTTGTGTTTTACTTTAGTAATCGACTCTTTGTAGATTCAAAAGTATTCTATGACATTAACAGAACTTTCTTATTGCCTTTTAGAACGGAGAAGTGTCAGAAATATTACCAGTGGACTATCAACTGGTGTACTACGGATGTCCAATCCTGGACTTCTTTTATTTTATCTTCAGCTGTACCGATCGAGAATTCAGAAGGGCCCATTTGCAGCATCTTAAAGATTTATACCACGAGACGATGAAGAATTTCTTGAAATATTTCGATATTGACGTTAACTCTTTTTATTCGAGAAAGGAGTTTGAAAAGGACTACAGGAATAAGTTGGATTATGGTTTGATGTTCGCTCTAATATTTCTTGGCTTTATGTTTGCTTCGGAGGACGATGTTCCCGATGTGACCAAGAATGATATGAGTGCTTTAAGTTTTAAAGTTGATGACAAGTACAAAAATAGGATCCAAGGGATTGTCGATGATTATATTGAGTGGGGTATCATTTAAATTATTATACTTTTGTTTGAAGATTTCTTTGTTATTTTTGTAATGGATAGGATGGGATAAATAAATAATGTGTTTTCTGTATTACTTATTTACGTTTTATTGTACGAAATACACAAGAAACTCTTACTTTTTAAAGGTTTAATCACGCAGATATAACTCAAAGATATTCAACCCGTGGGAGGAGTATTGGAGGATCTCATTGAAATAACTAATTTTCAACTTCATTTGGTGTGGGCGCAGATTGTTCGTATGATAAGGTAGCATCTTTATAAGGCTTTAAAGGCCTGAAATAACATGATATTGATGATAAAAGTTTTGAAACTGCTTTTACAAAATTGGGTATATCTAATCATTCCAAACCATAATTTCTATTAAAATACACTTTATTTTAAGAAAAAATATACGATTAACTTTAATAAAATGCGTTTTTTGGTAGTTCTAAAATCAATAAATAGTAAGTTCAGTTAGTGACGTCACAGTTAGCTATTGCTATTCGAAAATGGGAGAGCCGCGCTTTGTTTAATCGCTCATAAAAGTATGTCAATTGATTGGTCGTGTCAAAAACCGTGATGCTGTCATTACGACCGAGCGTTTCCGGAGATAACCGAACTATTCCGAAGTTCTGTGGCGCACGCGTTCTTTGTTCTCATTCCGGTTTCAATGATCCGTGAGTCACGTTGTGTCTGTCCCCTTTGTTTCCTAAAAACTGTTCTCATATTGCGATTTTTAGTGTTTATGTTGTGATTCGAGTCTCGGCTGAGTGAAATTCCATCTATAGATTTTTGTTTTATCTGGAATTTATCTCATATCTTTATCAGATAAAGATTTGATAAGCACATAATACTACATATCGGAAATAGCGTTGAAGTCTATAGTTTTTCTATTTTTACTATATAATTGAAGCAATGGAAAATTCCAGTGAAGAGAATACGGCTGAGGAGACTCTACCAGCTAAGTTGAAAGTATCTATTGAGAGCATTGCAAAAAGAGAAGGATTTATAACCTATGAAATTATAAGTAATAAATTGACACCAGCCGGTGGCGGTTTTATGGGCACTCTTTATGAAATCGACATAAAAGGAAAAACAACAGAAGGTGATAAAGAAATAAATGTATTTGTGAAGAATAAACCCGAAAACGAGCAGATGAAAATTTACTCAGTGCCAGGTGTTTTCAAACAAGAAGCATTTATTTACACGGAAGTTTTTAAAATCTTTATTGAATTGCAAGATGAAGCTAACATTCCAATTGACGAAAGATTTAACATCGTCAAGACGTATGAAGAATGCGATCAGAATTCTATAATTCTTGAACACTTAGGAAAGAGAGGTTTCATAGTGTATAACAGAATGGAGACAGTTACTTATGATTATGCCAAACTGTGTATTCAACAGCTAGGCAAGTTCCATGCTCTCTCAATGGTCCTTCAAGAAAAAAGACCGGAGTATTTTAAGGAACACATTGCAACGAAGAAACAGCCTTTTAATTTTGAAGAAGACTGGTACGGATTTGTCAAAAACATGTACGATTATTCCATCAGTTGTTTGGAACCCGATGTTAAAGAAAGTCTAGCGCAAAAGATTTTGGAGAAAGCCAATGATTACCCAAAGTATATGAGTGATACTTCGGGTGTCTGCACTCTCTGCCACGGGGATTATAAACTCAATAATGTCATGGCTAAAGAAGTTGTAAGTTAAAACTTTTATCTTATAATTTGCCAAATTTATTATTTTAGCGGAAAGAAAAGAGTTGCCTATTATGTTAATTCACATAGCTTTGATCCAAATTCTATCAGTAGTTTTATAAAAGAGTAAAGATTTTCTATCCAATAGACCTTTCCATCCTCACTAACTTTCGTATTTATAACAGTAGAAAGATAGAATTAGTACTATACTGATCATTCGTGTTAGTTTACTCATCTAGTTTTATTGTTATTTTGTTTATAAGGACAAGATTGGGAAGATGTTTATTTCATAGCATTTATCAGAGAATTACCTTTTTTCCAGGATGGACAATTAACAGAAGTTATTACAATAGACTTTCAAATAAGTCACTATGGATGTCCAATTCTAGACTTTCTATACTTCATTTTCAATGGAACTGACCAAGAATTCAGAAAGAATCACTTGTCAACTCTGAAAGATATATACTATGAAGCTATGAAAACATTTCTAGAGTATTTTGAAATGGATATTGAGAAGATTTTTCCTAGAGAAGAGTTTGAGAAGGTTTATAAGGAGAAGTTGGATTTTGGTTTGATGATAAATGTTTTCTATGTTCCATTTTTATTTGTAGCTGAAGATGATGCTCCTGATGTAGCGACCGAGGAGCTATCTACGTTATCTTTTAATGTTGATAAGAGATTCACTGATAGATTTCGCGGTATTGTCGATGATTTTATGAAGTGGGGTTACCTATGATGGGTAGATAGTATGTTTGATAAGTAAATATTGTGCGTTTCATGAATTTTGTCTCATTACTCTTAATTATAACATAAATATTGTTTTCTTTGATTAATTCCTCTACTCTACCTCACGATAATTTTATATGTAAATGACATTAATTTTAACGGTGACGACGACGAAATTGCTCAGCCACAACGTTAACAGTAGCGTTGTGGCAGAGCGATTTGTTGCTGCCCTGTATGTCACGTGTTTATACTTGAACGCAATATGATCAACAAGTACTGGATGTGTGTCTGGGTAGCTGTGTGCTGTGTGTATGTGTAACGTTTGTAAGAAGACCTACGATTCACAAGAAATTCCTAGTGTTACTCGTAATACTAATATTCCTAAATCCTGTATCATAGATGTAATCGCAAAAATAATTAACATTATCATCAGTCTAAATTACTGCACTGCTGATGGACCGTCTGTAACTGTAACCGTGACCCTGGAACAAAAAGGGCTATTAAACGAACAGGACAAATATTCCCCTTCCGCTCCACCCAGGATAGGTCTCATTTGAAGATTTTACCAGTCAAAAGAAATGGTACGAGGTTGTATGGTGCGATGTTTTTGCAGAATTGTTGTAAAGATGAGCACCCAGATCTGAACCCACCCTGTGGGGGTAAAAGTATCTGTTCATGTAGATAAGTTTCTTTTCATCATAAGAAACAGTGAGTACCTTTACATAGAAGAATTTGAGTCGATATCTACCTATTTTCGATTCCCACCCAGGAAAAAATTTTGGCGCTTGCTCTACGTTAGTGTTGTGTTAAGTATGTCTAAAGAGTGTATGTCCCCATTATACCTCGCGATTATTAACGTCCCCGTCTTATACACTGTTCCCCTAAGTATGTTTATCAGTTGTCTAGTACCCTTAACACAAGCTCTGCTTAGCTTGGGACTAGATGTCGTTGTGTGATCGTTGTGGAATATTATTATAATTATTTTTTCTACCTTTCTTAACGAGGCGTATAATGTATTTGATTAATTAATAAAATGTAGAAAAATATTAAACTTTCTTCAATTTCTAGACTTAATTAAAAAGAAAAAAAAAACAAGCTTTGTATCAAGTTGACTTTCCTACAATTACTAACCTGATTTTCTTCAAATAGAATAATGTAAATTGAATTATTTTAACGAACCTGTGTTCTCTGCGACGTTTTCTATTACGTTTCGCCCCTTAGGGATAAGGAGGGTTGAAAGACGTTCGTTGTTTTCTCCTTACGAAACAATGTGAGCAAATACGCTTACGATGTGGTTGCTATTTATTTTATAAAGATTGAATATTTTTTGAATGCAAAATATAAGTTTTCAAATGGAAATTTTATATGGTCATATTTTTTTAATAAAAACATGTAGGATGATTTACCAATACGTTGCTCCACATTAGGAACTTTTCCTGTGTCCTGCTTGCGTTTACGTTCATAGAAACACACATACTTTAACACTCAGACCCGGAAAAACCACTTGTAGGTCATACAAATATTTGTTATTAACATAATATGCCTTAGAAATACAGTATGACAATAAATTATTAAAAAAATACATGTGGTACTCGGAGACTGCCGCGGTGAAGTTATTGCATAACATTTTTTTTTTATTTTAAAAGAATAAAACGCCTACCGCGTATATTTAACGAGAATATAATTTATTTAATACGTAAGACGAGGACGTGTCGCGGGCGGGCGAAAATGTATGAGAGTCGCGCCCGCGACGCGTCTCTTCTGTGTGTTCACGTTCACGACGCTTCTATACATTTTGTATGAAAGAGACGCCGAAGAGATATATGTCTCCGCCCCGTCTGCGTCTTACGTCTTTTCTATGTGGCCCGCGCCTTAGGTTTTTTTTTTTTTATCGTGGTAAAATCATCAAATGAGTCCTCCCACCCCGGGCAGGGCGGGAGGGACTGTCAGACTTGTACTGACTAAAGTCCACGGTGTCCTTCAATAGCCCTTTATGTTCCGGGGTCACGGTGATGAGATAAGTCCCGCGACCCCGGCAGGCTTTGGCCCTCAAGAGAGGGGGCCCCGTCATTATGCTGACGCTCTTTGAGGCGCGCGTGGAACACAACGCGCCATCGACCCGGGCGCGCCTTGACTTACTTGACTTAAAGTCCTATGACCCCTAGATGGGGCAGAGGGCGTCCACAGATGTCTTCCATCGCGATCTGTCTTGAGCTTCACGTTTCACCTCGCTCCACGTCAATCCAATGCTCGCCGCTTCCGCTAGCACGGTGCGTCGCCAGGTTTGACGGGGACGGCCACGCTTTCTTTTTCCTTGGGGATTCCAATCCAAAGCTTGTTTGGGTATGTGGTCAGGGTCCCTTCGGAGCGTGTGGCCAATCCATCTCCACTTGCGACGCTTGATCTGGCTGTCGATCGGGCTCTCGTGGCATTTCCCCAGCAGCTCTACGTTGGAGATGGTCTCGGGCCAGTAAATTCCGAGAATTCGACGAAGACAACGGTTGACGAAGACTTGTATTTGGCGTGAGATGTCCTTTGTAACCTTCCACGTTTCGCACCCGTAAAGCAGCACGGACTTCACATTGGACCCGAATATTTTAAGTTTGATCCTTCGGGTCAGTTTCCGTGATTGCTAAACAGGTCTCAGCTGCGCGAAAGTAGCTCTGGCTTTGGCTATCCGAGAGACGATATCCTCCTCACTACCACCAGTCTCTGACACGACGCTCCCGAGGTATGTAAATTTGTGGACGCGTTCCACTGCCTCTGTGCCAATCAGCAACGGTGAGCGATTCTTCACACCAGTTCTCATCTCCTGGGTCTTCTTGATGTTTATTTTAAGCCCTGTTGTCGCCGCTTCCTGTTCCAAATCGTCCAACTTAGCTTGCATATCGGCGTGGGTATGACTCAGCAGACATAGGTCATCGGCGTAATCCAAGTCCTCCAAGACGTTGGATAATCCCCACTCTATGCCGCGGCGCTTGTTTTCTAGGATGCGAAGCATTATTCCGTCAAGAACGACTAAGAAAAGGAGCGGCGACAAGAGGCAACCTTGGCGAACACCCGCGTGCACTGCTACGTCGTCCGAGATAAGGCCGTCGTGAGTTACCTTACAAGAATATTTCTTGTAAATGGCTTGTAACAAACGAACGATTTTCGGTGGCACTCCAATATCCAAGAGGCGGGACCAGATGCTAGACCACTTCAGCGTATCAAAGGCTTTTTCGAAGTCGACAAAGGTTAGATAAACCTCCCTTTGCCATTCTGATGCCTGCTCCAGTATGATTCGGAGAGTGTTAATCTGGTCCGTACATGAGCGGTTCCTGCGGAATCCAGCCTGCTCATTGCGTAAAAGAGGCTCCACGGCCTTCGACAGTCTATCCAGCATGATTTTGCAGAAAACCTTCGAGGGAATTGAGAGCAGCGTAATACCTCTCCAGTTATCGCACTGGCTTAGATCGCCTTTCTTAGGCACAGTTATAAGGAGTCCTTTGTTCCAATCGTCAGGGAGCTCTTCGGCGGTCCAGATCTTTTCAATTAGAGGCGTCAAGACGTCGACGGCGGAGGATAAGTCAGCTTGTAGCATTTCCGCAGTTATCAGGCCGAGTCCTGGTGCTTTGCCTGTTTTCAAAGAGCGGACTGCCTCCGCAACTTCAGAGGCCGTCGGTGGTTCCGTGTTGATGTCGAGAAGCCGGGATGGTGGGGAACTTACTTGTGCAACATCAGGCGTCGATGTAGCTGACAAACGGAAGACCTCCTCAAAGTGTTGATGCCAGCGTAGAAGCTGCCCTTCTGACGTCACAATGAGCTGACCATCTTTAGACTTCAGCGGCTTCTTCTTAGATTTTCTGTTGTTACCCACCAAGGTTTTAGTAGCTTTGTACAGCTCCTTCAGGTTACCGGTGTTTGCAGCTTGTTGAGCACGATCAGCAACACCATCAGCCCACTGCCTCCTATCTTTGCGGGTACTGCGATAGATTTCTTTACGTTTCTGACGGTATTGAGTGTTAAGGTCGGCTCGTATGGCGTCGTCATGGGTTCCAAGCAGTCTTAAATGTAGCCTTCTGCGATCGTCAATCAGGTCCCACGTACATTGTGACATCCAGTCCTCCCGAGAATGAGACGATTTGTGCCCTAAGACGGCGGAGCTGGTCTCTGTATAGACCACTTTGATGCGGTTCCACTCCTCGTCCAATGACTCCGGAGCAGTATCGAGCACAGCAAATCGATTGCGCAATTCAAGTTGAAATGCCTTACATATATCTGAATCACGCAGTTTATTCACCTCAAACCTTTTTCCAATTTTGCCAAGTCCTCCAGCCGCACGGGCTACTGCAACTTTAAGCCGGACTTCAGCAACCACCAGGTGGTGATCGCTATCAATATCGGCGCCCCTACGGTTGGGGACATCTAGCAATGAAGAACGCCATTTGGAACTAATGGCAAGATGGTCAATTTGATTCTTGGTGACCCCATCGGGAGAGTTCCACGTGTACTTATGGTGGTCGCCATGAATAAATAATGTTCCTCCGATGGTAAGGTCGTGGTTCTGGCAAAACTCGATAAATCTCTCTCCATTCTCATTGCACACTCCGAGTCCCTGTGTACCCATATGTCGCTCGCGGAGAGTATTAACACTTCCAACCTTTGCATTTAGGTCCCCCATGACGATGATTATGTCTTGCTTCTTTATGCTCCTAAGGGTGGCGTTGAGGGCATTGTAGAAAGCGTCCTTGGTATCCTCCGGTGATGCATTGGTTGGAGCGTAGCACTGTACAATGGAGATCTTCCGGGCTCTTGAGTTGAAACGGGCATAAATGATTCGGTCTGAGATCGGTTTCCAGTCCAGGAGGCTTTTCCTAGCTGCATTGGAAAGGAGGAAACCTACTCCATACTCGCGCACATCTTCCTCACATTCTTTACCTGAATACAGCAAAGTAAAGTTCCTGGACGTTCTCAGCTCACCAAAACCATTTCTCCTCACTTCGCTTAGACCAAGTATCTGCAGTTTGTAGTTAAGCATTACTGCTTCTGCTTGGGCCAGTCGGCTATCATCGCTAAGCGTGCGTACATTCCAATAAGTAATTCGTGTCCGTTTTTTCATGCCAAAAGTCGTCGGTAAAAGATCGGTCCGGTTTCTATCTGTTTCGGTTTCAGGAATCAATGATTGTCGGGCAAGCGGGTGATTAGCCCACTGTGCCTTATTCCGATAGCGGGGCTGCCGCTTCAGAGCCTACGGATGTGCTCGGTTTTGTTTCAGGTATCCTCCCTAGTGAGATTATTCTGTTTTAAGGCGCAGGATGCTCGCCTTTCGCCCTGCATCCGTTAGCTCAGCTGCAACACGAGGTGGCGGACGCGCGGCGGCGCGGTTGCAGCAGGTCCCAGGGAGAACGACGGGGACGTGGATGACTCGGACTGGCTAGGGCTCTGCTTTATACGGTACTCCGCCACGAGTACAGCAGAAAGTATTTTTGGCACTTTATAGGTAATGCTGTTCTCACCAACAGCGATTCCCACCAAAACATACCCTAGCTTCTCCCCCCGGGCGCGTACATCGAATGTCAAAAGTCTTACTTCAAATATCGATTTTGTTTTCTACTTTTGTGTCTTTTACAATAGATCCTTTATGATCTAAATTAACAGATTTATTCGTTAACCTTTTAATTTGTTGTGATCGCATTTCGGCGACTGGAAAAGTAAAGGTTGTTGGGTGAGATGAGCATATCCCCATGCTCATCTCACCCAACAACCTGTACTTTTCAGGTCGACACAAAAACCATTCAATTCCACAGTTTCATTTTATAAATGACAACATTTATATGTTTATGATCAAAAGTCAAAACATACAAACATTTCTATTAAAATGCTGTTTACAAGCGAGATTTAGTATTTGGATTTTCACAAATGCACGAAATGGTACACATATTAGCTAAAGTATTTACATACATAATCAGAAAAGGGATTTAAGCGGTAGCTGCGACCAAACGAATAAAATTGCTATGTTCATTTACATGATCATAGAGAATACAAACGTCGGAATATTATACTTCAGGTCCACTTTTGACGCAGAAATAATTATGTCTGCAAGATCAGGATACACTCCATTAAAAGGATCAACTTGTTTAAATAAGACAGAACTTGGTCCATCTTTTTTTGGTTCGTTCTTTGTTTTGCACCGTATTGCCTTTATTTCAAATATTACATACAGCAGGGTTTTTCAACCTTTTTCATGGCACGACCCCTTTTGTATGAAGAAATATTTCGCGACCCCCCTACCCATTGGATTTTTTTACATGTATTTTATTTTGTGACAAATAAATATTCAATCCAACACAGTTTTTTTTGGCAATTTGGCAACCAAGCTCAAAGAAAATCTGCTGGATTTATCTGCTGATGGGATGTTGCAATTGGAATTTAAGTCTGATAATTTGGATACTTTTTGGTTAAAAAGGAAAGCAGAATACCCAGAATTAACAATAGAGGCTTTGAAGTGTTTGATTCCATTTGCCACCTTGTACTTGTGCGAGTTGTCATTTTCATCAATGGCCCAAATAAAAAGTAAGGACAGAAATCACTTAAATTTGGAAAACGATTTGATCCTAAATGTATCAAAAATGGATCCACGATGGGAAAAATTGATGAAAGAAAAACAAGCGCAACCTTCGCATTAGTGATAAAGTTTATTATTTTATTTTTAGTTAATTTGATAAAAAAATTAAGATGGAAAAGATCTCAAAGTTATTTTTGTTTTTTGTGAAATTGATACAAATGTTTAAGATGGTAAAGATCTCATAAGTTATTTTTCGTGAAATTGATACAAATGTTTAAGACAAAAGATCTCATAAGTTATTTTTATTTTTTGTTGATTTGATACAAATGATTATAATTGACCTTTAGTTAACATTTATCCTAAAGGCGCTCCCTCACCGGGACTGACCGGGAGCATTCGCGTGTAATGTAACATTATAGATTCGACTTTGAGCATTACATCAGTACTACCTCCCTGACTGACGAGCATTCGTGTACATTTAGTATAGATTTGGTACAAGGTGCACATAAATGGTCGTTGGTGCACATTGTGATGCTCGATTGTTCTCCCTCACCGATGAAATGCTCGAATTTGTAACGTTACATTACAGGTGAATAATGCTTGCGGTGAGGGAGCGCCTTAATATATCTTTTTAAACTTAATTGTTTTTTTTAATGCAGTAGTTTTTCCAACCTTTTACAACTCCCCTATAGAAGCTTCGCGACCCCCCTGAAGAGGCTTCGCGACCCCCCAGGGGGTCGCGACCCACAGGTTGAAAAACCCTGACATACAGTACACTGCAGTTGATATGGGCATTATTCTTAAAAAAAATAAGGTTAAAAAAAAACTATCTATGTAACTACCACATCATCCAAATCCATTCAGTTTCAATTAATGTAGGATACATTGATTGAATCTTACCCATTAAAAATATTAGTACGAAGTATACTGTCTCATAAATACTCTACAAATAACCCCACTCAATGAAATCCTGCACAATGCCCACCAATCTATCTTCACACTGATCAGCTACACCAAAATTAAGATCAGCAGCTGGTTCTCCAGTTAATCCAACATTGCTATCACAAGTCATCAGCAATGGGATCAATAGAAGAGAAGTCATCAGACCATAATCCAGCATGGCTTCATAATTCTTCTCAAACTCAACTCTTGGATACACAGTCCTAACGTCCAAGGAGAAATGCTTGAGGAATCTTCTAAGGCTTTCGTAGTACAAATCCTTGAGGTTTGACAAATTGGAGCGTCTGAATTTCCTGTCGGTTGATGAGAAGATGAAGAAGATAAAGTCCAGGACAGGGCGCTCGTAGGAGACGAGCTGGAAGTCAATCGGGATCATTTCGGAGATGATGCCGTTCTGGAAGAGAATTATGAGTTAGAAACTTAGAACAAAGATTTAGATTACCCTTACACCCTACTACTACTACCTTCAATATGAAAATTTGTTTGTTTCGCTTTTACCAGAATAAGTGGTCTGGTTCTGATAAATTAAGGTACAGACATAGAACATTACTCCTTACTGAGTAAAACTTGAAAGGAAACAAATGACGCAGGTGCGAGCGGAGCTGCGGTCTAGAATAAAATAAGTAAGAATATTTACGTAACCTTTTCTTTCACTATACATGACCGTCCTTTTGCGAGTTGACTGACCATATCAAGATGAATCTAACGATGTATAATTGATCCAAATCAGTTTATCCGTTTAGAAATCAAGAGGAATCAAGGCTAAGAATATACAACAAAAGTGGGTGCTCTGTACCAAAATTTCTTCTTCAATTCATGTTCATTATCATAGTTAGTTGACATTGGCTTTAAATAGATAATAATATCAACAATAGTAACCTTTGGAGATAACTTATCAACAACAATTACGCACTTTTTTTTCTGCGTTAGATTACACAATGAAAGTATATTTTATTATTATTCCAAAGGGGTTAGGCAGAGCTGCACCTGTTAAGATGACTATAGAAGACTAGAAAGATAACTGATCTAATAGGCAAAGTTCTTCAGAAAGTTTAGGTACTCAGTACTCGCAATCGCTTGTATGACCAAATGTGTGAACGTAGACAAATCGAATTGAGTATGTAGGTAAGAATTCTAGCAGGTAGTTTTGTATCTACTCCCAAGGGAAAAAGGCAAGACTAAAGGCGGGACTGAAACATAAAACTTGCTGTACGATATTTCTCCGCCTGTCAAAACTAATATAATAAAACATTAAATATTACGATACTAAAAATACTTACGGTTTCTTTCACCAAAATATTGTTTGGTCGGTAATCACCGTGACGCAAGCACAGTCTCGCATTCTTATCCCCCAAATACTTGCGATATTTCTCATTGAAATGAGGAATAAAGTCTTCCAACTTTCTCCGACTATCATTGTCCAAATAATTTAACGTGATTTGGCACATATTTTGAACAAAACCGTCCCAATCTTCGTCGAAACTAAACGTAGACTTGATCGTTTTTATTTTCCTTTCATAATACTTTGGTCTCTTTGACTCTAGTACGAAAGACAAAGCGTGGAATTTCGCCAATTTTGCGACTGCCATTTCGGCGTACTGTAGTGTGATTACGTCCATACGAAAATTAGTTTTAAAGTCTTTTTTGATCAAATTTTCTAGTATGATCACATTTGGATTGCTTTCATCGTGGCTTTTGACGAATTTGTATTTCTCTTCAGCAGGCACGTGCACTTCGTTTTGTAGTTCCGTGTATATTTTTGCCAGTTCGTTGTAAACGAATAGTTCATTTTTGTAAGCTTCAGGTAGAGAAATCATAGTCATTTGTACGTCTGGAGTTTTGATTTTCATGAATATGTTGGTTTCTTTTTTGCCTTCAGCTGTTTCTCCTTCAATGTCGATCTCAGACAGGATTCCAAGGAAGCTTCCACCATCGGGGGTAAACACTTTCTTTTTGACATTATACGACACATAGCGTTCCTTTTTTATAATATCTTTAACACATTCCTGAACTTGTAAGTAATTGTTATCTGTCTCAAAAGTTTCAGATTGAGAGTTTGTTTGTATTTCCATGATTGTTGACAAGTGCGTTTGTTTTCAAGTCTCACGACTTAATGAATATGAATTGAGTCTGATTGTCTTTTATGATATATGAGGGAACAATAAAGTTTGTGATAATAATATGCATTTAGCTATGTACGTACTCATACATCAAAGATAATTTAGTGGAATGTTTATTTATTTTGTTTTATAATACGAATAAGAAGGTTAAATTAAAGAACAGATAAAACTAATACTTTATCTACTTATGGTTTTAATAATATAACGTTAATCAGTTTTATTTCGCTGCGGGTGGTATTAAAGATAAGCTATACTTTTTATTTTATTTTTATTTTATCGTGGTAAAATCATCAAATTAGATTCCACCAGCCCCAGGGCAGGATGAGAGGGACTGTCAGACTTGTACTGACAAATCCACGGTGATCCTTCAATAGCCCTTCACGTTCTAGGACCACGGTTACTTGACGAGACAGTCCCGCGACTTCGGCAGGACGATATGCTATAGTTATATAATATTTTGAAAATATTTATATCTTCAAATTATTGGTTGTTATTCCTTTTCAATAGATTTTAATAAGAATTAATTTTTTTATTTAAAAAAATCAGTGTATTGTCCACTAGGAACGTTAATTCCGTATATTATTATCACACTGTGAAAGGTTTAATAAAGAAACAATGAAATTTTTTTAGGTGTTAGTAAAATCGTTCATGACACTCCTTTAATCCTCTGTTTGGGATTTGGTCATCCATGCTCACTTGAAAAATAAAAAGAAGTTAAAATCACGACATTAAAAAATGGATTCTGCAACCATTCACCGACGACCGGTTCATCATTGGACGTTTCGCCGACAGGACGATTCATTTATGTCCGGTTCATCGATAGAACCTTTCACCTAGGGACTAGGACGATTCGTTTGTCAGTAGATTCTTTCAACAACGGACTTTTCAATGATGAAGATGATAAGTTTAAAAGAGTTATAGGTTAACCGTCGTGTCAGCAAAAAGTCCGTAGGTGAAAGGTTCTATCGATGAACCGGACATAAATCAATCGTCCTATCGGCGAAAAATCCAAAGCTGAAAGAGACTATCGGTGAAACAGCCATAAATGAATCGTCCTGTCGGCGAAACGTCCAATGATGAACCGGTCATCGGTTAATGGTTGCAAGAAGGAGGATAGACCGTTTTGTCTGCTCATAAACATCCACCCGCAATTACTTCAGTTCATCCGTGATCATGGCGCTTGCAACAGTGCCGAAATATCGGAAACTCAAAACATATAACAAGTTTTAAATTTTAATGAGTGTTAGTGACCATATCTGTTTAAAAACTTATATTTTACAAAAAATCTTTATCGTCTTTTCTGCACCCGGGTAAAAATGACTTCTGGATATAAACCTAGATCTAACTACTGGTAACATTTAGATAACGTGACCACAGTCGGCTAGTTCGGTAAGCTATAATTATCACAAGTCTATTATTATCCTTCTTGTAATCTTCAGACTCATTACTTGGAGACCGTCTGGGAGATCAGTTGTTGAGAAAAACTACAATGGCAGGTCATTGTTAAGCATTATTGTAAGGGTGTCTTAAACAAAATATTTGCGTTGTCATTTTCTACAATTACCAACATATAATGTTGAAAACGAGAATATATTCTCTTCTTCTTCTTCTTAGGCCCGGCGCCCACTATCGGCATCGGCACGGCTGAGGACTTTAGGTGATAAAAAGCATTATACATTAACTTTATGGCAATAAAGTAGAAATTTCCATGATATAATATGATCGTAGTAACAAAAATACCAGCTTCGGTATGCTTGAGGCTACTGCATCGGCAATTTCTATTTTATTGCTATGAAGTTAATGTATAATGCTTTGTATCACCTAAAATCCTCAGCCGTGCTGATGCCGATACTGGGCGCCGGCGCTGGGCCTTAGTTGACACACTCTTGTCAGAGTGATCGTGATTGCGCAGACGAGGTACACGTTGAGATTTTCGTTGGGTGCCATCCTCGAGGATTGCTCTTCCAACGATGTGCTTCCATTTTTATCGGTAGGAGACGTTCCGAGTACACTGGATCATGGTAGACTCAGTAGATCTCTTGATCAGATCAGTCCAGCGAGTTGGTTATTGGCTGCGATACTTGCATTTCCTTACGATGTTTTCCTTCGACGTTTTGAGAACAATTGTGGTGAACTAAATGACATAATTTAAGGTGACTGGCTGGGCTGGATTCAAACCAATACCACTGGGCTACCAATGTAACTGGTCTGGATGCTGGTATAATTGAAAATACTGAATTGTGTGCACATCATCATCATCATTCATCATCAGCCTTCAATGCTCCCACTGTTGGGACACAGGCCTCCTCTCTGTGAGAGGGAGTGGGCCATAATCCATCACACGGGCCCTGTGCAGGTTGGTAGATGTCACATGTCTTCGATTTTTTGGTTCAAGGACATGCCAGTTTCTTCACGATGTTTTCCTTCACCGTTTTGAGAGCAGTGGTGATGAAATAAATTACACAAAGTAATGCGCCAGGCTGTGTTTGAACCCACGACCTACAACTCGTAAGTCGGGACCGATACCACTGGGCCACCACTGCTCACACACATTACTTTACCCGTAAGCCGAAGGCATTTCGATCCCCCGGAGCCTTGGGACTGTCTCCGGGGTAGCGACACTGTCTAAGCAGATACCATGGCTCTAAAACGCAAAGAACAACCGAAAGAACAGGTTGAACTTTTAGCCAGTAAGGTTCTGACAGTCCTCTCCACTCCAACAAGGTGGGAGGACTTATTTGATGATTTTAACATTAAAAAGGCATTTCAATCCCACAGACCCGATGTGATAGAGAAGGCATGAGGATAATCCGATAATAGACTACTAACTATGTCACCTACGTGACGACAGTCAGATAGTACGTGAACACAAATGCATTATTGTCCTGTATTATGTGGTATTGGGTCAGCTATTACATACCTAGGTTGATCTGTCGAGTTAGGTCTATAACATCCATTTTATGTTACGTTCATAGCTTTATTTATGTCATTATCTCTAGTCGAACAGGTGAAGGTGAATTCTCAGTATACAGAGTTAAAACTGGGTCATACGAAATCATTTCACGAGACTGGTTGTCTGACTTTGGGGTCACTGACTGACTGACTGACCTTTATCAATTGTCAAAGATCTTCAATTGACAAAAAGATTAACAACGGTTTATGGCCGCGTAATAACCAGAAAGTTGGCAACGTCGCAAATAGCTGTCAAATATTTACCTACAAGTTTTAATTAATTTGGCAAATTTACTGTATGTAAATAAGATATATTGCTCTGTAGTGCACTAAAACATTGATTAGGGAATGCAATAATTAATATCGTAACACCAAATATAAGTTTTAGACGTAAAAAACGTATTTGGAAACCTTCCAAATGCTTTTTTTATACCTGAAACGGTTACAACATCAAATTCAGTGTTCTAATTGCATTCCTATTACAATATTTAAGTGCACTACAGAGCCATATTTCTTATTTCAATAAAGTAACATTGCTAAATTAATTAAAACTTGTTAATATGTGACAACTATTTGCGACGTTTCCAACTTTCAGAATATGCGCTCTTAACTTGTATCGTTGCATTTTCCTATATCAACACCGTATAATTTTTCAAGACCCATAAAGATCTTGATAGACTTGAGCGAGCATTCGCTTGTAACAAAACGTCGAGTTTTCGCTATTTTAAATTTTATCAAACTGAACAACGAATAGAGCCAAGCATAAGGCCAAACATCACTTCGAACATTTTCACGATCTTTCTAGCGAACGCTCTAGTAGTCGGTGGTCGTCAAAAAATTTTCTTCATGAAGATGTCAGACTTGACTCTCGGCTCGGCTTAAAACTCGCCCGAACGCTCGTTAGAATGTCATTACAAATGGATGCTCAAATTTATTAGCACCTTAACGGTATTATGATTGATTGAGCGATTCCTCTTAAAGTTCGCGTGTATACGAGCATAGAAACGCGTCAACCCTTGTGCAAATAGCAGGCGTGCCAAAATACTCCACAAACAGACCCTAAACTGAAGGTCATGTAAGTATGACCTTCACTTAAACGATACGATACTAAAACATGGATACATTTACCCGAACCTAAAGGCGCCATTCCACCGGTGTGCGACACTGTGCGGCAAAAACATGCGCTTTGATGGACTCTCTAAAGAAAACACGAATATATTTTTACACTTGAGAAGTTGACAAGTTGTTTGTGCACGCACATTGCTAGACTTCGCACATAAATGTGCTGCACAGCCAGTGGACACAGAGGCTAAATGCGATACCAGCTTAGTACGCACACTGCTGAAGTGCGCGAACAAAAATGTGCCGCACATAATTTTGGTGGTCGCGGTATTTAGGTAACATTGACCCTGGAAAGTAAACGGCTATTGAAGGATCACCGTGGATTTTAGTCACTACTAGTCTGACAGTCCCTTTCGTTCCTCATTTGATGATATTACAACGCTAAAAAAACACCATTTGGGTGGAATCGTACTATAATAACAACCTCGAATATTTTGGTTCCATTAGGCCATCATGGCTGCCGGCTAATTACTTAAGTGTTCAACTTTACACTTAGTTTTATTGGTGTGGGTGTATTAAGGGTGTCCAGGGTGTGAGTTTTGAGTTTACTGACCCCTGGAAAGGTTGGGAAGGTGGTAGTTGTGGCGTGTTAGTGGTCACGTCCTTCTAACTAAACAATGCAAGAGTTGTTGGAGTTAAAGTGTTTGTAGCTTTTTGGACGTAGAAAGGCACACTCTCATGGTAAATAGTTCGGATACGGTAATTCCTCAGTAGTAGCCCGCGAAATTCACATTTTCATGTGTTTTTTTGCAATTTGCTTATCAGTGACAAGTAGTGACTTGATCAAAATATGATTCGCGACAATAACAAGTATAACTTTATATACGTTTATAAGAATGATCATAACATTCGCTCCATTCACTTTCACAAAGATTTGATCAAAATGAGTTAGTTTTCGGATTTTTTACCAACTTTGACCAAATCTTTATGAAAGCGAATGCAGCGAATGTTTTGATCATTCTTATATGTAAAGTTATACTTGTAATTGTCGCGAATGATATTTTGATCAAGCTACTACTTGTCACTGATAAGCAAATTGTAAAAAACACATGAAAATTTGAATTTCGCGGGCTACTACTGAGGAATCACCTTAATGTCTATTTTTTCAATTTCAATGAATGTTTGGGTTAAGTTACATGGCGAATACGGTACACGGCGTCATTTTCTTTTTGTAATATCCATGTATATTTGTAGCCTACTGTACATACTTAAATTCATGTTTTTTATCCATGGGGTAAAGAGAAACTAGAAAACAGTAACCAGCTACAATCATTTAACCAAAACAGGGATGTATAATTATCAAATAATTTCTCCCGCCCCTTTAATTTTTTGGTGATAAATCACAACAAATGAGTCCTCCCGCCTGGGTGGAGCGGAATGGCCTGTCAGACTCTTAATGACGAATAGTCCATTCTGTTCTTTCGGCTACCCTTTGGGCCGCTATATCTTGCTTAGACAGTACCATTCTCACGCCCCTGCCGGATTGGAAGGTTTTCAATTCAACATCATCATCTCAGCCATAGGACGTCCACTGCTGAACATAGGCCTCCCCTTTAGATCTCCACATATACCGGTTGGAAGCGACCTGCATCCAACGTCTTCCGGCGACCTTTATAAGGTTGTCTGTTCACCTCGTTGGTGGACGTCCTACGCTGCGCTTGCTAGTCCGCGGTCTCCACTCTAGCACTTTCAATTCATCATATCCAAAGTTTAAAAATATTTATCTTCATGCTTTGTATTTAAAGCAACACAAAGAATAACATTAAAACAGAACCCTAATCAAAGTCAACGAAAAATATTTCTCTATTACCTATCCCCTTAATAGGTTTCTTTGTCCCACGGCCTTTATTATACCGGATAAATAGGTTTCTAGGGCGAATCCGGCTTGGCACAAAGCATGCCAAGAGTAATCTATTGCTCTCTTTATTTTCCGAAAAATATTTCGTCGACTACCCTCAAAAACATGTTTGTGGAAACAATATTGATTAGGGCTATTGTTATTCGAAAATATGAAGATTGAACTAGAAGCTGAGTTGAATTGTTAATGAGGAACGTCAGACCGAGGTATAAGTAATGTTGTAGACTGTTGTAGACGGAGCAACTAATCAGAGGTAATGACGCCAGCACATCAACCAACCTCAATCTGTCTTTATTTAATTGATTTTCAACCTTATCTTAATACTAGAAGGTTAATGTTCGATTGGTAAAATTTGACAGAATCGGGTAGATTGCCCTGCTGGCATCTGTACCTACATTCCTAATCAATTTGCCTGTCAGTGATTTCTGAGTGGCGTCTGAAAATGTTTATTGTTTATTGAGGTTAAATAACAGGAATATAGGAATTTTAAAGCCCCCTTTTTCTGGATACACTTAAGAAAATGATTACTAAATTAAAAGGTAGACGTTGAACTTTTTATTCTCGATTCAACGCCAAGAGTTGATAGAGGGATAGAATAGTCTTTATTATGCATACAATACTAATTATCGGTATTTACAAAATAGAGTTGTTTGATAAACAATAATATATTAGGCATTGGTTTAATTGACGATAACTGCCAAGAGCTGCTAAGACAGGCGTGAAACTTAGTTAAAATTATACTTATATAAACATTTTCTTTCACAGATAATCCACAAAAGAGAACATGAACGACACCGAACCAAATCCAGAACCACAGAAGAAACACAGAATCAACTGCCCATAAAAATGTCTCCAAGCAACCTTCTGATGTCAAGATACCGAAAACCAATGCAATGTCAGACGATGAAGACCAACATGAAAAAGCCGACCAAATTCAAAATGAACAGGATCTCAGTAAACTTCTTGATGACAATAGTCATCTTAGCTTCGTTGCCTTATAGCTCATCATTGAGTTTACCCAACGGTGATCCCGCTCCAGGCAGATCACCCGGTCCTCCTCAACTCGATGATAAAGAAGTACCAACAGATGATAAAGTACTAGAGATACCAGAGGTTTACGATGAGACAACGACTAGTGAAGAAGTGGTAGAGGTGACAACTGTGAGTGAGGTAGTGAGTGAAAGAACAGTGGATTTTAGTGATGCTTGTGCCTTCGCGAGGATCCCGAGTGACAGTGACGATATTGTCACTCTTAGTGACGAAGATAGTGACATGAATTTGACGCTTAGCCATCCGGTGTTTGATGCCGATGAGCTGGTTCGAGGAGTCGTGTATGATGGTAAGTGGAATCTTTATTTTGAACTAGAATATTGCGAGGATCTTTTAGCGGTAAACGATGTTGTTGGAGATCTGGTTGTCGAATTTTCAGAAAATAATATTACAGGACCGTTAGCTGTGAGATTATCTTATTCTAGAACATGCCTTATTCCAATAAGCACTAATGTCTCTAGTTTGATTATTAATTCGAGTCAGTAAAATGACAAGTGCAACTGTCACTGATACATACAAAATGAAACAAACCAGGAACATTGGAAATGTCATTTTACTGACTCGAATTAATAATCGTATTTTATGCAATTTATGACGTAAAATTACGAGTGCTAAAAAGAATAAGAATGAATGAAAGAATGAGATGTTAGAGTTGGTCCCGATTTTGGCCATGTGCCGAGAGATCCTAGCCAAGTAACTAATAACTCTGTACCTTAAAATTGCTTATTATTCCACTTCTAGATTTTATGCTGTCAATATTTCTGAAGATTTTTCAAAGAACATCTAGCTCTCTAGTATTATTATAAGTGTTTTTGTGCTAGAATTCTCCGTCAATTTCTGTTTAGCAGAATTCAAATAGAATACCTTTACAAAAATTCGTTAGAAATAACTTGTTGCAGCATATTGAATGTTATTCAATTCCCGATATGCATAGAATATAAGTTGATTTTGAATTCCAAACTCAAATTCAACAAAATATGTATATCAAGGGAATATAGTTTCAATACACTCTGAAAACGTGACGCTGAGGCGATGAATATACAATATAATTTTAATAAATATGTAAAGTTGAAGTGAATACAATTTTATCATAAAATTGTTAACCCCAAAGGATCATGCAGACTTATTGCTACAAGTGTGTCCTTCGAACATAGATGTCTTATTTATTGTGACGATAGCTGGAATACCTACGGTTTAAACACATTCAACAGACACTTTTGACCGTTAAACTGTTGAAACAACGATCCTTCCTTATTTCTTCGAACCCCAAAAATGGGCGTGTTTGCAGGCTGTTCAAATTCCACATCGTGTTCTCAATTACTATTTCTTAAAACATTTTCACAATCGTTTGTTTTCACCTACGTCTATTTGGATGAAATTACCTACCACATCAATATTAGCAGTACGTCGACTCATCCGAACTTGCGGATGAGTCGACGCCTAAGTGTGCAATTACGGTGGCAGCGGGGCGGACAGCGGAATCCGCTGGCGGGTAACGTAAACACATACCGTCTTACCACAAAAAAATTAAACACCCGTTGAACACTTGTCTAAAAAAATTGACAACGTCAAAACGACATTTCTCCTTGATATAAGGGTCGTTTTACAGTAACAGGTTTTTTAAACAAGCGTTCAACGGGTGTTTATCTTTTTGTGGTAAGGCGGTATAGTCTTTGACTAAGATGCACCAAGTAAGGGCGGGGCGGGTGAGCGGAAATCTAGTCCGTTTCGTGACCCGCCACCCGCTCCCGCTGCCCGTCCCGCGCCACTGTAATTGCACACTTAAAGTTTTTGAAGTGTTACGTTTTATCCGCGGATGAAATATTCTGCGGATGAGTTGTAACCTAAGTCAACGCGTCTCTATGCTACGGTGAGCGCTTTTTATCAGTCGAGCCGTATGCTTGTTTGTTACTTCTGTGGTGTAAAAACCGACCAAGTGCAAGTCAGATTAGCGCACAAAGTATTTCGTCCCATTACAACAAGAACGGTAGAAAAATCATGTCTGGTGTATAGGATCCCCCTTAAACATTATTATTATCCTGTTTTTTTTTGTTATAGCGGCAACAAAAAAACATAATCACATAGCGAAGTCTAAGCCTACGTCCGCACAGCAGGTGGCTTGCTTAGCGCCTAGAGCCTAGCGGGTTACCTAGCGAGTATCTTGGTATAACGAACGTACTAGCATGTTTGCGAACGGCCGCATTGCGCGCTTGACGCCTAGTTAGTCGCTTAGCATGTATCCAGGTAAACAAACGTGTTGGTTTTTTGCCACTAGGCGCGAGGCATTTTAGAAGAAACAAATGGATTAAATATTAATTACATCAGTTTTTAAAAGAGAACCTCTGTTCAAACCACCTCTCAGTGCGGCCACCGTGTATCCTAGCATGTAGCCAGATTGCAAGCCACTAAGCTCTAGGCGCTTAGCAAGCCACCTGTCTGTGCGGACGTAGCCTAAGGCCGGAAACGCAGAGGCCGGTGGCTTGCTTGGTGCCTAGAGCCTAGCGAGTCACCTTAGTATAACGAACGTTCGAAAATGTTCGTGAACGGCTTACGGCCGCATTGCGCGCTTGACACCTAGCTAGTTGTCAAGCGCCGTTCACGAACATTTTCGATTGTTCGTGACTCGCTAGGCTCTAGGCGCTAAGCAAGCCACTGGCCTGTGCGTTTCCGACCTTATTGATAGACTAAAAAACATCTGGCGCCAAGAATTTTCCTCTAGAACCTTCAAAAACAAAAGCAATACGTACAATATAGAAATAGATACAGACAGTGACGTCATTTCTTGAATCTAGGCTCGTTCCGAGGGACAGCTATAATTAATGACCCCAGCATGAAATAATCAGAGAATAAATGGCCTTCTGCCTACGCAATATAAATCAATTAGGATCACTTTTGTGCTATCCACGGAGAGGAAAGGGGAACATCTATATTATTGGGTATATAAATGAATAGGCGCAATCAGGATGTCTATTTGTGATTGATATAAACTATTTGGCTGTTTTGATAAGCTCTCAATATGTAGAACATAAAAATCTTAATACTATATTCGGTCCATTGAATCGCCATTATAAGTCGTCAAATGGCTTACAAGCTCAAAACACATCTTGTTAAAAGAAATATCCTGATTTCTGTAAACTGTACATTTATATTACAGCCAAACACACTCGACTACTAAACTATAGGTATAGTAGGTAAAACTGTAGCATATTTAATCAATAGGTCTATTTTATACATATTTGTAAAATGACTATGAAAAATGTACAACAATAAAAACCCAAATTAAGTCTAGTTGATCTAGACACTTCTATAACAGTGACAGTGAGAGAGAACCGCTCTAGGGAGTGTCCAGACAGTCAACACTTGAGGAACTGATTGCTTTTTGGTGTAGACACAACCGACACTTCTGTCAGACATTGGAGTTGGTAAAGCGATTCATTAGACGGCGCGTAGAGGCATTGTCTCTGAGATATTGGGTGCTTTTCAGGATTCAGAATTATCAAGATAATGATTTTCTTTGGCAAATATCAAGTAAGTAACTTAGTTCTTTTATTTAAAAAAGGTTTCCCCACTAGCAATTTCTCCTGTGTCGTTGGATAAACATTAAAAAACACATACACAGACACCCAGCTCCGGAACAACTAGGTATTTGTTGGTCATACAAATATTTTGTTCCGTGCGGGAATCGAACCCGCGACACGTTGCGCAGCAGTCCCATTGCTCAGCTTCTGTGCTAACCATGCCGTCAAATTTATTTGACGATTAAATCATTATTATGCTTTGATCAAAAATATATTAATCCATGGTATGAAGAGCAGGGTGTAAAGTACTCGTAGACGTTGATTGCGGGTGCATTAACTCTTCTTCCTGCCCTTATCCCATTCTACTTGGGGTCGGCGCAACACGTTTTCTTCTTCCATTCTCCCCTATCAGACGTCACAGTATCATTTACTCCTTTTTCTTTCATATCATTCCTTAGACAATCCATCCATCTTTTCTTTGGCCTTCCTCTTCCTCGCCATCCATCAACATTAATACTCATCACTTTCTTAGTCACATGGGTGTCATCCCTCCTCATCACATGTCCATACCAAGATAGACGATTCCCTTTCATTTTTTCTGTAACAGGCGCCACTTTCAAACTTCCCCTTATAAACTCATTCCTTACTTTATCCATTCTTGTCACTCCACACATCCATCTCAACATCCTCATCTCCGCTACATGCAATCGTTTCTCATCCATCTTTTTCACAGCCCAGCATTCCGATCCATACAATACGACAGGTCTAATCACGGATTTGTATATTTTCCCCTTTAACTTGAGGGGCATCCGTGGGTCGCAAGTTGTTCCGGTGACCTGTCGCCATTTCATCCATCCCGAGTTGATCCGGTGTGTTATGTCCCGGTCTACATCGCCGTCTCCTTGGACAAGCGACCCGAGGTACCGAAAGTCGGAACAGACTGGTATGGGCGTTCCTGCAAGAGTAATGAGCACAGGACTGGAGAGACCGCCAAAATCGCAAAACAAATACTCTGTTTTGGTTCTGCTCAATTTCAGGCCAACGTTCTCCAGTCTTTGCCACCACACCTCCAATCTGTTCTGGACCTCTAGGCCGCTCTCGGCAATCAGTACAATGTCATCGGCAAACAGCATGCACCAGGGGGCCTCTTCCTGGATGTCCGACGTCAGAGCATCCATTATCATCAGGAAGAGGTACGGGCTGAGAGCCGACCCTTGGTGCAAGCCAACCGCGACATTGAAGCTGCCGGTAGTGCCCGCTGTAGACCGGACTTGGGTACTGCATCGACTATACATTGCACGGATCAACTGTACATACTTCCCAGGCACACTTTTCTCCTTAAGGGCCCACCACAGTACCTCACGGGGCACCCGGTCGTATGCCTTTTCCAGGTCGACGAACACCATGTGCAAGTTTTTATGCGCACCCCTGTATTTCTCGCACAGTTGGCGGATAGCGAAGATGGCATCCGTCGTACCCCGACCAGGCATAAAACCGAATTGGTTCTGTGAGATTTCGCTCTCCTCTCTCAGTCGCCTTTCAATAACTTTCTCCCAAACTTTCATACTGTGTGAGATTAGCTTTATTCCTCTATAATTATTGCATTCCAGCACATCACCTTTATTTTTAAAAATGGGCACTAGCGAACTATTGCACCATTCGTCAGGTATGGCTTCTTCCAGCAACAGCTTATTGAATGCGGGTGCATTAATTGATATGCGGGTGCATTAACAAACACACATAAAAAATCACATGGAAAAAATACAAAAAAAAACCAAAACCATTTTAGAATCGACACCGCAACACCAACTATCCATCTGCTAACCGTACCATCAAATTAATTTCTTTTTTACCTAAAAATAATAAAATTATAGTATACATACCTATCTATATAACTATACTACAGTAGGTATAACATAAAACATAATTTCGTTAAAACAATTAGGTTGGGTAATTTTAGGAGATTATTATTTTAATGAAACAGAAAAAATATTTAAAATGGCGCATGTTTCAGCAAAATATTCGAGTTCGTTCAAATATTTTATTTAAATGATAATTCAAATCGCGAGTCGCTATCGGGTCATCACAATCAAGCCTTCAGGGACAAATAATTTTCCACACAATGTACGAATTTTACTGAAAATGTTTATTTAAACTTTGCTCTCAAAAGTTATCCAAAATGTGAGAGCCATCTAGGGCCTTTTAAACATGTTTTACTCGTATATCTCCTTAACTGCATGTTTCTAGTAATGTCAGGCCTGTTGGTCTAATGGTTAGTGACCCTGATTGCTATGCCGGAGGTCGTGGGTTCGATTCCCACCCAGGACAAATGTTTGTGTGATGAACACGATCATTTGTTCTGTGTCTGAGTGTAATTTATCTATATCTATATCTATACATATAATAAAACTGTAGAAAAGAAATTTTTGAACATTAAAAAAAAAATAAAAAAAATATAGCCAGGATGTTAAAGGACAACCAATAGAACCCATTTCCAGCATTTTTAGAATTTTTGTCTGTTTGTCTGTTTGTCTGTTTATCTGTTTGTCTGTTTGTATGTTTGGTTATTCGGGCATCACGTAAAATGTACAAAATCAATTTAGATAATTTTTATACACAACGATTTAGCGTAACTTGAAGTAACATTTAGTTTTTGTTTCATTGCAATCGGTTCAGTCTATCAAAAGATATTTGAATTTAAAGTGATCCAGAAGTAAAATATTACGGTCAGTTCACACCGAGACGCGCAGTTCAGTAGCGCGATCTAGCTTCGAATAGAAAAACTACATATTCAAATAATTCATCTAAACCAAAGATAACACGGTAGATGGCGTTAAAAAAAACCTGGAATAGAGGTGTTGAATTGAAGTAACATTATGTTTTTTATTTCATCGTAATCAGTTTACACCTTACAAACAAAAAATGTAAATTAATTAAAGCGATTTAAAGGAATTGTAGAATAGAATAGGATAGGATGGGATAGGATGGGATAGGATGGGACAGGATGGGATAGGATGGGATAGGATGGGATAGGATGGGATAGGATGAGATAGGATGGGATAGCATGGGATAGGATGGGATACGATGGGATAATATGGGATAGGATGGGATAGGATAGGATAGGATGGGATAGCATGGGATACGATGGGATACGATGAGATACGATGGGATACAATGGGATAGGATGGGATAGGATGGGATACGATGGGATACGATGGGATACGATGGGATACGATGGGATACGATGGGATATGATTGGATACGATGGGATACGATGGCATACGATGGGATATGATTGGATAGGTAGGGATAGGATGAGATACGATGGGATAGGATGAGATACGATGGGATACGATGTGATACGATGTGATATAATGGGATACGATGAGATACGATGGGATACGATGGGTCACGCATAGGTACGACCTGTTTCTGGGGCTGCCAGCGCCGGTAAAGGCAGGAACGGGCAGGCTCCGGAGTACGCCCATACTACTCAGGTCCAGAGGCATTTAAACGTAGATTTTTCACTTGCACGAGCATTCGGGCGGCGAGTATGCCTGGGTCGACGGCGCGTTGTGTTCAACACGCGCCTCAATGTGTCATCACAATGACGGTCCCCCCCTTAGAAGGCCAAAGCCTGCCGGGGTCGCGGAACTATCGAATTACCTTGACCCCGGAACGTAAAGGCCTATTATAGGATTTATAGGACATCGAGGATTTTAATCAGTACAAGTCTGACAATCCCTCTTTCCCTGCCCTGGGTGGGGACTCATTTGATGATTTACGTACGCATATTTATGTATGCTCCAGAATGATGGTTTACAGCTAATGTTGTTAATAAAGAAGCACTAAAAAATTACATTGTTAAGTTCCGACATCCACGCGAACGAAGTCGCGGGCACAGCTAGTCAATAATATTAATGTATTTAGAAATATATAAGTATGTATATCAGTTGTCTAGTACCCATAACACAAGCTCTGCTTAGCTTGGGACTAGATGGCGTTGTGTGATAGTAGAAGAGCCACTGGTGAACATGAGCTTGAGGGTTCGATTCCGGAGCCGAGCAAAATATCACTGAGTATTCCCATTAAAAAAATGTCAGCAGGAATCATGGAGTCAGGATTTGCTCCCAAGTTGATGGATTTAGGCTCGCTCCCTTTTGACATGGAACTTAAACATAATTGGCGAACTGTGCGTGTACTATTAAGTACTCCTCTGCTTAACCCTTCGAGGATTACAAGCGTGATGTTATGTTTCTAGTAAAGTACTAGAATATTCCGTTTTGCAAAATGGTCTCGTGCGAACAGAATATTGGAATACTACTTATGTAAGCACTGTAGTAAGCTTTTATGCATGTTTTCTGACTATTACTGTAAATAGGTTTCTAACGTTTTTCAATAATACTAAACTTGCACGAAATTGTTAAGTTTTTCTTTAAGTTTGCCCCACAGTAGAAACTACTGACTGGTCTGTTGGTCTAGTGGTTAGTGACCCTGACTGCTATGCCGGAGGTCGTGGGTTCGATTCCCACCTAGGACAAATGTTTGTGTGATGAGCACGATCATTTGTTCTGTGTCTGGGTGTAATTTATCTATAATATGTATGTATTTAGAAATATATAAGTATGTTTATCAGTTGTCTAGTACCCATAACACAAGCTCTGCTTAGCTTGGGACTAGACGGCGTTGTGTGATAGTTGTGGAATATTATTATTATTATTACAACGAAATGTGTGTGCGTTTAAAACAAATTTATCTCACATAATAATATACAAACATCTACATTCGGAAAAACTACACGTATTATGCAATACAAATCTTTGTACCTAGAACAAAGCGATTTTTTCTTTTTCTTAGATATTGTTGTCAATTAATTGAGTGATTGCCCGCAGCTGGGCAAAAGCCTCCACTTTCTCTTTCAAAACCTATCTACAACGTGTTTTTTTTGATTTCCCATAACTCTAGGATATGAATGAGGGCATATAATAGAATCAATTGGCATAAGAATTGTTTTTCAATCATGCATTTTTTTTTGTTTTCATTTTTCATACAAAATAATTCGGCAGAGTCACAATATTTAATGTAAAACACCCTTATGTGAAATATGACAACGTCGCATTTTCTTAGCTTTAATATGAATGATTAGTTTGAAGATTAATGAATTAACTCGGATTTATCAATGAAAGTTAGAGTAAGATGCGCACATCGAGAGTCCGTTGTCCTGAAGCAGGAACCTACTCAATAGTTCTATCTTATTTACGCAAAGCGACAAGCACCAATGAGAGAGTGACATATCCGAATCATAGCAGCTACACCTCACCGACTTGCCTAAACATAAACACACAACATTGTTGCAAAGAACTTGTAATCGGACGCCGCAAGCTAGGGTATGTTCTGTTGTCATCTTTGTAATGTTATCGATGTCGATTAAATCCAGAATTTATTTTTGCTTATTAACATAAGTACTCTGATTGATTTAACGGACATAAGTATTAAACGAAGATTACGAATTTTCTAATCCAGTAGAATAGCGATTAATACAAAGTTCGCTCAAAGTAATAATAACCTTAACCCAGTTAAAAAAAAATAACTTTAGCCATAAGTTACCCTTTGTAAGTACTAAAACGTAATCAATAAAGATTTTACCTGTTTTAATGTGATTTCAATTTTGCTTAGTAATTTTTCTTCAAACCACTTGAGATTTCATCGATAACGAGTAGGTGCTTTCTCTTCACTAGTTTATCTTACATTGCTGTGAAGATCGGCAACGTCGTAAAAGTAATGACTCGTCATACTGGTGACAATTTATGATGTAATTTAATTATGATTGATGATATCTTCAAAACTATGCATTTTTGGACCACATAATGTAGGAGTTTTTGTATTATTTTTACGTCTAGAATATAACCCTAAAGTTATGGGAAATCAAAAAAAACACCCTGTATATTGGGCAATTTCTGGTCATGTTTGCTGCGCGAATATGATAAGATCGCCACGCAGGCCGCCGCGTTGGTACTTGACGGTGATGTCATCCCTCAGGAGTATTCCATTTGGCATGTGGACGACGAGTAATGGGTGACTTGTTGTCCGATCATGGATCTGTGTCAACGGTACGTCGTGATCCGCAGACGCCTTAAAGAGCTGTCTGCAATCTGATGGGCTCCCCATAGAAGACCAATCGCTAATAAAAAGGAATTGAAATATAGGTATAATAGAATTTTAATTCCATGAATCCTTCAAAATACCCACACTTCCACAGTGCCTTCTCTCTCTAACCCGTTGGGATACAGAAGCTATGTAAAACATTATAACAAGTTAATGAGAATTTCCCAGTTCTCAAGGCCACCGGTATTAAATCAGCCATCTTGTTTGTAACAGAACTTTATACTGGGTGTTTCAAGTTAGTTTCAAACGGTAGATCGTTAATTCACGACCAAGCCTGTTATTACAATCCGTGAGACATGTTCTGAATTGTTTGATAACAGGGTATAAACAGTTTTTCATTAATATTTTTGAGTTTTACATCAAGGTGAAATAAATATATGTATTGCTTTTGATATCATTTACATAATTATCTTGTCCATGTAATAAATATGAAAGGCTACATTTGTTGTTAACCGCAAAACTCGATAACGACTGGTCCAAATCAGCTAAATATTTAATTATGTTTGAAAATGTAAGGCAAGGTTTAATAATGTAGATTTTGCTTTTTTTCTACCAATTATCTTCATTAATTTAAACTGTACCTCAGAATCGATTATTTTGACGAGCAATTTCAATAGGCTTTTGCGACTAATTTGCGTTTTTTCTGCCTAAAGTTCAGTTTCGTTAGCTTTATATTTGTATTTTCATTACTTTATTAGCGAAATGTGGTGCAAAATACGAATGTACTATAATAAGGTACAGTCAGCATCGAAAGTCGATGGCCACATTCAGATTTTCAAAATTACTGTACATTTATATCACCCATAAATCGCTCAACAAGATAGGCGCCAGTATTGAATGAACATCATTAAAGTTCAAAATTAACTGAACACTACTCGTCAAAGGTCACTGAACACCGTTTTGTCAAAAATTGCTGATCGTTATAATATCCGAAAACACCACAACATTCAGTTTTACAAAAGTCACTGAACAATATAAAATACTTGTTTTAGTTAGGTATCTAGTGTAATCACGACAATGTCCAAAAATAACTTAACTTCATAAGTAACAAAAGTGACTGAACAATATGAAATACTTGTTTTAGTTATCTAGTTGAATTCACGGCAACGGTCAAAATTAACTTAACATCAAAAAAAACGTGGGAAAAAATGACAAAACTCACTGAACATTACTTTGTTTCGGATGCGTAGCGTGTAAACTTATAACTACTATCAAAAGTAGCTGAACTCCATATAAAAAAAAAATCTAAAAACCCACGTTTTTAAATGTCCTAAAAATAAGAAAATAACCCTACGGGGCTGAGAGAGGGGCCACTCAAAACGTGGGGGCGTATATTATTTAAGGGATTATTTATGGGATATATTTACATGACGTGTAATAGATCGTGGGTGTAACTTGAAAAGATACGCCCCCACGTTTTGAGTGGCCCCTCTCTCAGCCCCGTAGGGTTATTTTCTTCTTTTTAGGACATTTAAAAACGTGGGTTTTTAGATTTTTTAAAATCTATTAATTATTTTATTATTTTTATTTTTGTTCATCGGGTTTGAAGCTACCCTGAAAATTTCAGCCTGCTAGCTTATCGGGAAGTGCCTCAAAGCCTGTCCGCCATCTTGGACGTCCGTTATATTGGATTTAAGTCACATGACTATATTTTTCGTATTTCTGACAGAAAACCCTTTCATTTGATACCCATAACATGGGGATGGATTTCAAACAGCCAGCCTGCCATCTTGGACGTCCGCCATATTGGATTTAAGTCACGTGACTATTTTTTTCGTACTCCTGACAGCAAACCCTTTCATTTGATATCCATATCTTAGGGGTGCATTTCAAATAGCCTGTCTGCCATCTTGGACGTCCGCCATATTGGATTTAAGTCACGTGACTATTTTTTTCGTATTCCTGACAGCAAACCCTTT
Organism: Agrotis exclamationis; assembly: GCA_950005045.1. Taxonomy (NCBI): domain Eukaryota; kingdom Metazoa; phylum Arthropoda; class Insecta; order Lepidoptera; family Noctuidae; genus Agrotis; species Agrotis exclamationis. Next base: position 20,606,043 of record OX465430.1, read on the forward strand.
CATTTGATACCCATATCATAGGGGTGAATTTCAAACAGCCAGTCTGCCATCTTGGGGAGGCCGCCATATTGGATTTGTTATGACGTTTCTTAGCTAGTCATGCATTGTCATCAGAACTTAGAGCGTGTGCAAAATTTCAGCCTGCTAGCTTATCGGGAAGTGCCTGAAAATTGAGTTACAAAAGTCCAACCGGAACGACAAACAAACAAACAAACAAATAAACAAACAAACAAACAAACAAGAAAAGTGAGTGTATAAAAACGTGGGAAGAAAAACGTGGGAAAAATCTTTAGAGTTATAAATCCAATCGTGTCCTATCCAAACTAAATCATGTAAAAAAAAAAAAATTAAATGTATGTGAATTTCGAATTAACTTTCCAAAATAATTATTTTCATAGTATCGTTGAAAAATATTAGAAGTGGGTGTTCAAGCGGCAAGCACATTTTCCCACTTTATTTTTTTTACCACGTTTTTTTACCACGTTTTTATACACTCACTTTTCTTGTTTGTTTGTTTGTATGTTTGTTTGTTTGTTTGTCGTTCCGGTTGGACTTTTGCAACTCAATTTTGAGGCACTTCCCGATAAGCTATCAGGCTGAAATTTTGTACCCGCTTTGAGTTCTGATGACAATACATGACTAGCTAAGAAACGTCATAACAAATCCAATATGGCGGCCTCCCCAAGATGGCGGACTGGCTGTTTGAAACCCACCCCCATGTTATGGGTATCAAATGAAAGGGTATGCTGTCAGGAATACGAAAAAAATAGTCACGGGACTTAAATCCAATATGGCGGACGTCCAAGATGGCAGACAGGCTATTTGAAATGCACACCTGTGATATGGATATCAAATGAAAGGGTTTGCTATCAGGAGTACGAAAAAAATAGTCACGTGACTTAAATCCAATATGGCGGACGTCCAAGATGGTAGACTGGCTGTTTGAAATCCACCCCCGTGATATGGGTATCAAATGAAAGGGTTTGCTGTCAGGAATACGAAAAAAATTGTCATGTGGCTTATGCTAGGCTAGGCTATTAATCCAATATGGCGGACGTCCAAGATGGTGGACAGATTTGAGGCACTTCCTGATAAGCTAGCAGGCTGAAATTTTCAGGGTAGCTTCAAACCCGATGAACAATGATAAAAATAATAAAATAATTAATAGATTTGAAAAATCTAAAAACCCACGTTTTTAAATGTCCTAAAAAGAAGAAAATAACCCTACGGGGCTGAGAGAGGGGCCACTCAAAACGTGGGGGCGTATCTTTGCAAGTTACACCTACGATCTCACGTCATGTAAATATATCCCATAAATAATCCCTTATATAATATACGCCCCCACGTTTTGAGTGGCCCTTCTCTCAGCCCCGTAGGGTTATTTTCTTCTTTTTAGGACATTTAAAAACGTGGGTTTTTAGATTTTTCAAATCTATTAATTATTATACACTCACTTTTCTTGTTTGTTTGTTTGTTTGTCGTTCCGGTTGGACTTTTGCAACTCAATATTGAGGCACTTCCCGATAAGCTAGCAGGCTGAAATTTTGTACACGCTTTGAGTTCTGATGACAATACATGACTAGCTAAGAAACGTCATAACAAATCCAATATGGCGGCCTCCCCAAGATGGCGGACTGGCTGTTTGAAACCCACCCCCATGATATGGGTATCAAATGAAAGGGTTTGCTGTCAGGAATACGAAAAAAATAGTCACGGGACTTAAATCTAATATGGCGGACGTCCAAGATGGCAGACAGGCTATTTGAAATGCACCCCTGTGATATGGATATCAAATGAAAGGGTTTGCTATCAGGAGTACGAAAAAAATAGTCACGTGACTTAAATCCAATATGGCGGACGTCCAAGATGGTAGACTGGCTGTTTGAAATCCACCCCCGTGATATGGGTATCAAATGAAAGGGTTTGCTGTCAGGAATACGAAAAAAAATTGTCATGTGGCTTATGCTAGGCTAGGCTATTAATCCAATATGGCGGACGTCCAAGATGGCGGACAGGCTTTGAGGCACTTCCCGATAAGCTAACAGGCTGAAATTTTCAGGGTAGCTTCAAACCCGATGAACAATGATAAAAATAATAAAATAATTAAAAGATTTAAAAAAATCTAAAAACCCACGTTTTTAAATGTCCTAAAAAGAAGAAAATAACCCTACGGGGCTGAGAGAGGGGCCACTCAAAACGTGGGGGCGTATCTTTGCAAGTTACACCTACGATCTCACGTCATGTAAATATATCCCATAAATAATCCCTTATATAATATACGCCCCCACGTTTTGAGTGGCCCCTCTCTCAGCCCCGTAGGGTTATTTTCTTCTTTTTAGGACATTTAAAAACGTGGGTTTTTAGATTTTTTTTTGATATGGAGTTCAGCTACTTTTGATAGTAGTTATAAGTTTACACGCTACGCATCCGAAACAAAGTAATGTTCAGTGAGTTTTGTCATTTTTTCCCACGTTTTTTTTGATGTTAAGTTAATTTTGACCGTTGCCGTGAATTCAACTAGATAACTAAAACAAGTATTTCATATTGTTCAGTCACTTTTGTTACTTATGAAGTTAAGTTATTTTTGGACATTGTCGTGATTACACTAGATACCTAACTAAAACAAGTATTTTATATTGTTCAGTGACTTTTGTAAAACTGAATGTTATGGTGTTTTCGGATATTATAACGATCAGCAATTTTTGACAAAACGGTGTTCAGTGACCTTTGACGAGTAGTGTTCAGTTAATTTTGAACTTTAATGATGTTCATTCAATACTGGCGCCTATCTTGTTGAGCGATTTATGGGTGATATAAATGTACAGTAATTTTGAAAATCTGAATGTGGTCATCGACTTTTGATGCTGACTGTACATCCCTGCTTAGACCTGAGATAACATGTGTGAAAACCTATAATATGTGATTATGTCGTGATGGTTAATTAATAAAGGACTTATTTGTTCACTAAAAAATAATTTTGCTTTGCGTTGTTTTAAATCGAAATCTACCGTTAAAATATTCATCTATGTATTTCAAAAGATCCAACAATTATAACCAGCGTGCATTAAATATGAACTGTTCACGAAACAAGGTAATTTGGGCTTTATAAATATATTCATAAAGTGTAATAGGCTGTATCAGAGCTTTAATAATTTAATGTTACCTATGTCAGACGAAATTCTTGCAAAGGAGCCTGGAGACTATAGGGGATCAAACAGTTGATGTATTTACGGTTTAGAGCTGTGGTTCTCAACCTTTTCCTTAACACTTTGTTTCTTCATTTATTAGTAACTGTCAATAAAAAAATAAACTACTAAACAAATACAATGTAATAGGAAATGACAGCGCCGTTGACGCAGTGGCCGGGTAATCGACTGCTGTGCTGTGGGATTGATTCCCGCACGGAACAATGTCCTAGAACCAAAAAACCAAAGGCATGTTATATCTTCTGTAAAATCATATCCTCCGTCATGGACCCACATGGCAGATTACAACGCAATCTCACAAAGAGGAGGCATGTGTTCCATCAGTAGGGATATTACATAAAGGCGGATTTTGTTAGTGTTGTAGATATTCAGTGGCGTATCCAGCCTTTTATGCGCCCAGTGCAAACTTCTTAAACTGCGCCCTAGTCTGGCCAATAGACTATTTTTACTCAAAATATTCTTATAATTCGAGAATACGTAAACCAAAATTGATAAAGATTGTAAAAATCACAAAACGTCACCCGGTCGGTGTAATTTTACAGGCGTTATGACGTCACAAGCCCCCACTCCCGTTTTGCCATCCTTGTTTATAAAACGATACGCTGTATAAGTTAGAGCAACGTAGGTATAGTATTGAGTGAATAAACGGTCAAATAGAGTCGGCGTGGCGTCAGCGACTATTAGTCGGCCGTACAGTTCTCTTTACTTTCAAAAACGATAATTTTGATGGCGGGACATCGCAGGGGATATTGTGATCCTGGCCTGGCCATTTCTGCGCCCCTTCAAGGTCTACGCCCTGTGCCTGGGCACTCTTCGTACACCCCTATTTTCGGTACTGTAGATATCTCCAAAAATAAAACGCATTCAAAGAATTGACCACCGCGAACCGTGAAAACATCATAAATTTTCCCGCTAGCCTGCAACCGACGAAATTCTAATCGCAAACAAGTCGGAACATGTTCAACAAAGCATAGCAAGCGTGCCTAACATGCTGCGACATGCCAGTCCATCAAAGGACATGTTGCTATGAATAAACATGGACTATTTATCATAATGTCATCCCTACTTGCCACCTTTTGTTTCATATGTTATGGGGGAGGATTGTGTTACGTTGTTAAGCTGGGAATTCACTGGCGAGTTGTGAATGTGTGCTTAATTGCTTACATTAGGGTAGTTGTTCGATCACGGGTTAAGAGTAAACTATTTGTTGAAATCTTATTATGTTTAACGGTGCATCCACACCGCCGGTAACATTTGTAGCTCAACGTTTCCAAATTTTGCTCGGTAACATCCGCCAACAAAATGTTACTAAGTGTTGACGTGTTACTGTAAGTCGAGTAACGTTGCTCAACATTCGGTAACAATGTTACCCCCATTATCTAACAATGTTGCCGATTGTCGAGCAACGTTACTCGACATACAGTAACACGGCAACATTTGTTGTCGGATGTTACTGCGGTCTGGATGAGTAACAATCAACAAACAGTAACAAGGAGCCACAAAAGTTACCGAATGTTGCCGAATGTTACCGTGTTGCATTTTGTTGCTCCACAAATGTTACCGGCGGTGTGGATGCACCGTAACCTTTTTTTTAATGAATGGTAAAATCAAAAAATTAGTCCTCCCACCCAGGGCAGGGCAGGAGAGACTGTCAGACCTTTACTGACTAAAATTCTCAGTGTCCTTCAATAGCCCTTTACGTTCCGGAGCCACAGTTACCTGATAGTTTTGCGACCCCGGCAGGCTTTGGCCCTCTAAGGCCCCCCGTCATGTTGCTACAGCAATCATGCCTTATAAGGGTCCCCCCACATTTATCGACGCGGAATCGGCTTAAGCCGGTCAAGAAAACCTTTATGTCAACGTAATAAGGGTGTTACTAATGCCATTCGCATCGGATCGCGTCGTCCGAGCCGAGCGCGTCGATAAATGTGGGGGGACCTTAAATTGCCATTAATCACCGTTAAGCCCGGTTAGTTACCAGTGAGAACCCGGCCTTACTTTGGGCAACGAAAGGAGCTTTCCGAGTATAAATGTACCCATCTGTTCCCTTGACTCAAAATGTCGTATTTTGACAATAGGGGTTATGTTTTGGTGCTGCCCTAGTAATGTGAGACATGATGAGGGTTAAGTTATTGGTACACGTGAATTTACGTTTTCTGGTATAATATGCTCTGGTATAATTAGAAACGAATAATAGAGGAAGAGTAGGAAATTACATCTTTACGATTGCCTGAAAAAAAACTGAAGCTAATAATAACGTCAGTCGTTACTCGTCACTAGCAGTTACGCGTTGTAGGTCGTGGGTTCGAACCCAAACAAGGCTATTAAAACAAAAAAAAAACTTTATTATCAGACCATGATAGTCCTTATGTCCTAAGTTAGAGTTATTAATACATTTTTTTATCTAATCTGATGATTTTAGCAAGTACTTTTTTATAAATTATTTATGAGGAAAAGCTGGTTCACATTAGGTAGGACCGACAGTTTTATCGTATTGGCATATGTATGTCAATAGCGCCCGACAAAACTGTCGGAGCCGACACTTTTGCCGTACGTTCAGCAACGATTTCTGTCGGATCGGACATAATATTGGCGTACTGGCAAGTATGGCGCCCTTCACATTTGTCGGCGCGAAGCGGCGGAGCCACCCGCCCGCCACCAACACATCTCTGAATCTTGTATTTTATGCTGTTATACCACCTTTAACTTACGCGATTAAGTCATCAAAGGAACGAATAGACATTCTAAAAGTAATTGTAAAACTTTAAAAAATTCAATTTCACTTCGCTTGGCATTATTGGATGCACCCAATATTTCGTTTTTCTTTTTTTCTGTATACTATTTAAATACAGTCGTCGCCGTCCATCGTATACGAAAGCCAACTCACAACTGCTTTGTCACCACAAACCTGGGTCACCACCCAGGCATTAAAACGATTATACCGACGGTAATGTTTACATTAAGGTCGGATCGGTAGCGTTGAGTGTGAACAGCAACACCCGACAGTCGGTCAACGGTAAACTGTCGGTCCGACTTCATGTGAACCAGCTCTAAAGGGACAATCAAATTGTCAAACCGTCTTACAACACATTGGTAGACCATCAGACCATAAAATTAATTTCTGGGACATTCTGACCAGTCAATAGTCAATTACTTTCATTGTGCTCACAATAGTTATTAGATCTCCTACAAATACCAATTCTGTAGAGATATCAATTTGAATTTGGCTTGAAATTGGTTTACGAAAGCTATTCAAATATTTGAACTCGACAATGTAATTTAACAATTGAATGCAGTGGTGGTGCTATTAAATTAATCCATTTATTATTAAATTTATTTAATTCATTATTTTATTAGGCATTATGTTCATATTATGGCAAGATTTGTATTGAATAAACGAAAATTACCCAATTCGGAGACTTTTGAGTCGTCGTAGCGATTGTTAGATAGTTTGAGTACTTTACAAGAATGTATATAAATGATTATGACAAGCTTAGTTTTCAAATTTAATTCTACAAAAATTGGCACCTACTTAGAGCTGCTGCTCCCAGGAGACTTTCTGTTGCGGACATTTTTTGTTTCTCTGTCTAATATGGGCCGCTATATATACTATTAGTCACCGTAATGAGCGCACTCCCAGATAATTATCTTCTTAGCACTCGACAGGGAAACAATTAAGGAGCGATACAGCGACAGGAGACAGCGACAGGAGACCGCGACAGGAGACCGCGACACGACCCGCGACCGGAGACCGCGACACGACCCGCGACCGGAGATTGTTTACCGTATCTGTCTCCTGTCGCTGTCTCGCTCGCGAACTGCCGCTCATACATTGCCTAATGTTAAGTACTGTCGCGGTCTCCTGTCGCTGTTTCCTGTCACACGTCATCACACCAGTCGCTGTCTCGCGCGCGAACCGGCACCTTTAGCGACAAAGTCACCAGTGAGCGGCTGGCCTTAGTTGGCTACTGGCCTTAGATCTCTGGTAACCTCCCATGACGTCTGAAAGCGTGGTAATTCCAGTGAGGGAAAGAGATAGACAGAGCTATACAAGTCGTCTAGCGCCACTTCGCTCCCACACTGGAATTATTCTCCTTACGGTACGTCACCTGTTCTTTTGTCAGAAACTCGACAATCACCCAAATTCTTAACTTGAAACTTGGCTCCCATTTTCATGTTTTTGTGCACTTGAAGAGATAATACTTAATTCAAAGTATGATGCGTATTATAAACTCTCTTACACGAAGTATTAGTGACAAGGGGAGGCCCCGAAGGGCTCACAGATCTGAAATTAACCGGACCATGTGAAGGGTGTGCCTAAAGAGATTACTGTGATAGTTTGTGAGTAACACGGGGTTGGTAGGGTACCATTGACACCCTCACGATTCAAAACGTGGACAACATACGAGTCGTTACTTTGTCTTTTTTTTAAACTGACAAAGTAACTGGTAACAAAAAAAAGTAGTCTTCCTAGCTGACGGCGGCCAATCTCAGCAGAGATTAGCCATCTACACACAGACAGGTCTGTTGGTCTAGTGGTTACACATCAGACTGGCCTGTTGGTCTAGTGGTTAGTGTCCCTGACTGCTATGCTGGAGGTCGTGGGTTCGATTCCTACCCAGGACAAATGTTTGTGTGATGAGCACGATCATTTGTTCTGTGTCTGGGTGTAATTTATCTATAATATTTATGTTTTTAGAAATATAAAAATATGTTTATCAGTTGTCTAGTACCCATAACACAAACTCTGCTTAGCTTGGGACTAGATGGCGTTGTGTGATAGTTGTGGAATATTATATTATTATAATTATCTACGCGGGAGATATTACAGTACACAAGTGTCTCATAGTCCAATGATGACAATCCGACATTTGTTCATTCTGACACCAGAAGCGGGTCCTTTAGGGGACCAAAGCCTATTGGAGTCACGGGACTGTCTTATCAGGTAATCATGACCCGGGAACGTAAAGGGCTATGGAAGGATCACTTTGGATTTTAGTCAGTACAAGTCTGACAGTCCCTCCCGTCACGCCCTGGGCGGGAGGACTCATTTGATAATTTATCACGATAAAAAAAAGAAGCTGGCCAGATTTTGACAAAAAAAAGCTTAAAAACTTAACAGGCGAAATAGCGACGCAAAATCTTGTTTTATTGTTTAGGTACCTCCCTTAGGGGAATACTGGCACTATCTTTTGTTGTATATCGGAACCTTGACATTAATAAAACTGCGGAATTTCCTCATTCCGGATTTACCGAAGGTATAGGAATCATTACCTTTATAAATCAGGCCTGATTCACCATATTGTACAGCACAATGATCCATCAGGCCGAGGAGCGTTGTAACAACAATGGCGTCGATTTATTTCTTTGTGCTATTCCCAATAGATTTCAGACGCATTTGATATTAATCGTCTTTGTGTTGTCATGCAAAATGACTGAATTTTTCAAGCGTTTCTTGTGAAAAAAATGTCTTGCGGAGTATTTTTTAACTCGATTGGGCCCAAAATGAAACGTATTACTTACTAGGTGTCTGTGTCTGTAAATACCTATCTGTTGTCATTTCTAGTTGGTTGAGTATGGGATTTTTATGAGACTGACGACTGATTCGTTAAGACTTGTGCATGTGGGCGGCGGGTAATGTGCAACTCGCCGCCCGACCATGGACCATGCCCGAGTAGACGGCGCGTTGTGTTCCACGCGCGCCTCAAAGAGCGTCAGCAAGATGACGGGATCCCCCTCTAGAGGGCCAAAGCCTGCCGGGGTCGCGGGACTTATACCATTACCGTGACCCTGGAACGTAAAGGGCTAATGAAGGACACCGTGGATTTTAGTCAGTACAAGTCTGACAGTAGGGTGGGAGGACTCATTTGACGATTTTACTACGCTAAAAAAAAAGACTTGTGGATATTGTTGCTTGACATAGACTTACGTCTGTGTTTAGGCCCAAAAAATCAACGGGTTCAATTCCTGGATAGGAATATTGATTTTTCAAAAATCCAATGACGCAGTTTTAATTTTTTTCAAAATAGGCCTCGAGATTCCTTTCAGTATTCTTCGATAGTCCACAAAGTTTGTCATCCACGCCCACTTGGAAATTCACCCTATAATAGTGTGGTTTTTTAATTTTCCTATTTAAAGCTACGTAGGTACGAGTAAGTAGCTGCGGTTAAAAATATCTTGAAATAAAAGTTAAACTCTAGGGATTAAAATAAACTTTTCTAAGACCCTTCACTAACTACTTGTTAGTCTATATTGTTCAGAAATAGCTTATTAACCCAGTTCGAGTCGAGAATACTCGTAGCTCATATTAACTCATTATTGTTCTTTAAATAGCACATAACAACCATCGTTGTTGTATTGATATAAGCTATGTATAAACTGCCCCGTTGGTCTTGTGTTTGCGAGGGAGCGCGACTGCCGAGCGTAGGGTCCTGGGTTCGATTCCCGGGTGGGGTAAAAAGTAGTATTGGGTTTTTCTAAAAATAATAATATAATAATAATATTCCACAACTATCACACAACGCCATCTAGTCCCAAGCTAAGCAGAGCTTGTGTTATGGGTACTAGACAACTGATAATTATACTTATATATTTCTAAATACATAAATATTGTAGATAAATTACACCCAGACACAGAACAAATGATCGTGCTCATCACACAAACATTTGTCCTGGGTGGGAATCGAACCCACGACCTCCGGCATAGCAGTCAGGGTCACTAACCGCTAGACCAACAGGCCTGTCAAAGAAAATAATTTCGTAGTAGCTGCCTGGAGTTTGGAAGTTTGGAGAATACCCCCGTGCCTCGGGGCACGTTAAGCTGTGCACGTGCACACGTGCGCCTGATCTCTTTCCGGTCGTGTCGGAGTGCCGTCCCATCAAAACTATGAGAGTAAAGGAATATAGAATTACCTGTGCCTGCGCACACACTTGTGCACTATAATATGTCCCGCGCAGATGGCTGATCTCCGTCGAGATTGGCCACCGTGGCCGAAATGCAACAGGAGGACTATTATAGGCTATGTACTGGGGTGTGATCCGTCATAAGTCGTGACTGGATTGCCTTGTTGGTCTATTAATTGCGACTGCTGAGTGACTCCTCAGTGGGGTCGTGGGACTGTCTGGGGTTACAGGACTGTCTTATCAGGTAACCGTGACCCTGGAACGTAAAAGGCTATTGAAGAAACAACGTGGGTTTTAGTCAGTGCGAGTTTGATTGTTCTTACCGCTCCACGTAGGGCGGGAGGACTCATTTGATAATTTTACCATTGATTAAAAATAAGGGTAAAAAGGGCGTATCGATTAAAGGCTTTATAATTTTATAGGTATTATGGTAATCTACTTACTTAATTGCAAATGCAATAAGCTAGTTGCCCTAAAAATATAATTAGTCCGTCTTTTAGGTTATTCAAAAATAAGGAATACGTATTTTTTTATTTGTAAATTAGACTAAAAATGACAAAGATATAGCCTATTAAAGTTACGTGTGACGTCACGCCGTTTTTCGACGCACGTTTTTTGCGCGGGGTGACGTCACACGTAACTTTAATGGGCTATATCTTTGTTATTTTTTGTTTAATCGAAAAAAGAAAAAATACGTGTCCAATTTTTTTTATAATCTAAAATACGGGCTAAATAGAATGTAATTATTTTGACCCTGGAAACTACCCTATTGAATTGAAAGAATTCAAAAGCCTAACATAGCTAACATTATCATATCATGGTCATAAAAGCTATTTACCGAAACTAAAAATTCAAGACAGTCTATGCAAAGATTTGCCTAGCTTTCAGACTTGTTTCGATCCACTCTATATTTGGGGATTATCGTCGCCTTGGCTCGTTGCGCACTTATCACAGAGCATGGAATCACCGGCCATATAGACATGGCGATACAAATCCCTACTTCTGTTAACTCTGTTTGGACTGCCTTCAAATATGTCAACTTAATTCTATTATTTGTAGAAGATACGTTTAGTTTGTATGGAAAATACCCCGACTGTCCCGTTGGTTTCTCGTTGGTACACTGACTGTATGGCCGTGGGTTTCATTCCCGGATCAGACAAAAAGTGCTTTAAAATTTTTCAATATGAAATTGCTTTAGCAGCCTGAAGTTAGGAAATTCAAATTAAATTAAATGAATAAGTCAAATTGAAATTTATTTGCAAAAATGTAGGTAAAAATCAAGATCTTAAGTCAAATTGAAATTTATTTGCAAAAAACTAGGTAAAAATCAAGATCTTAAGACTAAAGTGGCCCAATTAGCCCAGTCATTTTAGGCATTTTAAACCCCAATCTGCAGAAAAATTCCTAGTGATATGAATTTTTGTACACACCTTTATTACGGCGTTGTATTGAAGATGTGAAAAATCGACATTAATATATAATTATACTAGCGACCCGTCCCGGTTTCGCACGGGTACAATCTCTACTATATTAGGAATAATTAGCAATAAATTAAAATTGCGACTATAATTTGAGATTTAAACTATCCTATCTCTCAAGTTGGATCGAACTGTACCCTGAGCACGAATTTTCAGTATTTGAGACGTAAAGTAAACTGGAACTTTGACAACTTCAAATTGACGATTTTCAAGGAAAAAATTAGTTCCTTCTTCGCACATCAGAGGCGCTGTTCCAGTTTTTCATACAAGAAACGCTGTAAATACTGAAAAGACGCTGTAAAGTAAAAGAGTGAAAACTCGTGCTCAGGGTACTGCACATGGTGTGCGAATTTTATTATAATCGGTTAAGTGGTTTAGGAGTCCATTGAGGACAAACATTGTGAATTTTCATTAGGAATTTTTCCGCAGAGAAATCTAAAATGACTGGACTACACTCATATATTTTTAGCATTATATTTTTACCTAATGGTGTGTAAATATGTATGGAAGTTAGCGGCATAAAACACCTGTACCTAGCTTGGAAAGCAAGTTATGGCCTTGGTTCTCTGCCCCTAATACCTCTCTTAATGAGGTTCTCTGATAATGAGAGCCCGCGCCAATTTCGGCTGAGATTGACCGCTGTGACTCAAATCGGCCAGAAGGGGTAATAAATGGACATTATAAACATTGCCGCCTCTGTGGCCGCCGCGGCATCTCTTAAGTCTGTGGCAAGAACAGTTAAGCAAACAAAGGAAAGAACATGTCACAACAAGCGATCTACTGAGAGGACCATCAAACTAAAGAGTGATCGATCTGAAAGATGAAATTGAATTGGACAAAAATAACAATATTTCAAAGAGAATAAAGGACGGTTATTGTGTTATGTTTTGCAATTTTCGTCCTAAACGACAAAGAAAACAGGCATTTTCTTTAGGATGTACGACGATCACTTATCTCTTTGTCACTTTTGTTGCCTATTGTAAATATTTCTCGTAAATTACAGTTGGGGATATTGTAGATCATCTTTTAGCTGTCAACTGAAGCAATATATTTATATGTAAAAGATGTATAATAAATAAAAATATTATATCTAACTTCTTACTAACATTATGAATACAACAGGTGAATAGATGTTTGTTATTGAATCACGTCAGATAACAGCTGAACGGATCAGAGAACCTAGCATGAATTCTACGTTTTTGGCTGTCATCACCTGCCGAGCCTTCTCCCAACTATATCGGGGTCGGACTCTTCCAGCCGAACCAGATGCAGCTGGACATCAGTATTTTACATAGAGCAACTGCCTATCGGACCTCCACAACCCAGTAACTGGGTAATACGATAACCCATGGTAAGACTGGTTGTCAGACTATTAGAGCTTCTGACTTACAGTAACGACTGTCAAAGATCTACAAATGACAGCCGGGACCTTTACCTTTACGTGCTTTCCGAGGCACGGAGGAAACTCGCTATGACAGATGGTCATCCATCCACAGACCAGCCACAAGCTCGAGCACGATAGCACGAGCGATTATTTGGCTGTACATCGTACATGAAGTATTACGACGTCAATTGTGTGGAAAATGAAAAAACGCCTCTAGTGTACGTACAAGGAACTAATTTAAAAATTAACTTGAGAGTCCCCGTTTACTTTGCGTCACAAAAACGTGAAATCACGTGATAAGACCTCTAGATGAAAGAAATAGATAACAGTCTGGTATTTCACAAACACATCGCTATGTTGTGAATGGGACTGTGAACTAAAATTGATTTTCTCGCAATGTTGGCGGAGTGGTTTAGCGATTGAATGCTCTGAGCGGTGTTGCAGGTTCGATTCCCGCACGAAAGTAATATTTGTATGACCTACAGACCCGGTGCCCGGTTTCTGTTTCTAAACGTACCTACTCACTAAGCAGGAAATTTTTGTTGGCAATAATGAACCAAAAAAAAAATTGGCTCTGTACCTATAAAAAAAACTGGCCAAGTGCGAGTTGGACTCGCCCATGAAGGGTTCCGTAGTAGCAAGCATAGATTAGGGATATAATTATATTGAAATTAGTAAGTAATATACACAAACAGTAAAAATAACTTTGTTTTTCATAGTGTTTGTATGAATGGCAAAGTTATATTTGCGGTTTTTGAAAATGTACTATATCTCAAAAACTGCTAACTGTATCTCATCCAAACCAATTTTCGTTGGTAGTTTTTGTTGAGGTCTACATTATATATTTTTTTTAGTTTTATCATTCTCTTATTTTAGAAGTTACAGGGGGGGACACACATTTTACCACTTTGGAAGTGTCTCTCGCGCAAACTGTTCAGTTTAGAAAAAAATGACATTAGTGACCTCAATATCATTTTTATAGACCTATCCATAGATACCCCACACGTATGGGTTTGGTGAAAAAAAAAATTGAGTTTCAATTAAAAGTATGGGGGGGCACCCCCAAAATTTGTTTTGTTTTTATTTTTGTGTGAAAATCCTTATGCGGTTCACATAATACATCTACCTATCAAGTTTCATTAGGATAGCTCTTATACTTTCGACAAAAAGTGGCTGTGACATACGGACGGACAGAAAGACAGTCATGACGAATCTATAAGGGTTCCGTTTTTGCCATTTGGCTACGGAACCCTAAAAATTGGAGCAGTAATCAGTTTCCTCCAAGAATGCCCCAATCACATTCACAATGAACATGTCTTAATAGAACAACGGAAGAAAAACACCCCCAGGTTGCCTCTAAGGCAGCTAGCCTACCCCAATTATACTTACACCCCCTACAACATACGCAAGAGGGTTGTACAGCCTTGTTTTCGTTTAATTTCAAGATTCTAGGAAGGTAAATCCCTTGCTATTAATAATACCTTTTTATTTGAACTGGAAAATCATCGAAAGAGTCGTCACGTTTTGGACGTTAGACACGTTTTCACGTCTCTACTGACTGTCTGTCTGACAATGTCTACTGTCGTCACTGTCTGTCTGTCTTACTGTCAGACATGACAGACAAAAACACCTTGTAACTTTACTGTCCCTTTGTGTTCCAGGGCCGCAGTGCCCTTGTAAGATACTTGGTCGACCCAAGACATGTTGTGTCGACTGAAATTAATAAGGTTATGGGCAGGAGAATTATAACGTAAAATTAATTTAAAACAGGAATTGCGAACACCAAAAAGCACTCAACTTAATCCTGAGTTTATAATTATCCACTTCCATAAACTAGAACTCTAGAGATACTCTTCACCAACTCCAAAACCGCTTTGTTTTGCTAACGAACATTAATTTACTCTCCGAGTCACCTCTCATATAAATCATGCTACGTCACGAGGGTAGCTAAGTTTGGAGGACGCTTCAAGGACGATTCGTTCACCAAAACTGAGAATAGTGCGTAGATTACAGAAGGTTTTGATCACATACACACACATAACTTCTTCTAGATTTTACATGTCAGTTCATTTACTTAAGTTGATGTTCGTTCTTGAACCCCACAGCACAGATTACAATTGCACAGTGACGACCAGACTAGACTAAACCGTGGTGACGTTGAAACTTGCAAGGCGAGATGCGTTTCGAGATAGAGTTAAAACAATGCATACAATGGTCTTGTCACTCTGACACCTCTAATTGTAAATGTCACTACTACAATAGTCACTGGGCAAAAATATGAACTCATTGGATATCTAAGGATGGACGAAGCCACCACTTTTTGGGCCGCCGAAGTTGTTTTAAAAAGAGGTGGTAGAACGATCGGGATACGCCCCTTGATGGCTAGTCCGAAGTGGCACTAGAATAGAGCACTTAAGGGTACGCTAGTCGGTCATTCTTTCATACAAACGTAGTTTGGCGATTACTCCAACATTTGACGGTATACATTCAGAATAAGCAATGATTTACATTCATCACATCGTTATCTAGCCCTATATGGAAACAAAAAAGTAAAAAAAATATCTATTATGAGTTATGGGTGTCGAAATTTCCTTATTTTAAGACTAATTTTAATGCATTTTCGGGGGGAAATAAATTACAAAAGAAGACGGTAAATTGTAAAATAATTACCATTTTATTTTGAACAGATACATTCAGTAGCTTTAATATAATATCCAAATTCCCGAAGGTCTCTTGAAAAGTTGCAGTAGTCCATTCTTCAATGAAATTACGCGTGTATGAATCAGTCGTAGGTTGGAGTATGTGTGCGTAGGCGCCCTAGCTTCTTACTGCTCATCCATCTCATTGGTACGTGATGTTGGATGAAATAGCATGCATTTTAATTCCGCCCGCCAACGAGTTCGTCCCGCCGACTAGGGCACCCTTAAAAGGATACAGTGGGATTAAAACAGTAAAAAAAGTGTGTGCACTTGTTCCCGCTCGTTGTATGGACCTAACTTTCTGTATTACTCTATGTCAAATGGTTTCAAGGGGTTATAAGTTGTTATTCTCGTGGCTTCTTGATTTTAATATAGCTAATGGATTAGTCAAACAAGTGTTGTTGATTTGATGAACTTAGATTTAATTCTGTTGTCGGTTCTAAAGTTTAGTCTGATGGAAAGTTACGGGTAATCCGTTTGTTTTAAGTAAAGTTACGTTGTTTTTTTGTTAATTGCGAAAATACGACTTTGTTATCGAATCGAGATGTATTGTCTTCCAAATTTAATTGGATCTACACTATCTAATGAACGTAACATAATAAACACTAGAATTAGAATGCGGCATTTGTATATATAAGGAGCAGTGGTGGCCCAGTGGTATCGGCCACGATTTACGAGTTGTAAGTCGTGGGTTCGAACCCCGTCAGGCGCATTACTTTGTGTAATTTATTTCAACACCACTGCTCTCAAAACGGTGAAGGAAAACATCGTAAGGAAACCGGCATGTACTAGAACCAAAAATTCGAAGACATGTGACGTCAACCGACCCGCACTGGGCCCGCGTGGTGGATTACGGCCCACACCCTCTCGGGACACAGGCCTCCTCTCCTAGAGGAAGCCTGTGTCCCAACAGTGGGAACATTTATAGGCTGATGATGATGATGATGATTTGTGTATAGCTAAGTTTAGTAAGATTGCCATCGACATGCTAAAAATGAGAAAAAAATAACAATAGTAGATGGACGAAATGTTTCAAAAATACGAATAAGAATTTATTCGGCCCCAGACTAGAATTCACGTATCGTGGGTGCGTTTAAAAATACCCAGACTCGGAACTACTTGTAGGACATTCAAATATCTTCTGTATGGGAATCGCAACCGTGACACTTAGCGCAGCAAATTACTGAACCACTGTACCAACAGCATCGTCAAAATCGCGACGCGTTTCCAATTAGCAAGTCTTGTATACAAGTATGACGTCACATTGGTTTTTTATCGTGGTAAAATCATCAAATGAGTCCTCCCACCCAGAGCAGAGCGGGGAGGATTGTCAGACTTGTACTGACTAAATTCCACGCGCTTTAAGGGGATCCCCGTCAGATTGCTGACAGCTCTTTGAGGCGCGCAAAGAACATGACGCGCCTTCAATAGCTCTTTACGTTCTGAGGTCACGGCTGTAGACTCGGGCAAGTCACATTCGTTAAAAATAATCACAATCTACAGTTCGAACTACCTACTTGCAATTCGTAACTAGTGCAGCGGCTGCGGGGCTATTGCGTATCTCGGTGTCTGTGTAGTGATCATCAAATAGCTGTCAAAACGTAAATTTCGTATTAGCTTATGCATTTGCAATGAAACTGAGAAATGTAAATGTTCCCTAAAATCAAATATTCTAACGCTCTTGAGGCACTCCACTCCTCAACTTAGCCTCATAACAGGTATCAAGCCATCCAAGTTCAGTGGACAACCGCTGGTCAGTGACTATCAAGTGAGCCAATAACCCTGCTGGTTTGTTCAAGTTGCATACAAATTTTAACTTGTACACAAGTAATTTGTATACTTGGAAACGCGGCCGTAGGTGTGATTTTTTTACAAAACTTAAAATGTCATGAAATTTAATATTAAATCAGGAGTTTTTGGACATTTCGTCCTTTAAAAGACAAATTGAGAGTTAGTGGAATGAAAATACTTGACTCTAGTCTACTACAAAGCGTACCCTTATTGCAAAAACCGATTGTCTGCATAAAAAATCGAGTGAAAATGGGTTTTACCAGTAGCTTCGTCGTGACTTGAGGATTCGATATCCATATTTAACTAAAAATTGGTAAAAACTGCAGATAATCGGTTTTTGCAATAAGGGTACGAAAGGTGACAGAGACAAAATCGACAACAAGCTCAGTAGTACCCAGAAGAAGCTTATATGCCAAAGACCATTTCCTCGCAAAGAAAGCTTACACCAAAGACCTCCCACATCAGTTAGGTGCTAAACGATAAAGTTTAAAACTGAACTTCAGTTAAGTTACTGTGTTCTGAAGATAAGCACTCGTGTGTGAAGTTTATATAAAGTGCAGTTAAAGGCTAACTTGTTTGTGTTTGCAGCAAACATCCTTCTTTGTCAGATTCTCGGAAGTTGAGTGGTCCTTAAGGAATTATGGTAACATTCGTCCAAGTGTTAAATTGTCCACATGTCATTATGTAACTAACATGAGAAACGATTGCATGTAGCGGAGATGAGGATGCTGAGATGGATGTGTGGAGTGACAAGAATGGATAAAGTAAGGAATGAGTTTATAAGGGGAAGTTTGAAAGTGACGCCTGTTACAGAAAAAAATAAAGGGAATCGTCTATTTTGGTATGGACATGTGATGAGGAGGGATGACACCCATGTGACTAAGAGAGTGATGAGTATGAATGTTGATGGATCGAGAGGAAGAGGAAGGCCAAAGAAAAGATGGATGGATTGTCTAAGGAATGATATGAAAGAAAAGGGAGTAAATGATTCTGTGACGTCTGATAGGGGAGAATGGAAGAGCAAGAAGAAGAAGAAGCAGCTCCATAGCACGACATATTCATCATAATATGTCATGATGGCCCGGAGGCTTCGCAACTCGCTTCTCATGCATGAGGTTGCGAGTTCAAACCCACACGAAAAAGAAAGAAGAATGAGGACTCATTTATTACCACGTAAAAAGAAATCATGGTTTTAATAATTAACCTTATAGGCCATAACGATTCTCCTACTGTATCGATTAAAGATTAACATTTTCACAAACATAGTATTTTGGAAACCATATTATTACTGCAGGGTTCAATGTCTGTTTAATGTCAATGTTTACTCGATTCAGGGTTTAACGAAATCGAACAACAAAAGTAAACTGTACATTGGGAAATATACGATTGTTTTCAACGTAAAATTATTAGGTACTAACTGGTGCCAGCGGCTTCACCCGCTATATCTCGAATATTATCCCACGAGAACATATAATCGAGATAAAAACTATCCTATGTATTAATCCAGGTTATAAACTATCTGTGTACCAAATTTCATCCAAATCCCTTCAGTCATTTGTTCGAGAAAATGTAACAAACATCCATAACACAAACCTTCACGTAGGATTTGAAACAACAATTTCTCAATAACGTGTAACCAATCCGTGAACCTATCCATTAGTTTTACAGCTATAGCCTTCTATGGTTGTAAAATGGGTGGGTATTATTTGCTGAAAGCAAACCTTTTAGTTTCGCGTCGAGTTTCAAAACTATTAAAGCCTCACCAGTGCCATTGTTGTAGTTTTAGTATCGTATGGTAAATGTTTAATTAATGTATCGTTTTAAGACATACAACACCTGCAAAGCTTTTCTTTCTCAACTATGTTGGAAAACCAACTCTGTTACAACTACGTTGAAATTGCGACAGTTTAAATTTCTATTCTGTAGCAATTTAAATCCTTTCCTTTTTTTGTAATCCACTCTATGTTTTAATTTAAAGACCCATTTCTCTGAAATCATCATCTGCCCTGCCTTTTTCCAACGGTTCTGGAATAAGATTTAACTGAATACCAGTATTTTACATGGAGCGACTGACTATCTGCACCCACAACCCAGTTAGCACTGAGTAATATGAAACCTTTGGTAGGACTGGTTGTCATTATAGAACATATAAGACCATTTTTAGGGTTCCGTAGCCAAATGGCAAAAACGGAACCCTTATAGATTCTTCATGTCTGTCTGTCCGTCCGTATGTCACAGCCACTTTTTGTCGAAAGTATAAGAGCTATCCTGTTGAAACTTGGTAGGTAGATGTATTATGTGAACCGCATTAGGATTTTCACACAAAAATCAAAACAAAACTAATTTTGGGGGTGGGCCCCATACTTAGAATTGAAACTCAAAAAATTTTTTTCACCAAACCCATACGTGTATTTATGGATAGGTCTTTAAAAATGATATTGAGGTTACTAATATCATTTTCTTCTAAACCGAACAGTTTGCGCGAGAGACACTTCCAAAGTGGTAAAATGTGTGTCCCCCCTGTAACTTCTAAAATAAGAGAATGATAAAACTAAAAAAAATATGAAATGTAGACCTCATCAAAAACTTTCAACAAAAATTAGTTTGGATGAGATACAGTTAGCAGTTTTTGAGATATAGTACATTTTCAAAAACCGCAAATATAACTTTGCCGTTCATACAAACACTATGAAAAACAAAGTTATTTTTATTGTTTGTGCATATCACTTACTAATCTCAATATAATTATATCCCTAATCTATACTTGCTACTACGGAACCCTTCATGGGCGAGTCCAAGTCGCACTTGGCCGGTTTTTTTTAGTTTAATAAAATGTGGTATCTATTCATGACCTTTTCTGTGATAGCATTGTCTTTTTAGATCATGCATGATACCTACAGTTTCCATATTATTAAGAGCAGGGGTTCCCAAACTTTTTCAGCTCGCGGCGCACATAGAGGTTTAGAATTTTTTCGCGACGCCCTAGCTAGATAATACCAGGTGAATAATAAAACAATAATACCTGGTTCTGAACTCCACGAAATCAGAACACGTGAATCTGGGTTTGTTGCTGCAAAAGAGATCAATGAGGCTATCCTCTTCTTTCTGGTGGATATTTTATACATATAGAATTTTGGTTCACGCAATATCAATCCGGAGAATGGTCGACGCTCGCGTCTCACGACGCCTCTCTGTACTCTCTGCGACGCACCAGGGCGTTTTGGGAACCCCTGATTTAGAGTATTTATTTTGAAACATCTTCTTCTTAGTCGTAACACTCTTGTCAGAGAGGTCGTGGTTGCGCAGACGATGTACATGGAGGGATGTTCGGTGGGTCGTTGATTTCCCCGAGGACTGCTCTTTCAGCGATGTGCTTCCATTTTTGTCGGTTGGAGACGTTCCGAGTACATTGGACCATGGTAGACTCAGTAGCCCTTTTTATTAGGTCAAACCAGCGAGTTGGTGATCGGCCTCGTAACCTCTTGCCTTCCACTTGGCCCAATTCAATTCTTCTTCTTCTTCTTCTTCCTGCCCTTATCCCATTCTACTTGGGGTCGGCGCAACACGTTTTCTTCTTCCATTCTCCCCTATCAGTCGTCACAGTATCATTTACTCCTTTTTCTTTTCAATTCAATTCAATTCAATTCAATTCAATTCAATTCTTCCAATTTTGAAACATATAAATTACAAAACGAAAAAGAAATCTCGAATTTTCTCAAGTCAAGGTCGCCGGAAGACGCTGGATGCAGGTCGCTTCCAACCGATATACGAGTATGTGGATCTCTAAAGGGGAGGCCTATGTTCAGCAGTGGACGTCCTATGGCTGAGATGATGATGAAGGTCGCTATAATTCTATGTAATTAGACTACAATCCTTTTGTTGATCAAAGGCGAGTTTCTTGTCATCAAGAAAAGGTCAAAAGTCAGTATTATACATTAACCACTCGCTTGAGCAACCTCTTTCGATAGAGCTATTAGGCTCTTGAAATTTTACAACGTTATTACTATAGATACGTGTTATTTACGGGGTGGCCAAACAAAAAAAAATTTTGGACCACCCTACTGTCCGTCTTGTCCCAGCCATGAAGAGAGAAAAAAAAAAATTTGTACTTACTTTTGTTGTCTGATGTGTATTTTTAACCTATTTAGAGGTTAAAAAACAAAGACAAACTTCGTGGCTTAATGTACCCGACATGAACTCACTGCCATTAATAAGTTCTAGCAAATTCTGTGCCGTCATGACCTTCAGCCGTCCAATTTTGAGGAATCATTCCCCTTGTATAAGTTTTGTAGCAAATAATTTGGTGCGGGTTGATGTCGTGCGTTCATCGCGTGACGCTGCGAACAAGTCGGTAGCCATGATGAAAAGTTGTGAGAAGGTGATTTGGTATACAGCATGAAAGGATAGAAGACTTAATGTACAATCATTATTGTCACAATTCTCATCCCAACTTCCCAAATTCCATTCGTTTCTTTGATCTTCTTTCACTCTTGTTGACCATCGACTCGTGCTGTTTTGTGGCTGTGGAGTAAGAAAATGACAGTAGTCGCAATTTGATACTTTTAATTAATTAAGAAATAAAGAAAACTCGGACCTTTTGGGGGTATTAGAGGTTATTCAGGAGCAGTGGTGGCCCAGTGGTATCGGCCTCGACTTACGAGTTGAAGGTCGTGGGTTCGAACCCCGTCAGGCGCATAACTTTGTGTAATTTATTTCAACACCACTGCTCTCAAAATTGTGAAGGAAAACATCGTGAGGAAACCGGCATGTCCTAGAACCAAAAATTCGAAGACACGTGATATCTACCAATCCGCACTGGGACGCGTGGTAGATTTCGGCCCACTCCCTCTCACAGAGAGAGGAGGCCTGTGTCCCAGCAGTGGGAACATTTATAGGTTGATGATGAGGTCATTCAGGGTCTAATTTGAATAAATGACACATGTCTTTTTTTACTCAATGGTAACTGCAGCAAAATTGTGTTTAATACTATGCCAGCCTCTATCGAAAATAAACTCCTTTCTTTGCCTCAAATTGTCGTGTCTTTTCATATCCCTGTGTAGATTTAACCTTTTGTATCTTTCTTATCTTGGTACATTTCCTTGGCAGTTGTAAGGCTTTGATTTTAGCACGCCATGCTTTGTTTCTACTTGTTAATGTTTGCTTCAATGTCACCAAGTTGACGGTAATCACTTTAATGAGTTTAGAATTATAAAAAGTTTTATTTTGATACTAGACTTCTTTTCGTTGATGCTTTGGAAAGGTCAATAATGAGTCACGAAGGTTATTCTTTGTTTTGCGTTATTCTCTTTGGTTCATGTTTTTAAGCTATTGCATAGCTTTTATCGCAGGCTCTGAGTGAGCGCGGCGGGCGCGAAAAACCTAACGGAAAAACCTGACCACATTTGACAGCACGTCGTTTCAGTTCGGGAGACTTCGGCAATCATAAAAATATCCGTCATAAAAACAATTCACTTTTTCTTATTGATTCCAAACGGCCAGCTACAAAAGGAGTTTTCACAATGAAACCTACTTATAAAATTCTCGTAGTGCACCACAAACATTTTAAATAAATTATATTCTCGTTAAACATACGCGGTAGGCGATTTTTTTCATAGAAAAAAAAAATGTTATGCAATAGCTTCACCGCGGCAGTCTTCGTGTGCCACATGAATTTTTTCTCTACGCACTAATAGCATTTCAGCAAATGGTTACTCTGTGAAGTAACGTTTGTGTTAATGCTACCTAGCATGAAGATTTCCACAGCACAACTTTACTGGTATTAATTATGTTTGTATTGAGTGAAATTTATCTCTGATTTTGATAGAATTTCTCATCTGCCTAGCCTTTTCCTAAATTACCACCTATTATTTAAATGACTATCTGCTGCTGGATCAGCCGTCAGTCTAGCCAGGTGCAGCTTAAAATCAGTATTTTACATGGAGCGCCTGCTTATCTGATCTCCACAACCCAGTAAGTATTCCTTGGCTCTGTAACGCAAAGATCATGTAAAAAAAACTAATTTCTGTATTTTTTTCAAAATTTTAGGTTCAGTAGTTTCGGAGATAAGGGGGGGGGGAATGGTCAATTTTCGTCTATTTTCTTGAATAACTTGGAACCTGTTTATTTTAAAATTACAAAAAAATACATTTAAGATCTTCTCAACAAGACCTTTCATTTGATATGTCACACGATGCAGTTTTCAATTTATTTTTTTAATGTTCCCCTTCCCTTCCAAAAATTACCTCCCATATACAGATTTCAACTTTTCCCGTCACACCTCTGTGCTTAGGTCACAGGAATTGATATGTGTACCAAATTTCAACTTAATCGGTCTAGTAGATTCGGATAAAATTGACTGTAAGCGACAGACAGGACGGACACACGAGTGATCCTATATAAGGGTTCCGTTTTTGTATTCGTACGTACGGAACCCTAAAAGCAAGGTTAATTAGTAAGAGTCTGACTGCTCCGCTCCACTTAGGACGGGAGGACCCATTTGATGAATTTTATGAGATAAGAATTGCTTGGTAGCGGTCAGTTATAAAGGAGTTATTGTTGTACCTTTTTAAGAAAAAAAAGGGATATATGTCCAAATGCCAAGATTAAGATTCTTATTAAAATCATTCACATTTTCTTTTAATTTCGCGCTTCAAAGCCCGAATACCTTTGTAATGTACCTTTATATTGAAAATAGACAAACCACAAAGCTATCAAAGTATAATTACAGCGGTTACAAGTCCCTTATTATACTAACATGAACGCTAAACAATGGAAAATTGCGAACAACGCAACAACCAGGTAACATGACCTTCTAAACCTTTGTTAAATAAGCGTGTTAGAGGTCAGGATATGTTGGGAATTGTTCTAAGGGCTTACTTACCGTATTGTCAGGGAGATTAAATTGATACCAGGGTGGTTTTACTTTTCTCATGTTGTGGATACCGTATGACGTGTGATGTTTGGTGTAAACAGATCAACAATGCTATTCTCTATAAGGAATCTCATTGCTGAACTGTATGATGTGCTATTCGACGAGCTTTGAGATCGTCCGATCGCTAGTGTTGCTGCCAGTAACTTAGTGAATACCAAACTATAGTCCCAGGATAGCGTGAGTGTACGGCCTTCAAGAAAAATGTGGTTTTTAGCGGACTGGAAAAAAGAAAAAATAATAATAATAATATTCCACAACTATCACACAACGCCATCTAGTCCCAAGCTAAGCAGAGCTTGTGTTATGGGTACTAGACAACTGATAAAACATACTTAACATTTCTATAAATACATAAATATTATAGATAAATTACACCCAGACACAGAACAAATGACACGCTCAATGCTCATCACACAAACATTAATTTGTCCTGGGTGGGAATCGAACCCACGACTTCCGGCATAGCAGTCAGGGTCACTAACCACTAGACCAACAGACCTGTCTAAAAAGAGAGGTTTTTTTTCTTTGTATTTTTGTGGTCTTTCATGGGTGATCTCTGGAAGGAATATGAATAATGTCACGAGAAAAGTTTTGATTAAAATTGAGGATCATAAGAGAACGCTGCAGGCCCAGAAGGAGATGGCGGAATGAGCTGAACTCATTTTCAAGTATTGGCCTACAATGGCAGTAGATCGCGAGTGGTGAAAGGAGGGAAGAGAGGCCATTGATTGCCCTGTAGAGCAACAATAAAGGCTCATAAGTTTAAGACAAATGGAAAAACAAAATGAAAATAAGGTACTGAGATAATGATGACTGATACATGATCTACCTACACCAAAATAAAGGACTAGAAGAACAATGGTCTCTGTATTGATCTACGTAATTATTATTCCTTTGGGCATAACTTCCAAAAGTATTACTAACCTAAAAGGTGTCAAAACAGTAATTCACTGCCCGTAAAATCCTTTCTAAAAAGTTGCCTTAGTGACAATAAAAGTTCGCTCGATGAACAAAAAGGCGTGAAAACAAGATGGAAATTTTCACGAAAACAGATCGTTGTAATTAGATTTACTTATCAAAAAAACTTTGCGAGAGTTTGGTGGAAGTTTCAAGATCGATTGCAGAGGCAATCCGATTTAGGAGCCGAGTAACAAGTTACAACGTAATTTAAAGTATTGTTTGCTTTCTGGGTGTAACAACCAGTCTTACCAAGGGGTATCGTGTTACCCAGTTACTGTATTTTATAGGTCATTTAAGCAGTCGCTCGATTTAATGTACTGATCTGGTTAGATTGGAAGTCGACCCAAACTTAGTTGGGAAATAGTACTAGCTTTTTCCCTATGTTGGGGTCATATCAAAAAATGTACTCCGTTTGGGATCGGCTCATTTGGCAGATATTGGGTTTGTCTATGGTCAACAATGTTGCCAAACACCAAATGTCAAGAATATTTTCGTTCAAAAATTGTAAAACATAGTTTCTTTCTGTATTTCGATGTCCTCCTTTCGCTTCTTAATTAATGTTCTTACATCTTGTGATTCATTGTTAGTCATGGGATTTTCCCTTGTATTGAGTAAGACAGACATCTTATTATAATGTGTAAGTTTGTGGGGGAGGATGTATGAACAGATCTTTATTACCGGATTTGGATGAACTCACATTTTCTCCTCGTAGACATTCCTAGATCTGGTGATACATTGTTAGTTAAGTTATTCATGAGATTTTCTAATAAAAATCTTGTCTTCTTGTAATATCGCTGTATTTATATTTTCCTCTAAAGAATTGTTTAGTTTCTATTATATCTGCTAATGTTTCGTGCGTCATTTTGTTTTACCCTTTTTATTTGTATTGCAATATCGATCTAAAAATCGCTCCTCGGAACCCAAGGTGCTAGCAACAGCTGGTAGCATAAAATACTCAGATTTTGCAAAAAAAAAGTGTAACCCATATCTTCAATCGCAGAATAATTACCAGAAAATCCACAAGTCTCGAACAAGAAATAGTAGATTATTAACCAAGGGGATAAAGCAGTGTCTTCTGTCGCGGGTGACGATTTAAATCGCGAGCGTAACGAAGGACTCGAGGTTTACTCCCGAGCGTAGCGAGGGTGTTATAAACTTAAATCACGAGCGAAGCGAGGGATTTAAGACGAGTCCTGAGTGTACCTAGCGAGGGATTTATGTTCACCCAAGACTAAGACAGCTTTATCACCGAGGAAAATACTCTACTTTTCGTACCATTTGCGAAAAAATGAACACAATAATAATATTGAGATAAGCATTTATTAAAAATAACGACAATAAAAATAAATTAAAATAAACTTAACGTTTATGTATTTGAAGAAAACAAAAACACGGCAAATTCTTAGACTAATATTTTTTTGTCGGAAAAGCAAAGGCATCAAGCTCATACGGCCTCGTCGGTTTTCGTAATTTTATATAATAATCATAACTGCATAATAAATGCGTATTCCTTTTTCAAAAAGATGTATGTGAAGATGTGTTTATATACATACTCAATGGTGTAAACACAGATGTAGTTCAGTATAAAGTATTCCAAATTTAAATCACATTCTCCCCCTAGAGGATGAATGAAATTCAGTACAATTTTCTTTCCCTGTTTTTAACAGATTAAAAATGACTATTGTTATGTTCGCTTTTTGTGGCATAGAATGTCACTTTTTTGAGCAAGTGGTACGAAAAAAAATATAGATAACCGTGACACAAACAGAACTCTTTAACTGTAGATATTTCAGTAACAAATTGAAAACTCGGAAGGCAATTAGGTTAAGAGCTCATCGGCGTCAGTTGGGACCTAACTCAATGGCAACGATAAAGTTTATTTACATGAGACTCCTTGACTTAGACCCCTTTGTTTTTGTAGCAAAGAGTTTAAGTGTGTAGTGGAAGTTATAATTTATTGGGCTTTTATCGCGAGCTCTTGGGTTTTCTTTTGTATATATGGACTTGTGTTTATTCAGCCGATATCTGCCCAATGTTAAGTGTAGTCTTAGCTTTAGATAATAAATGTTAAAAGATGTGTAAGTTGTTACTTTTTTTTTCTTTTTTCGTGGTAAAATCATCAAATGAGTCCCAGCCCGGGCAGGGCGGGAGGGACTGTCAGACTTGTACTGACTAAAATCCACGGTGTCCTTCGGTAGCCCTTTTGTGTACCGGAGTCGCTGTATACGTATGTCCCGCGACCCCGGCAAGGCTGTGGCCCTCTAAAGGGGGGCCCCGTCATTATGCTGAAGCTCTTTGAGGCGCGCGTGGGACATAACGCGCCGTCGACCCGGGCATGGTTCATGGTCGGACAGCGAGTTGCCCTGTGTAAGTTGTTACTTAGTAGTACTTTTTGTAGGAAACACAATAATTTGGCTCCCATGAGCCAAATTAGACAAATAGACCCATGTCTAGCAGTTGCAGATTCAAGATTGAGCATGGTGATTGATCGCGATTGAGTTTCTCGTGGTTTGGTGATTGCCTGTTTGTTTAAAATAGACTTGCTCTCTCATGAGACCTGTACTGGCCTAAGAGCTGATTGAAATTTTGGAAAAGTGCTTGAGGTACGCTGAAACTTGCTGTAGGCGCTAAGTGTAGCGCCTGAGTAAAATACACACATTGTTTACCAATCTAACACACGGGCGCAACCTACCATGTCTGGCTTCGTTCAAAACCGCTTTTGATCAGCCAGGTTAGCATTTCTGTGTTTAGGGATAAAATTAGAAGTATTGAGCAAATTTTTGGCGTGCTTCAAGCACTTTCGCAAAACTTCACCGAACTCTCCTCAACTCGTAAGTTGTAAACGCACCCACGTTACAGAAGACACTCGTAGTTGTCGTTTGAACCAACGAGGCAGCCATTAATTAAACCAGAATTTGCATTTAAAATCTTTAAACCACTATTTATCAGCACATTTTGTGAAATACCTATCTCATTATCAAAAACGATATAAATAAAACTGTTGTCATTTCATGTGATAACAGTTTCACACAAAATGCAGATATTAAAGGAATATCTGAAATGGTTCACGATAAATTCACCAGATTTGTGAGAGCAAATAAGAATTACATTTGGGTTTAAACGTACTGATAAAATTTATTGACGTGTAATAAAATGTGGGTTAAACAACATGTTTGGTGTGCTGTTGGCTTTATTTTTATTTGGAAATGTTATTTTTATTGTTTTGTAACAGACTTTACTAAGTATCAAACAACGTGGAAATATTATATCGAGTATTTAGTTCTCGGCTGTCATTGGAAGATTTTTGGCAGAAGTTAGAAGGAATACCTGACATCATCTAACATCGTTTCAGTTCGAGAGACTTCGGAAATCATAAAAATATCCATCATAAATTTACTTTTTCTTACTGATTCTAAACGGCCAGCTACAAAAGGAGTTTTCACAATGAAACCTACTTATAAAATTCTCCTACAACAAAGAAGTTCTTTATTACAGTAGTGCACTACAAACATTTTAAATAAATTATATTATCGTTAAATATACGCGGTAAGCGATTTTATTCTTTTAAAAATGTTATGCAATAGCTTCGCCCCGGCAGTCTCCGAGTGCCACATGTATTTTTTTATATTGCGTTTCTCTTCACTCATTAATCACTGTTCAATTTTTCTCGCTAGTAAGGTTTCGCCTGGTAAGTAAATGGTTTATGTCAATCATGATTAACATGCTTAAAGTCCGGTATAAAAATTATTTATGGTCTAAGTGAGAGTGAGCTCGTCCGTAAATAATGACGTTAAGACGCTTGTCTAGGTTGACCTGTAGATGGGTGACCATTTTATTACATACTAGCTGACCCGGCAAACGTTTTTTTGCCATAAAAAATATAAATTAAAAATTTTGTATAAAAAATAAAATAAAAAAATTTAGGGGTGGACTACCCCTAACATTTAGGGGGATGAAAAATAGATGTTGGCCGATTCTCATAGATACCGGATAAGCACAAAAAATTTCATCAAAATCGGTCAAGCCGTTTCGGAGGAGTATGGCAACGAAAACTGTGACACGAGAATTTAGAAATTAAAAATTTTGTCTAAAAAATAAAAAAAAAAATTAGGGGTGGACTACCCCTAACATTTAGGGGGATGAAAAATAGATGTTGGCCGATTCTCATAGATACCGGATAAGCACAAAAAATGTCATCAAAATCGGTCAAGCCGTTTCGGAGGAGTATGGCAACGAAAACTGTGATACGAGAATTTTATATATTAGATAGTTTTCTCCGTTACTCAGAAAGCACGCTAAATAGCCAATTCATTTACATATTTCAATTTTAACAATTGATAAAGTATCGATAGATATTTATTCGGGTTGTTGGAAGTTCTCCACAAAATTAATTCCCCACGAAAAAAAGTATTGCTCGTGTTCTCTGAGTACTTTCTGTTCAGATTCCACATTGTGTCCTCGTTTTCGGTCGTTTTGTACTGGATTTTATTATTTAATTGTTCTGCTATCCGTGCGGAAAAAAATGGGGCGAATTTACAATAACCAAAATTAAAAAAAGAACAAAAAATTTGGCTAATTAATTTTGTGGCGAACTTACAACAACCCATTTTTTCGTAGAATATGGTATATATAAACAGGTATTATACAAGGTTAGTACAGCATATTCACCGAATAAAGCGGCATACGAATTTTTATGTTTACAATACCAAAAATTCCTCCCTACTAATTCATAACAATAGAGGCTATATACTATTATATTCGATAAGAAAAGGTTTAGAAAGAAAATGCAAACTAACTATATTATTAGGCACTTAATATTTCAACTTCAATTGAGAATAAGAGAAAAAGCAAATGAAATATATCGATGCCAATAAAAGTAAAGTCGAATCTCTTTTTACGCAGTAAAGCATAAAATATCTGCCTCCGAAGGCTAAGAGATGTGGGCCAGACGTTTTTCTTAAAGAAAATAAAAATGAATTAAGTTAAATCTCGTCCTGAGTGACGGACGAAGACGACGACCCAAATTATAATTTTTACGTTCCCTCACGAATTCGTTGAGTAAATTATCTTTTGTTCTGTTATGTACAATTTATGTGCCTTGAAATTAAATCAAATAGATTATTTTTCTTTGTTGAATGTTAGTAGTATGTTTTTTTTTTAAATTGAGCTAAATTGTGAAGTCATGCACGTTTTTAATAAATCAATCTTCATCGAGGAAAACGAAAAATCGAGTTCATTAGCGTTTTAAGCTATTGCATAGCTTTTATGGCGGGCTCTGAGCGCGGCGCGGCGCGGCGGCGGCGTGGCGACCGAATCAAAAAAATTCCAAAAACCTAACTTTAAACTAAAAATGTTATGCAATAGCTTCACCGCGGCAGTCTCCGAGTGTATGTATAAGTATGTATTTTTTTTTCATAAGTAGATAGTTACTCTTGTCTCTAAAGATAGGGCCTAAGGCAAATGCTTACAGTACCCAGGGACAAGTACACCAAACACATACAATAAAGTTGACATTGATAAACGTACAAATACATTACTAAAGATCCCATTAAGTCTTAGTCTCGAAGCCAGCCTTGCTTTAACACAACCCAAATTTTCCCAAAACCGATGTAATTACGTTACCACTAAGCTCTTCAAAATCCGATCACAAATCAATAGAAGCGCTCCATAAATCTCTTGCAACCTGTTCTTGAGTTAATGAGTCATTAACCTGAGAGGCTCTTGGCAAAGGCCCTCGGTAAAGACTCCAGATAATTATACTTGAATTATCTGAATGATCGTAAACGTTTAATGAACTGTATGGCTCTTTGACTATGAGGAAGAATGTTCGTATTTTTGCGGAGTTTTTTTTTTGATGAAATGTTTTTCTGTTTTAAGATATTAGAAGGCAGGATTTTTTTTAGGGATTGGTAGAGGCCAAAAGATAAAGTAGGTCATAGAAGATGAAATGTACTAAAAAAGAGGGCCTGGAAAGATTATGGAGAACTCTTTTCCCATTAGTGGGAAAGTTTACCTCTATAAAGATGAAAAATGGAATGTCGGACTTAAAACTACTTGAAAAATCAAAACACATACATTCTTCACTAGGATGTCCTGTATAGTGGTTGCGTTTACAATAATTTAAACTCTCATACACAAACAACGGAACAACTACTTGTAAATCATACAAATATTTGTTCCGTGCAGGATTCGAACTCGCAACGCACAGTGACAACAAACATTTGGTCACTGTGCCAACAATGTCGTCATGATTCGACTACCCTAACCGTACCTATAAATGACTTCTGCTTACTTGTTCATGCTCAGATTTTGATACAAATGAGTACCATTTTATGTAGGGAGTCAATATTCTACGTTTAAAAAACTTTGGCACAATCTGTACTTTGCTACTCCACCCACTACTTGCACCCAGTATCAGTGCGCGTGAACTCCGTGAAGCCTATATGTTGCAAAATTGTGTTTCAAACTAATTTCCTCGAGCTGCAAGTTTGTCTCGATAGCACTAAGCTTATTGACGTCTAGAACAGCTTATGAAGACTTGCTGGTGTGTTGGGGCTTCGGTAATATAGTTTAGCTAGGAGTCTTAGATGTTTGAAATAATGTGTGGTGGGTAGGATAAAGCAGATCTCGTCGTTGTTATTTGGGGGTCAATATCATAACATCTGTATAGTCCTCTCGCCCTGAGTATAACGGTAGGGACTGTCATCCACCACTTTCCTTCGTTTGCCATTTACCTTCCAGCACGCGTAGCATAACCATTTTTTTTAAATAATTAAATGTTACCAGTACCACACTCTACCTAATTTATCCTGTGTCTTGGGTGTGTTTACAAACATGAAAACTCACATACACAAACCCAAACCCGAAACAAGAAGACAAGCGTCGACGTCGGGTGCGAAATAACATTTTGTTATTTCACCTTACGAGTACCTTACTTATATTTATTTACTGTCATTTATTTTGTATTTTCTTAAATATTTTCGTATCTGACCGTGACATCACTTTGGGCCCTATCAGAAAACCAGCGCTGTGACATTTTATTAAATGTTGCAGCACATGCTGAGATAGGAGCCTTTTGGCCTCGCACAGGACTCTTATGTTATTCTGTTCCGTTTGTTATCTTTCTTTTTTTTTGTAATTTTATTTTTCCTTTGTATTTCTTTTTCTTCTGTATAGTTTGTTTGTTATGTCCTGTGTGTGTCAATAAATCCCTTTTCTTTCTTTCTTCTTTCAAAAAACTACTTGTAGGTCATACGAATATTTGTTCCGTGCGGGGATCGAACCCGCGACACGCTGCGCAGCAGTGGATCTCTCATCCGCTGCGCCAACTGTTTCGTCATCAACAAATTTTTCGAAAAAAGGAGTACATACATTTTGATAACATTTAGATTTTGACATATTATTATTATGAATTGTTCTTATAAAGTCCATCATGTAACCCCCCTCCCCCCATCTTACGTACATGTTAGATAATAAAAAGGCCGCACCAAAGTTGGCCGCACTTTTTATTGCGGCCCGGCCGTAAACCGCACTCCACTGCCGTGTTTGTACCTCGTGCGGTTCGCTTTACGTTTCATTTTTAATTCTGTGATGAAATATGCGTTTTTTTTTAGGTTTAACAAGATTTTGTTATGTAGCTGTTGCTAACGGCTTTGCCTGTGTGTATCTCAAATATTATCCTGTGGGAACGTTATACCGATATCCTATGTCTCATTCCAGACCTTTCTCTTTCTCTCTGAGGCAAAATTTCATCGAGACTCGTTCATCCGTTCTGCAGTAAATGAGTAACAAACAAACATACATCCGTCCATTTAAACATCCAAAGATTCGCATTCACAATATTAGTAAGGGTTTTTTTTTTGTAGTGGTAAAATTATCAATTGATTCCTCCCACCCAGGGCAGGGCAGGACTGTCAAACTTGTACTGACTAAAATCCACGGTGTTCTTCAATAGCCCTTTACTTTCTTGGATCACAGTTATCCGATGAGACAATCCCGCGACCCCGACAGGCTTTGCAAGCCTAAGGGGGGCCCGTCAGATTGCTGACAGCTCTTGCAGGCGTCGACAGGCCTGGTCCATGATCGGACGCCGAGTCACTTATTACTAAACGTCACGTCACGCGACACGCGACGTCAATTGTTCCGGCCGAATATTGTTTACTTTTTTTTTGTTGATAGTTTTTTTTAATAATTTATTCAAGCAAGACCTTTACCGAAAAGAGCGTGCTACTTATTTGATTTGAGAAATCCTGCTCTACTTCCGTTTACACATTTCAAAAAATCACTCCCTTAATATCGATAGCATGTATAAATATTGGGATGCTCAAGTATTCTCAGAGTAGAGCGTTCTTAACAGTATTAAGCACGCATAAACGAACCCACTACTACCTTCTCCTAAATTCTATAAGTCACACACACAAACAAACAACTACAATTTACTAAAACGTAATCAACTATACCACTCCCAATTCTAAGAAATTGAAGACGTTCAGACATTGACCCCAGTAACATCAAGTGGAAAAACCACTAGAATTCATCATGGCCGCCCCAAATGACAGACGTACGACCATTCTTCACTCTGATCATGAATAAGAGATGGCCATTTCACGAACCATTGGTTCAGACAAGTACTGGAGGTGGATCATTTGAAGAAAAAAACTTCGGTCGTAAGAAGCTAAATAACTTATTTCTTAAAAGAATAACTTAGGAAGATTAAGGAGTTTTTGTTTGAGATTTATTTTTTGTTTACTTTTTCCTTGTAAGTTTTATTGATTTTGGGTTAAGTTTAGTTTCGAATCGAATTTTACTTTTCTTATATTTAAAATCGGTTTTCTCTTGGCCTGAATTAAACCCAGAAGCACCAATGAGATGTAAAATGGAGCTCGCAACACAGAAAGGACTAGTTAGTACTCCTGCGCGCCGACTGAAGACAGTAAAAACTCTTTGGTGTAGGACTCTTACAGGATGGTGATCGTGGCCCGAGTGAGGCTTATCACCGACAGTGGGATCGCTCAGTCATCACCACAGATTATAAGGTAGCGTACGGAGCCGTTTCTCGGGGTGACATCGCTGAAGGCAAACATCTTGAGGAAACCTGGACATTTCACCTTCATCATCATGAGCCGGAAGACGTCCACTGCTGAACATAGGCCTCCCCCTTAGACCGCCACGCCGAACGACAATTCGCCACTTGCATCCATCGGTTGCCCGCGACCCTCACGATGTCGTCGGTCCACCTAGTGGGAGGCCTGCCTACGCTGTGTCTTCCAGTCCGTGGTCGCCACTCGAGAACTTTTCTTCCCCATCGGTTGTCAGTTCTATGTGGTCTGCCCATCGCCACTTCAACTTGTAAATTTTATGAGCTATGTCGGTGACTCTGGTTCTTCACCTGGATATTTACAATCATTATAAATCTAAAAGCCATGTTAGAGACCTATGGAGGTACCCATTAAGTGTATGTGGCCATCCCCTAGGATTCTACAGGGAAAATTACCCTGTCGGGTGGCAACATTCTCACACTAAAAATCATGAAGAGTGTAAAGTTTTTACGTTGACCCCATAGTTGACCCCGTTGTCGCCAAACGGCTACTGGGGTCACGGGACTGTCTGAACAAATAACCGTTACCCTGGAACGTAAAGGGCTATTGAAGGACACCGTGGATTTTAGTCAGTACGAGTCTGACAGTCTCCATCCAGGGCGAGAGAATTTATTTAATGAATTCGTGAATAAAAAAAAAACTGAAGTTTTTTCAAAATACGTTCAATGGTTTTTAGCATGAAAGATTAGAGTTTTAAAATCATTCTAGGATTGAGTCAAACCAGAGAACAACTTTAACAGATCAAAGTTAAAATATATGTAAACTCAAAGCCTATCTTGAGACAACAATCTCAACAAGATCGTTCAAGAGTTCTAAAGTAATTAAATATAGAAATAAGTTCGTTACAAGTATACATTTATCAAGTATATAAATTATACCTCTACACGTGTAAGATAATTTAGGTTTAAGAAACAGTAGCTTTGCAAACATCGGGATTTTGGGGATCATTCCTTAATGTCTTTTTAATGTTCGGGACTTTTAAGTGAAAAGACATTTTATACAATCTACTTGTTTATAATAATCACGCCCATTACTCATAGGGATGGGTAGAAACCATACAGAATTCCTCAAGATGCTTGCTGCATTAAGCCTCGAGCAGACACACACGATTAATCGCGCGGGGCGACTTGTCGCGGTCCATTCGCAGTACATTTAGAGTGGAAATTAGCTTGGCTCGTTGTCGCAGCGCGATTAATCGCGTGTGTCTGTTCGAGCTTTTAAGCCTGAATTTTTGTCGCGGAATTAAAACTAGATATTTTTCATAACATTAACACGTTCCAGGACACTTGACTTTTTTTAAATATCCTAATATGTCACTTAAAAATCCCATACATTTCATCACACCGCCTAAAGCCGTACTACCATATTACACATATTTTTAATATTTTGATACGACAAATACGGCCATAGACGTTGACGCCTATGGGCGGGACGTCTTATCAGTAGTAACAATGAACAATGAACTTTCACTAATTCTAGTGGAAAGCATACGCCTAACGTTTCTCGTACTAAAATCTCATAATCGGATTCACTAGTTTCGCCTTCTTGATTGCCATCTGGGTCATAATTTGTATCTGAGCCGAATTCACCATCTAGGTCACTGTAAGGGTTGTGGTGGCTTTCATCCGCATCGTCTTCAACAGCAACAGACTCGGACGGTTACTTGAAGCCAGTTTCTTCCGTTTAGACGCATCTGTGAAACATCTGTGAAACAATATTGGTAAATACAATAAATACTCACAATAAAAACGGTTAGCAAGGAGCTAAAATAGTAGGTAAATAGCATTTCAATAATAATTCGTTTATGTTTGTATGTTCTCAGTTTTACATCATGTTTTTATCCCCTACAAGTAAGAAAACGACACTATTGTATAATATAACACTCATTTCAATCGAACTTATTTAGTTTATAAGTATAAATTAGCTTTATTTACCTTGTTTATACTGACTAAAATCACGAACCATGCAGCCAGCGACGCGACGACACACCGGCGACGCACGCCGTGACACTAAATATCAACATCGTAGTACTTGTATGGCGTAGTTAACGGCAGTAGGCGGTGTAAATGTCTTAGTTCGGTGCATAAACACTGCGTATATGTGTGTTGAAAAATGGCTCGAAAAGAGTTTGCCGTGACAGCTACAAACGAATGATGTCGCGTGATATGACACTAGATCATGTGCTTCCTGGTAATTGTATGGGCAAGCAACGGCTACAGGCGGTTTGCCAAATAACATGCAACAAAGTCCACCGCCCTTAGCCGGACTGTCACGTAAAGGTATATCGAGATAACGGCGAGAGGCGGTCTGTCCCGGAATGTGTTAAATGTCATGGATCTCCGCAAAGTAACGCTGATTCTACAATTTAACTTGAATGAATAAATAAAAAAAAAAAAACAAAAAAAAAACTATACAGAACACAACTCAGTACGGTCCTTACATTGTTATTTCGCTAGTCCACATTCGTACATCTGGCCATACACGCATACACGACGCTGAACCATGACATAAAGTAAACGGGAAGCAGGCATGCAGTTTGTCTATTTATTTGTTAGAACAATAAACTATAATTAACCATTATATCACTTACTTTATTCAGTAATCCCTTCAAATCGCTTGCGATTGAATGGGCGTTACCGCTTGGCCTTAAGAGGAAACACAAGGGCCGTTTTTCCATACAAACGTAGTCCCCTGTTTCCTCCCTGGATAATGCCAGTAGAGCAATATTTTTTTTTACAAAAAATCTATGGCCGCTATTGGCATGTCTCTATGTTTTCCTTTTTTCCATAAATTAATTATTAAAAGAGATATAAACATTCAAAACCCTATAAAATTGGCCAGATTTTCCGCTGTGTTCAAATATCCAGAAAACAAATTTTACGAGATTATATAATATAAAAAAAGGAAAATATAAGAACACGGCCAAAGCCTTTCTTTACTTTTTAAAGAAAAAAATAGTTAACTCGGTTAAGTTTTGGATTAGTAATCAGGGGACTACGAATCGTTGATTTTGTGCTAATTTAATAGGTAATTTCGGTTCAAGCTGCAGTTGTCTCTATCGCGCTCTGCGGGGTTCGGGCACTGCGCGACAGTAATAGCTTTTACAAATACCTATTTTTCAATTCTCTAGCCCTTGGTGTTTCCTCTTAAGCCATTCAGGACCTTGTGGTAGTAGCTACAGTACCATATTATAAAATAACATGTTTAGAACATGTCATGATTGTGTTAATACAACGGTACTCGCGCCAAGGAAACACACTCGAAGGTCACATCACTCGATGTTGTAACCAGGCAGTTTACAGTGAGGTGAATACCCTCAAAAAACACAACTAGCTTAAAAGATTAAATTGTTTCAGAAACTAATAAATACCACTCGTTACTCCAACAGAATTCCTAATAAAACATCTCGCTGGAATACTGTGTCAATTTACTTTAAAATATACTATCCTGAAACTTAAATATTTCTCACAATTCTTGGCAGCGACTTCGGGTTTCATTGCCGAATACTTCCGAAGTGGATTGTTCGTGGTCTGATCACGTAGACTCTGGATTTTAAATATAAATTGTCCTAAATTCTGCTGAGAAATAACGAGGAAACTTTTAGTTATTCCACGGACAGGAGAGTGGGTGTGACCGATCTATTTTATTATCTGAGAAATCTTCCTTGTTCAAACTTACTGTCAATAAAGTAATGGAAACTCGTATGTATTGACATACTTTTTATGATTCCCACATAATATTATTCCACACCTATGCATCATTTATTATTGCGTGAGCAGTGGTGGCCCAGTGGTATTGGCCTCGACTTACGAGTTGTAGGTCGTGGGTTCGAACCCCGTCAGGCGCATTACTTTGTGTAATTTATTTCAACACCATTGCTCTCAAAATGGTGAAGGAAAACATCGTGAGGAAACCGGCATGTCCTAGAACCAAAAATTCGAAGACATGTGACATCTACCAATCCGCACTGGGCCCGCGTGGTAGATTACGGCCCGCTCCCTCTCACAGAGAGGAGGCCTTTGTCCCAGCAGTGGGAACATTTATAGGCTGATGATGATGCATCATTAGAGTTATTGTAGGTGCTCTAATGGAAATAAAAACGTTGCTCTTAACACCTTGCTTAAACGGGAATACCTCGTATTACAGTTTTTGTACGGTCTGATTGTAAATTTGATCTTAAAAAGTGCTGATTTTATCAGCCTATTTGGAATAAATAACTTTTGACTTTCGATTTTCTCAATTTTGATAACATTTTCTCTTTTTGCACCCGAACAGAGCTCGGTCAATCACCTTAGATTATTTCAGCCCACCCACCGCTGGACATAGGCCTCCCAGGCTTTGCCACATCACCCTATCTTTTGTCTTCCACGTTCAGACTGTCCCAGCCACTTTCTTACGTTCAACCAGCTGGTTTATAGATAAAACTAACATTACCCAACTTATACATACTTTTCCGATTTTACTTAGAGTAGCTGTAACATGTTTTAGATTTGCAACATTTTCATGTTGAAAGGCTTTTAGAGCCGCTCGGATTACCCTATGCAGATATGCGTGACCCGGATAGCCGGGTAGCCGTATACCCGGGTGGCCGGGTACCCGGATAGCTGGGAATTGCGGAATCACTTTACGATTTATTCAGATGGATGACTTTTATGTTTTCATGCTTTTATGTCTCGATGGAATAGGTAATACTACACTCGAGAGCAATGAATCCGGGTCACTTAAAGAATCCTAAAAATCTCGGAAACTAAAAATGCTAGGTTAATGCAATAAATTGTATTTAATAGACAATGTAATACTCCTTAAATGAAGGTATTAAAACTTCTTAGTTATTGTAAAGTTATATCATAAAAAAATCAAATTTGAAAAAGGGCCACTTTCGAAGATGGAACTACGAAATTACAGCATTTGGTTTTGCTTTTGTTTGTAATCTGTCATTTATGTGGGTACATAAACCATGTTGATAGTGCTCTATATTCATTATTCAAGCTGAAATTATGTCGCTTACGCCTGAAGAATGCACCAGAATACTTATAATGCTGGAAACCGGCCGGAGTCAGCGCGATACAGCCAGGACTGTCGGTGTGTCGCTGTCAACAGTACAAAGAGTTCTCCGACGTTACGAAGAAACTGGTTCTAACCTACGCAGACCAGGAACGGGCAGAACCAGGTGAACCACAGCACGAGAAGACCGATACTTGGTGAACACCATGCTTCGAAATCGCTTTCTCACAGGAACTGAACTCACCAATCAGTTTCGACGCCTCGGAGGAAGTAACCCAAGTGCATGGACAGTAAGACGTCGGCTTGCTGAATCTAACTTAAAACCCCTTAGACCTGCAAACCGCCCTAAACTGGAGCGTGGGCATCGTATTTCAAGACTAAGATATGCCCAGAGCCACGTAAATTGGAGTATTGAAGATTGGTCAAAAGTTATGTTCTCCGACGAATCAAAATTTATGCTCTACAAGCACGATGGAAGACACAGAGTGTATCGAAGACCAGGGGAAAGATTCAAGCAAGTATGCATCGAAGAAAAAGTAGCCTACGGTGGTGGGTCTGTACTTGTGTGGGCCGGAATTTCTTTTGAAAGTCGCACAGAGCTGGTGATCATAGAAAACGGCTCTTTAACTAGCG
Organism: Agrotis exclamationis; assembly: GCA_950005045.1. Taxonomy (NCBI): domain Eukaryota; kingdom Metazoa; phylum Arthropoda; class Insecta; order Lepidoptera; family Noctuidae; genus Agrotis; species Agrotis exclamationis. Next base: position 20,646,130 of record OX465430.1, read on the forward strand.
TAAGATATGTGGAAGAAATCCTCAATGATCACGTTGGTCCATTTATGGTCAATTTAGGTGAGGATGCTATATTTATGCATGACAATGCCCGACCTCATACAGGTAGGATTGTGAATGACTACCTTCAAGAGATGAACATTACTCGTATGGAGTGGCCAGCGTGCAGCCCGGATATCAACCCGATCGAGCATGCTTGGGACGAGCTAGGCAGATGCGGAAAACAACGAAACCCTCCCCCAATCAAGCTTCGTGAGCTCAAAATTGCTCTCACAGAGGAATGGGAGAATATTCCCCAAAATCGTATAAGGAACTTGCTGTACAGCATGCCAAACCGCGTAAACGCAGTAATGGAAGCACGAGGAGGCAATACGAAGTATTAAAATTCAAGAAAATCGTAATAAAGTTCAAAAATTTCATGTTTCCTATTTTTGTTTTAAGGAGAGATCAGCAGTTTTTTTCTTTATGTAATTTTGTGTTAATAAAATGTATGGTGACTCATATTTTTTTTACTTTCATTTAAGGAGTATTACATTGTCTATTAAATACAATTTATTGCATTAACCTATCATTTTTAGTTTCCGAGATTTTTAACATTCTTTAAGTGACCCGGATTCATTGCTCTCGAGTGTATATCTAGAGAGATAATAATTTGTGTAGACATGTTGCTTCAAAGAATTGCACGATCTTAACTTATTTTTCTTCTCGACTTTCTCTATTAAAATCATGTATTTCTTCTTTGTATAAGAATTAAGACCACTTTTAAATTAGTATTTCTTCAATATGAAATGTAAAAACTCAAATTGTTTTTGTTTGATTTCTTTTTGCACAACTACTGTCATTTATTTTAGGTCGGACTGAGTGCTAGTTAAAATTTAGACATGCAAATTCATTTTTTTTACCTTCACCGTTTTGAACGTACAACTCGTGAGTAGGGGTCATTTCCACTGACTACGCATTTTGGGAGTATGAAATTCCTTATTATTTCCCTCTGTGGAGGAAATGCTTCTTCTCATATAGATAAGGCTAGAACATTACAGCCCTTGTTCAAAGCTGGTTGGTGATTATAGACGATTATCAGTTAGTCAAACTTTTCTCACGAGATTTTTCTTCACCGATGTCCAAGACAATTTTTACCCGACTGCGCGACGCAAAGGAGGGTAATGTGTTTATCAGTCTATGTATGTATATTTTTTTCTATGTGGCGTTCTAGAGACCAAATGCGTAGGCCGATTTTGATCATTCTTACGTCAATCGATTCGTCTTAACCTTGCGAGTGTCACTAAAGACATGACAGTAATCAAAATTCACCACAGCGACAACCAAACGCTATATTTTCAAAATGAAAAAAAAAAGTTGATGAACTATGTCAAGTGGGGTGTCGTTGAATAGGTATTTTAAAATCATATTCGGCCCATTGGGAAGATTTGATTGGTAAAATTTGAAGGGGCCCCGACTGTGAGTCGTTCTGTTCTGCTTCTTTCTGCTGTTCTGTTGGGTTGTATCTTTCTTTTTAGTTTTTATTTAAGTTAATTTTATTCGTGTCTTTTGAAATTAGTTTCTACGCAGTCGGGTTTTGTGTTTTTCTTTATTTATTTTTTTTATTTACGTTTTGGTCTACCACTTTTCACATTTTTTCTCAAACATAAAAATCCCAAGAAGCAACTCTGCCAGAGATATGGCTGTTAAGAATCAGTGTTGCCCTCTTTGTCTGCTACGCTGGCAATACTGGCATACTTCCAAACTTTATTGATTGCTTACATCACATACCATCTTATGTAACGTTTTATTTAGACCATCGTGTCTGTGGGGCGCACTCGATGGGTTTGTGGAACTCGATTGCCCAACATAAATACAGCCAATAAAAAAAATCCTATGGATTTGAAAGGGTTTCGTACTGAGAACTTGTTAATAATTCTTGTAGGCTTATGAAGTTACGACATAGTAATACTTCATCGTCACTTTTAAGCTATTGCATAGCTTTTATCGCAGGCTCTGAGTGCGGCGCGGCGCGAAAATCTTAACGAAAAAACCTAAGGTAACAGCCTAAGGAAAATACCTGACACCGTCGTCTAACGTCGTTTCAGTTCGGGAGACTTCGGCAATCATAAAGGTACGGACAGACGTACTCATAAAGGTACGGACAGATGTGCTCATTACTAGCACGAAAGCATGCTTTTATTGAGGGAGAGGGAGGAGAACGTTTCTTGACGTTTCACTTGATTGACGTGGCTGACCATAGCCTAATTAGTACAGTAATAAATATAATAAATAAATAATTATAATTGCATAAGTTGATAAAAAATGCTATGCAATAGCTTTACCGCGGCAGTCCCCGAGTGCCACACGTATTATTATTTTCTTTTTGGCAAACGAGTCAATGTTTAGTCTGTCAGCTTCGTCCAAACTTCATTACCACTAATATAATGTTACTTTGTTTGTCATGGTATTCTGAAAAAAATCTCTACCTTTTTAGGGTTCCGTAGCCAAATGGCAAAAACGGAACCCTTATAGATTCGTCATGTCTGTCTGTCTGTCTGTCTGTCTGTCTGTCCGTGTATGTCACAGCTACTTTTTGTCGAAAGTATAAGAGCTATCCTGTTGAAACTTGGTAGAAAGATGTATTATGTGAACCGCATTAGGATTTTCACACAAAAATCAAAACAAAACAAATTTTGGGGGCGCCCCCCATACTTAGAATTGAAACTCAAAAAAAAATTTTTCACCATACCCATACGTGTGGGGTATCTATGAATAGGTCTTTAAAAATGATATTGAGGTTACTAACATCATTTTTTTCTAAACTGAACAGTTTGCGCGAGAGACACTTCCAAAGTGGTAAAAAGTGTGTCCCCCCCCCCGTAACTTCTAAAATAAGAGAATGATAAAACTAAAAAAAATATATAATGTAGACCTCAACCAAAACTACCAACGAAAATTGGTTTGGATGAGATACAGTTAGCAGTTTTTGAGATATAGTACATTTTCAAAAACCGCAAATATAACTTTGCCATTCATACAAATACTATGAAAAACAAAGTTATTTTTATTGTTTGTGTATATTACTTACTAATCTCAATATAAATATATCTCTAATCTATGCTTGCTGCTACGGAACCCTTCATGGGCGAGTCCAACTCGCACTTGGCCGGTTTTTTAAACTTTTCTCCTGTTGCTTAGTCTAATAGCCATAAAAACGGTATTATAGTCTCTAAATGTTCGTATAAACGTCTTTTAACGTCATTTCCCGTTAGTGTGGCCCTAGTGTAAAGCATCTTTATGATTTAGAAATTTCACTTTTGCGAGCTGAAGTTTCAGCCAGCTTCATAACAAAAACACATGCCCTTTATGACCACGTATAGAGCCTGATCGAGAATTTTATAAATGTTCTAGTTTATTTATTTTACATGAGGGTGTCACGCACCCCACACGATCGTTAACGAAACTTTTTAGGCGCGACCTTATGGTTTAATAACATTTGGGATCTAATGACCATGGACACTGGCGGTACTAATTAAATGGAAAGGTTGTTTTCAAAGTCACTAATGTATTACTACAAACTAGCTTTTACCCGTGGCTTCAGTCGCCCCCTTTATTTACATTTCTGCATTCCAATTTTTAACAAAAAATTCTGCCTCCATCATCTCGGGTGTCATTTACTCTTTACTAAAATGATTGAAGCGATTTGGCATGAAAGCGTAAGAAAATAAATTCACTTTCGCATTTTTATTAGGTAAGATATAATACACTACTACAGCTCGAAAATTTAATAATATTTTACTGGAACATAAAATCGGCATAAAATCTATTATCTGTGTTAATCCAGGTTATAAACTATCTGTGTACCAAACTTCATCCAAATTCGTTCAGTAAATTTTTGCGTGAAAAGGTAAAAAACAAATGACTCACAAATTTTCACATTTATAATATTGGTAAGATAATAGAGGTGAACGACCGACAAAAGTAAGTGACCTAATTGACCACATCACGCTCACAATTTTGCGGGAGACCCAGCAGTAGGGTCAGTTAGTCTAGAAACACTAGCTGTTCTAAAACTTCACTGTAGTTTAATTTTTGTTTTTGATTTTTGTTTTTTAATTCACAGAAAACTTTAGCCAAAGTAAAACTTTTTTTAAGAAAAGATAAATTCGACTGCGAGCACAATAAAGTTCAAACCTGCGTACTTATGGATAAGTAATCCAGACGCGCTACCAGCGAAGCCGTAAAATAGACAACGTATCTTTTTCTTACGTACGTAACTTTTAGTTATGATTGTATTAAGGTGAATGCTACAGGGTAGCCCGCGAAATTTCTTGGGTTTTTTTGCAATTTGCAGGCCAGTGCTAGGTTGTATGTTGATTAAAATATTGATCGCGACTGTAAGACGTATGTAGTTACAGAATTATTATCATCAAGAAATTTTGAATTTCGCGGGCTACCCTGTAGCAGCTTTTTTTTGGCATATTATATTTTTTTGATCTAGTGTGAATTGGCCATACAAATGTGTGAAATAGACCAATATTTTTGTTAGCCCTTATAGACTCAATGTCTCCTTATTTTGTTTCCATTATTTTAACCGAGTGTCTTCCTTGTATTAAATTCTATTCCCAATGCAACGCTATACTTTCTCAGTCAGTTCACAAAATTTTGACTAAATATCAAAACAGTTTTATTTGCTTTAGTTTTACGACTTATACCCGTAAAAACTGTATCCCCCTACCCAACGAAGCTAAGATTTTGACCCAAATCCAATTGCATTTACTTTTTTCCTGTTCCTTTACGAACCAATGAACCACCATTCTTATGCATTGCTAAACTTTTTTACACCCATCATTATGTAACAAAGAGAACAGGAAAAATACACTCTAAGGATTCTTTTTAACCGACTTAAAAAAGGACGAGGTTCTCAAAGCGACTGTTTTTTGTATCTCAATACCTTATAACTTACGACTGGTTGAACCGGTATTGATGATTCTTAATATATTATCTGTCATTTGGTCCATCAAAAAAATATTTCAGTTTGGTTTAGTAGTTTTTATTTTATGAGCATTTTGTCGCTTATACTTCGTCCTCGTTCTTCCAAGTATAAAAACCCTACGGATTAAATATTTGACAAGAATTTGGGTTGAATATTTGTACTAAAAACCGGTAAAATAAAAATCTTAAAAAAATAATAACCGCTTTGTATTTTTAATTTATTATTGCCATCGACCACCGAAAGATAAGTTACTTTACACTTTTTTGTGATGTTTTTCGAAGGCAGTAAGTTTTTTTTTAAAGCAGGACGCTGGTAATGATAAGTCGATATTAGTCGGTACAGACAAAGTAGGTACTTACATCTATGCTCATTTACGCGACAGTACATATATGTATACACAGTTTGAGACTTACATAAATACATAATACATTATAATATACGTACTTTATTGTACACCAAAGTTGTTACACAACTGTTTTACAATATTGCAAATTCTATGATTACAATGGCAGACTTATATAATGTGAAGTCTGACTTGAAGGATGACGCCGATATTGAACGGGAACGGAGGGCGCTATCGATGAGGGCGAACATGATAGCTCGCAGGTTTGCTCGTAGCTCCAAGGAAGTAAAAGTCACCTTGTTTCGAGCTTACTGTACTGCATTTTATACGAGCAGCCTGTGGGTGTCATACTCGCAGAAATCCTACAGTGCCCTCCGAGTTCAATATAACAACGCGATGAGGGCATTGCTGCGGCTGCCTCGCTTTTGCAGCGCATCGGCGATGTTTGCCAATGTGCGCGTAGACTGTTTTTATGCCACTATGCGCAAGCGGGCAGCCTCAATAGCGGGCAGAGTCAGGGGCAGCGGCAACAGTCTCCTCGCCGTTGTCGCCGGCAGGTTGGACGGGCCGTTCATGAGGCATTGGCTGACCCTACATGCGCCCGTATTTAAAGCGTGGGGGAGGTAATTTTTTCATGATTTTCTATAAAATTGACAATTGAAATCAGAACATTCATTTTAATGTTGATTTTATTTTAATTTTGATTTTATTTTAATTTTGATTTTATTTTAATTTTGATTTTATTTTAATTTTGATTTTATTTTAATTTTGATTTTATTTTAATTTTGATTTTATTTTAATTTTGATGTATTTTTAATTAGATTTTGATTCTGATTTTAATTTTGTTTGATGATAATTTTGATTTGGATTTAATTTTCATTTAATTTGTTTTTGACTTTAATTTTTAATTTTGATGTTAATTTTTATTTTAATTTTGACGTTATATTTTATTTTTATTTTAATTCTGATTTTAATTGTGATTTTGTTATTTTATTTTATTGTGAGATTTTAATGTATTTTTGGATGTAACATGTCTGAGAAGTCAATAAATAATAATAATAATATCTGTTTAAAAGGTTTACCTGTACCGATAAGTACCGATCCGCACTGACCTGTTTTCTTTATAAAAGTATCCTATTACAAAATCCACGAGCAAAAACTGTCATATTATACGAATACGGACAGAATAACTGCGGTGTTTAAATGGATACTAAAAAGTTAGTCGGAAGCGAAGTTCTTGGAAAAACAGAACTATCTAAGGCAGGGGTTCTCAAACTGTGCGTCGCGATGCCCTGGTGCGTCGTAGAGAGTACAGAGGGACGCCCGTGAGACGCGAGGGTCCACCATTCTTCGGATTGATATTGCGTGGAACGAAGCTTCTATATGTATAAAATATCCACCAGAAAGAAGATAATTTCATTGATTTCTTTTGCAGCCACAAACCCGCGCACAATATCACGCGCTCTGATTTTGTGGAGTTCGGAACCAGGTACTATTGTTTTATTATTGACATAATATCAACTAGCTAGGTTGTCGCAAAAAGATTCTAAACCAATATGTGCACCGCGAGCTGAAAAAGTTTGGAAACCCTTGATCTAGGGTTTACGTCACAGGTGAGGGTAACGACCTGAGTGGCCATCGATACGGAGCTGGTGACCTGACTAGCGCTTGTAGGTGAATGGGGTTGTCGCAGAACAAGACTTGTTTAATACTGCGTTGACAATTTTGTATGCTAGTGTTGGTAAGGTTTGCATGTCAACTGTCATTTGAAAGTTACGTTTAGCAAAAATGTTTAGTTGATAAATTTTATGAATTTTCAATAATATTTAATATAGATTTTATATTGTTAATGACATCATTGTTTATTTATGAGTGTGCTCGTTATCAGAATAGTTATATTTTAAGCTTTCAACGATTTTTTATTCAACAAGTACTGAATAAATTAATAATTATGATAAAAGTTTTTTGGGTATGTATGTTAAATTTCTGACGAAGCAACAGTACGTATTTTTTGTTTGAATAATTAAGTACGTTCCTACTTTACTCGTCATTTTATGTGACATACATATTTATATAAGCACATATAGGTACTTTTAAACCCAATGCCCTAGCATAGTAAAACAATGTTTTTTTCAAATTTAAGCTTCTTGTCTAGACGCTATGAAAACAACAAGGCTTAAATCTTTTGACTTTTAGTAACTTAACTAGGTACTTAATATTCAAAGATGAGCTTAATACATAATTACCTGAATAACAAATCAATGTTATACATTTTTATACATTTTTCTTTTTGTGTGGTTTTCGAACCCGAGATACGTAGAACAGCAGTCAATCGTTCAGTTGCTGCGCCAAATGTAAAGTAGTAGTCTGTCGGGTTGTTCTAAATTCGCCACAAAATTAATTCCCCACGAAAAAAGAGTATTGATCCTGTTCTCCTAGTACTTTCTATTCAGATTCCACATTGTGTACTCGTTTTCGGTAGTTATGTGCTACATTTTATTATATAATTGATCTGCTATCCGTGCCGAAAAAGAAATGGGGCGACTTTACAATAATGAAAAGTAAAAAACCAAAAACCTTTGGCTAATAATTTTAACATACTTTTGGGGAATTAATTTTGTGGCAAATTTACAACAACCTGGGTCTGTCTAGGTACAACCGACGTGGGAATATCTTCAGCGTCCGCCACCTGCCGGGCTGAATGCGAACTATCTTCGAATATCTGAAATGTACAATGCCTGGTATTTACCGCAGTCACCGACACTCTATTAACCCTTCTCTCGCCGTGTTGTTAGTAAAATATGAAAAATATTTTTTACTACATTATGACGTTTTACTTTTATAGTAAAAACTGTATTTATTTGTTTAACTTACTTATTCCTTTTTTTTTTTTTTTTTTTTCGTGGTAAAATCATCAAATGAGTCCTCCTACCCCGGGCAGGGCGGGAGGGACTGTCAGACTTGTACTGACTAAAATCCACGGTGTCCTTCAATAGCCCTTTATGTTCCGGGGTCACGGTAATGGTATAAGTCCCGCGACCCCGGCAGGCTTTGGCCCTCTAGAGAGGGGGCCCCGTCATCATGCTGACGCTCTTTGAGGCGCGCGTGGAACACAACGCGCCGTCGACCCGGGCATGGTCCATGGTCGGGCTGCGAGTTGCCCTTTACTCGCCGCCCGCATGCCCGCGCCTACGGTGGCCGGAGATCGTCTTGCGACGTCCGACGCCGTGGGCGCCAACCACCGCGGGTGGGGCGGAGGGAGGACATTGCCCTCTCTCTCTCGCGGCTCGCCTCCTCCTTCACGAGCATAACTGCTTCGCAGAAGGAGGCGACCGCTTCCCACTCCGTCTCGCCCCGCAGCATGGCCTAGACCAATGCCGGGCGCGAGAGGTCTCCGCCTATCGCCGCCGAGAGGACACGGCGGTGCTCTGCCCAAGCGGAGCAGTCCTGCACCGTATGCTCCACCGTGTCCTCCGGGCGATCTTCGCAGTGGTGACACCCGGGCGTCTCTTCCCTCCTTATCAGACACAGGAACCTCCCGAAACTTCCGTGTCCGGTGAGGACCTGCGTCATGCGGTAAGTCAGGACGCCGTGACGTCTTTCCAGCCACTCCTCAAAGAGAGGTCTTACCGCCGCGATTGCGGCGTGCCCGGACCTCGGTTGCGACAGTCGTCCCCTCCATACTGCCCTGAGATCGCACCGGAGCTCTTCCCGCCGCGCCTCGACTTCTCGGGGCAGCGGGGTTACACCCCGGCGCTGCGCCTCCACGCGCCACTCATAGACGCGCTGGAGGGCAGTCGCCTCCAGATCCCAGGGCAGTAATCCGGCAAGGAGGTTGGCTGATTCGCCGGCTATTGTGCGGTATCCCCGGATCATCCGGATAGCCATGACCCTCTGGCATGCGACCAACTTTAGTGGTCGCGTCCGGATGCTCAAGGCCCACACGGGGGCCCCGTAGAGGGCCATGGACCGCACGATACCGGCGTACAGCCTACGGCAGGAGGCGTTTGGCCCGCCGAGATTGGGCAGGAGTCGCCTGAGGGCGCCTGCTGCCCGGTTCAGCCTTGGGGCCAAACTCAGGAAATGCTCCCTGAAGTTCCACCGGCTGTCGAGGACGAGTCCCAGGTACTTCATCGTCCTCCCGACGCCGATGCGAACCCCCTCCACCGTTATGTGGGACTCGGACCGTGGCGCGTTCAGACGACCATGAAAAGACATGGCCTCTGTTTTGTGCAGCGCCACTTCGAGTCCCAGCTGCCGGATCCTTTCAACGACTGTCGCAACCGCTTGCGTCGCCTTGTCGGCCGCCGCCTGATGCGACTCTCCCTCCGCCAGGACGAGCGTGTCGTCAGCGTAACATATTACGCTGACGCCGTCAGGGAGGTCGCCGTACTTATTCCTTTATTTACGGTTTGCTCGTAATAAAAATACGAAAGATTATTATTGTAAAATTTATAACAACAACGCAAATACACACAACAGACCTTTCTGAAGAAAATCACGAATAGGGTTAAGATACGTCCTTTTAAGTTGTCCCCTGCCGAAGTTGTCAGTTACATCTAACCTTGTATTACTTTTGCAATTAGCCATCTAAAAGTCTTCTCAAAAAAAAAATCACCCGTCACTAGAACTTAAAAAGAAATATTTACCATTTTTATTATTTGCTTTAAGTTTCCGATATTTCAGCAATGATATACGCGCCATGATGAGTGGTAACTTTTTTCCCTATTGTTCGTCTTTGCACATATTTTATAACATTTATTTATGTTTGAATATTCATTATAAATAGTTGTAGAACTGTGGTGTGTAGGTATTTTCTTCATTTTAATTATAAAATTAATATGTTATGCAGTTAATTATTACGAACAGCATGTTAAATACGTCATTGTAAGTTCTAACAATAGCGTTTAAGTGACCGCGAGACAGTTAAAAAATAAATTCACCTGTTCTAAATTTTAACTCCAAACGTTGCATTGCTAAAATTAGCAACTTACCGCCAGCTCAGTTAAATTGTCGTCCATTACCTGGGCGAGGCTATTTTCGCTCGGGGTCGTTGCACTGGCGGCCGGTTACGGGAAATGCGGTAAACGCGGACTGTCTCACGCGATGGCTGCACTACAGGGTTGATATTCAGGTAGCTAGACGAGCGTTTTTATTGTTTTTAGTAGAGGGAATCATTTGGGGCTGGTGTTTATGTAATTTGCAGTTGATTGTACTTTGGAAAAGTCAAGTGTACAAAATATATGTCACGCACACGGGTGCGTGACATATATTTTGTACACTTGTAATTATCGACTACCTAAATAACAAAAGTCAAAAATCTAGAAATGATAATCGTAAACACGCCATCAAATACTTTCTTACACATAGAGTAAACTTATCATGAGAATTGAAAAAGGAATCATTTTTATTATTTGTGAAATGAAAGAAAGGCGATTGCTACAGTGCCGAATTATCGGAAACTCAAAACAAATAATAAACATGACAAATATACCGTTTCAAATTTGAATGGTAGTGTTAGAGATCATGTTCGAGTAAACTTGGTATGTAATGATAGGTAACCCATCGTCGAACCGACCTTGTCAAGCGTGATCAACACCTGCGAATATTATTGTTGAGTCACGAGCTCCTATCTCCTCATCTTTCTATTAACATCGTGTAAAATTCCAAACTGTAACACTGCACACGAATCTCTTTAGAAAGATAACACGTCGTCTCGTGCATCCTGCCTAGAATCTAATAGCGCCAGAGATAAGAAGCTTAAAATATTCTCTCCTGTATATTTTGCATTGACGTACAGCGTTGCAGCCCCGGATTAGATTTATGAGTAAAAAATGTACGATAATATTAAAAAATGTTGGGTAAACTGAAGGTTTTGTCTGTGCAATTATGGCCGAAGTTATGTTGACGAATAACATAACTAATGACATTATTATAAAAGAAGGAACGGTTGACGTGTGTCGGGCATGCCGCCGTCCGGGTGAGTCGATCAGACATATTATCTCTGGTTGTTCTCGTCTTGCTATCGGCGAGTACTTGCACAGGCATAACCTAGTGGCCAGGATTATCCACCAGCAACTTGCTTTGAAATACGATCTTGTTGATTCTGAAGTACCATATTACAAGTATGTGCCCGACCCAGTTCTCGAGAAAGACCATGTCACGATGTACTGGGATCTGCCTATCATTACTGACAGGACTATTATTGCTAATAAGCCTGACATAGTAGTGATAGACAGATCAGCGCGCCGCGCAATGATAATCGATGTTACCATCCCGCATGACATATCATTTAATTAAATTGTCCGAAAAAAAAAACAGTTCAGGCCCTATAGCCAAACAGCAGTCGACAATCGTTATCGCTCAGCAGTCACTAAAAACAGATAAAAAAAGATAAAATAATAATTCGTGATAGAAAATGCTCCAAAAATATACACCGTGACTTTTTAGTCGTCTTACAAAAGTCGTCCACTTAATGTATCCGACCTAAAATACCTCTAGGCGAGTTTATTTTTTTTTAAATCGTTAATAATATTTTTTATTTTTAATAAATAGGTACATTAGAAATATGAAACACCCTGTTAAAATGTTTACGTATCAATCTGTAGAGTGTACCTACGCAGCGCAATAGTCGGGTAGATCATTCCATTTCCATTTGCTATGAGACAAGGGCGTTTCTAACTACGCCTTGTGTCATAATAACCAATTAAAGTTTTATGATTATTTTTTTCAAATCTCTTAAATACATATTTTTTTATTAAAAACGTGTTCTAGTCATTGGATACATGAACTGGGCTGCTTTTGTAAGACGACTAAAAAGTCACGGTGTATAATTTAAGCGTAAGTACGATAGGTACTAAAGGGCAGATAAAAAAAGATAAAATAATAATTTGTGATAGAAAAATACTTCAAAAAATATATAATTTATGCGGAAGTAGCTACTATCTAAAGGGCAGATAAAAAAAGATAAAATAATAATTTGTGATAGAAAAATACTTTAAAAAATATATAATTTATGCGGAAGTAGCTACTATAGGGTTGTCGTAGGTTTCATGAAGTTATCTGTTTTATCGTCAAATTAAAATCTTGACATTTCACAAAGTTCAGGAAACGAGGTCGTCGCCTATTCAATGTCTGTTTTCAACCGTTTTTCAGATAAATGACTCACTGGCGCTTTGTTACTTCTTTTAAATGCTTTTTGTAAAAAAAGTAGGCATCGTATTGTGAATGTAAGTGAATTGCAAATACATACATACGTAAACTCACGCCTTCTTCCCATGGGGATAGGCAGAAACTACAAAGCGTCACCTGCCATAGTCTCCGCCAGATAAGTCTGGAATAAAATTCGTTGACCCCAGTGTACCAATGTTTTCCAATATTTCAAAACGATAAGAAAAAATGTAAAGAAAATGTCGTAACACGATCGAAACAAACGTATCATGGTAAGAGGCGACCTTGACTTTATAGTTTATTTTGAAATTCGAACGATGGTATTATGAAATTCGAACGACGCATTATTAGGATCTCTTCTTCTTCTTCTTCCTGCCCTTATCCCATTCTACTTGGGGTCGGCGCAACACGTTTTCTTCTTCCATTCTCCCCTATCAGTCGTCACAGTATCATTTACTCCTTTTTCTTTCATATCATTCCTTAGACAATCCATCCATCTTTTCTTTGGCCTTCCTCTTCCTCTCCATCCATCAACATTCATACTCATCACTCTCTTAGTCACATGGGTGTCATCCCTCCTCATCACATGTCCATACCAAGATAGACGATTCCCTTTCATTTTTTCTGTAACAGGCGCCACTTTCAAACTTCCCCTTATAAACTCATTCCTTACTTTATCCATTCTTGTCACTCCACACATCCATCTCAACATCCTCATTATTAGGATCAATGACCTTTATTCCAGACTTATCTGGCGGGGACTATACGATCCTTACATACTCCTTTCACCTCATCCACAGTCATACATCTGGTCATGCAAGCCCGATTGCGAGTACTACGCACCCTGCCTTTCTGAAGCACTTCACCAATACGATCATTGTAGATCTTCCTAGGGCGTGCCCTTCGGCGTTTCCACTCACCACTGCCTTAAAAATTCCTTTTGTTTGTCGCCTTTCACTCATCCTCTCAACATGACCGGACCATCTGTTACGAGTTGGGTATCGGGATAAATTAATTAACACCAATTATAACCAAATAATCTTTATTTACACACGAAACACTAATTACTACAAGCACTTAACACTACTAAACACTTAAACACTTATAAACTCACTTAATCACACGTAAAAGTCACTTAGAGATCGCTTCTAGTTCACTTCGAGTTGCCTCGATCGTAGTCAAAACCAGACTGACCCAGGTCGCCGATCGGCGCCCTATTTATACCCCGGCCGGACCCACTAGATGTTTCTAGAAGATGGTCGAATGTTCTGGAAACATCCATAGATTTCGACATAGTCCCATTCCTTCTGGAACATTCCAGAACCATCTCGAAACATCTAGACTTTGACTTAAAGTCCTATGACCCCTAGATGGGGCAGAGGGCGTCCACAGATGTCTTCCATCGCGATCTGTCTTGAGCTTCACGTTTCACCTCGCTCCACGTCAATCCAATGCTCGCCGCTTCCGCTAGCACGGTGCGTCGCCAGGTTTGACGGGGACGGCCACGCTTTCTTTTTCTTTGGGGATTCCAATCCAAAGCTTGTTTGGGTATGTGGTCAGGGTCCCTTCGGAGCGTGTGGCCAATCCATCTCCACTTGCGACGCTTGATCTGGCTGTCGATCGGGCTCTCGTGGCATTTCCCCAGCAGCTCTACGTTGGAGATGGTCTCGGGCCAGTAAATTCCGAGAATTCGACGAAGACAACGGTTGACGAAGACCTGTATTTGGCGTGAGATGTCCTTTGTAACCTTCCACGTTTCGCACCCGTAAAGCAGCACGGACTTCACATTGGACCCGAATATTTTAAGTTTGATCCTTCGGGTCAGATTCCGTGATTGCCAAACAGGTCTCAGCTGCGCGAAAGTAGCTCTGGCTTTGGCTATCCGTGAGACGATGTCCTCCTCACTACCACCAGTCTCTGACACGACGCTCCCGAGGTATGTAAATTTGTGGACGCGTTCCACTGCCTCTGTGCCAATCAGCAACGGTGAGCGATTCTTCACACCAGTTCTCATCTCCTGGGTCTTCCGGATGTTTATTTTAAGCCCTGTTGTCGCCGCTTCCTGTTCCAAATCGTCCAACTTAGCTTGCATATCGGCGTGGGTATGACTCAGCAGACATAGGTCATCGGCGTAATCCAAGTCCTCCAAGACGTTGGATAATCCCCACTCTATGCCGCGGCGCTTGTTTTCTAGGATGCGAAGCATTATTCCGTCAAGACGTTCTTGACGAAACATCTAGAACAGGGTGAAATTTTCTAGAAACTTCTAGACCAATCTTCAGTAGAATAGTCGAGAACCTTGTGAAACCTTCGAGAAGCCTGTAGATTGGTCTCGCAATACGACCGTAACACATCTAAGGATACTCTTTTAAATTTTTGTGACTACGTCCTCAATTAATTTGTTTTATAAGATATTAAAGTTTACGGATTGACCCGTATTGAATGCGAATCGTTAATAGGTGCGTCCCCACAGAGCGGGCAGCCTCGCGAAGCATTTTCCGTGCGAAGCAGCTCGGTTGGCGTGGACGTGTCTCGGGCGAGGCAAGTGACAGCGCTGCCGCGGCCGAGCGACCGAGCGCCCGAGCCATCCAGTGTCGGCTTTTGTTATGCTCGCGTATATTGTTTCGCGCCTCGGTCGAAAAACAATAGACCGTCCACATAGAGTGAGCAGCCTCGCTTGTCAGTTTCCTCGCGCAGCGAATGCCTCGCAAGGCTGCGCGCTCTGTGTGGACGCACCTATTGAAATCCGTAAAAAATCCAGCAACTTAACTGTCGCGCTTGCTAAGCATTGTAGCAGTCTGCTACGCCGTAGCACGACACCGGTTACGGCGTAGCAGACTGCTACGGTTGTGAGGTCAGTCAGTAGTCATTTACTGGACGAATGGTTAAAAAAGAACTTATTTTAAGGGCCTGGTAGTAGTCATGAAAAGTAATAACTGTATTTAACTCATCAACAAATTAATTGCAAGAAAAATATCAGCATCTCCTAATTCAATAAACTGAGAAAACAACTGTTTTTTTTTTGTATTTTTGTAATTCTCGTAGTAATTTTTATGAATACAAAAAAAAAAACAAAAACAACATATTCCTGTATCAACCTACACTCGGTGTAATTTATTCAAAAACTTTTTCAAAAAAAATAGTAACCGCCTTCAAAAACAACCATAAATAAAAAGCGATAAAAAAACCTACAAAATAACTTTTCTTTCGGAAGTCGGTGTCTTTGTTTTCTTTATTTCATTGTCTTTTTTTGCCACCGACTTCCGAAAGAAAAGTTATTTTGTAGGTTTTTTTATCGCTTTTTATTTATGGTTGTTTTTGAAGGCGGTTACTATTTTTTTTGAAAAAGTTTTTATTTTACTCTTTTTAGTTTAAATATTCAACCCGAATTCTGTAATCCATAACACCGGTAATAACATCGCTCATGTACACAATAAGCTAATAAAATTCCCTATCTCAAAAACTACTGAACCGATTTTGATGAAACTTGCAATATTCCCTAAGTTAAATAATACCTAGTACAACAAAAACAGAATTACTTAAATCGGACTAGTAGTTCCAGAGATATGCGAACTCAAACTAAATCAGTCAATGACTACTCCTTACTATTAAGGAGTTCTACCTTCCATCATCAGCTCAGCTACATGACATTATGATTACCATACGCAAGTACTTAAATTACTTCATAAAATTTGCGAAAAACGGTGTGTCGGCCTATAAAATTCGAGGGTTGCCCTCGATTTCTCCAGGATCCAATCATCAGATCCCAACTTGGTGACTATGGGACCATCTCAGAAGTACCTCCTTTCGAACAAAAAAAGAATTTTAAAAATCGGTCCACAATTGGCGGAGTAATCGCGTAACAAATATACGAAAAAAAAAAAAAACAAAAAAAAAAAAAACATACCGTCGAATTGATAACCTCCTCCTTTTTGAAGTCGGTTAAAAATAAGATATATTACTTTCCCCAATGCATAATTCCTTTTAATATATCCGAGTGCACCGACCGCTGGGTACAAATATTAATCATATTTCTCTTTGACTGTGAGAAATGTCTCCCTTGACTATAACATAGGTAAGTATGAGTTTATAATATTCATATTATTTCATTGCTTTATTTTGAGTTGATTTGTTTCCCGACTGCCCCAGAAGAAAGTCAACCAATCCCCCAGAAGGAGGTCAAAGCGACGAAAACTTTGCTTTGAAATAAAAATACAAAACAACTGGCTTTGGTTTTTTTTAAACTTATTTTTGCCACCGACTACCGAAAGATAAGTTATTTTACACTTTTTTTTGGTGGATTTTGAAGGTGGTTAGTTTTTTTTAAGTTTTTATTTTACCCTTTTGAGTTCAAATATGCAACCTAAATTGAAGTTGAAAGCTGCTTTGGTCCTGAGTGACATAGGCAATAAGAGAGGAGGGGTAAGCGGGCGAAGCTGCTAACAAAAGCTAGTGGTTGATATAACTCAATCAACTTCACTGAACGAACCAAAAATGAATAGTGTTTATTAACATTTTAAGTGGTTTAAAAAGCTACTTTTAAGAAGTGTTACAAGTCTGATTAATATCTATTGTTTACATGTTATGAAAATTAATAATGAAGCGATTTAGTTAAAATCTTAGCAAAAACAATGCATAAAAGTACTTAAATTGTAATTAGCATAAGCGTTTTGAAACTTTCAGAATGTTTAATGTACAAGCTTTGTTTAAAGTATAGCAAAATTAGTTTTCAACTAAAAGATTTAAATCTCAATTTTGTTTTGGGCAAAGTTTCGAAAACCCGAAGTTATTTTCATAAGGAATATTAATTACTTTCTTACCTATAATTGCAAGGCCACACTAACGCCATTATCTGGTAACAGTATTTAAATGTTCGTTCGGACTGTCAGATCGTATTGACTAAAATCCACGATGTCCTCCAATAGCCCTTTACGTTACGGGATCACGGTTATCTGATGAGACAGTTCCGCGACCCCGGAAGGCTTTGGACCTCTAAGGCCCTGTCAGATTGCTGACAGCTCTTTGAGGCGCACGTGGAACACGACGTGCCGTCGACCCGCGCATGGACCATGATCAGACGGCAAGTCACCCATTATACTCGCCGTCCGCATACCCGTTAGTGTAACAGTTTAATAAGCGTCAACAATTCTTTTCTATTAGACGTCACAAGTCTTACGTTCCTAGCCAATAAGATCAGTCAATCTATCTGAAAGGCGCCTAACAATTCAATTTGCGGTTTTACGAGTACAAGGACCGGGCTCTAATATTAGAGACCAAATGTCAACACGCTGTATATTAGGTTCTAAGATCCAATCACACACACACACACTAGACTAGTCCGTGTTTACTAGCTGTGGCTGTGTCCCGTGGTTTTGCACGTTTTATATGCTAACGTATTTTCCCGTGGCAGAAATTATATAGGTACAGAGAGGGAGTTTCCACGTTTTTGTAACGTCAATGTGAACTTTTACGTTAATTTTATGGATAAACTTAGTTTTTTTTTCGTACATTAAACGCGCTTTTTATTTTCCAAACCATTTACGTCGTAATACTTGAAGTACGCTGTACGGTCAAATACGTAGAATTTCGTGCTAGAGCCTCGCGCCACCTGCTTACTGAAAAGTAACGTAGTCCTCACATGAATTGAATTAAAAAAATGTCTGGAATTTAAATAAGACAGTTAGTTTTTGGTTAGAAAATCATTGAATGAATCTTTCTGCCCTTGGGTGGTGCGGCAGGGACTGTCGCACCCACCCTGTTTCTTTTTGGTTGCCCCTTGCATTCCAGGCCACCGTTAAGGCCAGTGTTTAATATGTTCTTCTAGGGCATCCTCTCATGACGGGGGCTCCCCTTAGAGGGACAAAGTCTGCTGGGGTAGCGAGACTAGCGGGGAACGTAAAGACTTTGAAGACACCGTTGATTTTAGTCAGTACAAGTCTGACAGTCCCTCCCGTTCGGCCTTGGGTGAGAGGACTCATTTGATGATTTTACCAGGTCAAAAAAATGGAATCTACTCCCGGCATTGTCTCATATCTGTTCTGTAAATACCTTTTGTTTCATCCATTTATTTGCAGATAAAGCTACCAGTTCGTACCAAATTCAAACGAACACATATTTACCTTTACGGGAGGCTGCTTAAAGTTGGGATTGACGCATCGCCGGCGGCGTACTGGCGATCCTACATGTATTCCAAAAAGTTTTTACATATACACGTGTATACAAAACTGTGTTCTGGTATTATTTCTGAACATAACAACGTATGATGTTCTTTTTTGAACGCAAAAAAGGTTAATTAATGCCCGTTTTTTACAAACAGTTTATATTTTTATTCATTAACACATACAATTATTTTACCTAAGCTTGCTAGTGTTACGGGACCTTCTTTTCAGGTAATTGTGACCCTGGAACGTTAAGAGCTATTGAAGGAATACCGTAGATTTTAGTCAGTACGAGTCTGACCGTCCTTTATTCTACACCCAGGATGGTCTTATTCGATGATTTTACCACGTTAAAAAAATACCTAAACTAACGATTAGAGATGTATTGCTAATTATCAACCCCAAAGGTTATTTAGGCATGCCTATTTTTGCCCTATTACCTTTGGGATTAGATGCAGCAAAATGTTCGTTTTACGCCAACCAGCACCTGAGAAGACCTGCTGAAGAATATTTACAATTTCTTACGATCCACATCATCATCAACATCATCGTCATCAGCCTATAAATGTTCCCACTGCTGGGACACAGGCCTCCTCTCTGTGAGAGGGAGTGGGCCGTAATCTACCACGCGGGCCCAGTGCAGATTGGTAGATGTCACATGTCTTCGAATTTTTGGTTCTAGGACATGCCGGTTTCCTCACGATGTTTTCCTTCACCGTTTTGAGAGCAGTGGTGATGAAATAAATTACACAAAGTAATGCGTCTGGCTGGGTTCGAACCCACGACCTACTACTCGTAAGTCGAGGCCGATACCACTGGGCCACCACCAGTTTACACGCTTCATATAAAACGATTAAATAACAAAAATGGCTACCATTCAAGGGGGTATTGGTGTCGGTCCCACATGTGCTACAATTTAATTGATAAAACTAGCTTTCCAATAAGGAATATTCTCTCACTAATATTTATAATAGGAATATTTGTAAAAGATTTTCATTGCTGCTCTGCTCCAATTGGTCATAGCATGATGTTATGATTATAGCCTTTCTCGATAAATGGACTATCCAACCTAAAAATATATTAAAATTTGAACCAGTAGTTCTTGAGATTGGCGCGTTCAACCCAACAAACAAACACTAAAAATCTTCTGCTTTATAATATTACGAGTAACTATCGATTGAGCAAACTAACTCCCCTTTAAGCTGTGCAGGACTGCCCCGCTTGGGCGGAGCACCGCCGTGTCCTCTCGACGGCGATAGGCGGAGACCTCTCGCGCCCGGCATTGGTCGAGGCCATGCTGCGGGGCGAAACGGAGTGGGAAGCGGACGCCTCCTTCTGCGAAGCAGTCGTGCTCGCGAAGGAGGAGGCGGGCCGCGCGAGGGAGAGGACAGCGTCCTCCCTCAGCCTCGGCCCCCCTTTCGAGGGCCACAGCCTTGCCGGGGTCGCGGGACATACGTATACCGCGACTCCGGTACACAAAAGGGCTACCGAAGGACACCGTGGAGGACTCATTTGATGATTCTACCACGAAAAAAAAAAAAACTCTCCTTTAAGCTTGTATAGACTGAAACCAAACATATTAAATAGTCGTAATTAAAGCATTTAGAAAGAAATAAAGAAATGAACTATAGTGCTTTTTGATATATTTTTAATCGGTTGAACAACGTTAACGGGTAGTTTTTCCTACAACCGTAGTAGTTTATTGTGCCATAACACAGCGTAAACACCGTAATTATGTCATAAAATAATACTTTTATGATACAATATGTTGCTAAGATTGAACAATAACTGGGATATGTGGGTTCAGTTTGTCAATCTGGTATTTATGAACTAAATATACAAAATTGAATGCTCTAATAATTGGAAAGAATATTTTAATAAAATGTCATTAGAAAAGGGAATTTGGTACAAGACAATGCAATGTGAACCTCCTCGTATTCCTTGGTTTGCCAATATTAAGCTAAATAGAAAATTTGTTATAATAGCGCATAGACTGGTCGGGACACGTTCCACTCAACAAGTTTCGGCACTTAATGGGGAAAAGTGACAGTCCCAACTGTGAACAATGTGATGTGATGGAGGACGTCCATCACTTGTTGGTGGAATGCGTCAGGACACGAGCTGCTAGAGAGGTTCTGATGAATAACTTTAAAATTAATTTGATAGATGTTGGTTTTGTTCAAAGTATATTATCAGAGCCTGTTTCGAATGCAGCTATTTTACTTTACATAATAGTATATAAGGTTTTTAAATCGGAATAGCGTTAAAAATCTTGTATTAGGATATGATGGGGCTGGCGTGATCGTACTGTGACCAAAAGCCCCTAAATTTAAAGTAGATAATAAAAAAAAATGAACTAAATAAATTTCTCCTGTGTCGTGGGCCGTGGGTGGGTTAATTAACAAACATAGAACTCACATACAAACATCGGAATTCGGAACAACTACTTGTAGGCCATACAAATGTTAAGTTCCGTGCGGGAATCGAAGCTGCGACACGCAGCAGTTGCGCAGCGTTGTAGTTCAGCCATTGCGCCAACAGTGCCGTCATAACTTACTCATACAATACTGTAACCTCGACTTTACCTCTATCTACACATCATCATCATCATCAGCCGAAAGTCGTCCACTGCTGAACATAGGCCTCCCCCTTAGACCGCCACGCCGAACGACAATTCGCCACTTGCATCCATCGGTTGCCCGCGACCCTCACGATGTCGTCGGTCCACCTAGTGGGAAACCTGCCTACGCTGCGTCTTCCGGTCCGTGGTCGCCACTCGAGAATTTTTCTTCCCTATCGGTTGTCAGTTCTACGAGCGATGTGGCCTGCCCATTGCCACTTCAACTTGCAAATTTTATGAGCTATGTCGGTGACTCTGGTTCTTCGCCGAATATCCATTTTTTGGATTTATATCTACACATCATCATCATCATCTCAGCCATAGGACGTTCACTGCTGAACATAGGCCTCCCCTTTAGATCTCCACATATACCGGTTGGAAGCGACCTGCATCCAGCGTCTTCCGGCGACCTTTATAAGGTCGTCCGTCTATCTCGTTGGTGGACGTCCTACGCTGCGCTTGCTCGTCCGTGGTCTCCACTCTAGCACTTTTCGACCCCATCGGCCATCTGCTCTGCGAGCAATATGGCCTGCCCATTGCCACTTCAGCTTGCTAATCCGGTGGGCTATATCGGTGACTTTAGTTCGTCTACGGATCTCCTCAACAGTACATAGACATCTACACAACAGTGGTAGAATTGATAAGACACAAATTAAATAATGTTCACTTTTCCGTCTATCCCCAATACATTTCCTCATATACTATCAACACTCCTGTCCTTCCCTGTTCTCGGAAGGCGGACACACGATGACATGTCGTATATATCTTCCTCAAACTTTCCTTTTGTTAGTTTTCCCCCTTGTTGGCAGTTTTATCGATTTGGATAATTGGCTTTTAGTGTTATTTGTCAGTTTCTCTTATTCTTTTCCTGTAACCGGTTTTCGTAAATGTAGGCTGAAGGTCGCTAGTACATTATTATATATTTTACGTACGTATATATTATTATATACATTTTTTTTTTGTTTAGCTTTTGGTAAGAAGTTCCCTCTTCTTATCATGCCTACGATGTTCTCTCGTGTTTATGTATTCTAAATTGTAACAATGACATTGTAAAAGCAAATATTTTAAAAGAGTAACCATGGAGTTTCTTGCCGGTTCTTCTCCATGGAAACGACCAACCCGAACAGTGCCAATTTTTTTTTCTCGACGTTTTATAAGTGCCCATTGAGGCCCATGTAAAATAATATATTTTGATTTTGATTATTATTGACGAGCAATAGTATATTTTTATTCTTACTAATGATTTTCAACAATTACGAGTACTAAAGAAAGTCTAGTCTAAACGTACTAGTGACTTCACTACTGTGGAAAATTTAAATGAAATTTTTAAAATACTGTTAACATTCACCATTAAAAATATGTATCTAGGAAAACATTCCAATCGTTCAGTAAATTCGTTTTATGAATCAAAACGCGGCTCCAATAAATTGAAAATGATTAAACATTCTTTTTGAAAGCATTTCGTTACTAAACTGGCATTGTTTTATTGCTTTTAGGGTTCCGTACGTCCGAATACAAAAACGGAACCCTTATAGGATCACTCGTGTGTCCGTCTGTCTGTCGCTTACAGTGAATATTACCTCCGAATCTACTAGACCGATTGAGTTGAAATTTGGTAGACATATCAATTCCTGTGACCCAAGCACAGAGGTGTGACGTGAATAGATGAAATCTGTATGTGGGAGGTAATTTTTGGGAGGGGGAAGGGGAAAATTAAAAAAAAAAATCATTGAAAACTGCATCGTGTGACATATCAAATGAAAGGTCTTGTTGAGACAATCTTAAATGTATTTTTTTTTTGTAATTTTAAAATAAATAGTTTCCAAGTTATTCAAGAAATAGACGAAAATTGACCATTCCCCCCCCTTATCTCCGAAACTACTGAACCAAAATTTTGAAAAAAAATACAGAAATTAGTTTTCTACTTATAGATTATAGGAAAACCTATAAGATGTCCATGATATCGTCGGTCAATTAGTAAACTTGCCAATCTGCAAATGTCAAACTTTTCAGGAGAGCGAAATAAAGACAAAAATTGGTCCTGTAAATCAGGTTTTATAGATATCTTTTCAAGCTTGTAAATTTATTAGTCAAAAGTGATGTAGTTTAAGTAGATACTGTTAGAATTACAAATTATACATTATTTAAGAAATTAAAGCAGATTGGCCTATTTACCATGTTTAGAATGAGACAAGAAATATAATTTAGATGTGTTCAAGTAGCCAAATTGGTAGATAACTAAATTGACTGCAGTGGAGCATACTATACCTACGTCATACATTTTTTGAAAGTCAACTACCCAAACTGAATTAGGCTATTTTATTTTCTTATGATAAGGCGTTTTTTTATTATAACAATTGTACCTACCGAAAACCGTTATCGTAGATAGTCACCTAGAAAATTCAATCCCGGGATATCGGGACTGTATAGACACAATCCCAGGTTCTCGGGATTTTGTTTCAAATGAAAAAGGCGATAAAAAAATCAAAATTGTCGTTTTTATTCAAAGACAGTATTTGAAATAAAGAGTGTGTGTAGACCATTAAACTTATCTAATTAATCAAAAAATTGTTTATAAAGCTTAATTATTCGAACAATAACAAATTAAACATTTTAAACTATCTGAAAAAAAAACGTAGCCTAGGGACGTTCAGGCCAGTTAAATCGATATTTTACAAAAATCTATTTTATCGGTTTTTAAGTTTTAACCCGATTATGCAATATTGATCTTTTAATTTAAACTAAATAGATAGACCGCAACTTCATACTCATTTATTCATCATCATCATCTCAGCCATAGGACGTCCACTGCTGAACATAGGCCTCCCCTTTAGATCTCCACATATACCGGTTGGAAGCGACCTGCATCCAGCGTCTTCCGGCGACCTTTATAAGGTCGTCTGTCCACCTCGTTGGTGGACGTCCTACGCTGCGCTTGCTAGTCCGCGGTCTCCACTCTAGCACTTTTCGACCCCATCGGCCATCTGCTCTGCGAGCAATATGGCCTGCCCATTGCCACTTCAGCTTGCTAATCCGGTGGGCTATATCGGTGACTTTAGTTCGTCTACGGATCTCCTCATTTCGGATTCGATCACGTAGAGAAACACCAAGCATAGCCCTCTCCATAGCTCGCTGAGCGACTTTGAGCTTTGAGATGAGGCCGATAGTGAAAGACCACGTTTCGGTGCCGTAAGTCATCACTGGTAACACACATTGGTTGAAGACTTTCGTCTTGAGGCACTGAGGTATGTCGGACGAAAAGACATTGCGTAGCTTCCCGAACGCTGCCCAACCGAGTTGGATTCGGCGGTTGACCTCTTTCTCGAAGTTGGACCTACCTAATTGGACTACTTGTCCTAAATAGATATATGAGTCAACAACTTCGAGTACCGAGTTTCCAACAGAGACTGGGGTGGGCACAACATTGGCATTTGACATAATTTTCGTCTTGTCCATGTTCATTTTCAAGCCCACCCGTTGTGAAACTCGGTCGAGGCCCATCGAGCATCATGCTGAGTTCCTCCATCGACTTTGCCATGACTACGATGTCGTCGGCAAACCGAAGGTGAGTGATGTATTCGCCGTTGATGTTGATGCCAAGTCCTTGCCATTCCAGTAGTTTGAAGGCGTCTTCCATTGCGGCAGTAAACAGTTTCGGGGAGATAACGTCCCCCTGTCTTACGCCTCTTCTCAATGGAATCGCCTTCGTGCTCTGCTCCTGTACTCGGACCGACATGGTGGCGTTATTATACAAACACTTCAACACCTCGATGTACCGATAGTCAATACGGCATCGCTGGAGTGACTCAAGTACCGCCCATGTTTCCACCGAATCGAAGGCCTTCTCATAGTCCACAAACGCTAAGCATAATGGCAAGTTATACTCTTCGGTCTTCTGTATAACTAGCCGCAGCGTATGGATGTGGTCTATGGTACTATAGCCTCTTCGGAAACCGGCTTGTTCGGGAGGCTGGAAGTCATCAAGTCTGTGTTCGAGACGGTTCGTGATAACCCTTGAAAACAGCTTATAAACATGACTCAGAAGCGTGATGGGTCTGTAGTTCTTCAATAGGCTGTTATCACCTTTTTTGAAGAACAACACCACCTCACCCCTGCTCCACGTTTGAGGCGTTTTGCCCTCGGACAGGACGGAATTAAAGAGTTTCTGGAGGAGTCTAAGTACCGGTGTTCCACCCGCTCTCAGAAGCTCTGAAGTGATTCCGTCCTCGCCCGGCGCCTTGTTGTTCTTAAGCTGCTTCAGGGCCATCCTAATCTCGTACAGACTGATGTCCGGGATATCTTCGGTATAATGTCGGGACAGCTTGGCTCTTGGATCTCCTACCAAGCTGTCAACGGGCTTTGCGACCGAAGTGTATAACTGTCCATAGAACCTCTCGATCTCGCCTAAAACCTCTGCTTTGGTCGACGCTATGCTGCCATCCTCCCGTTTCAGCTTTGTCATCTGGCTTTGCCCAATAGACTTATCCTTTGCGAACACTTTGGAGCCTTGGTTTCGCTGTATGGTCTCTTTAACACGATTCGTATTAAAGAGACGCAGATCGTGTCGCAAGGACTTAGATATACGTCTATTGAGCTGCCTATATGACTTCGCGTCATCGGAAGACTGCAACTGTAGCAGGCGTCGTTCAGCCATGAGGTTTAAGGTTTGCTCGGTCAATTTCTGAGGTCTTATCTTTACGGCAGGGTCTAAAAAACTTAGACCCTACCGTGCGGACAGTTTCCACTAGCCCGTTGTTGATCTCGTCCACTGAAACTAAGTTCTCAAGGCAAGCAAAGCGATTAGAGAGCTCGAGTTGAAAGCTTTCGGGGTTTTGAATATGGGACCGAGTAGGTCGGAGCGTAGACTTCATCAGGCTGGACCTTTCAAGTTTAACATTGATATTCAGCGAGTCTCTGACTGTTCGGATCTTTTTACGATTCGGTGATCACTACCGGTTTTTACCCTGTTGATCACAGAGACATCACTGAATATCCGTTTCTTGTCGGTCATGAAGAAGTCTATCTCGTTTCTCGTGAAACCATCGGGACTCAACCAGGTCCATTTCCTGTGAGGCGGCTTCTGGAAGAAAGAGTTCATCATGAAGAGTTCCTCTTTCTCCAGAAAGTCGGCCAGCCTCTGTCCCCTAGGGTTCCGTTTCCCATACCCAAATTGCCCCACTCTCAACTCATCACTGCTTTTCTTGCCCAACTTTGCGTTAAAGTCCCCCATAACAACAGTGAAGTGAGTTTTGGAACTATGTATGGCCCTACTTACGTCCTCATACATAGTCTCCACCTCATCATCGGAGTGTGACGAGGTCGGTGCGTATACCTGAATGACCTTCAGCGAATATCTTTTGGATATTCTGAGTATTAGGTATACCACCCTGCTCGACACACTGTCGATGGTTATTATGTTGTTTACGAGGGACTTGTGAACGAGAAACCCGACACCGCCTTGGGACTGTTGGTCGCCCTCCCGGTAGTAGAGCAAGTTACCAGACTTCAGGGTTACGGTGGCCTCCCCCTCTCTAGGGACTTCGCATAACCCTATAATGTCCCAGTGTAACTTGCTCAGCTCCTCTTCCAGCTCGCAGATCTTTTCGTCAGTCCTCATTGTGCGTATGTTGTGTGTTACCAGGGCCAGTCGTCGTGGGGGTGGGTAGCCGGATCTCTTCCGGAGATTCTTAGCACCCCCTGCTCCGCCGTTACCTTGACCGCTACCCGCGCCAGGGATAGCGGAGCTGCCGGGGACTGGGGGCCTGGTTTCTGTGCTTTCAATCATAAAGGGGGTAATTTGCCTTAATCGCCACGCTTGGCAGGCGGGTTGGCGATCGCAGTGAGGATGTGCAGTACACAGAGGACGCTGCTGCCCGACCTCCGGTTTGTCCCTTAGTCGCCTCTTACGACACCCACGGGATGATTTGGGGGAACGCAATTCTAAGCCGGCGCCCCACGGCAACTCATTTATTACTATTTAAAAATTGATGTAAATTAATAAATCTGCGAAATAAGACTGCTAATAACTATTCTATATTTATTTCGATTGCTTAAACACACCAAAGTAAAGTTCTCAATCTGTCACTTAAAATAATATAACACTGGTATTTAGTGTCTCGATTGCCTTTTTAACAAAGGTGATGTATTCAATGTACCACTTAGGCTAATAGAATTTTGTGAGTTTAAGCATACCGATTGTTTTATGGACCAATGTAAAGTATTCAATCTTCCAGTTTGGCTAGTTTACCTTTGCAAGATTTAACTTTCCACTACCCTTTTGAATTACGGTAAAGTATTCAATGTACCACATAGGTTAATTGAAGATTGTGAGTATTACGAAAAGTAATAATATGCAGTACAGGTAAACTGAACAAAGACCACATAGAAAAGTTTACTATTGTACAAATACAATTTTGTGCAGATATGAATTAGGAATAATGGAATTATTTTCAAAAAGACAATTGCTAGAGATGTGATATTTTACCACAGTGAAGATATAATAGTAACCATGGCAATTCTTTATTTAACACCAAATCACCAAAATGTCAGTTTGGCTACTTTACTGTTGTGGCGACGATATTAAAATAACATGGTAAATAACTCAATATTTTGTGTACCAATTTGGGGCAGATTAAAAAAAACTTGATAGGTAACATCGTACGGAACCCTCTTCACACGAGTCCAACTCGCACTTGGCCAGTTTTTTTAGTTACGCTTTAGGCATTTATTAGTTAGATTTAAACCAATACCAGGTAGGGTTGGTTTGCGCAAACTTGCGAAGGGCGAGGAATGAGTAACACACCGTCCGATTAGGACCAGGCGTGTGTAGATACGCTGTCAGACAAAGCTCGTTATGGCCAAATGTCTATCAGAATTGATTTAATGTTATAAGGACTTATTGCGGCCCTGGAACGCAAAGTTTCAAACATAAGGAAACACCAGGGTTTTAGGCAGTCCGAGTTATGCAGACCTTTACGCTTTCAGGGCGCAGGCCATCCAAAGAGGATTTTAACCTTGAGATAAAAAGGGAAAGAATATTTGATAAGGAATAGACAAGCAAAAAGATTTAAGGAATTTGACCATGGCACTTACTCTCATCCCTTTTAGACCACCATATAATAATCCATGAATCAAACTACAATTTGAATTAACATAGAAAACAAATTCGCTTTTCTGACGGTACGTAGAAAAGATACGTTATTTACTTAAAACTTGGTAAGTAAAAAACAAAAGTTTGCGCCTGAGGGATCTAGTTGTTAGTTGGAAAAGTTAGCACCTCCCTTTAAATAAGGACACACGGGCTATAAGCCGAGGTATCTTGAGAATAACTTGTACACCAACTTACCCATACACACAACTGCTTACATGTTCAAGCAACCTCTGTAGGGTACTTGTCCTACTGTACGAGGAAGCATAAGCAATTGACTATTCGCTCGTCAGATGTTAGTAAAAGAGATATTATTGATCACTTTTTTAACCGTGGTAAAATTATCAAATGAGTCCTCCCGCCTAGGTTCAGACGAGAAGGACTGTCAGACTCTGGCTAAAATCCAAGGTATTCCTTCAATAACCTTTTGCGTTCCAGGGTCACGTTTATTATAGATCGCTGACTCTTAAGATCGCCGATGAATTCTCTTTGTGAGTTTGTCGCTGTGAGGAGAGCTATCACAGACAGCAGCTCGAAAATAATCACTAGGCAATACCATCGCTAGGTAAGGTCACGTATGAGCGAGTAACACCAGTTGCGAACTAGTTTATAGCTACTAGTTTTACACTTTTACTACTCGCCCCCTATTGCACAGGACTTATAACAAACTGGCAAAATATGGTGTACTATAAAGTACAGCTCAACCAAAAATGCAGGATTTAGTTTTACTACTCGCTTATCGCTAATCGTCAACGATGGGACAAGTGCCTTATATTTCGAAACCGTGTAAGAGAGGCAAACATAATATATGTGTAACCTCTCTCTCTTTAACATTTAAAACCCAGCTTCTGGAACTTTTCAACAGTGTTCGGTACGGAATCGATAAAGCGCTTTAAAAATGCAAGTCCCGTGTTTTTATATCCCCGGTCCCGTGAAATATTAAACTGGCCAGCACTATTGGAGTTGGGTGACCGTATGAACCAATTTTGTGAACACAATATAGTGGACCAGTGGTAACTATTGTTTTCGATTGCATATTTTTAAACGTAATTGTTTGGTCAATTCGGTTGTTTATTTTTCCGATAGGTGTTTGTTATTTGTGTGGTATTTTGATTTCATTTGTTTTATAGATAGAGTTGCGTAGACAGCTTTGTCCACTATGCGATTTATATAAAAGGGTCCTTTATGATCATCGAGTACGTTTATGGTCAATATGCAAAAACTGAATTAGTACGGAAACTAGTTCCCGAGCGGATACTGTGAGTTTTGTTTATCGGGAACAGAATCGTGTTGTGAGTGAGACGAGTGACAATGATAGTGGATTCAAACTCAAAAAAAAAAACAAAAAAAAAGAGGGTAGACCGATATGTCTGCTCATAAACATCCACCCGCAGTTACTTCAGTTCATCCGTGATCCGCTTGCAGCAACCCCGAAATCACATGCTGAGATAGGAGCCTTTTGGCCTCGCACAGGACTATTCATGTTATGTGTGTTATTGTTGTTTATTTATCTTTTTTATATGTGTAATTTTGTTTTTCCTTTGTGTTTCTCTTTCTTATTGTATCTCTGTATAATTACTGTTGTTCTGTCCTGTGTGTCAATAAATCTTTTTTCTTTCTTTCTAAATATCTGGAACTAATAACCATGGTAAATTTATCCCGTTTTAAATCTTAAAATAGACTCTTTCTTCTAGACATATTGAATCCCAAATAGATTGAAAGCGCTAGTGAAAAACACTTGACACATTTATAGTGTGGAGCAATGGTTTACTTTAAAAAGTCATGTCCGTCCGTGAAACATGACGTCACTACCACAGGTGTACTCGCCAACTCACCGAACTCAAGATATCATTTATTTTGCATGCAATTGGCGAGCGCCCCACATTAAATATCCACGACATTCCAGCTTGATAGTTTTAATAAAACAAGGAGTTTGTTTACTGTGAATATTACTTGTAAAGGAAGAAACATTTGGTAGAGCAAAGAATTGCGATATTTTGATTAATAACAGCTGAAAACACCGGTTCAATGCGTGTCGGAATGCACAAAGTAAAAATACTGTAGTCTATATTTGAACGTATATTTGCAGCTTAAACACATATTTATAATCGGAACATCTAGATCGGGTTGAAATATCTAGAAACTTCCAGGGCAATCTTCAGTAGAATTGTCGAGAATCTTGTGGAACCTTCGAGAAGCTTGTAGATTGTTTTCAACAATATGTTATACAAAAACGTTTTTAAAATTAGTCAACTTTTACTTGTAAACTTGTAAACCTACTTAGCTACAGTTTATAGTTGCATATCCAATAAAAAAACTACGTATTTAATCAATAATAGCATATTTCATTACAAGTGCGGAAAGGCTGTCATTGCAAAGAGTTCCGACAAATGTCTACCCGAGGCGAAGGCGAGGGTTGACAGTCGGAACAAGTTGCAATGACGGTTCCGCACGTGTACTGAACGACTATTTTTAATACAGTTGCGAAAAAATGAAGCAATT
This sequence comes from Agrotis exclamationis, assembly GCA_950005045.1. NCBI lineage: Eukaryota > Metazoa > Arthropoda > Insecta > Lepidoptera > Noctuidae > Agrotis > Agrotis exclamationis. The sequence goes on from OX465430.1 coordinate 20,677,045, forward strand.
TAATAAATAATAAAAACATAATAAACTAAACTCGCAAAGAAAATTTCTGGAAAATGACGCCAACCGTAGAATAGAAGCAGAGTTTTTTTTCGTCACCCATTTTGGTAGGGGAACGCCCATACACCTTAGTTTTCAGTAGATTTTTTTTTATTGATATGAAATGAAAATAAACCTAACCTAACTCATTCAATTCAATTAAATCTGACATTGAAATAAATTAGTGGCTTCTTTTTAGAAATATACGTTTTTGTATGAATCACAAAAACTCTTTAGTAAAAACTTCATGGTTGGTTTTTCTTTTTAATAGACATTATTTTGACAGTTGGGAAAGAGAACGCACTAGTGCGTAATAGATAGCCCACTTTCCGAACGCTATACGTCCCTGCAATATGCCACTTTTTGAGCAACTGTACCCTGAGCACGAGTTTTCACTCTTTTACTTTACAGCGTCTTTTCAGTATTTACAGCGTTTCTTGTATGAAAAACTGGAACAGCGCCTCTGATGTGCGAAGAAGGAACTAATTTTTTCCTTGAAAATTGTCAATTTGAAGTTGTCAAAGTTCCAGTTTACTTTACGTCTCAAATACTGAAAATTCATGCTCAGGGTACTGTATTAAAAATTACATTACGTTCTGTTTCGAGCTCTGATTTGAAATTCGTGATTAATGTGACACATTTTATTAATACGACGTAAAAGCAAAAAGACAACCCACTCAGACTTAAGTATTATGTATATTGTGAAAAACATTTTCAGACTTAATTCGTCACAGGCACTTCGAAAAGTGACAATTAAGATAAAAGGCACAAAACATTACCGACAAAAATAAATACATTTGTAGCAGCTGTTAATTCCAATGCTTTACATTTAAATGTATATTTAATCCCTAAATTCATTTTATTTTAACTAGGCTCGTGAATGAAATTTGATTTCTTTTTAACTAATAGAAAGATAAGCTTTTGATAGGATTTCTTTTAAATTACCTTCAAATGTATTTTATTTATTTCTTTATATTTATCTTAATACCCAATTAGTCAAAAGCATTAAGGTATTCGATTGGATTTGAAGTTATAGGTACCATTTAAAACTGTTTTCAATTTTAAGGGTTCACACTTCGTATACAACACAACGCAAGTCTCCGACATCTTACAAATTTTGTATCCAGGAGTTTTACCACGAGCTCTTAACACGATCCAGTTTAAGCTGTGGGAAAGAGATAGAGCTATGCAAGTCGTCTAGCGCCATCTCTTTCCCACAGCCTAAACTGGATCGCGTTAAGAGTTCATGGTAGGCCACCAGGTGACTCGCAATACAAACGCGTCAAAAGGAGTTATTCCGAATAGATACCTAATTCGTAAAGCATCGGAGACTTATGCGTCGCGTTACGTACGAAAGGCCTTAAGTACTTACCTTAACTTGGTTACCATTCTTTACCAAACATTTATTCGATGAGGTTTTTGAGTATATAAGATTATACATATAATACGATCTCACTCCTATAATGGGGATTAATATTCTGCTTAAATCTTCGGGGAAAGATTTAAGCAGAATATTAACCACAAAAAAAAAAACTGTCCATGCATTAGAAAAACGGCTAAGTTGACTTTCACAAACAGTTAAAAGACTAAACTTAACCAGTCAGTAACTAAACTAACATTAATCCTATTTAAACTTAGTTTAACATCTAAACACGGAAACATAAACCTGGTTAGCAACACAAACAGGGCTGGGACTGAACATCTGCTAATTAAAAGTAAACAAAGTACTGCTAACGATTAACTGATACAGACTCTTTGCATTTAAGTTTGCTAAACTTTTTAAAAGTAAAAAATAAACAGCAAAAGAATTAATTAAACGATTAGTATTTCATCCGTGATCATAGCGCTTATAACAGAGCCGAAATATCGGATACTCAAAACAAATAATGAACATAGTAAATATCCCGTTTTAAAATGTTGTTAGTGTAAGTGACTATGTTAGTCTTTAAACTTATTTTTAGCGTGTTTTTCCTTGAAAATTTAAATAAACGTGGGTGTCCCCAGTTAGTTCGCACTTTTGTCACATCGTGCACTGCTATTGATTTGATGCTCTCGATCACTGGCTTTGCACATAGTGTATAATATATGGTGTTTAGATTATAAAATATTCAGATTTCGTGTTCAAAACAAAATGTAACGTTTTTCCTGAAGCCACTTTTTAAGCCATTGCATAGTTTTTATCGCGGGCTCTGAGCTCGGCGCGCGCGAAAAACGTAACGAACAATCCAAAACTTCCTGACCACATCTGACAGCACGCATCGTCTAACGTCGTTTCAGTTCGGGAGACTTCGGCATGCAATCATAAAGGTACGGACAGACGTGCTCATAAAGGTACGGACAGACGTGCTCATTACTATCACGAAAGCATGCTTTTATTGAGCAAGGGGCAATTTGAGGGAGAGGGAGAGGGAGAGGGAGGAGGAGGAGGAGGAGAACGTTTCACTTGATTGACGTGGCTGACCATAGCCTAATTAGTACAGTAATAAATAGGTATAATAAATAAATAAATAATTATAATTGCATAAGTTGATAAAAAATGCTATGCAATAGCTTAACCGCGGCAGTCACCGAGTGCCACACTTTTTTTTTATAAATGTGTGAGTGAGCGCAACGCACACACTTAAATGTAATCCCTTGGCATGTGGCGTGGGGATCAAACGAAAGTGGTAATTTTTCTTCCATTTTTTGGTTTCAATTCTGAGTGGCCTACTAGGAATTTGAACATTCCATAATCTAAGGTTGCACTTTTTATGGATTTGAACGAGGCACATGGCTACGTATTGGTCGGATATAATTTGAGTAAATTGATACGCAAAGAAGAAGACCTAAAATAAATGAATTTAATTAAATTTAAGAGCGTGTGTGCAGTCGTGGCCCAGTGGTATCGGCCTCGACTTACGAGTTGTAGGTCGTGGGTTCGAACCCCGTCAGGCGCTTTACTTTGTGTTATTTATTTCAACACCACTGCTCTCAAAACGGTGAAGAAAAACATCGTGAGGAAACCGGCATGTCCTAGAACCAAAAATTCGAAGACATGTGACATCTACCAATCCGCACTGGGCCCGCGTAGATTACGGCCTACTCCCTCTCACAGAGAGGAGGCCTGTGTCCCAGCAGTGGGAAAATTTATAGGCTGATGATAATGATGATGAAGAGCGAGTAAGCCTTTCAAGTCCTTAGTTTTCGAAAAGACTGAATCGATTTAAATGATATTTCATACACCTGCGCAGGAAATATATCTCTTTAAAAATCTCTGAGAACATTTTTGAAAAAATCATGTTACAGCTAATTTTAGAGTCATCTTACACTCCATAGAAACAGCGTTTTCCATTAATCTTTACCACGAAACTTCAAAAATATTCTGATAACTTTTAGTTGAGCTCTATGCCACTCTGTATCACAATACAAAAAAAAACGGCGAAGTGCGAGTTGGACTGAAGGGTTCCAAGCATAGATTAGGGATATAATTATATTGAGATTAGTAAGTAATGTACGCAAACAATAAAAATAACTTTGTTTTTCATAGTGTTTGTATGAATGGCAAAGTTATATTTGCGGTTTTTGAAAATGTACTATATCTCATCCAAAACAATTTTCGTTGGAAGTTTTTGTTAAGGTCTACATTATATATTGACATTAGTAACCTCAACATCATTTTTAAAGACCTATCCATAGATACCCCACACGTATGGGTTTGGTGAAAAAAAAATTGTTGAGTTTCAATTCTAAGTATGGGGGGCACCCCCATTTGTTTTGTTTTTATTTTTTTGTGTGAAACCAAGTTTCAACAGGATAGCTCTTATACTTTCGACAAAAAGTGGCTGTGACATACGGACGGACGGACAGACATAACAAATCTATAAGGGTTCCGTTTTTGCCATTTGGCTACGGAACCCTAAAAACCGCTCTCTCAGCGCTGATTACCAAATATTCCCACGGAACCAAATCTAACTAGAACGTTGATTGGTTCTTCATCAAACATGCATCGGAAATGCGGGAGTCATTTCCAGTTATGTATTTGCCGTGTTCCAATTAGTGTTAGTTCGCAGTTGACAGTTGTATAGTTTTCGGTTTGTTTTCGCTCTGACACTCATTTTGGGAGGGAATAATTGAATAGATGCGTTCACACAGACCGCGCAGCCTCGCGGGGATTTGCTGCGCGAGGAAACTGACAAACGAGGCTGCTTACTCTGTGTGGACGCGTCTATTGTTTTTCGACCGAGGCACGAAACAATATACGCGAGCAAAACAAAAGCCGACACTGGATGGCTCGGGCGCTCGGTCGCTCGACCGCAGCAGCGCTGTCACTTGCCTCGCCCGAGACACGTCCACACCACCCGAGCTGCTTCTCGCGGAAAATGCCTCGCGAGGCTGGGCGCTCTGTGGGGACGCACCTATTAACATGTTATCGAAAGTGTCTAACTGTCAGTCTGTTTTAAAGTATGTATATAAAACCGTCGAGGTCGTTTCATATCCTTTTATGCACCATTTTAATATAAGAAGTCAATAACATGCTTATTTTTTATCTTGGTAAGATCATCAAATGAGTCCCCTTACTCTCAACCTTGTACTGACTGTAATTCACGGTGATCCTTCAATAGCTCTTTACGTTCCAAGAACACGGTTACCTGATGAGACAGTCCCGCGTCCCTGGATGATATGCTTACGCTGAGAGCAGCAAACACTGAATTACCATGCTTTGGGTGACAGATCTCGGAAATAAGCTATAAGCTTGAGTCCTTCGATGTGTGGCTGACTTGGGTTTCATCTCGATGAATCTCTTGGACGCAAAGGATATCGCAACCAGTTTTGCGGTATAAATTGAACCGATTAAATTGAGAATTATAAGTTAAATATGAAATAAGCAAAAATGACAAAAAAAGCACTTACTTTTTCAAAATAACGGAATCGTATTTTTTCAATTAAATTTCAATCAATGAATACTGACGAACATAAAACGCCCAAAAACTGTGAAAACTGGGCTCGTGACGTCTTTACGCACTATAAAAAGCCGTCATTTCTTCGTAAATTTTCAAACGGGTGAAATATACCTTTTTTGATCAATCCTTGAGAAATAAACAGAGCTATACAAGTCGTCTAGCGCCATCTCTTTCCCACACCCTAAACTGGATCGCGTTAAGAGTTCATGGTAGGCCACCAGCAGAGGCCTTTTTTGACCTATTTTCTCAATTATCTACCTATGATGGCCTATAATTATGAATTCCCAAAAGTATAGTTTGTAAGCCTTATACAAACATAAAGCGAGTACATGCAAATATTTGCTAATCACCTCATAGCAAATCTTTTGAGACAGCCTTACAGTTTCCTGGAGTCTCATTAGTCGGCCTCCAAGTTTGTATCAAGTCTTCCTTGACTGTGTGCGGTTTCTTACTAGACTTGCGAGTTAGGTCTAGATTTAGCTTCCTTAAGTTTGTAGTTGTCTCGGAGTCTGTTTAGGATTCAGTCATTAGAACTTAAGATGGCCATGTAATATATTGTAAACAGACAAATTGATAAAAAGGGAGATAGCTCATAAAAAAACTGGTAAAGTGCGAGTCGCACGAAGCGTTCCGTACTATTTTCTATAAAACGAAAAAAAAAAACATGTCTGTTGTATGGGGGCCCCTTAAATATTTGTTTTATGCTGCTTTTTAGTTTTTGCTATTATAATAGTCAACTATCTAAAAATCACGGCTCATGAGAGCCTGGTGACAGACGGACAGACATCAAAACGTCTTAGTAACCATTTGGGTAGAGAACCCTAAAAATACTATATCCAGTTAGGTATAAGGATATCCAGGTCGTTTGGTAAAATATATCCAATACATCCTTCGATAACAAAAACCTTAATTATTTAATTTAAAGGAAACCACAGCGTGATTACTTTAATAACAGTTGATTACCTCCTACCTTCCGTCTTATCACGTTACATGGTAAAGATGTTTGGAATAATGAGAGAACATAACGTTTGAAGAGGATAATTGGGGGCTTCGGAGTAACATGAGCTAAAGAACCCACTCCTAAACATCCGGGTAAGTACTCTAAGGAGCCCGATTATTGTTAGGCAGTTTTGTGAGATTCTATTCTAATATTATAAAGCTGATGAGTTTGCTTGGTTGGATGTGCTAATCTCAGAAAATATTGGTTAAAATTGATTATCGAGGAAGGCTGTAAGTTATACATCACTATTTTTAGTATATTATGCGAAACCTGTATATAGTTTGTTCAGAATCAGTAACTGATTCGATTCCAATAATTTTTACACCATGTTATATTTTATTTTCAAAAATATTTTTATTAAATTTTATTACCAGTTAAATACAATACAATCAACGTACGGTTAGGTACCTATTGGCAAACTATTATCACGAGTGTATAACACAGGAGACGAGGTTTACGCGGGTGTACCGCGAAGTGAGCATGTTTTTGAACGGACAACCAGGTAATATACAAGCTTATAACTTTGTGATTTTTTATGATACGGTTTTAAAATTTTGTACATAGATTCTTTACACAAAAATACAAGACAGGTGTATCGGGTTTCGCATAAACAAAAAATAATGTTATATAATATCACGTTACGACGAGTAGGTGTCAAGCCAAGGTCGAAATCGCTGGTAACATCTAGTTATGACGATAATCCCACAAATTATTTAAACATTTTTTAAAGGTGGTGATATCATCAAATTAAGCCTCGAGCAGACACACACGATTAATCGCGCGGGGCGACTTGTCGCGGTCCATTCGCAGTACATTTAGAGTGGAAATTAGCTTGGCTCGTTGTCGCAGCGCGATTAATCGCGTGTGTCTGTTCGAGCCTTTATGTGAATCTGAAAGAACTGTCAGACTCGTGCTGACTAAAATTCACCTTGTTCCTTCCATTGTCCGTTACGTTCCAGGTCATAGTTGCCTGTGTAAACAGATCCACAACCCCGGAAAATGTTTAAAATGTGCATTTTATAAAAACATGTGCTGTAACAAAAGTGTTTTTTTTTTGGATTTTTTTTCAGCTTATGTTTTCCCATTGCTTGGCAAAAGCTTTCCCATTCCTTCCACTTCTCTGGTGTACTTCTTCCCCCTTTCAGAAGACATCCATTTTGCAATTACAATCGGAAAATACATTTTTACATTCTAAACTCTCAGTAGAATTGATTTCTCGACCAATGAGTAGTAGGCAATGTTTGTTTACTCCCAACCCTCTCTTAATAATTCATACCCGTCATCCCAAGGTTCGCAGATGATGAACGATTTGAAAGGACGCCATGATGGATGGCAACAACGACATAAATAGAAGCCTACCCAAATAATGATAAATTATTATGAAGCCTGACCGAATATGTTAGGGATTTTTGTGCCAGACTTGTTAACCAGTTTAAACCAACCCCATGGTGTTTTTAAAGGACCAAAGCCTGCCAGGGTCGCGGGACTGTCTTATCAGGTAACCGTGACCCTGGAATGTATAAGGCTATTGAAGGATAACCGTGGATTTTAGTCAGTAAAAGTCTGATAGTATGGGTGGGAGGACTCATTTTGATGATTTTATTACGACAACAAAAAGCCCGTCCGAATATGTTAGGGTTTTTTTGTGTTAAACTTATCCTTTGACTTTGTCCGTTGACCTTTTCATTGTAATCCTGCATTTTAAACGTAAATACTTTACGCAATATAAAAGTTGAATAATAAATACCTACGTGTTACACAACCATAACCACTAGATCTAAAAATAAAGTTTTAGAATAGAAAATTAAAAAAAAACAAACAAATACTTCAATAAGGAAGTTCATCACTCTTGCCATTGGTAGTACGAATATAATTTTTTTAATAATGTAGTTACCTACTTCGATTATCGCCATACGCATACATAGAGTTTAGAATGTGTAGAAACAAACATTTTTCAATTTAACCGATTCAAATATGAAATTGGAACGAATTCACATGAAAGAGCGTGAAATGAAAGCGATTGCCGCCATCTTAGCGATTAGCCACAAAATCACACATTCAACAGTAATTTGTTATCACTACAAAATGTACAGTTTGTACGCCATAACTATTGCTCTTATTATTGAAAGCTGTAATACAGCAGTCATTAATCCAGAAAACGTGAAGTTTAATGCAAATGGTGCTCCAACACAAAGAAGTAATTTCCGTGAAACTAGTCCTGGAATGGTTAAAGTTTACATTTTAGAGGATAAAAAAGCAAAAGGCGAAGTGATAACAACTAAAAGCATTATTGCTGGTGACAACAATGTGACAATTAGTAGTAATAGTCCTATTGTTATCAAAGTAAATAATGCAGATGCTGCACAACTAGCAGATGTAGAAAATAAGAAGCAAGACAAAGAATTAGCAACAAAAGTAAATACAGAAAAGAAAGATGACAAATCCTCTCATCCAAAATTGATCTATATCACTAATAACGAAGAACTATCACGGAAAAATAAAGAAAAGAGGTCAAAGAAGAAAGATCTTTCTGCAAACAGAATAGAAACTAGAAGGATATCCAAGTTTAATGTCTATGTGCCCATTAGTGAAGATATAAACCCTTTGTTTGATGAAGATCTTATTGGCAAGGGTGTTGGAAGACGAGGATTACCACTCGTAGACCTGCAAGGAAATCTTTTACAAATTCCTTTGTTATAGAAGTGATATTTTATTTATTCAATAATTTTGCACATTTAATTAACACAAGCACATTTTTTTATCTCACAATGAGAAAGAATTTGAAGAAAATTTCTCATGTAGTGTATGTGGTAAGCGTTTGTTTAATTCATATAGGCCATGGCTTATTAAATTATTATTTATTTTGAACTGTGTTATTCTTCAGTTTATTAGGATTTTTTTTACTGCATCTCAATAGTTATCATCAGAACTCAAATCAAGATACCTACTATTATATATATGTATCATGTTAAACATTTCTTTCCAATATTTCAGGTTTCTTTCAAAAAAAATTATAATATTTTCCCATAACCTCGCTCTTCGCTTTGTGCAGTTTTTTCCCGCAAGAGGTATCTAATATAAAATTATCATCATCATCAGCCGGAAAACGTCCACTGTTGAACATAGGCCTCCCCCTTAGACCGCCACGCCGAACGACAATTTTGCCACTTGCATCCATCGGTTGCCCGCGACCCTCACGATGTCAAAATTATATTATAGTTATATAAAACAACGATGTAATCAAACGGTTGGTGAAAAATTACAAAGCAACATAGTTTATTAAATCATAACATCAAACGATCATGATCGGTTGCAACTGTGTCGAATGTAGTATGATCGCTCCGTGATTGAGCATTGTTGCGGTTTGTTCTACCGCGTATTGAATAAAATACGAGTATTGACTGACCTACTCCATCATCTGTTGATAAATCTCGTTGGGGCCTGCTAGATAGACATACACCTCAATTCGTACGTCAATTATTACCACGATTTTTTGCTCCAAATTTTTGGTATTACCCACACTACATTGGAAAACCGTATAAAACTTGCTGTCTGCATACATAATTCTTATGATGACTGTAAATACCTTCTATTTAAACTACTTTTTACCGACTTCAAAAAAAGGAGGTTATCAATTCGACCCGTATGTATGTAATATTTCCAGAATTGCCCAGTTTTCATATATGTTGGTCTGTATCAGCGTCTGAACAAATGTGCCCAAAAGTGTATGTATGTCTTTATGTTTGTGTTCGCATATCTCCGGAACTGCAAGTCCGATTTAAGTAATTCTTTTATTGTTGTACTAGGTATTGTCCAACTTAGGGTACACTGCAAGTTTCATCAAAATCGGTTTAGTAGTTTTTGAGATAGGGAGTTTTTTGCCTACTTGGGTTGTAGTTTTTCAAAGTCGATTGTATGTTTGGTCGCGATTATCTTTCGGAAGTCGGTGGCAATAGTCAATGAAATAAAAAAAAAAACAATGCCACCAACTTCCAAAAGAAAAGTTATTTTAAACTTTTTTGTGTTTGATTTGAAGTCGGTTCTTTTTTAAAAAAAAGTTTTCAGGCGTGGGATAGTATGGACTAAAAAACCAGTTACCACCAGTTTCAAAGAATCGCATGGACGGATCTCCTTGTATAAGCGATCTGGCGAATGGTGAAATTAGTGCTAAAATGCCGGAAGACAGCCCTTCATTTATTCTAACCACTTTTACCTCAATTTAAATCCTATCTGCAAAGCCCATTATGCAATTGCCTCCACATAAATCGCGAAACAATACTGTAGCTCCAGCATATCGAATGCTGCCATCAACCACAATTCTCCAGCCCAAACTGTACTAACAAAACGAGGCTTTTGGACATATTCCAATATCGGAATGTATCTCGCTTTGTTTTGTTCAACTCGAGCCAATTTGGGATACTCACAGAATTCGGAATAGTATAAAAGTAGCGCTGCTGGTGGCTAACTTTTTATAAAAAAAACAACAGCAGTTTTCCTGTATCGCAGCTGCGATTACAACCATTTAAACTCCCATACACAAGCACCCAGATCCAATAAGTTGTAGATCATACAAATAAATATGGAAATGAGTGAAATACTGTTGTTATATTGGCTGGTCACTGCGCTGGTTTTCGCATGTCAATTCCCGCGCAGTACAATTATTAATATTGCCTGTGGTCTTTAACAAATAGCTAGCTAATACTGTGGTATTAGCTAGCTATTTGTTAGACACACCCACACATGCAACACAGGAATTATTATCCAAGCGCAGGTCAGCGTTACAAAATATAAAAACGTGGGAAATACATCACCTCTACCAGCGTCCTTTTAGCATTCCCATGTTCTGCGAGAACACTGCTCAAGTGAACCAATCCACAAAATTCAGCGTACCTTGCCAGTGCCGTGAAATAAATGTTTGAAGATTTTCCGCCGAGTTGCCAGTGTGAAAAATACGGTAAATGTGTGTTAGGTTCCGATTTCGCTGGTGTGCCGTTTTGGATGTGGTCCAAAACGTATGATTTTTTAGTGTTGCACCACTTTTTAGATTGTTGGCCGTTTGTTTTTATTTTGGGGAAGGAAAGGCGTAGAAAGATGAGCTAAAATGTAATAGTTATTTTGGCAAGCATAAATGTGTTACTTCTCCCCGTTTTCACGAATACTTGGAGACCAAAAAGAAATACCTAAATGTTTGCCTAAACCTTGAACTTTGCACTTATATTTAAACAATCATTTAGTTAACTAAGACACGCTACAAGCTATGCTAATTAATGTAAGCAATATATTTTGCATAATTTCAGGTAATAACAATCCTAGATAACATCACGTCGGTTATCTCTAAAGGCTCTAGGCAGAGTTGTATCTCGAACACCCACAAAGTCACTAACCTAAGTGCCATCAATAGTAACGCATTTTTAAATTAAATCGTAAGCGTAAAACTTGAACGAAGTTAAAGTAAGTTAAGTGAATTAGTTTCATTTCAATCGGAAAAATGATTTCTTAATATCTGAATTTAGCGATTATTCTGCATGAATAGAGCTGACGACGACTCCATTGATCTTGGATTCTCCGGGGAAAAACGATGTGGATTTTTTCCTGTTTGTGCCAATTCACCTGTGCCAAAAACTGTTAGAATGGGTTTGGTCATTTTGTTTAATTTCACCTGGCAAATAGCTTAACCAGCCAAAAATGTTAAAAGAGAAAAAAATTGGTCCCATTCCATGGCAAATGCTCGCGTGGATTACGTCGCACTTCTTGATAGTAGGAGACCTTTTTTTTTCGTGGTAATATCATCAAATGAGTCCTCCCACCCAGGGCAGGGCGGGAGGGACAGTCAGACTTGTACTGACTAAAATCCACGGTGTCCTTCAATAGCCCTTTACGTTCCGGGGTCATGGTATTCATTATTCCCGCGACCTCGGCAGGCTTTGGCCCTCTAAAGGGAGGCCCCGTCGTTGTGCTGACGCTCTTTGAGGCGCGCGTGGAACACAACGCGCCGTCGAACCGGGCATGGTCCATTTGCGGAAGTGAGTCGCCCATTACTCGCCACCTGCATGCCCGCTTTATCAGCGTTTTAACACTACAGATATTATTATCCCAAATATCTTAATGACTAGACCCTAACCGACCCATTTACAGCGTTTAGGGACTTAGGGCTTTTAGCCCCAGTTCCCGAGGGGAAGCCAAGTTTCCAAAGAAAGTAAAAGTTCATAAATCGTGAAGTTATTTTTTATCCGTTCGCGACTTTAAAAGTAAATAGCTTGTATTGTTAACTTGATAAGTGATAAATGTTGGAAAGGTTTAGGTTTTCTGGAGGGTGAGGGAAGTAGTTTAAGAAATTGTTGAAGTTTAAATATGATAACAGCAGGAGATTTTCTAATAAAAACAAATATAACAAACAAGCTGTTGTTTTTTGTTCAAACAGTGGCGTTAGGACGAGTCCGTGACGAAAACTGATTTTTAAATCAAAAATAGAAGTACCTATCCTTAAAATCTAAATATTTATTTAATATTTTACGCATTAAAGGCACATGCATCGCGAATTTTTTCAATTTACTGTGGGAAGAAAAATTCGAACCGCGAAACGTCACCGTAACACGTTGGACATTATTGAAGAATTCGACGCTTGTAGGTGGGACCTCGGTGGCTCGATTAGAAAGAGCGTCCGATGTATTCAATCCGGAGGTTGCAGGTTCAAATTCTGTTCTCGGTTAGAATTTTTCTTTCCATAGAAAATCTTTAGGATCTAGGTTCAATTATTGGCGCAAAGCACCAATTTTTGGTAGACATACATAAATCCATAACCTTGAGTAAAATTAGTAGTAGAGGTTGAACACAGTGCCATCTGTTGCAGCCATTTTTAGTTGGGTTCAGCATTACTGCAGCGACATGATGCTGCAACGTATCGCTGCAACATGCCCCTACGTCACGTCGTCAGGTGTTGCTGTCTTCAATCGTCCACTAACACGAGTTAAAGTTCTAGGAAAATAACTAGTCCAGGTACGAACCTGGACTAGTTATTTTCCTAGAACTTTTCCAACGATCAGGCAAAGTTCCACCAATCATAAGGTATTAAAGTTAATAAAGTTAGTTCAAATATGTGCCAAGAACTACTCCCAGCATAAACTAGCGAAGCTCAAAGCGCTTCCCATTGAACTTATTGGAATATGTTAATACGGCCCAGATGAGGTGAGCTGGCTAACTTTATCTATGTCACACTGCGCTGGCCGAGATTGGATATTGGCCACCCACCTTTATATTGATGACTGAGATTATTGAGTTTAAAAGTAGTTGATCATACATAATATACTGGCTAATCTTTACTTCTATACTCGTACTAATATTAGGTACTACTACTCGTACTCGTATTATTATTAAGTTTGTATGTAGGTGGTAATCTCCGGAAGTAATGATCCGATTTTAAAAATTGTTTCACTGGTAGAAAGCTACATTATTTGTGAGTGCTATAGGCTATAAATTGTAAAGATATCATGCATGTTTTACCGCCCAACGAAGTGGGCACGGGTCAGCTAGTGGCTATTTAATGTTATGTATAATGTTTTCTCTTTAAGCCATTTTGGGTATAGGATGCAATCAAATTACTTATCCCGCTCTGGAAAGGTGTCAAGGGGTCTACTTCCTAGAAGACAGGGGTACGGATACGTATGTCCAAACGTAACTTACGTTAAAATCAAAGCAGACGGATAATAACGCAACGACTGAAGTCATTTTGCCTATTAAAAAAATGTAGTACCATGAATTTTCTGTAGGATATGAGTGGTGGTGCGGACTAAGGTGTCTCTCATCATCATATCAGCCGTAAGACGTCCACTGCTGAACATAGGCCTCCCCTTTAGACTTCCAAAAGGACCGGTTGTAAGCGGCCTGCATCCAGCGTGATCCTGTGGCCTTCATAAGATCGTCTGCCCACCTAGTGGGTGGACGTCCTACGCTGCGCTTGCCGGTGCGTGGTCTCCATTCGAGAACTTTACGGCCCCATCGGCAATCAGTATGAGGAGATTCGTAGACGAACCAAAGTTACCGACATAGCCCAACGAATTAGCAAGTTGAAATGGCAATGGGCAGACCATATAGCACGCAGAAGGAGTCTCTACAACATTATTTTTGTATACATATGCGAAACCTGAATACAGTTTGATCAGAATCAGTAACTGATTCGATTCCAATAATTTTTACACTACCTATGTTATATTTTTTTTTCAAAAATACTTTAATTAAAATTTTAATAATTAATAATTTATTTCATTTCAGACAATGTTAGTCCATATTACATACAATCAAATTAATATATTCTAAAATAATATTCAAAACCAAATAAATAGAAAATTGCGAATTAAAATAAACATCATTTGTGAAATAATTACTAACATGTCAGAATCATATTAAAATAAAAATTAAATAAAATGTCAACTAATAAATAAACCATTGAAACCAGTTAATTACAATACAATCAACGTACGGTTAGGTACCTACGAGTATTGCACAGGAGACGAGGTTTACGCGGGTGTACCGTGAAATGAGCATGTTTTTGAACGGACAACCAGGTAATATACAAGCTTATAACTTTGTGATTTTTTATGAAACGGTTTTAAAATTTTGTACAGTCGCGTTCATTAACATGTTGGTACGTCTAGACTTCAAAAATATATGAACATCAAAATAATTCAGAATATTGTGACAACTACAAGCATCATTAAATTGTGATCAAGATTAGAATTCATTAACATGTAACTACTTTTTTTCAGTAACATGTATACAGCCAAAGGGACATTATTATAAGAACAACTTTAAGATCATAATTAATGTGAACAGTGTAAGATTCACAATTATGTAAGCACACATGAATACAATAATATCTAAACAAGTAAATCTAATTCTTTTTCAACCTTATTACTACGTCATAAAGATGATTTTACTAGCAATCTTAAAACTGCATGGTCAAGGAGTTTGCAACATTATTTAGGTATCACTGGCTAGTTTTTCTTCAAAAGACGTTTTTTTTTTTTAAAAAAAAAAGAATAAACTGACGCACATGTTATTCATACAAAATTATACGAAAACATGTGGCATTGAAATAAACTCATTTCAAAAGACCTAAAGAGCATTCGCGCCGAAAACAATTGAAATACTGTAATTTCTATAACAATGTAAACAGGATCTTATTTATTCGAGCAAATAATATACTTTCCTATGATTGTGGAGATAATTATGAAGCTTACCCTGCTCAGATATTATTAAAGCTATTGTAGTATAGATATATTTTTTCAAAAGGTGTTCACATATTATTGCCTAATGCAAATTATATATTATTGAACCGTTCACATGAGGATATATTTTTGATCTACAGATTCTGTAGAATTTATTGAGCTTACCAACGCTCACAATATTTTGAATCATTGACACTGCCAACATATTATTGAACTCGACTGTACATAAATTCTTTACACAAAAATACTAGAAAGGTGTATCGGATTGCGCATAAACAAAAAATAATGTTGTATACATACATATATCTGTCAAATTGTAATATCATTCATTCTTAGTTCGGGCTCGGTGTCACTGGCTGTAGAAAACGTCCGTTACTAAAGGCCGAAACTACGGGATTAGTGCTTAGAGATCAACCCTACAGTAAATTATCATCACAGCTTTCCTTCTGTAACATAATTATCATCTTACTCATTTTTTTTTTCATCGATACATCAACCCACACTTTGTTCCTTATGCAGGCACCGAAAGGACATCTTAATGGAGCCAGCTGTTCCTGAGACATGGAAAAGCAAATGATGATGACTTTCAATCCATCATTTCTGTTAGCAAAATTAATTAACGGAAAGTGTAATTTAAAATTCCTAGCATAAGATATCAAATAATTTCAACCCATTCATATTAAATTAAGAAACATATCTCATGTCTGTACAAACTGACTCCCAGATATTTAATCAAAAGGGCAGGAAGGCACGGAGTAGATAGGAACAGAAGAACAACTATTTATAATAACCGAAAATGTACGCACACTAAGCTTCACGCACAACAAGTGCAAGCGCACTGTCGATCTTCATTTGTTAGGAAATTCACCCACACATTTTCTATGCATGATTCATTAAGGCTGCGTTTCCACCAGAGATGTGCGATGGAAAAGTGTCGTGCGAGGATGTCTAGCTGTGCTGTGAAAATGTGTGGGCGTTTCCACCAAAGCTGTGCGATGAAAATGTGCCGACGAGGATGTGTAGCGGAGCTGTGAAAATGCGCATTAATGTGTGGTGCGAGGATGCGTTGCGAAGTGAAATGTGTCGACGAGGGTGCGGTGTAGTGGGAGCGGAGACACAACACATTCCTCGCAACACATCCCACTCACACATCCCTCGTATACATCCCTCGCACACATTCCTCGCTTGTTTTGTATGCAAAAAAATCTAGCTCCGCTGAGCCGTATCCACCAGACCTGTGCCGACCGAGGCGAGGTAAATGAAGCGATTCTATTGGTTCTTTACAAACACATCCCTCGCTACGCATCCTCGCACATCTCTGGTGGAAACGCAGCCTTACAACACCAACATATTATATTTAATACGGCGATCCCTAAGAAAGTGTCTTTGTGTGTGTTTGTGCGCGTCTGTTTTAGATGTATAGGTGCCGGCAACTACATCACCATTACAATACAGAAAAACTTAGCACCATGATTAACGTCAAGCAAAATCCAGTATCATGCAAGCAGAGCTGCGTAAAATAGATTTTTTACTGACAATAACTATTAAGTAGTCGACCATAAACAACTCTTATCTTTTCTATAGGGAACGAAAATATTTAAACCAAAATTCTCACACCTCTAATATCGACCTAATTTTCTGGTCTTATCTATTCTGTAACGTCACTTGGAAGGGTTAATGGCGGCCGCAAGTAGACGCTCCTTTAATTAATTACAACTGGAGTTTTATTAACTTGTGATAATTCTCCTAACAGAGGAAGTCAGCTGCTGAGATAGCCATCGCTTTGTGAAAGAGGAATTTATGGATACAAGATACAAACACAGTAGTATTTTTTCTCTTTTTTAGGTTGGCAAAATCATCTGTGATCGTAACCCTGACTCTGAACGTAAAAGGCTATTAAAGGTTCACCATGGATTTTAGTCAGTACAAGTCTGACAGTCCCTTCCGTCCTGCTCTGGGTGGGAGGACTAATTTGATGATTTTACCACGATAAAAAAAACGCTAAGGCTGTTTGGCAAAGCCCTTAGGAAACACAGCAACATGAAAATACCGAAAAACCTACAGCCACAGTTACAGGCTCTTAAACTAAAGGCAAACTGCAAGTAAAATCATCGTTTTACATAACTTTACATTCATAATACCCCAGTGAAGTGGCTCGCAATAGGCGAACCGAATGAATTTCGATTATTGCTATGCAATTTGGCTTGACTAGCACTTTTGGCAGGTCCACATATTGGCTTTTTGGCACATGGTTTTAGTTTTAAATTTTGTTATGCTTTTCTCTGTTGCTTTCGAATTTTGTGAATAACAAATGGCATTCACTATTGTTAGTTTCCCATTCTGGTTACTACTACGGCTACTTTCGTACCTATTGCCAAAAAGAGGAGATCGTTACTTCTGTACATTGGCTTCTCCAGTCGCACGTAATTCGGTCACCGGCTACTCTCATCCAGCTTCTAATGGCTAACTTGGAAATATCGTCGGCTCGCCTACCCTGGGGGCGTTCCACCTTATAGCGGCCATACACCATACTGCCTATCGTACAATCGGCATGACGCTGCCGATTTGATCAGTTAGATTTGACCGTGTGTGGGCGTGGAATCCATCAAATTGGCATAACAATAGGCTTGATCATGCCGATTTGATCATGCCGATTTGATCATGCCGATTTGATCATGCCAATTTGATCAAATCGATTTGATCAAATCGGAATGATCAAACTTCAAATCGGCAGCAGTGATACCAACTTAGCAACTTTATAGCTAGATCTAGCTAATATTCGGTAGCTACTTTTTAACCGACGTAAAAAAAGGTGGAGGTTCTCAATTCGAAACGTATATTTTTTTGGAACGAAGTTCCTTATGGCGCGTTGCGAAAGGGGGCTAGGCGGAAAAAATTGTAACGACACTTTTTACAGACTGCGATGGAGTGGAGTGGAGTGGAGTGGAATGGAGTGGAGGGTCGAAAATCGCCTGAACCTTTTTTTATCTTGCTATGGTTAAGCAAGTTAAAAAAACAGGTTCAAGCGATTTTCGACCTTATTGACATTCAAAATTTAGTTTGTTTTTTCTCACATTTTCGTTAGCTAACATTGCTCCTTCATTAAAATCCGGTGTTTGCATAAATGTCAATAAACTCGAAAATCGATTGAAGGTCGGAAAACATTTGCTTTACGATAAGCAAATGTTTTCCGACCTTCACTTGTATTACCAACTGATTCCCACTAGTGGGATAAATCGGTAAAAAAACAAGTCGGTAAAAAAGTAGCTAAAAAGTTAAGCCACAAGTTTTATAAAATTGTAGCTGTCGGTCACCGAATAATAGCTAGATCTAGCTATAAAGTTGCTAAGTTGGCATCACTGCTGCCGAATTGAAGTTTGATCAAATCGATCGTCATGCCGATTGTACGATAGGCAGTATGGTGTATGGTGTATATGGACGAACTGCCAATTTGATCAAATCGATCGTCATGCCGATTGTACGATAGGCAGTATGGTGTATGGCCGCTATTACGCTAGCCGATTCGCTTTTTCCATTTGAGAACACATCTACCCCAACAGCCATAGTTTCCACGATTAATATGGCTGATCCATTGCCATCTGCTTGCTCATTCTCTGGACTTTATCGACTACCTACATTCGTTCTCTATCGGATCACTTCTTTACGGATTCCATCGCGCAGAGAAACGCCAAGCGTAGCACGCTGAGTGGCCGAAAATTTGTGATCCAGCCGTGTCAAGAGTGTCATTTCGTCTCTGTCCTAAAAAGTAGGCTTCTCTAG
Organism: Agrotis exclamationis; assembly: GCA_950005045.1. NCBI lineage: Eukaryota > Metazoa > Arthropoda > Insecta > Lepidoptera > Noctuidae > Agrotis > Agrotis exclamationis. The sequence continues at coordinate 20,696,025 of OX465430.1, forward strand.
TTTAAGACCTTAGTCTTCAGGAATTGTGGAATCAGCGAGATATCTGTCAATAGCCTAATGAATCAATCAACCTTTCATTCTACAGAAAGACTTTGTTCTACAATAGGCAATTTGTCTAGCATTATAATATCACTCTTAAGGTTTGACGACAACCATAACTTTGCATGTTTCTGTCTCGTTTTTAAGTGCCGATAAAACGGTTCATTAAATCATCTAAGTGGTTCAGTAGGTCTAATTACCGGAACTAGGAGGCTGATAACGTACTAAACGGCTGCGGGACGTGGTTGGGGGATCATTACGCCAGGCATTTGGTAGTCTGCCAGACGTACAAGCGACTGTTGCCAAATGGCATACGTACGGGTGGGGCGTTGTTTCGCTTTGAGCCTTTATCTTTGTAATTGATGTGGTTGGTTTGTGCCTTTTTGTCATTTGTGCCGTTGCTTTTCTTTCGTTTTTTTTTTGTGTTGTGGGGTGTCTGGTTCCATTTTGGAATATGTATGTATTGTGGGCAGGGATTGAAAACGGTTCTAAAATACCGGTAAAAAACAGGTATTTAGGGGTTCCGGTACCAATACCGGAACAGGAACCAGAACCTAAATTGGAACCTATAAGAACCTTTATTTTACCGGTTCCCAAGCAAAGCGAAAGCGAGTCCATACTTGTTTGAGGCGCGGGACGGTGCGAGGCGGCGCGCGCGGCGTGCGGCGGAGTACGGGAGAGGGGAGTTTGTAAAACATCACATTTGGATTGGTGAATCTTTTGTAGCATTTAAACGCGCGCGTTACTCGCTCGTGTTCGTTGTTGTGTGTTTAAAATAGTTTTATTACGAAAACGGACAATGGGCCGAAAGAAATCCAATTTCGTATAGATATTTTACATATGATGAACATCAACAAGTTTCCACATGTACTGTCAGTGACTGTGGTGCAGTTATAAAGGTAAGTAATTATTATTAATTAGGTATTCGTTTTTTTTATTTATTAAGGATAAACAAACTATTTGCCTTCGTTTATGTTATTGTAGTGTTATAATATAAATTATTATTAGGTTATTAGGATTTTTTGTTTGGATTGTTGTTCCGAGTCTAATAATTATACTTAAACGTATGTAGTGTTCAGTGATAAATAAGTAACCCTACCAAAACACATCGTAAATATTATTTCAATATTTTAGCGATCCCGGAGCTGATAACGCAACCTGTGACAATATGTATGTAATTTAATTAGCTGTGGTTTTGTATACCTAATGTGTTGATGTTATGCTTGCTTTTGCATTATAATTGTGTGTCTTATGCTCGAAAGACGGCGGCGGCGGCGGTACTGCTGCTGAATTGCATTTGGTGTTTATTTTCTAACAAAATATGATAATGAAAGAGAGTATATTGATAATTTAAGCATTTTTTACTGTATCGGGCTTGGTCCCAAAGTAAAACTTCTATGGTAGGGTTGCCATCCGTCCGGGTTTCCCCGGATTTGTTCTAGTTTAGAGGGCGTCCGGGGGGGGTTTTCATTTGTAGTCCGGGTTTTCATTTGTAGTCCGGGGCCCGCGACACACGTACACTTAACCGTCCTCCCACCCCCTCCCCCGTGCGCAGTTCGACTCATGTTCACGCACACTTCACCGTCCTCCCACCTCCCGTGCGCAGTTCGACTCATGTCCACGCACACTTCACCGTCCTCCCACCCCCCTTGCGCACTTCGACTCATGTCCACGCACACTTCCCAACCCCCGTACGCAGTTCGACTCACGTCCATGCACACTTCACCGTCCTCACACCCCCGTGCGCACTTCAACTCATGTCCGGGTTCTGGACTCAAAAATCCGGGGTTTTCACGCGTCTTGTCCTGGTTTTCAAATTTTAGAGATGGCAACCCTATACTATGGTATTAATTTAAAGATACTCAAAGATGAACAAATAATTATTTCTAAGCTTAACGTTCTTGTTTAGATATTTAGGGCTGATTTTTCAATAGTCAGTTATCTTTTATCTGAGGAATAAAAATGGCGGTTTGACAGCTTATCTATAGAAAATATGTCAAACCGCTATTTTTATTCCTCAGATAAAAGTTATCTGACTATTGAAAAATCAGCCCTTATTTAACGATTTGTTTCAAACTTGCTTGATCGTTGTGATGGTTTAGGCGAAGAATGCCCAATTTCCAAAAAGCAACTGAGTCTGAAACGGACCAATTCACAAAATGCTTAATTCTCAAAATGTCCAATTCTTAAAATGCCTATATACCCTCGTTTTGAAAAATGGTCCATTTATGACTCAATAGCCTTTTAGAAAATTGGGCATTCTGAGCCTTCGATCAATAATAGTACTAGATTAAGGATCAAGAACAAAAATAAGTCGCAAAAGCGGCCACATTTGCACAAACGTAAACATCTACATTTCATATTAAAATGCTTCATCTTCGATGAACTGCGGGTTAATTCCTAAAAAACTTCGCAAATGGCATGATGCTATGTCTAATATAAGTCTTTTTTTAATCTTTGAAGCAATATTATCACGCAAATTGTCAACTTTGTTTTGGGTGGCTTCACGAATTTTTTGAGAGTTTATGGGACTGTTTGGGCATCCTGCCATTGCCATATCCAATATGTTTACAAATATCTAAACAAGAACGTTAAGCTTCATTATCACCATCATCAGCCTATAATGTTCCCACTGCTGGGACACAGGCCTCCTCTCTGTGAGAGGGAGTGGGTCATAATCCATCACGCGGGCCCAGTGCGGGTTGATAGATGTCACATATCTTCGAATTTTTGGTTCTAGGACATGCCGGTTTCCTCACGATGTTTTCCTTCACCGTTTTGCTAAACTTTAGCTTTCGTTATGCTGAGAGACTTTAAATTAATACCTACCATAGTAGATAAATTAAAGAGAATAAATGGGCGTTATTTTTGGAAATTGGGCATTCTGAGCTTAAACCTTTGGTGTTAGTGATTACTAAGATTAGCTACTTGACTAATTTTTAAATTAGCATATTAATAAGTTATTACTTATTATTATGTTAGGTACTCTGGCATTAAATACAACTAACCGCATTAAAAAGGTGCTGCATGTTACAGTAAATTGCAAGTTTTAGTAAATTTATGGATATGCTTTTATGCTTCTTACAGGGAAATCATGGAACAAATTTATTGAAACACATGAAGAAGCATCCTGTGCAATATCAGCTTATACTTCAAGAGAATAGCGCAGAACGTGAAGAACACGTCGAAGGAAATAGTAAGAAAAAATCCAAGCAAGATTTAGAAATTAAACTGATGGATGAATGTACAAATTTAGTAACGACATGTGGGAGACCGCTAACTTTAATTGACGACAAACCTTTCCAAAACATATTGGATATAGCAATGGCAGGATGCTCAAACAGTCCCATAAACTCTCACAAAATTCGTGAAGCCACCCAAAACAGAGCTGACAATTTGCGTGATGATATTGCTTCAAAGATTAAAAAAAGACTTATAAGTCTTAAATTAGATATAGCATCATGCCATTTGCGAAGTTTTTTAGGAATTAACCTGCAGTTCATCGAAGATGACCAGATAATTATCAAAACATTAAGTGTGACTGAACTTACCCAAAGACATACAGCCGAGTTTTTGAAAGACCAATTAATGTATGTTTTGAATCGTTTCAAGATATCTATCTCCCAAATTTATTCCATAACCACTGATAATGGAGCGAATATGCTAAAAATGGTCAAGTTAGTGGAACAAGCGTTAAAATCTAGCATACAAGAAAATGAGGATGATACGGATGATGACGAGGATGAAATAATTGAGATGACGAGTGACGAAGTTAATTTCATATTAGAAGATTATTTAGATAGTGAATATTACACGGTTGCGGCCGTTAGATGTGCTGCACATACGTTGCAGTTAGCGGTACAAGACGCTTTAGGAAGTGAATCTTCATCCATGCAAACGATGCTCACAAATGCGCGTGAGGTTATTAAAAAGTTACGAACCACAGTGTACCAACACTTACTAAAAAGAATGGGGGCTAAAAAACCTGTGGTGGATTGCCCCACGCGGTGGAGTTCCACGTATGATATGCTCACTCGGCTACTAGAACTTCGACCAATATGTACAGAGAATTATGAGCTCTATTTGTCCGAAACAACGTGGAATTCTATTGAGGTTACTATTGCCTCTTTAAAACCAAGCAAAATTTTGACTAAAAAGTTACAAATGGAACAACTGACTATGGGTGACTTTTACCTAAATTGGATAAATTGTAAAATAGAGCTGAATGCGATAAACACCACCCTCGCGTGCGAATTACATCGCAACATGGAAATTAGGGAAAAAGTCCTGTTCGAATCTAAAGCGTTTGTCGCAGCTGTATATATAGATCCACGCGTTAACTTCTTGTTGACCACTGATCAACTGGAGATTGCAGAAAATGTTTTGGTTAGTGCATGGATGAGATGGCGCAAATTAAATAAACAAGACCGTGATAGTTCAGTGATTAGCTCTCCTGTCGCCTCTACTTCAACGCAGCAGCAAAATGAAGGTTCTCAGCTCGAAGATTTCTTGGATCAGTCATATAATAATACACTGCGAGGAGATCCAAGCTATGGCTGCGCTGGAGACGAATCAGATATCAAACACCAATTGAAAGAATTTTTGAACAAACAAGTGCGCCTTCCTCCGAGTAAAAATATTTTATTATTTTGGGAAAGCAAAAAAAATATATTGCCTGACTTGTATGTTTTATCAAAAATAGTACTGGCTGCACCTAGTACACAAGTCAGTGTCGAGAGGTTATTTTCCTCTTTGAATTTTGTATTCAACAAACTTCGAACGAAATTAAAAAGTGACTTAATTGATGATATCTTATTCTTAAGAAATAATTCAGTTAATGAAACAGTTTGATAATTTAGGTATATCAAAGCATATAGATCTTATTATTATGTTTGAAGTTTATTAACCTATATGACTATGATTATTGACTATGATCTTATTCACAGATACCCGATTCTGTTGCGCAACAATTAATAATCTTTAGATTTTGGATTATTTCTCCCTTAAACTGGTTGGATATAATGAAGATCCAGATGTAGTATCTTTTTTTTTTTGACAAATAGAGCTCATAATTCTCTGTACATATTGGCCGATGCCGATGTTCTAGTAGCCGAGTGAGCATATCATAAGTGGAACTCCACCGCGTGGGGCAATCCACCGCAGGTTTTTTAGCCCCCATTCTTTTTAGCAAGTGTTGGTACACTGTGGTTCGTAACTTTTTTATAACCTCACGCGCATTGGTGAGCATCGTTTGAATGGATGAAGATTCACTCCCTTTTTTTTTAGCGTAGTAAAATCATCAAATGAGTCCTCCCGCCCAGGGCGGGGCGGGAGGGACTGTCAGACTTGTACTGGCTAAAATCCAACCAGTTTAAGGGTTGTTGCGCAACAGAATCGGGGATCTGCAAATATCATAGTCAATAATCAATTTGGTGCCAAATTTAAAATACGTTTTTTTTTTGCAAATTGCTGTGTTGATTTTAACATTATGTACCTACCTATTTTATTTAAAAAAAATAATAACAGTATAAATTATATTTTTGAGTTAATCGGGGCCTACGACAGATTGAGACTTGATTTTTTAAATAATCATCTAGATTTCATAAAAGAGCGAGTTTTATGTTATGTTAACAGTGAATTAAGAGTGTTATGTTAAACGGTCAGTTATAAAATAAAAGATTTTTTAAATTTATCTTATTACTTTTATTTTTAAGAAAAAATAGAAACATACTAATGTAACTAACTATTAATTAATAATCATAATCACACTTGAAAATTACTTTTCGTACATTATGTTATAAAAAAAAACACCCACGCTTTTTGTTATAATTTAGATTATGACTTCTCTAAATCTTTATTATGAATTCCTTTTGCAGACTGTAAATACTCAAGTATGTCGATGTAACACCTAGTCCTCATGCATGGTTTAATATTCTTTAGTTCTTGTTCAATCAGTTGAGAAAAAGTATGGTTTCTGTTGTCAACATCGTTGTGGTGCAATAGACATTCATTACATTGATATTTTTCATTTTTTTCCGTGTCTTCATTCAGTTGACATTTCTCCTTAAGTCTTTTTTTAATCAAATGCTTCAATTCGTCGTCTGTATCGGCAACAATACAGGTACGTTTTATTCCTGAAAGTAAAAAAACAAATAGGTATATAAAAAAACAGAGACACCGATCTTCTTCTGCCTAGCTTTTCTCAAAAATTGTGTGGTCAGCTTCCAGTCGAACCAGATGCAGCTGAATATCAATATTTTACGTGGAGCACGTAAAATATTGATATTCAGAGAACTGCCTATCGGACCTCCACAACCCAGTAACATGGGTATTACGATACCCCGTGGTAAGACTGATTGTCAGACTTTCAAGCTTCTGACTGTTATTAACGACTGTCAAATATCTACTAATGATATCCGGGACCAACGGCTCTGCGTTCTTTCCGAGGCACGTAGGAAACTCTTGTTATAACAGATGGTCAGCCATCCACAGATCAACCTCGGCAAGCGCGGCTTAACCCGGAAGATCGGCCGGTGCGGCTGTAATTGTTTAGCCACGAGTGTAATATCAATGTATAAAACTTCACAAGCTTTACTTTATTTAGGTATGCCGCATACACATCACAAAACTAACGTGAATGCTGGTGAACGGCTGTCGCATGTCGTAGAAAGAAATGCAATACACAGATACACCATACCTACATACATATTTTTACACTATATAATGGCCTTGTGTTTTGGCAAATCTGATATAGTCGTGATGAAAATGGCGGCGATTTTAAAAACGGATGTCAGAATATTATTCTGAATAATATTTCAATACTTTCTACAATATACCTACATTAAACCTTGTGAATTTATTTACGTTTTGTAATGCGATGCGGAATTTATTAACAGGTAAGGAAGTCAATTGCTCGCATTTTGGCCGCTTTGCGGCTAGCAAAATTTGATCTACAGGGGGAGGGGGGGGGGGCAACTGACCCCCTTGGCGACGCCCTTGCCCCGCGACAAACAAGCTATTAGAAACGCTATAGGTAATTAAATGGTTTATTGAAAATTGGCTAATAAGCCTATTTACACTTGGTAACCTTTTGTCCGGCAACACGACGCGCAACACTCAATCCACGTAACACAGCAACGTTTCACAGTGTCCCACACCAGCTTCGCAACATTTTACGTGACGCGGGACATGTTGCTTGCTCCCGCTCTGAGATCGAAAACACGTGTCCCGCGTCATTGCTGCGCCATTTGTCACCGAGTGTAGTTTTAAGCCTCGTATACGGGAACAAATGGTGGAATGTCCTCGAAACAAATGCCGCGGAACATTTTGTTTGTAGGCCACAGTAATCAGTATTTATAGAAATGTCACTTGAAGAGGTTGAGACGATTAGTGCGGTGTATATACTTATTTCGGCCACACGGCCTACAAAATGTTCCGCGGTATTTATTTCGCGGACATTCCACATAGTTGTTGCGGGCATGTTCCTCAGCATGTTGCTCCGTTCGTCCCCAGTGTATACGAGGCTTTAATAGTACATTAAATTCAATAAATGTTGCATACTTTGTGATGCATACTAATCAAATACAAACATACATACTCGTACAACCTATTTACAAGAACTTATTAGTTAATATACGAGTACCTACGCCGTAAAGTATTCAGAATACAGCTACAATCTTAATGAATACAAAACATTGAAATGAGGCACTTACCTTTATCCATTTTAATAAAACTTAGTTACAATAACAACTGTTTACTCGTATATCGTGGTACCCTCCAATACTATGAACGAAGACGAACTAAAAGGAAAGGCATGGTATGCTAAGCACTCTCCGAACGCATCCCCTCTTTCGTAAAGAACCTTTAAAATAGGTGGCAAGGAACCGGTATAATATCATCCGATTTAAAGGTTCTAGGAACCGGTACATCAGAACCGAAACCAGAACCGATACCGGAACTGGAACCGTATCGAAAAGAGGAACCTTTATAAGAACCTAAATGAGGAACCGGAACCGAAATTGGTACCGGTATTCAATCCCTGATTGTGGGTTTAGAATTGTGTCAAACACAACAGTCTGAGGAAAGCTAAAAGCTTATGGAGTCCTATATCGATAAAACGACAGTCTTTAAATTCTAATAAGGTTTTGTTTTGGTTAAAACAGTAAATTGCCATTTAGTTATCCTAAAACACTTTATCTAAACTTAACCATAAACCAACAAACTTCCATAAGTGATCATAGACAAATAACACAAGGTTCTTCTTTCTGATGCCCATATACTATTGTCAGCTATATATCTTTGGATTCTTTATAGAGGGAACAAACACGTACATTATAGGAATCTATAGGGAAACATATGGGCAAAGAAACATTATTACAGGCAACAACACATTTATGTAACTTCATCTCCAATTTTTCATGCCATAACATATTCATGGGGTATTCCCAAAGAAACAAGGTTCGATGCTCGGTCTAATAAATTACGTTTCGACTGTTATTGAACCGAAACATCATTTATTCCTACCATCGACCTGCAACAGTGATATTGAAATTAAAAAAAAACTGGCCAAGTGCGAGTTGGACTCGCGTGAAGAGGGTTCCGTACGATGTTACCTATCACGTTTTTTTTAAATCTGACCCAAATAGGTACGCAAAATATTGACTGATTTACCATGTTATTTTAATATCATGGACTTCTTATATGTTTTCCTATAATCTATAAGTAGAAAATTAAGTTTCTGTATTTTTTTCAAAATTTTAGGTTCAGTAGTTTCGGAGATAAGGGGAATGGTCAATTTTCGTCTACTTTCTTGAATAACTTGGAAACTATTTATTTTAAAAAATACATTTAAGATTGTCTAAGAAGACCTTTCATTTGATATGTCACACGATGCAGTTTTCAATTTTTTTTTAAATTTTTCCTCCCCCCCTCAAAAATTATCTCCCACATACAGATTTCATCTATTAACGTCACACCTCTGTGCTTGGGTCACAGGAATTGATATGTGTACCAAATTGCAACTCAATCGGTCTAGTAGATTCGGAGATAATTGACTGTAAGCGACAGACAGACGGACACACGAGTGATCCTATAAGGGTTCCGTTTTTGTATTCGGACGTACGGAACCCTAAAAATACAAATTTTATGCTCGACTTCTCTTCTATGAACTCGTAGTTCCTTACGGCCAGCCCTGGTACAAATCATAGTACAGAGCAAAGGGACTTGGAAAAGCCAGTCACTTTCTACTGCGAAGTAATAATGCGTGCGAAGGAGGAGGCTGAACGCGTGAGGAGGAGACAATCAGCCTCCTCTCAAAACGACCGCTTCAGGAGATGCCCTAGGTGTCAGGAGTCGCATGGCAATTACTGGCAACCGGCCTCGGACGGCGAGCAATGGGTAGCTGAACATCATTCAATAAGGAATTTCGGGGGTGTGGAAATATCCCAAGATGTTACCGCGGCCCTGGAACGCAAATTGAAGAAACATGGTGGGTTTTAGTCAGTAAGAGTCTGCTACTACCTTCCGATCCACCAAGAGAAGGAACAATCATTTGATGATATTCCACCTCCTCCCCCAAAAAAGGGTCCCCATTTAACTTTATACCAGAATAAAATTACAAACAAGTTTTTGCTTATCAGTCTCCTTTTACCCGACAACCCAAGGGTAAAGTTTTTTGAAACTGATTCATCGATGCGAATCTACAACTCGAACTTGATATCGAGTTTCGAATTGATATGGAAAATATATTAAAGTTATTAAGTTAAGTTATAAAGTTTATTAATTAGTTAATTAAAAAGTTACTTCAAAACTTATATACCTTCGGATTCTCAACATAGTTTCGAAATCCATGCTAGTAATTTATTTAAATGCAAATGTAACTTGCAAGTCCGTTTGTAACTGCGTCACGAATAAACAGATTACGATGTTTGCACAATCATGATTGATCAAGAAATAGGACTTTATATCAAAACACCCGAGGGCTGGATTTTTGTTTGGCAACGTCACCAGTCACTCGGGCACCTTACAACTTAACAGCGTTGAGGAGGAATTTTTCTAGATAAAAAAATTTACTCAAAGGAAACATTCCTTTATTTTTGAATAGAAAGCAAACTGCATTCAAAGATTCTCTTCACCCACACCCGGGAATCGAACCGGCTAAAATCTGAAAAAATTATACCCTGTACTTTTATTGCATCGATCGTTAGGGTCAATTAAAAGGATGAAATCTCTCTAACAAACATGATAAATTAAATGAAAGGAAAACCAGGAAATCTTAAATTAATTTAATTATTTACAAAAAATGGTAAACTAATTAGTTGCTCGAAATGGGCTCCATTCTCTTGGAATCTTTGAATGCAGTTTGCTTTCTATTCAAAAATAAAGGAATGTTTCCGTTGAGTAAAATTTTCTATCTGCAGTATTAAGAGTACTTTCCCTCCAGGTGGCATTACAAAATTCCACCCTGTATAATACTCTCTATTATGCACACCATACAAATTACGGGTATTTAGAGACATGTGTTATACATAGAGTGACCCAATGGGCGGTCTTATGGCTAAAAGCGATCAATGCAATGAACATAATGTTAATTTTGTTTTAAGTAACCCAAATAGTTTTCTTATCGAATGTGTTCCTGTTTTTGATTCTACTGAGAAAATCAAGCATCACATAGGCAAAGCCGTGGGAAAAATCTAGTCGTAACATGCCGCCAAAGTTTCGAAATAAAGATAAAAGTGTATTCATTCGAAAATTATGCTCTTTTGAACATGAAATATTCATAATGGCGCCGAATAACGGATTAGTCCTTTATAAACTGATCCCGAAATATTGAATGAATAACGTTGTTTTTTCTGATATCTTCAAAGGTCAACTTGGTCATGTTTAAGTAAGAAATAATGTAAGAATAGCTTGGTTTTATGAATGTCATTACGGAGCCTTTTAGAAGTAAAATATTTCTGCAAAAAGTATGTATGAGTAAGTTTACTCGTAAGTTTTCATAGTCCTTCTAACAGTTTTTGGGAGATATTATTGTACAGGTGGATTCTCTGTTCCTTTACTTTTTAGATGAGACAGCAATTTGACACGACCGGAGAAAGATTAGTAAATATCATATGCTGTAATAAGCCACTCAGCTCGATTCAGCAACCGTTCACCCATGACCGTTTCATCATTGAACTGCTCATCAATAGGAGGATTCACTTGAGTCCATTTCATCAACAGGCTCCTTCAACTACAGACTTTTAGCCGACACACACTACATATTCGTCAGTTTCGACTACTGTTTCACCGAAACGGTGGTTCACTTATGACAAATTCTGAGCTGATTCATTTTTTTTTCCACAACTATCACACAATGCCATCTAGTCCCAAGCTAAGCAGAGCTTGTGTTATGGGTACTAGACAACTGATAAACATACTTGTATATTTCTAAATACATACATATTATAGATAAATTACACCCAGACAAAGAACAATAATGATCGTGCTCATCACACAAACATTTGTCCTGGGTGGGAATCGAACCCACGACCTCCGGCATAGCAGTCAGGGTCACTAACCACTAGACCAATTAGGCCTGTCATTTTTTTTTTTCATTTGTATTGCTATCCCCAATAAAAAAACAATCATATGTAAGAATCGTAGTTTCTGTTCGAAACCGCCACTTCTAGTTGGTCGACGAAATCAAAGCGAATTGAATCGCATCGCGTCATGAGGTTACTGGCTAAAATCATACCCCCTTTTGGGGTATCAATAATCGTATAGCATATTATGATGAAGGAGCCTTAGTTTAATAAATGTTACTCATCAGGGCCCACCTCGGAACTCATGAAAAGTTATGACAAGCTTATTACAAAATGTACGTTTAAACTGACGTTTCCTGTCGGAACTTTATTCGAAGTTTACTAATAAGGAAGCCATGTGTATTTAATAGGGGTCACGGGAATGTCTTGAGGAGATTTCCTGAAGGAATATGATGGTTTTTAGTAAGTCAAGTCTGACAGTTTCTTCCGCTTGACCCAGGGGTACTACTCTCTTAGCACGAAATCCGTTATTTCGGTCAAAGTTTCTATTCATCATCATCATCAGCCGGAAGACGTCCACTGCTGAACATAGGCCTCCCCCTTAGACAATTCGCCACTTGCAACCATCGGTTGCCCGATGTTCCGACTCTGGCGATGTAGTCGGTCTAGCAGGCCTTCCACTACGAAGTGGAACACTTACCGACGCTGCGTCTTACGGTTCGTGGTCGCCACTCTTGAAATTGTCTTACCTATGGGTTATGATTATGCGAGTACTGTGGCATACCCAATACCACTTCAACGTGCAAATCTGAGCCATGGCAGTGACTCCGGTTCTTCGGCAATTATCCTAGTTCCGGGTTTTATCAAAAGGACAAACTAGGTAGTTGATAGTAACCCGTTTAGTCATGTACTTACATAATTTTTATCTCTTTATTCTGATCTCTGTCTGGTCGCGACGGACTAAGTTTTCAAAGAGACAGTGATAAATTCTGTTAGGAGGATATTATTATGATGAAAAATAAAAGCTGTAAATAAATTGAAAACCGCCACAAACACATTTCAGTGACATTATGGAAAACACGTTAAGCTACGTCAAGTGATCCCCCGACAATAGACCCAAATAATTTAGCCCCTAATGGACAAATTGAATTAAAAGGGGCTCGACCTACACTCATTAATACCGGCATTGTGGAAGTTATCTTTGTATCCTCGTTTCGTTTATATAAATAAATAGCTTTTAGCCGCGAGTTCGCCTGCGTGTAACTCGAAAATTTTCCCACCGGATCGCAATACCGGGAAAAACGATAATAAAATGATAGTGTTATTTAACCGACTTCAAAAAAAAAGTAGGTTCTCAGTTCGACCTGTATGTATGTATGTATGTTCGCGATTATCTCGCGTTTGGCTGAACGGATTTTGATGCGGTTTTCAGGAAAGTGTTCATTACATTCTGGAGAAGGTTGTAGTTTATAACACTAATAGATATCCCGTGAAGTTGCCCGCATAGATCCGTTTTTGTTGCTTACTAGGATTGTAGATTTTCAAAGACGCCGATTACATTAATATTTTTGGTGAATATCTAAACTAAAAAGGGAAAAATAAAAAACTTTTTTTAAAAAAGGGAACTGACTTCAAAACCAAACACAAAAAACAGTAAAATAACTTTTCTTTCGGAAGTCGGTGGCCATAGTCAATGAAATAAAAAACAAATCACCGACTACCGAAAGAAAAGTTATTTTACAGTTTTTTGTGTTTGGTTTTGAAGTCGGTTCCCTTTTTTCAAAAAGTTTTTTATTTAGAATAAAACCTTAATAGTCCATTTTTTTAATTGATTAATCCTAATTAACAATACAAATGCGAAAATAAGTTTGTTTGTAATATTTTACCGCCTAAACAACTAATGATTCCATCTTGAAATTTTGGATAGACGTTGTCAGAAGTACAGAGACAGACATAGGATATCTTTCATCTCGAAAAAAGGAGATATATACATTATGATAATAGATGGAACCAGTTGTTTGATTCTAATTAAAATTAACAGGAGCGAAACACGGGCGAAATCAAGATTTTTTTTTTCAAACACGTTTTGGTTGTTGACCTGAGATTAGCGTATTCAAACAAATAAAAATACTTATTTTATTACTAGGTACCTATGTTTCAGTCAGTTTTATTTTATCCCACGTTTTTTTTATTAGTATCTACACGGATATAATAACAATGAGTAATTCGTCCTCCACGCGTTGTCCAATTGTGGTCGTTTTTTATCTGTTTTGTGTAGGTGTGTACATTCATTAATCTTTCAACGTTATTTATCAAGGCTTTAGGAACCTTCAGATAATAGGCCTTTTAGATTAACGGTCGTTTTCACTGACTTTAGGTGACATCTAAGTGAATGGATTTTTGCGTTTTATTCACAGTTAGTTGTTGAACACTCACCTTTTTCTTTTTACGTCGTCATTTATTGTCAAATGAATCCTCCCACCTAGGGCGAGGCGGGAGGGACTGTCATACTAATTGTACTGACTAAAATCCACGGTGGTATAAGCGTTGACCTTGGCCGGGTGCGAATCCCAGCATGAGTGCCTTTTCACACGTTCCGGTTGCCGGGTAGCCGGTGCCGGGTAGCCGGCGGCGTAGTGTATGGCCATGTACTATAGCTTTCACACGTACCGGCGTAATTTGCAATACACTCGCCGCCGGCTACCCGGCACCGGCTATCCGGCAACCGGAACGTGTGAAAAGGCACTTAAACAGGTTTTTTTCGTTTAGTTATTTTTCATGCTGGTTTGTTTTCATTTTTTAAGGCTTTAAAGCTCCACGCGAACGTCAATGGATCGACGCACTTTCTTTAATGGGATCCTGTTTATGAACTGAAACAACCAACTACATATTTAAAATATACTTTAGAGAATAACTTTCATTTCATGAAAACGTTCATCACTTTTATGCCTCCAATTGACAATGACCACAAAATATGATCGTATTTAATGTCTGTTTTATCAATGATCTGAATTAACAATTAGCTTGAAAGCTAAACTAATAAACGAGATGTTATCGATATGTCATGCATATTTAATAGACTCAAATGCCATCAGCTTTAATCAAAGTTTCAAAGCTGACTTTCAAAAGGGTTTGATATAGCGAACATACTTGTCAGCAAAAATTGCACTAGCTCCATCTATGCAACGACGGAGAAACTAAGAGTTCTACATCGCGCAATCAAAGTTATCCGCGAGTTTAGAACACATAGAACATTCCGGCATTCAATGTTGGGTAGAAAGCCCACCAGACACTACATTCGTCTGGTCGGAAGGTCGGTAGGGCCTTTTCACAGGGGTATTGAAGGGACTTTCCACTCTGTTACTCCTACTCCTAATGCTTGACGTCCTGTATAATTTGATAACCGCAGGTGCTGTGCCTAAGGCCTCCGTTCAACACGTAGCGCATCTGGGGAGCTCGTGGCTAAATAATTACAGCCGCACAGGCCGAGACAGGTAGAGCAGTGGTGGCCCAGTGGTATCGGCGTCGACTTACGAGTAGTAGGTCGTGGGTTCGAAACCCGTCAGGCGCAGTACTTTGTGTAATTTATTTCAACACCACTGCTCTCAAAACAGTGAAGGAAAACATCGTGAGTAAACCGGCATGTCCTAGAACCAAAAATTCGAAGACATGTGACATCTACCAATCCGCACCGGGCCCGCGTGGTAGATTCTCAAAGTCAAAAAAGCTCTCAAAGTCTGACAACCAGTCCTACCATGGTGTGACGTATTAAGCAGTTAATGGGTTGTCGATTGGTAATCGCTCCATGTAAAATACTGATATTCAGCTGCACCTCATTCGACTGGAAGCTGACTCCAATATAGGTTTTTTTTTTAGCGTGGTAAAATCATCAAATGAGTCCTCCCACCCCGGGCAGGGTGAGAGGGACTGTCTGACTTGTACCGACTAAAATCCACGGTGTCCTTCAATAGCCCTTTATGTTACGGGGTCACGGTAATCAGATAAGTCCCGCGACCCCGGCAGGCTTGGGCCCTCTAGAGAGGGGCCCGGTCATTATGCTGAGTTGCTGACGCTCTTTGAGGCGCGCGTGGAACACAACGCGCCGTCGACCCGGGTATGGTCCATGGTCGGGCAGCGAGTTGCCCTTTACTGGCCGCCCGCATGCCCGCGCCTACGGTGGCCGGAGATCGTCTTGCGACGTCTGTCGCCGTGGGCGTCCACCACGACTCCAATATAGTTGGGAAAAGGCTAGGCAAATGATGTTGCGGCTTCACCATGAACGCTTTAATTCATCGCCATCTGTTTGTTTTTCCTGAGTCGTTGTGTCAAAAACAATTAATTTTAGAACTAAACGTTTGTGTGCTAAAGATCGTGGGTTCAAACTCCATCAATTAAACTATTGACGTAAAAATATTTTGTACGAAGACATTGTGATAGTCAAACAATAAGGTTTTTTAGGTAGGGAATTGTTGATTTTATTTGTGAAATCCACATGAACATAGACGAATTTTTAAATTATAATTTGAAAAATATTAATAATAATGGTTTCTTCTAAAATACTGATGTTGAGTTGATGATTAGATTCTGTGATTTCATGAGTTGTTTAAAATCCACTCGCAATCTTGAGAAGAGCCTAAAAATCCTGAAATATCAGACAAGTCCCTGAGATCTCAGGATTTTTAGGCTCTAATGGTTACCCTAGTCATACATGACTATTTGTTCGTAGAAAATAGTTTTAGATACCTGAGCATGACGAAGGTTCATGTGCCCCCGGCTCAAACTTAACACGGTATTTCAAATTACTTTAGGATGTAAACCAGGGTTCGGAATTATCAAGATAATTATAATCCCCGAAGAGATAAGTAGAGGTTTACCTTAATAGGACACGCACATTTCGCTAGTTATTAAATCCCATGTAATTGAGGGCGAGCGTTTTGCCATCAAACGGCCACAAATCCAGACTCCACGGATGCTAGTGAGAAATTCCTGTTAAAAAAAAGTTGAGAGGTGTCAAGGGACACCCGGATGGAACGAAGTTACTGTATACACTCAACAAAAATAATCGTCGCGACATCACACTGTCAATGCAACAGAATTAAAATGGTTGTCTTGTTTTTTACCGATTTATCCTACTGGTGGGAATCAGTTGGACAAATCGGTAAAACAAGTGAAGGTCGGAAAACATTTGGTTAACGATAGAAAGTAAAAAAAAATACGTCGCGCAGTCGGTAAATATTTGACATTTCATTCCGTCTAGCCCCCTTTTCGCAACGCGCGATAAGGAACTTCGTTCCAAAAACCCAATATAACACTTTTCCCGACCTGAAAATCGAATCCAAGGACGTCTTTCTCTGCAGACGCGCTTACAACCACTAGACCAATGAGGTAGTCCCATTTAGCAAAATTTTTTATTAATTTTAGTTTCTATGTACACCAAGAAATCCGTCAAATACAGACTACTTACTCATCATCTGCCAAGCTTATTTCAACTATGTTGAGATCGGCTTCCAGTCGAATAAGATGCAGCTAAATATCAGCATTTTACATGGAGCGACCGACTATCAGACCTCCACAACATATTTAGCACTGGTTAAACTGGGAAATATGGTATCTCTTAGTAAAATGAGTTGTCGGACTTTCGAGCTACTGCTTCATCATCATCATCATCTCAGCCATAGGACGTCCACTGCTGAACATAGGCCTCCCCTTTAGATCTCCACATATACCGGTTGGAAGCGACCTGCATCCAGCGTCTTCCGGCGACCTTTATAATGTCGTCTGTCCATCAGTCCAAGTAAGCTACTGCTTACGAGTACTTGTTATGATTGTCAAAGATCGACGAATAACAGCCAGGATCAACAAGGTCAACGGGTCTCCTATTCACAGACCAACCTCGGCAAGCGCTAACCTAGAAGATCGAACCTTGCGTCTGTTAATATTTAACAACGAGCTTCTCTTTTTCTACAAGAAAAAACAGTTCTCAACCGCAGAAAAATGACCTTGAACACCAACACTATCGAAAAACCAACACGAGAACCTTCAACTGAACAAACAGAAACCGTAGTTGTACAAACAGCGCCTTTTTAGCGGGCCCCTAAAACGCGCCGCGCAAAGGGCACCTAACTGGCTGATTCTGAAATGCCAAGGTGAGTCGTGGGCGGGCACACTTACGCTCCGTCGGAATTGTATAGAAGCTCTGTTCTAAGAGGTGGGGCAGGTGACAGTTGAAATGTTGAAAGACTTTGGTTTGTTGAAAGAATAGACGTTTATTGAGAAATAAAGGAGGGAGATGGAAAACTTGGAAAGTCTTACTCGCATTCCACATTATATTATACAAAGATCGTAAAAAAAAATAGAGCAGTTAAAGATCAAATATGGACCCTGTAAGGTACCTACGCAAAAAATTCTAGAGAGAAAGGTTGTGTTTCATTTTAATTAAATCAATATTAATATAAATTATTAAATGTCGTTGCAACAAATATTTATAATAAATAAATCGTCACTGAATGTCCTAATGTAACTTTATTTCTTTTCATTATGTGCGTATACAACTATACACCTCTTCAATTCACCAAACTCTTTCGAAAAAGTTTGCTTGATTTTGATGAAATATTTGCGTGTACTGGAGAAATCTACTACCTCCAAAATGTGTATTATTTACAACGCTTTCAGGCATACAGAATATCTTCTATACAAATATTATAAAGCTGAATTAAGAGTTTGTTTGTTTGCGCTAATCCCAGAAGAGACTGCTTTGAATTGAAAAAATATTGATGTGTTAGATAGTTCATTTATCGAGGCAGGCTCCATTCTTAATTAGTTATTTCATAGAAAAATGTTATCAGTTTAACAGGCTTTTAAAAATATCAGAGCAGCAAGAACTTAAAAGCACAAAAAATAGAGTAGCTAACTAAAATTTATATTTCAAATAAAAGCGAACCATAAAAACGTTTGCGGCAAAAACCACTTTCCTATGATGACTGTTGAGCAAAAACGTACCAGCTAAAATAAACTAAAAATACATATAGAAGTGAAAATATGGAGTGCTTGCATATAAAAATAAAAAGCCACTTGAACAGGTGTCCGCGAAATGGGTTCAATTGAAACGTTTCCAAATAAATTCGGTGAGTGGCTGTGGCGGCGTTCTGTTCGCCACTTTAAATGGTACAAAAGTGCTGTTGTCTGAAACTATTTTTTTTTAATGTTTTTGGCCTTGGCCTCAATCTGAGTCATAAGCAAAGATGAGATCTAAACCAGAGCAAGCTCACCCAGACGGAATTTGAATTCCTGCGCACCTACGGAACACAGTAAAAATTAACTCCTTACCACAAAAAGATAAACATCTTTTTTAAAAAAAGTGTAATAGCAAAACGACCCTTAAGTATATCAGTTAGTTCCTTCTTCGTACACCAGAGGCGCTGTTCCATTTTTCCATATAAGAAACGCTGTAAATACTGGAAAGACGCTGTAAAGTAAAATAGTGAAAACTCGTGATAAGGGCTCTGTATTTTGTTTACAGCGTACTTGCAGTATTTACTGCGTTTAATGTATGAAAAATGGATAAGAGCTTCAAGTGTATAAAAGAGGAACTAATTTTTTCCTTCAAATTAACTTCAAAGTTCCAGTTAACTTTACATCACCAAGTCAAGGTAGGGCTACAGATTTTTATCTTTTTTTGTGGTAAAACGGTAAATGTTTGACGCCATTTTCGTACAAGATAGTGTTCGAGAATCGGAAGGTTCTGCCTGGTGCCTGCCATAGCCAGTTAGCACTTTGACGTCACAGCTGGATACAGGTAGCCTGGCTCAATCGTTTCATCATCATCATCATCATCTCAGCCATAATACATCCACTGCTGGAAATAGGCCTCCCCTTTAGATCTTCACATATACCGGTTGGAAGCGACCTGCATCCAGCGTCTTCCGGCGACCTTTATAAGGTCGTCTGTTCACCTCGTTGGTGGACGTCCTACGCTGCGCTTGCTAGTCCGCGGTCTCCACTCCTGTAATGAAAACAATTTAAAACCTATGTTTGTACTTAAACAGCAGAAAAATCTTTCAAATATAAATTTTCAATTTCCAGTAAGAGGGTTTTATGAAACCTCTTCAGCTGTGCAAGTTCCACATATAACTGATGGCATTTCTTTTATAATTTTCTCTACAGGTTTCAACGTATTAATGTGATACAGAAATAATTTCACCATTATACACACAGATTATAAAAACACGGTTATAAAAGTAATGGAACGAGCCAATATTTTGTTCGTATAATAATATGTTTTTACGATAACGTTATTTATACCTACTCGTGTAATTTAATTTATACATACGCGATAACTTGTAGGTATAGAACATTTTTCTGTAGAATATTTTTTTAAGATATTTTGTTCAATAAGCCCCTTTATTTTTTTCTAAACATGTGTTACATAAAAAAAATATTTGTGAGAAATAAGAATGAACTCTCGTGATTTATGAGAAAATGTTAACATAATAACCAAAACAATCCATTTTTCATTCCCCGCCCTTGAAGCGAAACTGAAAAATTTTCTACGCAAGGTTAAGTATAAAATAATTATAGCAATCAGTATGTGGGTAGGAGGATAACTGGTGATTCCATCCTTTGGTACACAATTAAAACCCGATACGTTAACACAAAAACGTAGATTGGATTTCCATTGAGAGAGTTCCAACCAGACGTCATTTTTTATTTTTTTGCGATACTAACTACCTATGTACAATCAACAAAAGAGATATGAATCCAGACAGCAAGTATTAAACAGTTTTTCCGTATGTTTGTGCTGAAGCATAGAACCAATGAGGTTAATACGCAGACACATTAAAAATAATGTAACAGTTTAAAACTTACTGTTTGGATACATAATTATCTCTTTTGTTAATGGTACATATTACTAGTTATACAGGTATTTTATTGCCTCGTTAGTATTACTGCTAAACATGAGGTCCCGTATTCGACACTCGGGTCTGTCAGTGTTATTGGGTTTTCCATTTGTGCCAGATTGATGAACATAGGTTCGCCTCTAAAAATGAAATGTGTGTGTACTATAAGTAGATATAGATAAAACATAGGTATACAGGTGCCTTAGCCTTCTGGAAAAACATTATGTTATAATTTAATTGCCATCCAAATTCTATTTCAAATAATGCCTTTTATACAGACATAGTAGCACAGACAACATGACTGTACATCTGTATGTAATGGGCGGCATTGAGTCGGTATGCCTGCGGCGATGCGGGGCTTGGAAAGGCCATCAACAAAATGGAGGTACAGAGGCTCTAACACGAATTCTACATCACTGCCCGTAATTCGTTCTTGAAGATGAGATAATCAAAAAGCGCATCAGTAAATAAAATCAAATAAGTATGGAAGCTCTTTGTGTAGCGCTGTCCGAAATTCACCGTGTTCCTTCAATTATTCACTGAAAAAAAAATCAGTAATACCAACCGATTTTTCGGTAATATTCACCGTTTTTGACAGTAAAAATAGAGCCTATTGTCCAAAGCAGTAAAACTAACTGAAAAAAAAAACAGTTGAGTTATAACAGTAGATTTTACTGTCGGTTACTTACAAGGAACTGTTTGTTTCAGAAGACTTTAATGTTCATACAGTTGAAATAACTGTTTAGCTCTTTACTGTTTTTGCCCATTTCAGTGCACTGTCCGTAATCAATTATTTTAACGTTTATGTAAGTTCCCGGAACCGTTTTTTTTTTTACTGTTCAAGAACAGTAGAAAGTCTCGTTTTATTTTTTTCAGTGTTCTTTAGGTCCCAGGATCACGGTTATCAGAGCCCTAATCATGAGTTTTCACTATTTTACTTTACAGCGTCTTTCAAGTATTACAGCGTTTCTTGTATGGAATAATGGAACAGCGCCTCTGGTGTACGAAGAAGGAACTATTTTTTTCCTTGAAATTTGTCAATTGACAATGTCAAAGTTCCAGTTTACTTTACGTCACAATAACTGAAAACTCATGATAAGGCCTCAATAGTTGTAGACCCAGCCGAATGTGTGGGCGAGAATACCATGTGAAAAAAGTATCGTAGCAAATTCGAACCATTGGGATAATATTTCATTAAAATGAAATAAATGTGTGGCAATTAAATTAATGACAAACCCAGTTACCTTCTCAAGACTCGAAAGAAGGTCACCTCAAGACTAATTTTTAACCAGCATAAATGAGCTGAAGTATCGATCAGATGAGACTGGGGCTTCATGCCATTTTAGATCAGGAATCATTATCTGCCTATTGCTGAATGTCCCATGACATGGCATGGCATGGCATTAAATATAAAGGAGAAAAAGAATGAAAGTTTAAATCACAAAAACGTGAAAACTCGTGTTCGGGCCTCAGTTCTGTTGCGTACGTATTCCACGTATTTGAAATTTTGTCTTTAAAATATTGGGTAGGATTATTTTTTCTGTTCCCTAAAATCCCTGTTATTTTTTCAACGTATATCATTTTATTATTCTTGTATAGTGCCTTTTTTGCTGAATATTAAACCACGAAAACGGATGTATGATCTCTTTTGTAAACTTTGTTATAAAAATATGTATTTGCAACTGAATAATAGATAGTTTTTTTTTAATTACCGCACTCTGATTTTCACCGAAGAATAGTGTTGGGACTGCGGGGCAGTCCCAACACTATTCTGCAGTCGATAGCCGCCCGTGCAGACAGTCCGCTAGTGTGGGCGCTCGTGAACCGGACACGTTCCGTTTTATGTATTAAGTACTAACATAGGTTAAGCAGTTTTGTTACTAACACTATAGATCATTATAGTCTGTGCAAATAAAGATATTATTATTATAAACGACTTAGCTTGCAAAGCTTGCTTAGAAAGCAAACTGAAGTGGCAGTGGGCTGGCCATGTTTCTCGAAGTACCGATGGCTGATGGAGCCAAGAAATCCTGGGGTGGAGACCGTGTAAAGGTAAGCGTAGTGTGGGACGCCTACCTTAAGAAAGTGGCTGGGACAAACTGAATGCAAAAGACAGGGTGATGTGGCGCAGGCTAGCAAAAACTTATGTCCAGCAGTAGGCTACGATAAGCTGAGTTGATGCAACTTGTCAAAATTTTGGTGCTCAATCTTGGATACATAGGTGCTCTGGAAATAGTTGCTTTTCCGTTAAATCTCGCTTTACATTTAGGGTATGAAAACCCTAATCAATGTATAATAAAACATACAACTGTGCACCATGCAATGCACTTGTATATTACCTTCAATTTCGTGGCCGATATTTTTCATTCCTTGCAAGCACGTAACATATCGAACAGCTTCATTCACGTCACCTCATTGTTTGATGAGCTATCGTTCACTACTGCAGTATTACCACGTGATAGTTCTTACTCACTCGCCGAATGGATGCCATAACTTTGCGGACATTTCTATTATTATTATTGTTTCATTTATTAGTATTGTTTTTTTTTTAAGTTTTGAAGTAACTTTTTTCTTTTTTATGTTGAGTGCACTTGTGGGGTGTGCCAATAGGTGCAAAAAGAAGAGGGAGAGGGAGAAGAACAGGGAGAGGGATAGAGAGAGGGAGGAGAACTTTTCTTGACGTTTCACTTGATTGACGTGGCTGACCATAGCCTAATTAGTACAATAATAAATAGGTATAATAAATAATAATAAATAATAATAATATTCCACAACTATCACACAACGCCATCTAGTCCCAAGCTAAGCAGAGCTTGTTTTATGGGTACTAGATAACTGATAAACATACTTATATATTTCTAAATACATACATATTATAGATAAATTACACCCAGACACAGAACAAATGATCGTGCTCATCACACAACATTTGTCCTGGGTGGGAATCGAACCCACGACCTCCGGCATAGCAGTCAGGGTCACTAACCACTAGACCAACAGGCCTGTCAAATAAATAATTATAATTGCATAAGTTGATAAAAAATGCTATGCAATAGCTTTACCGCGGCAGTCACCGAGTGCTACACGTTTTTTATTTAATAAAGACTAAACAAAACAAGATACTCCAAATAAATTGAACACTCAAAACTGGAGCGCGATTTCTATTCCAGTAATGTCCATTCTGGGAGTCCACGTAACGTATTGGAATCGATTTGATGTCGCGCGGCGTTCACGGTGAGATATTGTACAGCATTGCTAACAACTAGCCTGGACTGTCGGTACTCTCGTACAAATAACCTGGAATGTTTGAAAAGTAGCAAACAATAAACAAAATGTCGCTTTTGTTGAGTAAATATAGATTTTGAGGTAGATTTTGTATTTTTTGGTGTATTGGTCAGAACTTACTTAAACTTTACTTATTATTTTATTTCTTAACTAGAATAGGGATTATGTATGTAAATCATTAATTATTTTGAAGTATACGTTGTGTTGAACCATAGAAACAAAGTGGAGCATATTTTTGAATCCATCACTTATTTTACAATTGATTATTTTATGTTACGTCTTTTAATTCATATATTATGTCAAAAAAAAACAATTGAATTCGTTAAAAGTGATTCTTTCACAATAAAAAAGTATTATAATATCGTAATCCCTCTCACAGAGAGGAGGCCTGTGTCTCAGCAGTGGGAACATTTATAGGCTGATGATGATAATATCGTAATCGTGATTTCTGCTTGAATACAGCACAAATTTAACCCCAAAAATGAAATGTAAACAAGGAAGGGAGTGAACAATGACGTCACAATATGGCTGTGTCACGAACGTTTAAAATGTAATATAAAACTGTAGGAGTTTCGTTGTTTTTTTTTGTATTTGTTTTTTTTTTTTTAATAATTTTCTTTTGTTTGTAGTATTACATATTACTGACAAACATTGAGAAAAAATAACTTGCATATTTCCTATTGTGAATGCATTCTACAAAGTCATTTATTTGCCAACCTACATTGTACAACAAGAATAGAAGTGAGGCAAGTTTCGTGGCCGAGTGCTACGGCGTAGCTACCGTAGCCTATTGCTACGGCGTAGCAGTGTTGGCTACGGCGTAGACCCCGATTAGTCATCATTAGTGTAACGCCACGCCAACCCGAAAAGGTCGAAAATTACCCGATGAAAATTAGGCTTGCTTATATAAACAATGTAAACAAGGTATGTTTTCGGCCTGTTGTGAGTAAATGAGCGTAGAAAATATTAAGTTTCATAATAATTATTAAAAATATGACGAGCTGTGGAGTCCCAGTGATAGTGGCCCTGACTTACGAGTTGTAGGTCCTGGGTTCGAACCCAGCCAGCCAGCCATTACTTTGTGTTAATTATTTCATTGTAAAACCATTTTCAAAAGAGTAAGTATGGAGTTTCTTTTCCATACAAACCTACCCTTGCGGGTGTAATCAATCCCATCTCATGCCATTTCCTAATATTCGACGTTCAAAAGTGTCTCTTTGATGGCCTAATTGAAATAAACGACTTTTTCTATGACTGTGAATGACTTTGACTATGAATCATCACTGATCTCTAAACGGTGAAGGAAATCATCGTGGACCAGGATCGGCATGCGACCACCTTCCTTTTGGAGTCTGGTGAAAAACAGTTTTTGCACTATTCTGTCGATGCGCAGGAGTGTAAAGGTCAGGCCTTTACGTAAAACGTAGAACGGCTTTTGACGGATCACCGTGGATTTTAGTCAGTACAAGTCTGACAGTCCCTCCCGCTCTGTCCTGGGTTTTGACTCGTTTGATGATTTTACCACGAAAAAAAAGTCATGAGCACATAGTATATACAGGGTCTTTCTTTTAAATTGGCCAAAAGGGAGAAATCGGCATCTTTAGGAGATACGGGAAAACTTTCTTAAGAACCTTTAGCTTTTTTTTTTGATGTTGTTAATTTTGGCGTTCGACTCTGTTTCATGTAAGGATCATTTCATTGTACCGGAAGAAAAAAATCGGAACGGCGGAAGTTGGTTAAATTTAGCAAAACATTTTTTTCTAGAAAAGCGTGCTTCACCATCGACCACCATCTTCGATTACCATCAGGCGAGTAGTGGTCAAACGTGAACCTATCTTTAATAAAAAAATGAAGTGAAAAAAAAACTACAACAGTAACAAAATGTTAGTATGTACTCAAAATATGTTAGTGATGTGAAAATCAACCTTACCACTACGACATATAACATAAAACACGTTGTTATCAATGGGTAGATGAAAAACAAAACACGATCGCCACGACGACGTCAAGTCAATCGAATTGCATCATTATTTCTTAGTTGCAAGGTTGATTTTCACTTTAGTCTAATGTCTATATAAGTGTTTAAGAAAATATTGATATTCCTATGGTCAATGATAAAACAAGAGAATAATTAATTTACTTCCGTAAACGCTAAATATCGAGCACGTCGTTTCATTTGAAAAACTCCTATATTAAATAATACATAATGCCTCAATGTTGCTGGTCAAAGTCCTCTCTACGTCGCTCGAGTGGTTCTCAATCGAACCGCTTCAATTGTTATTTCACGCTGACCACTTGTACGAGTATTTTTCTTTTATTCCACCTGGTACTAAGTTCTTTCTACTTGTTTTTTTAACCGGATGAACGGAGTGTTTTTTTACACTTTAAGTACTGTTTTATTGAGTATTTAATATTTAATCCTTGTTGAACTATCTTTTGTGTTTTATGGTTTTTGTCACTTTTACACAACTTTGTAAGGCAGTTCTTTTTTCCCACGTTTTTTTTTACACTCACTTTTCTTTTTCTTTTCTTTTCTTTTCTTTTCTTGTTATACACTCACTTTTCTTGTTTGTTTGTCGTTCCGGTTGGACTTTTGCAACTCAATTTTGAGGCACTTCCCGATAGGCTAGCAGGCTGAAATTTTGCCCACGCTCTAAATTCTGATGACAATACATGACTAGCTAAGAAACGTCATAACAAATCCAATAAGGCGGCCTCCCCAAGATGGCGTACTGGCTGTTTGAAATCCATCCCCATGATATGGATATCAAATGAAAGGGTTTGCTGTCAGGAATACGAAAAAAATAGTCACGTGACTTAAATCTTATATGGCGGACGTCCAAGATGGCAGACAGGCTATTAGAAATAATAGAAATGCACCCCTATGACATGGATATCAAATGAAAGGGTTTGCTGTCAAGAATACGAAATAAATAGTTACGTGACTTAAATCTAATATGGCGGACGTCCAAGATGGCGGACTGGCTGTTTGTAATCCACCCACATGATATGGGTATCAAATGAAAGGGTTTGCTGTCAGCCCACACGTTTTGTGTGACCACTCTTTCAGCCCCGTAGGGTTATTTTCTTATTTTTAGGACATTTAAAAACGTGGGTTTTTAGATTTTTTAAATCTATTAATTATTTAAACTTATGTTCTTTCTAGGAATTTCTCTTTGTGCGTTTACAAACATAGAAACTCACATACACAAACACCCAGACCCGGAACAACTAATTTTAGGTCATTTGTTTCGTGCGGGGACCGAACCTGCGATACGCTACGCAGCAGTCGATCGTTAACCACTGCGTCAACCGTGTCGGTCATTTTAAAGTCAAATCAAATGTATTTAATTCAATTTAGGCTGAAGAAGAGTAATTTTTTAAACCAAAAGTGTGTGTGTTTTACCAGAGAAGATTAAACTCCCCACCAACATAATTATCAGTTATATTATCTGTTAGTTTGCAAGAATAAGAATCACGTAATTCGTAAAACAAAGCACTTTAGCTACGGTTACACCGTTAAGGCAATACCTTCATATTTACTATATAGTTACATTTACCAGACGTATGTACAGTCACGAGCAATAATATGTATACACCTAACAAAATTCAAACGCAATTTACTCGTAAAATACTGATGTCCACTTTGAAATAAGACCTATTTCGTAATAGTATGGCTTCCAAAATAGAAGTCTAATGAAAAGGCAAAAGTTTAATCAATATGGTAGCAGAACATCGCTTTTGAATACTGCTTAGTGTATACATACTATTGCTCGTGACTGTACGAACTATCACCAACACCCCGCATAAAATAAAAGTGCTTATAAAAAGTTACTTGTGTCAAAATATCAATTTTTATGCATAGAGTATACAACAACGGATAAAATAACACCCACCAAGGTCGACGCAAAAATACAGGAAGTTATTTTTAAAACGAAATACCATCTTGCTCCCACAACAAAATAATACTATCTCCAAAACAGAAACAAGAGAGTTTCAAACGTTCACCCCCCCCCCCCTCTCCTACCCCAATTTTCCCCTTTCACATCCTCTTCTACCTACCTATCAATAAATATTGTTTTCATTTCAAGTTGTTCCGTATCGGTGTATCGACGTTGCCTACTCCACTCAATTTCCTTTAAGCCTTTAAATTGAAAGGGGAGGTACAGCGAGTAAACCCGGCGATATTGGAACACTTATCGCTGGTAATGACTGGTGTTGCAACTTTAAAGTATACGCTGTACGTGATATGGATTTTTGTGCAAGGAATTCGCTTTTGCATTTTTTTGGGGTGATATTTTTCAAGATAATTTGATAATAATGGGAATATACCTATAAAAAGGTATACATTTTTATAGATACGTACATTAAGACTAAAGAATCGATGAGATGCTTGCCAGATTAAAATAAAAAAAAAACATGGCAACAGAAATCTCAGCTCTAAGCAAAACCATAACGTTTTAAATTGACCTTTCATGTTCAGAAAATAGAAAACAAGATAAATACTTAATGCTCTACCCGGAGTCTAAACTTTGAGTCACAAACTCCAGACATAAAACGTTTAAGAAAAATGACAATTTATATCACAGACAGTGTAATGCTAACTTTTTGAAGTCAACTGCATAAATTGGCAAACGTTCTCTCTCAGGTACGGGTACCGGCCATAAAGAATGAACATCAACATTAATAATGAAACTACCAATACGCAAGCGGCTTCATCTGTGCATTTAAAAAAATATGGGATGTGTATTTTAGTGGGTGATAATGCAGCCTTATATTGGATAAAAGTTTTTATTTTATTTCGGTCCAACAGTGAGTGCCACACGGGCGTCGCTGCCGCGGGAGGCCTAGAAATCGCTGGTGTGACGACTCATATGCGTTTTTGAGAGATTAGCCGGAGAAAGCCGCGCAAAAGGAAGAGTGGAAGGTTATGGAGGAGACCTCTGCCCAGCAGAACAAGTACAAGATAAATTAACTAAAATAAATCAGTGCAACAATTTTTAAGTTTATCCATTTCAAACAAAAATCTATTTTTTCCTCTTTATAATGTTTCTTGATAGGTTAGATATGCAGCTTTGTAACTATAGACTATTCTTTGTAGCACGAAGTCTTAACCAACCGCAACGAATGTCAAAAAGGTTTTTTCATTACTCATACTCTGAAAGTAGATCATTACATGTCTGATTAGCCGTTTGAAAGTTATCCATTGCCGCCCTAGGGAAAATCGCTTTCAACTGACAGCTGCCAAATTTAAGAAGAAAAACACTAATTCTATTTTGACATTTCTATTGAACCATGTTCAAACTTTTTATACAGCCACGAAATTACAGAGCGATTTAAAATAACATAAAGTTAAGTATAAATAATGAATTTAAAATAATTTAGTTTCAACTATTTCTCTAAAATAATACAGATTTCGACAAAATCTTTGCCGTTTTTAAAAATAATGAACATGAAAATCCTGGCTGTATAGCTGGACGACCACAGCACAAAATTAAAAAAAAAACAAAATATGCGGCAAAGTGACAATCCGATCTATACTCATTTTTTCTTTAGCTATTAATTTATGTTGTTAATTTTACTTTCCTCGTATTCGTAATGAAAAGCACAGTGTTTACCTCGGGTAAATTACTTATTTAGTCCCTCGAACCATTAGCGCCCTCACTACGTTACGGGCGCCAAACCCCGTCTCGGGACGTAAATAAGTAACATTCACGCCTTGGATAACAATGTACTATTTTATCGTGGTAAAATAATCAAATGAGTCTTCCCGCCCCGGCCGGTCGGGAGGGGCATCGGAGTGGTATATATACGTTCCAGGGTCACTGTTACCTGATAAGACAATCCCGCGGCCATATTGTGTGACTGAGAAAACATTATAAAGAAACCGAAACTAGCTCATCATTCCAAAGGTGATGATCCTTCTTTATCGCCGGTACCATTATATTTCTGGGACACGTCTCAGAACAGCGAGGTGAAAGAAAAATGGGTAAATGCAAAACAGGTGTTATTAATTTTAAACTTTGTTTGTTCGTTCAGAAAGTTCTGCAGTATTTAGTTATTATTATGACTCGGATTTTCTTTAGGAAAATTGTGTTATAGAAAAAATGATAATAGGTTTTCTTGGATAATGGTATTAAAGACTGAACCTGTATCGCATTTTTTGGCTGTATGCAATGTAAAGTCGGTTCAATTAAACCGGCTCTCAATCTTTTGTTGGTATGGTTACATTAATTTCATAAAATCTTCTCAATAAATTCTAAAAGGAGTTTTGTGAAAGATTTGGCAATTTTATCGCACTGCAATTGGTTGTCCATAATTTTTTGGTAAGGAAACTGAAATAACGGTTTTTCTTTTCTATCAACTCTTGCTTATAGGTAGGTACACTCTAATATAGGCAAAAACACGCCCCTTCTTGAACACTCCTCAGAATTAACCCGACATGACTCCAAACGTCCCAAAAACATCTGGACATGTTCCAACATGAATAAATCATGTCATAACATGTCTGCAATAAAGCGGAATACGCTACCGATAAAGACAGAGCAGCATAGGCGTATTGGCTCCAATGTTTGTCTTAGTGGGAACATTGTCGTTGCTTCACTTAAGGGCTGTTCAAACCTAAGTACCTAACCGGTATTCGCTACCGCTGTGGATAGAAGTACATACAAAAAAAAACGCGTGGGTTACTCGCTCGCCAGAACGCTCGATAGAATGCTCGCTAAAACGCTCTCGTTTTTTATTCTGTGGTGTAACATTCGCACGAATGCTCAATACAAGTGAATGCTCAAGTTTATCAGGACTTTTAGGTTTCATCATCATCATCATCATATCAGCCGTAAGACGTCCACTGCTGAACATAGGCCTCTCCAATAGACTTCCAATAGGACCGGTTGTGAGCGGCCTGCATCCAGCGTGAACCTGTGGCTTTCATAAGATTGTCTGCCCACCTAGTGGGTGGAAGTCCTACGCTGAGCTTGTCGGTGCGTGGTCTCCATTCGAGAACCTTACGGCCCCATCGGCCATCTTTTAGGTTTAATCGTGATAAAATCATCAAATGAATCCTCGAACCCAGGATGGCACGAGAGGGGCTGCCAGACTTCTACTGATTAAAATCCACGGTGATCCTTCAATAGCCCTTTACGTTACAGGGTCACGGTTAACTGATGAGACAGTCCCTCGATCCCGACAGGCTTTGGCCCTATATGGGGGCCCCTATCAGATTGCTAGCAGCTCTTTGAGGCGCGCGTGGAACACGACGAGCCTTCGACCCGGGCATGGCCCATGATCGGACGGCGAGTCACCCATTTCTCGCCATCCCGAGTTTATCAGTAACTTTAGGTTTGAATCTTCAGTTATGGACGTAAAACCAATATTGGTGACATTGGGTGTGTGGAACATTACCGTTTCTCGATATTGTTACGAGTAGCTTGATGTTCACCGAGGTTGTATCGATATAGGCTTGCTCTCGGAGCGTGCATTAGCAAATTGAATGTTTCTTGCATGCAGCCCTTTATCTTGCTGCTTGGATCTCTTTGGTAGGTGTGTCGTAAAGAAAAATCGAAGAAAACAGATGAATAGCGAGAGTGACACATTGGAATGGTAGAAAATACTTTTTTACGCCAGCACATCAACTTTCCCGAATCTGTGAATTTTGGATCGAAGTTTCTTATCACACGTTGCGAAAGGGGCCTAGTCCGAAAAAATTAAGACGAAAAGTTGTAACAACACTTTTTGCTATAGTAAACTATTGTAAGCCGTGCGGCGTGCGCATGTTTCTCTGTCTGTCTTTCTCTCTCTTATAGAAAGCAAGCCAGATATTTTCGTTTTGTCTTTATATTTCGCATTGAACAGTGTGGTGTCGCAACGATTATTTTTTGTTGAGTGTCTATAGTAACTTCGTTCCATCCGGGTGTCCCTTGACACCTCTCAAGTTTATTTCTAAAGATTTTCAACCTTATCGTAAAAAGTTCATGTTTGACTGAGAAAAGACTGTTGCTCATCATGTATAATATTATGTTGACAACAAACTTTTTATTACAAACTTTTTGAAACAAAGTACTTATTGCAACTATGTTACATATTTCTAAAATAGGTCAACATTCTCAAAACAACCAATAGCTTGAATAAACAAAAACTTATAACATCAAAATTAAAGCGAATTAAAATTAACGACTGCACTTGCACGCGATTCGACACCTAAACAGTTAGTAATAAAGCGTAAATTCGAACAATATCACCATTTCCGGGTCAAACGATAGTGGCGCCCAACAATAGCGTTACTTATCATGCGATTATACTTTTTTATTGATACTTAACTTTTAACAAGCAGTTAAGAGATCGGAGCGATCAAGTTTTAATGTAGAAAAGCGTGATGACTTTTTAAATGATAATCTTCTGCAATAGAATTTGGGATGTGTACAGTGTGTTATTATTTTTTCTAATCTGTATTTTACTTAAATTGAATTTATATTGTTGACATTTCAATTTAATCCTTTGTTTTTATTTCTTTGTAAGTCATTGTTTTAATTTGTTATTAACGATTTTATAATTGCCTTTTTGTGATAGTTTTCTTAGTGCGACTAATTTTGTACGCCATGATTGGCAAAATGTGCAGCTACCTCTTATTATTTTTAAGACCTGTATAATTCTGCACTCATGTTTTAAAAAATAAATATCTTGTAATGAAGTCGCGCATTTTGCTTTTTAAACTTTATTAATAAAAATTAAATGGTATTACCTAATTTACATTCGAAGGCGGTACTAGCGAAGCGAGGTCTACAACACCCAAGCTCAGTCATCAGCGTAGACAGATTGTAACGTACATAATCATCTACAAAAAGTACACTAGCGCCAGCTATGAAGCGACGGAGAAATTAAGATGTAAGATGTCTACATCGCGCAATCAAAGTTAACAGCGAACTTAGAACACATAGAATATTCCGACTATGAAAGTCGGGCAGAAAGCCCACCAGACACAACACCCGTCTGGTCGGAAGGTACCTTCCTTTTCACCGTGGTAGTGAGGAACTTTCCACTCTGTTCCTCCTACCCCCAAAAGATAATACCCTCAGGTGCACTTGCCCGGTGTAAACCGTAAGGAGCCCTACTCTAGATCCTACCTACCCCCAAAATAATATTGTGTTGTATTAGTTAGTCTACTAGCAAAAAACACCCTCATTTCGAATCAAACTTCGTTATTGACGCTTTGCTCTTAGCCCCATGACTGTTTTCCCAGGGTTAAAAAGGACCATTTTGCTGTTATATTATTAAATTATTCGTGGTCGTAGTGTGATGTCATAACCTATAGTCTTCCTCGATAAATAGGCTATCAAAAACAAAAAAAAACCGGCCAAGTGCGAGTTGGACTCGCCCATGAAGGGTTCCGTAGCAGCAAGCATAGATTAGAGATATAATTATATTGAGATTAGTAAGTAATATCCACAAACAATAAAATAACTTTGTTTTTCATAGTATTTGTATGAATGGCAAAGTTATATTTGCGGTTTTTGAAAATGTACTATATCTCAAAAACTGCTAACTGTATCTCATCCAAACCAATTTTCGTTGGTAGTTTTGGTTGAGGTCTACATTATATATTCTTTTTAGTTTTATCATTCTCTTATTTTAGAAGTTACGGGGGGGGGGGACACACTTTTTACCACTTTGGAAGTGTCTCTCGCGCAAACTGTTCAGTTTAGAAAAAAATGATGTTAGTAACCTCAATATCATTTTAAAAGACCTATTCATAGATACCCCACACGTAAGGGTTTGGTGAAAAAATTTTTTTTGAGTTTCAATTCTAAGTATGGGGGGCACCCCCAAAATTTGTTTTATTTTGATTTTTGTGTGAAAATCCTAATGCGGTTCACATAATACATCTTTCTACCAAGTTTCAACAGGATAGCTCTTATACTTTCGACAAAAAGTGGCTGTGACATACACGGACAGACAGACAGACAGACAGACAGACAGACAGACAGACATGACGAATCTATAAGGGTTCCGTTTTTGCCATTTGGCTACGGAACCCTAAAAACAGCAGTTCCTATTATAGCGATTAGCGCTTAACAAACTTTTCAGCTTTATAATATTAGTAGAGATAGAATATTATTATAGCAAGGAGGTGGGCACCCATTTGGCCACCATATTACCCAATGAAAATTGCCTTTTCTCAAGGTTATTTCCTAACCAGCTAGTTTCCTTTACCTTGTGCCAACAGTCCTGTGCCAGTGCCCTATTTCTCCCCGGGAACAACCCTAAAATGCGTGCAGGAAAGTATTAAAGAGTCGACACAATAATATCGTGAAGTCGTGACAGCCCCAAGGCACGATTACTTGAGGAGTCTCGTTTGGAAGTATTCACCACGCAATGTTTGGACTGATACCATCAATATTAAATAATAGTTTATTTTCATAGTTTCAGTTTAAGTAAATGATCTTAACCTAAAACTATACTCATTCTTTTTGGTAACGTTCCGTCACGCGTAGGGTCCAGAAGTATCCCCATAAATATTTGACTTGTGTCTTTATTATTTCGTAAAAATCAATTCTGATGATAAGTAAAGACATCTTAATTTTATGAAAAGAATGAATGGTCACTTTTTGGACGGTAAGAACTTTTTTTTTCAAAATAATATCTGGTCCATAGAATGTTTTTAACACAAATTAAAAGGTATTTTGTCAAAACTATCTCTCTCTCTCTATCTTAACTCAAACTTTGACAAACTAATCAACATAAACTACATACATACATATCTCTAAATCAACATCAAATATAGCCATGAGATACAGCTACTGAACAAATGGAGCAAACATCGACCAGAATAACATTACAACATAATAATATCGAAAGACTTGCCTACTGAGGTATTTGGCAATACGCCATAAAGAAACTAATAATAAGGCTACAAAGTAATACTGGTGTATTGTGGCTAATATAGCCATGACTTCGGTTGAGTGGCTAATATCGCTAAGGCGTCCATTGAGTAACTAAAATCACATGTTCGTTCGGGACGTAATAATATTTAGCTGAAAAAATGCATGTGGCACTCGGAGATTGCCGCGGTGAAGCTAATGCATAACATTTTTTTTTTAAGAGTAAAATCACGTATTTTTAACGAGAATATAATTTATTTAAAATGTTTGTGATGCACTACTGTAATAAAGAACTTCTTTGTTGTAGGAGAATTTTATGAGCAGGGTTTCATTGTGAAAACTCCTTTTGTAGCTGGCCGTTTAGAATCAGTAAGAAAAAATAAATTGTTTTTATGACGGATATTTTTATGATTGCCGAAGTCTCTCGAACTGAAACGATGTTAGACGATGCGTGATGTCAGGTTTTTTCGTTAGGTTTTTGGTTTTTTTTTTTTTTGATTTTGTCGCGCCGATAAAAGCTATGCTTTAGCTTAAAAATCTAATTAATCCTTCAAGGGTCAAGAAATATTTGACTTTTATTCATCTTTTGTTACATAAACTAAAATTGACGAAGATATTTTAAAATTGCAAATACGTCAGAAGCATGTACAGTTTTTAACCGACTTCAAAAAAGTAGTATGTTTGTATGTATGTTTGTCCACGATTATCTCGCGTTTGGCTGAACGGATTTTGATGCGGTTTTCAGGAAAGTCGAGGAGTAAGACAGGGAGACGTTATCTCTCCGAAATAACACAAACGCGTTGGAGGATGTTTTCAAGACGCTTGATTGGAAAGGACGGGGCATAAATATCAACGGTCAGTACATCTCGCACCTCCAATTTGCGGATGACATTGTCATCATGGCGGAATCTCTGCAGGAGCTGGGAGTAATGCTGAACAGCCTAAGCGATTCTTCAAGGCGTGTGGGTCTCGGAATGAATTTAGACAAAACCAAAGTCATGTTAAATGGCCATGTCAATCCGAGACCTGTAATCGTGAATGGTGCTGCCCTCGAGGTTGTGCAAGAATACATATATCTAGGCCAAACTATACAACTGGGCCGGCACAACTTCGAGAAGGAAACAACCAGAAGGTTACGCTTGGGCTGGGTGGCATTCGGGAAGCTGCGTCATATCTTCGAATCATCGATCCCACAATACCTTAAAACAAGGGTTTATAACCAGTGCGTCCTACCCGTAATGACTTACGGAGCCGAAACGTGGACACTCACCATAGGCCTGGCCTGGCCAACAAATTCAAGGTTGCTGAGCGTGCAATGGAGAGAGCAATGCTCGGAGTCTCTCTGGCGGATAGAATTCGGAACGAAGTCATTCGCCAGAGAACCAGAGTAATCGACATTGAGCGTAGAATAAGCACGTTGAAGTGCTAGAGTGGAGACCGCGAATAGGCAAACGTAGTGTAGGACGCCCTGCGGCAAGATGGGTCGATGATTTGAAGAATGTGGCTGGCAGCGGATGGATGCGGGCTGCCCAGGACCGGGAGGGTTAGCGCTCTTTGGGGGAGGCTTACGTTCAGCAGTGGACGGCAATATGCTGATAATATATTTCAGGAAAGTGTTTATTACATTCTGGAGAAGATTTTAGTATATAACGCTAGACGATATCCTTTGACGTTGCCCGCGTGCATCCGTTTTAGCTTACTTGGATTGTAGATTTTCAGAGACGATTGCATGTTTGTCCGCGATTATGTCGCGATTGGCTGAACCGATTTTGATGCGGTTTTCAGAAAAGTGTTCGGTACATTCTGGGAAAGGGGTTAGTATATAACAATAATGGATATCTCGCGAAGTTGCTAGCAGAGTTCCGTTTTTGTTGTTTACTAGGATTGTAAATTTTCAAAGACGCCGATTTATCATCATCATCATCAGCCTATAATGTTCCCACTGCTGGGACACAGGCCTCCTCTCTGTGAGATCATGTCTTCGAATTTGTGGTTCTAGGACATGCCGGTTTCCTCACGATATTTTCCTTCACCGTTTTGAGAGCAGTGGTGATGAAATAAATTACACAAAGTAATGCGCCTGGCGGGGTTCGAACCCACGACCTACAACTCGTAAGACGCCGATTATATGAAGATTTTCGTTGAATATCTAAACTAATAAAAAGGGAAAAATAAAAAAAAAACTTTTTGAAAAAAGGGAACTGAATTCAAAACCAAACACAAAACAACTGTAAAATAAAGAACAATGGCCACTCGGCAAACATGCTTGGACTAGTAAAATCTAACAAAACGACACTTGATGGAACATATATCATCTCATTCGTATAGATAAATGTAACTTAACACGGTCTTCAATATATTTTTAAAAGGTGGGAGATTCAAGAAATTATTAATTGTTGAAGTTATGTTCATATTTTAATAATCTGTGGTATTAGGGTTACGACATAGACATAGAAAATGAACTATGCATCATCTGTATGACATTGGCACTACTGTCTAGAAAGAAAGAAAATAAGTTATTAGCTCAATTATCTCTTTCTTGTAAGACATAGATAGACAATGACATGGAAAAAGACAGTAAGCTTAACATCTAAGCTTGTCTCTCACAGGCTCAGTCCATTTTTTATATCTATCTACGGCAGAATCGATTTGAGATGCTCCATTATTAGTTTTTTATTTAATTCATGGCTTTATTTAGTTATTTTCCATGAACTAACATCATATTTTATTAATGGCTGAGATTGGTTCAATAATCAATGTGAGTTTATACAGGTTAAATTGCTTGGGATTTATTTTCGATTATGAAATAAAATCGACTAAGGCTTTTAAAAAAGGGTGGACGTCTCTAGCACTGTAAGTAATTACAGATGCGTTCAAAGTACAAGTAAAGTTACAAAAAAAAACTATTTGTTAATTTTTACTTTTGATTATAAAAATATTTTTCATTATAAATATCGCCTATTGTTTTTAGTGGGAGGTGGGGGCCCCTTGTATACACGGGGCCCTGGGCCCACATAGTCCATAGGTAGATCCGCCCCTGCCACTACTGTTCCTACTCCGTATAAACTGGGCCACGGACCAGAGGCGAGTTTTCCCTAAGCCAATTTAACAGTTGTCCTGACTCCCGATGTCTTGTCAGAAGGAACGAATTCGAAACTTTCATTTCAATTATTTTCGTCTTTCGAAAAAAATCTTTACGATTCGCGACGCAGGCGTTATTGCATGCATATATTTATATTTGGTAAAAATAAATACTGGGTCAATACCGTTTATTACACCATGACCTGTTAATTCCTGAAAGTACTTTGTTTTCGTTATGTAGATATGTACAGACGCCACCTCAACAACCTGCCCCAATGTTTCAAATTTCCCCAATCGAACATAAAAGTTCTAGTATTGTGATAAGGTTAAAAATCTATCAAAGTATAACAGATTGGGGTAACTTGTTGTGATAGCCTTAGTACAAAACGATGAACAACTCAATCTCTCTCCAGACTGTAGTCGTAATACTTGGGATTAGACTCGATGTTCCCTCTGTACTCCCACTTTTGTAACAATAGTACAGCATCTTTTATATCAACGTCTAATCTTTGCAACTTTTCCACTAATTTTAAATCGTGGTATATTGTCCCAACGATGTGAAATCCGTATGAACCATTTGTCTTGAGTGCCCAATATATCCATTTTTGCATATTCTTGAGATGTCTCAATAATGCAAACAAAAATCCTATTTTGTAGACATAGCTGTCTATATACTTTTGCCTTAACACTTGTGGGAATACGAGCTTGTAGCGCGTTATGTACACGAAGTGCGTCATTAGATTCCTTAAACGCCTTTTAGCGTCAACCTTCACCTCGGTATTCTTCTCCCACATACTATACGTTTCTCTTCGCGTCTCCGTGGATTGCATCTTGTAGGCCTCAATTATTTGGTCAAGTTTTCGAGTCAACGTGTCAACATCTGAGTCGGCTATGTAATCTGCCATCGTTCTGTTAGAGTTTAGCATACTTTCGAATTGCAATTTAAATTGCTTCATTTTGATTTCTCTTAGTGTTAGGTTAATTTTTTTTGCAGTGATTTCTGGTGGTAACGTGGCTACAAGTGCTTTTTCTGTCGTTGATATGTCACGAGCTTTCGTAGTTGCATTCACTTGCAAAGCTGTGGCATTTTTCTCGTTAACAAGCGTAGAAATCATTAATTCTTTTGGGTCATAAGAAACTTCTTGTAATCTTCTTCGTGCTTCATAAAAATCTTCTCCTATTTCTGAAGCAAAAGTTTCGTCGGCATCTAAACTGAAGATGTCGTCGATACTCTTTTTGATGATAGTACCAGAACACAGCGCTGTAAAATGTGACAGATTTATTAAAAACCCCTTTTTTTAGTAGCCTAGTTCGTGTCCAACTGCTGGGCAAAGGCCTCCCCTTAAAAAAAAGAACTGAAAATCCAAAAAACAAAAACCCTTTCGTAAAACGAAGCCTAAAAAAGGTACCTATTAGAAATGCAGGATCATATTTAAGGTTTTGTACTGAACAACTTCCTCCCAGAGCTGACACCAGCAGCGACTTTAAAAACCACCACAAAAAAAGTGTAAAATAGCTTTTCTTTCGGAAATCGGTGGCTTTTTTTAATTTATAGACTTTTTTGTCAAAAATTTCCAAAAAAAAGGTATTTTACACTTTGTGGTGGTTTTTGAAGTCAGTTTCTTTTTAATTTTTTATTTTACCCTGTTTAGTTCAAATATTCAACCCAACTTCTTGTCAAATACATAATTTCTTACATGTGCACTAGAATTTTTGTAATTTGTAGTACCGATAATCACTTCGTCCAAGTACACTAAACGGAAAATGCCCATGAAATTAAAAGTAATGAACCAAACTGAATGAATTTTTATGGGACTAAATGGCAAGTTTATTGCATCAAACAAAAGAGTTAGGTACACAAATCGGACCGGAAACCTCGGAGTAATTGGTGTCCAAACATAAAAAAACTTCCTCATTTTTGAAGTCTTTTAAAACAAATAAAATACATGTGGCACTCGGAGACTGCCGCGGTGAAGCTATTGCATAACATTTTTTATTTTATTTTAAAAGAATAAAATCGCCTACCGCGTATATATTTAACGAGAATATAATTTATTTAAAATGTTTGTGGTGCACTACTCTAATAAAGAACTTCTTTGTGGTAGGAGGATTTTATAAGTAGGTTTCATTGTGAAAACTCCTTTTGTAGCTGGCCGTTTAGAATGTAAGAAAAAGTAAATTGTTTTTATGACGGATATTTTTATGATTGCCGAAGTCTCTTCGTTATATTTTTGGATTTTTTTTTTGATTCAGTCGCCGCGCCGCGTCGTGCTCAGAGCCCGCGATTAAAGCTATGCAATAACTTAAAAAAAACTAATCTGCTATGTTGAAATGTGCTTACATTTGGGTCGAATTGGTACCTCTTGAATAGGACACTGGATTTTTTCGAATTCAGTTTTCTAATACATACAGGGTGTAATTTTATGTAGGTTGTTAGTCCCCGTGAAGAAGATGGTGGCATGGTATCAGGTAATTTCCTTAGGTTTTTTCCTTAGGTTTTTGGGAATTTCTTGATTCGGTCGCCGCGCCGAGCCGCGCTCAGAGCCCGCGATAAAAGCTATGCAATAGCTTAAAAATGTTCTTATCCTATATAAATATTAGCAATAAAAGGTAACTTACTAAATATTAATATAAAAATTAACATCAATATGCACCCCTTAGTCATGTTTCTTGCGTATCACCGACATTTATGGAAACTAAATAGTATCTACAATATTAAACCTATGTAATTAGACGCAAAATGAATTTTCAATTATTTTTAATGGATAATAATTTATGGTAGTTACTTTCATATAATTTGTATTTTAATAGCTTTTCTAACTGTTAAAGTAATTATTATTATTTATCTTAAATCCATACTTTGTTAGTAAAAATCTTGAACCTAATGTAATATGATGAATTTTGTATCCAGTGAGCCAGCATGGGGCTGTTCCACCTATCGCACAAAACACTCAGGATGCTGTGGGAGCTACAAAGTATCCTACCGAGAATGGAAGCGCACCGTTTCCTGATAATGGCATGAAAACCATCGACCTTGGCCTCGGGCAACATCCTGGAAGCGCGACAAAACCGTGGTAGACCCAACAGCATCCTAAAAACATTGTTATGAAATGAAATGATGTTTATTTTTGCAAGTAGGATATTATAAACACTTTTACACGTCGTTTTTTTTTACAAACTAGATGAGGCCGGTGTTTCGTAGCTGACTACTCTAAGAAGAAACAAACTCAGAGGTCACAGTCTCTTTTAAAGTCTAGACATTGTTTTGCATATGACCATACGAGGACAATGCGGGTGTCTGAGATGGTCTTTTGAGGAAAGAACCACACATATTTGAGTGGACCTGTCCAGTCAGTGCAAACATTTGTCGGTTATCGTGTAGCTCGACTCATAACTCAAGGAGCTCAACTGTTGTGTTATACTGGACACACGCTTCACCGCAGATGTTACGCGAGGAGTCATCGTGTTCTTGAAGCTCTTTGCAATGTTTACAACCGGTACGCCGCCGCCACCGACCGCACAGGACAGAAGTACCGTCAACATCAGTTTCTTGTATACCCTCCACCCGCGAAGAATGAATAACGGGCTACCGGGCGCAGATATTATTGTAGTATAACCACGAATACCGGCACGGTTCTTGAGCGCTCGGCGTAAGAGTGGGGATCGCTTTGCGCATCGTACACTTATCGACAAATGAAACGCACAATAAAACAAATAAAACGCACAAAACAACGAATCCCGAGTGGCGGCTATGACGCGGTGCGCTACGGCACGCTACGCGGGCCAATCACTACACTTTCCCCGCCCCCGTTCCTCACTTCATCTACCAAAGGGACCTAATGACTTACTTCTGCGCAGGTGAAGGTCAGCGCTCAAGATCCATGCCGGTAACTCCATTTCTTTGTCTATCACACAACCACCTCTTGTTAATTTTAATTGATGAACATCCAACGTTGAACATTTTAGATTTTCAATATCCTTTTTAACGGAATCCAATTGTTGTAATGTAACGTACTGCTCCTTGACTTCCTGAATTTCATTCTGCATTCGAAGCAAGTCTTTGAAAAGCCTAGAACAATCCAAATGATCAAACAGGACCGCTGGAAGTTTTTGGAAGTCCAGTTCAACAAATATGGGAATGAGTTCAGGATCTGTTTCTTTCAACAGGCATATTATATCATCTACATACATATATCAGGCTTCATTCTTCCATCTCGTTTTCTTTGAATCTTTCGTTTTGTTGTAGGAACCGAATCAAACAACAGACT
This sequence comes from Agrotis exclamationis, assembly GCA_950005045.1. NCBI lineage: Eukaryota > Metazoa > Arthropoda > Insecta > Lepidoptera > Noctuidae > Agrotis > Agrotis exclamationis. The sequence goes on from OX465430.1 coordinate 20,737,994, forward strand.
CTTTGCCTTACTTATGTTTTCCTCAGTAAACGTTGTAACACAGATGCGACTTATACTCTCTTCATCCATGAAGTCGATCTTGTTATACACAAAGGAAAGCACTTCGTTAATAACAACGTTGCAATTGGAACATTTTAGCACTCGCGACTAAACAAAAGTACGGTAACAAAATACTTAGTACCAAGGATTAAAATATTACATTCACAGTTACACACATTCGAAATACAAAATATTCAACGACAGAAAAAAATAATGTTGCCAGCACAATAATGCAAAAAACCCGAGTTTTCATCAAAGTTGATGCATCATTCCATTTATGAAATGTTTTCGTAGAACGCGCTAGTCCCTGGAGTGTATGTCGGGAAATAACACATGTTTGATCCAAAGTTGGGGCCAAGGGTAAATTTTGGACAAAATTGTATGGTAAATTGTATTCGTAGTGTGTCTGCCATAAACGCTCTATTATAGACTATTTAAAGTATTTATTATTACGGTCGCAGATAGCCGCGAGAAATGTCTTTCCCCAGCTGTGGGGCACTATGTGCTGATGTAATGATAATTACACCATAGACGTCATTAGTGTTTCTTTTGTAATCAAACAAAATTGTTTTTTTATCATTAGTTATCGTTACCGACACATTTATCAGTACCCTTAACCTTCTGTAACAACAAAAACAAACAGCTAAACTATTTAATTTAAACTAAATCACAACTCCCCAACTTCAGGGTAAAACCTCCTCACAATAACTCACTTACCCAAACATTCTGGGTTGCCATCAATTCGTTGATGTTGCGAACTTCATCCGCATTTTTTACACGCGACTTTCGATATCTGGCACATAACTCGTGCGTTCTATTTTCAAATGTGTTCCTATTAATTTATGACGATACTCTCGTTTATTTTTTTCTCACAAGAGGCAAAGAAAGCATGCAAAATGCCAGGTGTTGTTCTTTTCAAGGCTGTTTTTTGAAAGAAAAATAAAATAGAGGTAAACAAACGTGCTTACTTTTTGCACGCGATGAGTTTGAGAGGTGAAAAATGGATGCTTGTGATCCAGGCAGCAAATGGATTGCATAGCTGAGACCCTATTTTTTTTTTGGTGATGCATTTGTTTTTTTTTTTCTACTAGTGTCCGCTATGTTTTTTGAGAGAACAAACATATCCTATGTTTGCCTTCTTATACTGTGATGAGATTTTACTCAGTTTAATTGTTACGTATTAATAATATTGAATTATGAGCTATGCTTTGTTATTGAGAGATTTAAAGTTCGTTCAATCGGCTGCCTTTTCATCAAAAAACTTCTTCAGTTGTCATTTGCATTCCAGTGCCCCGGTACCTTGTATAGACTCGCAACCGTAAAATATTTTCGCGAAATTATACAGTCCCGACCAATCGACTGCTTGATGTCTGGGTTTGATTCTCAGATCGAGTTATTCCGTCTTATAACAAAATGGGGTTTAACTAAAAACCCAGGTTTAAATCACAAAAAAACTACGGTTTACACAAACGTTATTACAAATGTTACAAAGAGTGGTTTAACAGTCGTAGCTGTCAAAGTCAAATCATTTATTCCAATTAGGCCATCATAGAGGCACTTTTGAACGTCGATTATTAAAATTAAAGGAAATAGGAAGGGATGGGATTGATTCTACACCCATTCGCAAAGGTAGGTTTGTATGGAGAAGAATGGGCAAGAAACTCCATACTTACTCTTTTTCAAAAATGTTTCACAATATTTTGAAATAACAAATTTAAAAAATAAATAAATTTGAAAGCTATGTACTCAAGTGAAGACCATTTAAAGGATTAAAAAAAAAACAAGAAGTATTTAAACAGCTAAAAAGGTACACGGTGTTCAAACTTTTACAAAATAATGCAATTATAACTTTTATACAAATTTAAATAGGCAGTGTGTGAGCATTAAAAATTTCAACAAAGTTTGATTCTGCTCAAGCCTTACATTGTACTATGGAGCAGGACCAGCATGTTTCCAAGCACTTTTATCTTGAAGATAATCTTCTAATTTATAATATGCTTGTTTACTTAGAGTATTTTTATATAAGTTTTAAATTTTCTTTCATTTAATTTTAAGTTTTGTCAAAGGTGTGTTAAAATTTCTCATAGCAACTTATTCTTGTGTGTTTTTGTTTTTGTGTTATTTTTACACAAAATGGACTTAAACATGGTAGATTTAATTGTGATTACACGTAGTGAATTTAATTGTTTAGAAAATCATTCAAATAACAGTTCTAAAGTCCACGTTTTAACTAAGTTATGTAATACGGAGAAATGTAAACCGTGGTTCTGCAGATAAGCCAGGACTTGATAGTCCAGGTTTAAACTAAGGTTTATTTAGTTTTTGTAATAAGGCCGATTGGGTTTATCTATCAGGAATTACTCGGCAGTAGAAGTCACAGTGTTTAGATCATGTTCACACTGTACTGGTACAACTGGTACATCTTCAGCACAACCATTTATCACCATAATAGGCTTCCTACAAGCGAGCAAGCCGAACAATGGGACACCGGTCGGCACAAAAGTACCCATCGATCGGCTGACCTACAAACCGACCAGTCAGAGCTGAACTAACGGAGTGTCCGCCATAAAACATTGATTTATGGCCAGGGACCGTGACGGTGTAAGTGCTTAATGGCGTTTGGATCAGCTGTTTGACATTCAAAGGCTTGTTTGAATTTGAAGTATGTTTAATTTAACGTAATTTTGGTGACTGCCAAGCTCCATAGCTTGACTCATCGACGCAAAGTTACCTGCCTGTCGGTCTTCTACAGATTGTACTTCGGAGAGTGTGCCCAAAAACTCGACGACCTCATCCCACCAGCCCCCTTCTATCATCGCACATCTAGACGCACGGCAAATTACCATCGTCTTTTATAATGCGGACAGCGAAGGAGTGGAACTCTCTGCCTGCGTCTGTGTTTCCGAGCGCATACAACCCTAATCTCTTCAAAGTTAGAGTGAACAGGCTTCTTCTGGGTAAGCTCGCTCCATCGTCGACCTTGACTTAGTCACTCCTGACCTAGACTAAGGTCAAGAGCAAACCCATTTTACATAAAAAAAAACGCACCCATGATACAAGAGGAATTCCAAGTGTTTTTTTTTTTATCGTTCTAAAATCATCAAATCACTACAATTAGCACGCGCTTATTCGTGACGACCCCGTTACGATTAAACGCGTGCTACTTGTAGTGCGTGCTCAGCTTTAGCAACTGTGTCAGTTTAAAACTTCGCAGCAGATTTTTGATATCTTTTGACACTTTTATATTAAATCCCACTAGACGATAAAACATAAAAATGTCTCAAAACTTGGATAACAGACTCGAGGGCCGTTTAGTTTAGAAGTTATTTGCTATCTAATGTTTTACACGTCATATCACTTTGAATAAAGTTAAGAGCGCATATTCTGAAAATTGACAACGTCGCAAATAGTTGTCAAATATTAACAAGTTTTAATTAATTTAGCAATGTTACTGTATGGAAATAAGAAATATCGCTCTGTAGTGCATTAAAACATTGATATAGGAATGCAATCAAAACACTGAATTTGATGTTGTCACCGTTTCAGGTTTATAAAAGGCATTTGGAAGGTTTCCAAATACTTTTTTTACATCTAAAACTATTTATTCGTTGTTACGATATTACTTATTGCATTCCCTAACCCTTATCAATGTTTTAGTGCACTACAGAGCCATATTTCTTATTTCCATACAGTAACATTGCTAAATTAATTAAAACTTGTTAATAATTGACAACTATTTGCGACGTTGCCAACTTTCAGAATACGCGCTCTTAAGTTTGCATATATGTCAGTTGTGGCCCAGTGATAGGGGTTTTAAACTTATTTGTTTTGTAATCGAACTCAACAGGGCTAAAAAGAACATTTAGGCTACATAAAAATGGAATGTTCTATTCCATTGTTCAAACAATACAGTATTGAGTAGATGAATAATAAAGAACATTTTTTTTTTCAAAATTCTATTTGCAACATTGCCAAAGTGGCGTTTTTAGATCTCCATCAAAAAGATTATTTGTGTATTTGAAAAAAAAAACACGAATTTTGTGAGAAGATACAGCCTGCCATTGCACAACGTAACCAAAGGTCCTGACAAGTTTTCGCGTTTTTGTGATATAAAGTAAACGGAAAAATTATATTTCCTTGTTCGTCCATGAGTGACGCTTTTTATTTTCCATCCAATTAATGTCATAATATAATACTTCAAGTGCAATGTACGGTTAACGGTTAAATAATGCTTGTGCTAGGGTCTCTAAGCGCTTCTCTACTCTTTGGGTTTAACACTCCCCATATCAAGATTTACTGACCCCAATAATTTATCAAGTACATAAATTCCCTAATGAACAGACCCCAGTTTATCTACATAACGGAAAATCATTAACCCGTCCAAGGACAATGAAATTGCGGAGTAATTACTGAAAAGTACACAAAAACCTAGCGTTAAATTAAACTAATAAAGGGTCACTGAAGAGGTCTTTAATTAATTAATTAATATCGGACCTTTTCAAGTAACTTTATTCTGTCAAATATAATATGTCCACTAATTTACACTTTTTTCTATGTCTACTAATTTATACTTTTTGCTATGTCTGCCAATTTCGGTCGCGGGACTAACGAATTACCGTGACCCCGGAACTTAAAAGACTATTGAAGGACACCGTGGATTTTAGTCAGTACGAGTCTGACAGTCCCTCCCGCTCTGCCCTGGGTGGTAGGTACTCATTTGATGATTTTACCACGCAAAAAACAAAAAAGTATAAGAGCTATCTTGTTGAAACTTGGGAAGTAGATGTATTATGTGCACCGCATTAGGATTTTCACAGAAACAAAAAAAAAAAAACAAATTTTGGGGGTTCCCCATTCTTAGAATTGAAATTCAATTTTTTTTTCACCAAACCCTCACGTGTGGAGTTTTTCTAAACTGAATAGTTTGCGCGAGAGACACTTCCAAAGTGGTAAAATGTCCCCCCCCCGTAACGTCTAAAATAAGAGAATGATAGAACTAAAAAACATATATGTTGTACATTACCATGCATAATTCCAGGGAGAACTGTACTGACTAAAATCCACGGTGTCCTTCAATAGCCCTTCATGTTCCGGGGTCACGGTAATGAGATAAGTCCCGCGACCCCGGCAGGCTTTGGCCCTCTAGAGAGCCCCGTCATTATGCTGACGCTCTTTGAGGCGCGCATGGAACACAACGCGCCGTCGACCCGGTCATGGTCCATAGTCGGGCTACGAGTTGCCCTTTACTCGCCGCCCGCATGCCCGCGCCTACGGTGGCCGGAGATCGTCTTGCGACGTCCGTCGCCGTGGGCGTCCACCACCGCGGGTGGGGCGGAGGGAGGACATTGTCCTCTCTCTCACGCGGCCCGCCTCCTCCTTCGCGAGCATGACTGCTTCGCAGAAGGAGGCGACCGCTTCCCACTCCGTCTCGCCCCGCAGTATGGCCGCGACCAATGCCGGGCGCGAGAGGTCTCCGCCTATCGGGCGATCTTCGCAGTGGTGACACCCAGGCGTTTCCTCCTTTCTCCTCAGACACAGGTACCTCTCGAAACTTCCGTGTCCGGTGAGGATCTGCGTCATGCGGTAGGTCAGGACGCCGTGACTCCTATCCAGCCACTCCTCAAAGAGGGGTCTTACCGCCGCGATAGCTCTTATACTTTAAAAAAAGTGGCTGTGACATACGGACGGACAGACAAACAGACAGACAGGCAGACATGACGAATCTATAAGGGTTCCGTTTTTTGCAATTTGGCTACGGAACCCTTAAAAATATCTGTACAGTCACCTGCTATCTCAAAACTCTTTCTAACAAAAAACGTCTCACGCTTTCTTATAGAAATAACTTGTTAACAAAACTGCAAACCATTCAGAACTTCAATACTTATAAAGTTTACATAGTAATATTCCATTCGGGAATAACTTTTTACTGCAAATAAGTTGTTAGAACTTCTTTGAGACATACAATGCAATTTATTTATTTATTCATAAGTTTGTGTAATAAAACTTTCAAGTTAACGTTCACGAATAAGATAAAAAATTATTTTAATGTTTAATTTAATAAAAATGTTTTCATGTAATAAAAATAATGTCAATGTTTTCACTTCTCATAGAATTTCAGAACGTCCTCATATTTTTTATGAAAATTCAGGCTTATTTAACTTTGTAAAACATTGCAGGGATAAAGTTATTAAAACTTATCGCTGCAGTCGAACACTAGGCTGAAGCTACACTAGGTAGTGATTTGCGAGGCGCTGGTAGAACGAAACGAGTCATTCGATATCACTGATGTACGGACGGAGTCATATTCGTGAGCTTAATTTATTTGGTACACTTGAGCGATCACGCTCAAGTGTCTCAGATAGCGTCGCGGCCTAGTGTAGCCTCAACTTAAGAGGCCGGTGTAACAAGCTCGCAATTGCAATTCGAGGCGAGCACAAAAATCAAACGATACATTGTTATCTCTATCTGTCGCACACATACAGCCCATGCTTGACGCGACAGCGCTACTGATAAATTTGTTTGTGTTCCGTAATTCCAAAGTTATGAATGAAAACTTGATATTTTTCAATTTTTATTTTTTGGATATTCTGCAACTAGACAAAATAAGCTATGTTCCTATTACAATAATATTAAGTATATTAATGTTTTTAATACAGAATAATTAAGTTGAAAACATGCTGTTAGCGATGTTAAAATGTACGAAATGCAATTCGCTCGCATTTCGTAAATAGTGAATGTTTTAAACAAAAAGTTTAATAGGAACCTAGATAAATACCGTCTGTTTCGAATAACATAAGTTTAATTCGGTAATATGTTCGTATCGCGAATAATTTTGGTATTACGTTTGTATGAAGAAATTTTCGTTCACCGTACCCTTAAATGTGCAAGTTTTTTATTTAAGTAGTGCGCCTGCCATGGTTGGGGCGCTGTCTTTAAAGGCTACCTTGGGCCTGGTACACAAAGGGCAACTGAAAGAGGTTTGATTTTAGCAAATCAGCAAGCCTGAAGTCAACTTCCTCACAATAACTATTTCTAGTCGCAATTTCAAACGCCTATCATCATACAAAATTAATATAAACGACAGTACAGACGTAACATATTGCTCAGTGTTGCTACATGTAAATATTTCGTCGGCGCCAATAATGTTGCCATAAATCAAAATTGTATTACGACGAGATCTTGCGAATGCAAAAGGTCACAAGTGGAATTTTAGGATATGGTCTTAGTTATAGAAGGTAGCGTTAGATTGAGCGACATAAATTGTTTTTTTTTTCATATACTCGGCCTTTTTCCTGTTTTGCTGATGTCGGTTGCGTACGTAAGCTCGTGGCTAAATAATAACAGCCGCACAGGCTGATCTGCCAGGTTAAGCCGCTTTTGCGGAGGTTGGTCTGTGGATGGGTGACCATACTGACCATCTGTTGTAGCGAGTTGCCTCCGTGCCTCGGAAAGCACGTAAAGCCGTTGGTCCTGGCTGTCATTTGTAGATCTTTGACTGTCGTTACTTCTGTGTGCTCCTAGTTCTGGGTGGTTTAAAAAAAATAACCACGAAGGGGATGGCGGGGTCTTTCGGACCTCGCCATCCCCTTCTAACTTAACCTGTCTGTCTCGGGGTGTCGTCCGCTTTAGAAATAAAACGAGCGCGTTTTACTTATTAAGAAAAATATTGTAGGCCAGTCGTCCATTAGATATTTCAAACGTAGTTGAAACAACCAATACCTTAAAAGAACATTAGATGAATCCTTCGTTAGTGCAATCAATTTTGGTTCAATCAAAATTATGTCAGTTGAACTGTAGTTGAGTCGTCCAATATGTCTTGAACTTATGTGAGTCAACCGTGTCTATATCAACAGTAGTTTAAATGAACGTAGTTATTTTGATACGGAACCGTCTTACCATGGGGTATCATGTTACCCAGTTACTGAGTTGTGGAGGTCCGACAGACAGTCGCTCCATGTAAAATACTGATATTCAGCTTCATCTGGTTCAACTGGAAGCCGACCCCAAATAGTTTTTTTTTTGCATTGTATAATCATCAAATGAGTCCCCCCACCCCGGGCAGGGCGGGAGGGACTGTCAGACTTGTACTGACTAAAATCGGTGTCCTTCAATAGCCCTTTATGTTCCGGGGTCACGGTAATGAGATAAGTCCCGCGACCCCGGCAGGCTTTGGCCCTCGGGAGAGGGGGCCCCGTCATTATGCTGACGCTCTTTGAGGCGCGCGTGGAACACAACGCCCCGTCGACCCGGGCATGATCCGTGGTCGGGCAGCGAGTTGCCCTTTACTCGCCGCCCGCATGCCCGCGCCTACGGTGGCTGGAGATCGTCTTGCGACGTCCGTCGCCGTGGGCGTCCACCACCGCGGGGACCCCAATATACACACATCGAAAGTGTCTAGGGATCAAGCATTTTTATGCGGATTTCTTGAGATTGAGATGTGGCTTTGTAATAAATTTATGATTTTAAAAATTTATATGGATCCTTTTTGGTGCATTTCATAATTTGAATCAGGAACTGTGAATCAAATTCGAGTAAAAGATGAAAATCAGCTGTCAATATTTTCCCTATAAAAACATACAACGCATTGAAGACATTATTAGTGCTACTGTTTCCCTACTACTGATTAAAACCAACGTTATTATGGAGCGGCGACGTCATTTAAGCAGGGAAGAAATGCTCAGAGCCGTGGGAATGATAGAAGCTGGTTCCCGGCAACGTACTGTGGCTTTAGCTCTGAATACAAGTCAGAGTGTTATCAGTCGACTTTGGACACGTTACCGAAGCACTGGTACCGTGGCTGAGCGCCATGGAGGACGGTATCGCTGCACCACACGGAGACAAGACCGATACATTCAAATCTTAACTCGAAGAGCTCCAACAATAACCGCCATGATGTTAGCCGTGAGGCTTCATCACTCTTCAGGGAACTTAATAAGCGACCAAACAGTCAGAAACCGCTTGCATGAAGTGAACCTTCATTCCCGAAGACCGCTACGGGTACCACCTATAGCAATGCACAATCGTAGGATTCGATATCAATGGGCTCTTGAACACAGAAATTGGGCAGAAGAACAATGGCGTTTCGTGTGTCAAAGTCAAAGTCAAAGTCAAATCATTTATTCCAATTAGGCCATCATAGAGGCACTTTTGAACGTCGATTATTAAAATTAAAGGAAATAGGAAGGGATGGGATTGATTCTACACCCATTCGCAAAGGTAGGTTTGTATGGAGAAGAATGGGCAAGAAACTCCATACTTACTCTTTTTCAAAATTGTTTTACAATGTTTTGAAATTACAAATTTAAAAAATAAATAAATGTGAAAGCTATGTACTCAAGCGAAGACAATTTAAAGGATAAAAAAAGAAAAACAAGAAATAATTATACAGCTAAAAAGGTACACGGTGTTCACACTTTCACAAAATAATGTAATTATAACTTTTATACAAATATATATAGGCAGTGTGTGAGCATTAAAAATTTCAACAAAGTTTGATTCTGCTCAAGCCTTACATTGTACTATGGAGCAGGACCAGCATGTTTCCAAGCACTTTTATCTTGAAGATAATCTTCTAATTTATGTGCTTTTCTGATGAGTCTCGTTTCGGTATGAGACCGGATACAAGACGTATACGACACTGGAGAACCCCTGGACGCCAACAGCGATTAAAATCCTGCCAGGAAGTCCATCCTTATAGTGGTGGAACCATCATGGTATGGGCGGGTATTTGGATCGGCGGAAGAACTGAGTTGATTTGGATCAGAGGCAACCTCAACGCTCAAATTTATGCTGAGACGATTGTATCAGACGTCATCGTTCCTCTACAAGTGCAAATCGGTCCCTTATTTCAGTTAATGCATGATAATGCACGACCGCACACCGCAAGAGTTGTAAGACAGACTCTCGCCGCAGCTAACATCAATGTCCTGCCCTGGCCTGCTCAGTCGCCAGACTTGAATCCGATTGAGCATGCATGGGATATGCTACAGAGAAGAGCTCTGCCGAATATGGAGGGTATCCAGTCGCAAGAAGACCTTTTTTTGTTGTTGCAACGAACATGGGCGGCCATTCCACAGCGTGATTTGGATGAACTCATTTTGAGTATGCCAAACCGATGTTCTTGTGTTGTTAGTGTTCGCGGTAGAAACACGGATTATTAATTGTTTAAGTTACCCAATAAAATTTTAAAGAAAACTGTTATTTCAGTCTTTTTTTCGAACTTTTGTGTTAGTGGTTCAAATGTCAAAAATCCCTTTATTAGGAAAATGGCAAATTTCTTTATTAATGCAAAGGTGACTTGGTTTATCGTTACTGTGACAAACGAAAAGCACTTTATTTGATGAATCCTTAAAGAAAATTTTAATTAATATCAATCAGGAGAAAAGTTATTGCAAAAATATATGTTGATCCCTAGACACTTTTGATGTGTGTAGTTTGGAAAAGGTTAGGCAGATGATGGTCACGTACGTAGATAAGCGAGAAACTTATAGCAATGTACTCGCTGCTGACGTCAGCGTAGCAGTATGGTGCTTTAGAGAACACAATGTTTATGCGTACGCGCAACAGACGTATCCGACCGATATCAGTTTAAAAGGAATTCAGGCTTTAAAAGATCAGCGAGTCAGCAGGTTAATACTTAGTGTGCTTCATAGAACTAGTTACATTAGACGAACGCTTATTATCGTAACTTACTTGTGCTTATTTTAAACTTTATCGAAATGAGGGTAAAGTGTGATAAGTAAAGTAAAGGGTGATAAGTAATCCATCTCTTTGATCTATTGAAGAGAAAAACAAGTAACGTACATTTTTTAATAACGTTATAATGTGTTAGAAAATCGCAAAAGTGTAAAAGGTCTCAATAATAATGATTTCTCTGAATATGCGAAACATTACTGACCGACATCAAAACCTACAAGGAATATAGACAAATATGTCCTTCCGTCATAATTTTATCCTTAGAAACATCAGACGACTAACAAATTCCCACGGATCTCCACAAAAGATAGCACATCAGCGATCCGTCTCGCCCAGCCGCCCGGAAATTGGGCCTTTCGTTGGGGCCGACCCGTTCCGGCTTCGATGGCCGATCCGAATGGTCATACCCGAACCTAGACGAAAGATGACACACTTTTTTTGATTGGTTGCCTACGCTGAGTCATTCGAAAGATTGGTTCCTTTTTGGATTGTGACGTTTACTGAGACTATGAATTAGGCTATTAAGTGTCTAAACACACTATGCCGAAGTTACGCGACCGAAGTTCGGCGGCTGATTTCACGTTCCGACGTATTTGGCTGATATGACACACCATAAGTGACGAACTTACGCGGCGGAAATTCGGCGCGGGTGGCGCGGGCGGCTCCCTGCTGCTCCCCGCCCCCGGATCTTCGTCGGTAATCGAACGGAACTTCGGTCGCGTATAATGTGTGGTCACAGAATAAGTTCCCGCCGAACTTACGCCCGACCGAAGTTACGCTGTACGCTGACGCGACGTAATTTCGGCATAGTGTGTCGTCAGTAATTCAAATAGCATTGCAGGCGTAATTGTGCCGAACTTCGGTCGCGTAACTTCGGCATAGTGTGTTTAGACACTAAATCGTTTCTATCATTGCTGTGTGAGAAATAGGCTATTTTACTCAAAACAATTAATACGTCCGTGAGTAAGGTTATCAAGAAATATTAGATCCGTATTTTTGATTTTGTTACATAAACCAAAAACGACGAAGATAGAACGCTTCTAAAAGTCACAAAACGTCACCCGGTCGGTATAATTTTACAGGCGTTATGACGTCACAAGCCCACGTTCTCGAATTTCGAGGCATTTTTGTCGATATTCATTGATAAAAAAAAAAACAAAATAACGTCAAGGTTTTTCAATTTGTTTATGCAGTAAATTAGGTACCCTATTCTATTTAACTGAATGGACTGCCAATAAAATTGCAACGTTAACAAAACAAACCTTGCATTCAAAGACTATTTTCATTTAAAAACTAACATTCTTCTCTCTTTCTTTCCAGTTCACCTTCAATTCGAGGACCTGGCCCTCCGAGACTACGTCCTACACTCCATAGTAGACAACATCATCCGAGGGAACTTCACGCCAACCTCCTTCACAGAGAGGCCCTGCAGAGACGAGTCGCTCCCTTACTTCCTCCCAAAACACATACGTTCCGAGCGTTCAAAACACGTGAAAAAATCGAAAAAATACGGAGATACCTACAGGACATTTGAAGATTATAGTTTAAAGAGTTTAGATAGTCTTAGTGATGGATATTACTTCAGACCAAAGTACCGTAGCTATAATAGGAATGAGCGATCAGTGTATAGGAGGATCGCGAAGAGTTTGCGAATGAGGAGGAGGTACCTCCCCGCGAGGGTGGTCAGTGGACCGCTGGGTGGGAGGACAGCTGTGCTGCTGCAGTGGTCGCTGAGCGATGCCGTGCATCTGGATAGTCAGGGGACTAGTGTTGTTTTTAGGTAAGTGATTTTTTTTCCGAATGCATTCCATTTGTTCATTACTCCATACTTTTTAGTTAAGTGTGTCAAAACTGTAATGCTATTGTCAAACAGACAGGCGAAGCGAACGCGATCCGAATCCTGTCATATAGAAAAGCGAAATTGTCCAATAGTCTATGTGACAGGCTTCAAACAATTCCATACATTACAAACAAAAACGCTTCGGCACGCATTCGTTTCGCCTGTCAGTTTGACAAAGGCTTAAACGCTGTTTGAAATGAAGTGAAGTTACGAGTAAAACTGAAAACACAGCAACGTCAGTAAAACGTAATTCAAGTTACTGTGTTTTTAATTATTAGGACAAATTAAAACCGTCATAATTATTACTGTGAAAAAGAATTAGCATGTAAACACTATCTACTAATTAATTTATGATGTCACTCATGATGAATAGTATTAAATTAACAGTTCTTCGAAGTGACATGGGTATGACATGATATTAAATTTGTTTAGTGACGTCACGCGTAGTCAGTTGACATTGGCCTAAACCCACGCTACAATAAGCCGAAATCTATAAAAGTTACTTAGCACTATACTTATTGAATAAGAATAATAATTTTCCTGACATTTCGCTTTTGTTTTCGGAACGTTATTTTCTACAAAATATTTTATGAAATACAGTAGGCGTTCAAATCCTTTAGCAATATAAGGCCAAAATAATAGCGTATCCTAAACAAACATGGGACTAAACCTTTTAAAAACATAACCTTAAAACCAGCCCTCACGGTATGAGTCCAGCTCGTCTCGCCACCTCTTTCTGGGCCGGCCTCGGCTTCGCCGTCCATCTTCAGGCACCCACTGTGTAGCGGCTTTCGCCCAGCGGTCGACGTTTATGCGGCTGACGTGACCCGCCCAGTCCCACTTCAGCCTGGCAGCCTTCTTGCCGACGTCCAGAATGCCCGTTTTGGAACGCAGCGTGGTGTTGCGAACTCTGTCTTGTCGTTTGATGCCCAGAATGCTGCGTTCCATAATTCCATTGCCCTTTGGCAGACTCCCAGGTGAAGCGGTTCGAAGTGGCGCTGGACAAGGACACTTAAAAGGACCCAGCAGTGGGACAGTGAAGGCTGAACAAAAATGAAAAAAAAAACCTTAAAACAAAAAACGTGTCTTTAACACACAATTTATGACATCAAATATTTTTTTTAAAGAAAATGCTTATAATCTGCCACCCGCGTCGTGACACACGAAAATATGTCGCACATGGGTGCCACAAGTCGTATCACCAGGGGCATATAGGATAATTATATTACAAAAAGCTTTGTGCAAACATTTCCAAACTCTTTTATTCCAATTTCCTCCGAAATACGATCCAAAGAGTAAACAAGGCTGACTTCTTACTAACCCAATTTTCCTGATATTTTGGGCCTTTATGCGTGATAAGGCTGACCGCAGCCCTATCAGGCCGTAATCCGAAGACCCCGGAGCCCTATCATCATAATTTACAAGGATTCATCGCGCTTTACGACCCGCCCTTTGCTGAATCTTATTTCAACAAATCTTCATCGTATGAACATTTTTGTCACTACAGGGTATGTTTTTTGGTAGTAATCTGTTCTAGATTAAGTTAGATTTAGCCTGTGGCGTCGCTGGCCCCGTAGCAGTGTTGCCCGCCTTTTCCATTTTGGCGAGGTGTCCCGATTTTTAATTCAAAATTAAATGTCCCGCGCGGGGCGGTACATGCTTAGTCCCGCTGGGGATGACTTTGATTTTTGAATTTACATTTTTTTTTCTTTTTAGCAATACTAATGATAGGTTAAACTGATTACAATATCATACTTTTATAAAAGTACATCTCTATGGCTACTTTTTTTTTGCTATAACATGATGTCACGTAAACGTAATTTAAAACTCAAATAAAAAATGAACTGATTATAATGTAGGTTCTTTTTTACTATGTCTCGCTTTCGATGAAAAAAATCAGCTTTTTTCACTTAAAAAGTTTTAAATCACGACTTTTTTTATTTATTTTTTAGCGTGGTAAAATCATCAAATGAGTCCTCCCACCCCGGGCAGGGCGGGAGGGACTGTCAGACTTGTACTGACTAAAATCCACGGTGTCCTTCAATAGCCCTTTATGTTCCGGGGTCACGGCAATGAGATAAGTCCCGCGACCCTGGCAAACACGACTTGGCAAAAAATATATATCTGGAAACACGGTCCCGTAGTGTGCATGAATAGTAGTAGTCTTTTTGTTATTAAAAGAAATACAGTGCGGGAAAGGAGAGAGACTACCCTGTTTTTTAACATGCCCTTTCCTCTCTAGGGCCTAAATATCCATCTTCTCTTTCGCGACCCCGAAAGGCGTTTAACCCTATAGGATGCTATCAGTTTGCTGAGTTCCTTGAGGCGCACTTGGAACACGAGTTCGATTCTTCGATTTTAGTCGTCAACCATTTGTAAAATTGTAACCTCTTCCACATTGTCATTTAAAATAGGTTTTCAAAAACCGTGGGCCCAAATGACCACACAATACTTATTGTTTTAAATAAAAGTTGCTAAATTTTTTTCTCTTTTCCAGTATCGCTATCTGCCTTGTTAACGTCTATATAAAGTCCGAAAACAACAGAACGGCCAGCATTTTACAAAATTATTGTAGCAACGACTATCCAAAGTGTCCCAACAGAGTACAACAATCTCAAAACCCGACTTTAGAATAGAAACGTTTAAAATATCAGCAAACAATAAAAAAAGTTAACAAGCAATGCAAACTAAACTCTATGCCTCACACTTAAGATTGATTTTAGTATAGCAAGATTGCATTTTTGTACTTTTTTAATGCTGCATCCGTACATTATGTGGAGTTTCAAACATTTTATTTGAATTGCGAACGGTAGCCAGCCCTTTGTGGCATTACATTCATTGTTCCTTGGCCTGTTTACGATGTCGAATTAAAAAAATAATGGCCGACCAACTTTCCCGCTCACTGTCCGCCATTAATGACTTTGTGCGAAAAATAAAAGCTTGTAGAAATTATACATTGAACTCTGTTAATATAATTAAAGTGGATTTTAATGGTTTAAGTTATGTATTTTATTACATAATCAGTTTGTATGATAAAGATCTATATTTGTTACATTTTTAAATCTGCCTGCCTAACCTTTTTACCATATATTGGGGTCGGTTTCCAGTCAAACCAGATGCAGCTGAATATCAGTATTTTACATGGAGCGACTGCCTATCAGACCTCCACAACCCAGTAACTGGATAATACAATACCCCATGATAAGACTGTTTGTCAGAATTCAATACAAACAAAAATATATCAAATAAAAAAAAACATCCTTGTCGGGAACAGGGTCCAAGGTCGTTAGGACTCCAGAAACAGGAACCTCCTTACAATGCGAGTCACATCGAAGTGTACCTACTGCCTTCGTTATCAGGCCCTTAATCCAACCGCCCAATTAGAACCTCGAAAGATGTTCGTCGAAATTCTTGGTTACTATGCTATCGTTTGTTATAACAATAATTGGCACAATGATAGCCCACCTCAGGTTAGCCGTATAATTGTTCTGAGGGTCGAAAACGGCTTTTGAGCATTATTCCTAATGATTCACTTCGTGAACAAATTAAAGAAGAATAGCCACTGACGTTTGTTGGAAACTCACGAAGTGACTTTTTTTTTGGAATATTGCTAAATGGTCGTTTTAGACCCTCTGAGAGACGGTATAAAAGCTTTATTAAATTTAATGAATTTCCTCCCCAGATAATATTGAATAAATTCTGTGACAACAACAGTAATTTTAATAAAACATTGTCACATAAAAAATACTAAGAAAGAACATAATCTTTCATTAATAAACATTAGGTTTACTATTCAGTAACATTTTTGTCATTAAATTACGCTTCCATTCTTCTTATAAATATTTATATTATAAAGAATAATTAATAGACTTTTTCCATTAACAAAAATACATTATTCTTAGATCGCAATCTTTCAAATAAAAGCTGAAAATCCATTAAAAGCCTCCTTTATTTGATGTTAGTCTTTATGTTGCATGTCGCGTGGCGGAGCAGGGATAAAGTGAAAGGCGCTCGTTAGAGCAGCCGAGGCCAATATGGCGGCGCCTATAGTTCGCATCAGCTGACCGTGTAGTGTAAAAAATAATGTGAAAAAGTTTCACTTTTTCCATGGTTTCATAAAACCACACAATACTTTTTTTTAACGTGGTTAAGACATCAAATGAGTCCTCCCACCTAGGGCGAGACGGGAGGGACTGTCAGACTTGTACTGACTAAAATCCACGGTGTCCTTCAATAGGCGTTTCAAGGTCACGGTTACCTGATGAGACAGTCCCGCAAACACGGCAGGCTTGGATTCTCTAAGGAAAACAATGTCAGATTGAATCACAGCTCTTTGAGGCGCGTGTGGAATACGACGCGCAGTCGACCCTATACCAATACTTATACACACATTCAAAAAAATATAATTTTGGTCTGATTAAAATTTTAATGGAACGATCTCTCCATCATTCCTTATCTGCCGTATCCCAACTATATAAAAACTGGCTTTCTGTCTAACCGGACGCAACTATCAGTAATTTACAAGGAATTTCAAATACCGGCACGGATCTTGAGCGCTCGGCGTAAGAGTGGGGATCGCTTTGCGCATCGTACACTTATCGACAAATGAAACGCACAATAAAACGCACAAAACAACGAATTCCGAGTGGCGGCTATGACGCGATGCGCTACGGCACGCTACGCGGGCCAATCACTACACTTTCCCCGCCCCCGTTCCTCACTTCATCTACCAAAGGGACCTAATAGCTCACTTCTGCGCAGGTGAAGGTCAGCGCTCAAGATCCATGCCGGTAATTGTACTGCCTTTTTGGTGTCATCATGCGAATTTGGGCAAAACGATAAGCCGTAATAAGACTAGTTCTTTAACGTTCCCTACACAGCTGGGACCAAAAATAAACCATCTATTCTTATACAGGGTGTAAACAGTCTTTTAACGAAGCCATAAACCAAGCTAGCAAGCATTATGTATTTTTGATGAACGCTACGCAAAATTTTGTTGTTGAATACGACTACTTTGGTGTGAAAACCACGGTTTACGATAACCTTTAAAGTGAAGCACTCGAAACATTGTGCTTTGAAATTCTTTAAATAAGAGTATTTCAAGGTAACTAACATGTATTTCAAGATATACAAAAATATATTCCTTGAAATACAATCACCGTTCTACAAGATCCCTCATCCAAGTCTCATCAGCTACTCAACCTGATGAAGATCATCAGGTTGTATGGCTGATGTGGCTGTTACATGGACTATTGCGACCACTGCAAGCACGAATCCTCTTCATCACAGATATCCATCGACTGGTTCCGCCTCACATATTTTATAGGAGTGTCAATTAACTGCTCTTGAACCACTGTTGCACAACCGCAGTCGGTAGTGGAGGCTAGAGCTTTTAATTTGAAGGATCGTGTATAGTGTGACCGCAAGCGTTGTACCGCTCCTTAGATACTCTCGCAGGACTGTTTAAACAAAGTAGTCAGTCGCTTAATTAATCACCGTCGACTACATCTTCGTTTACAATATGACCCAAAAAATTAAAGCAAATCCCCCTCTTCTTTATTCAATATTAAACCCTGAGACTAACTCACTTTCTCCTTCAGCAAAATTAAAAGGAGTACGAATCACTGTATGTACATTTTCTTCCTATTACAAGAAAGATGAATCCCTGCTATGTTATCAGGTGCATTTATATGTTAAATCTTTTGCAGTATTTTTTTTTTCAATTCGGTATGACAATTTCATGGATATTTATCAAAAAATGTTCGCCTCTTTGCAACTTCACATGAGCGCAAAATGAGATTGGTTACGGGACAGTCTTAAAAAGAGCACTGCGGACCGGGAACCTAAAGGTAACTGAGGGGAGAGAGATTTTGTACCCCAAACAAAAAAATGCTTGGTGACACCGTCGACATCCGCGGCACATGCGTTATTTGCACACGAGATAAAATATCAATCGAATTATACTTTATCAGCGGTACAACGCTTGCGGACACACTATATCTGTTTCTGTTGTAATTGTGGCGATGGTTTCACCAATTTCGTTCGAGGCTATTTGGGTTACAAGCTCTTGTTATAACGAAGGTTTCAGTTTCCTTGGAAAATGATACCCATTTAATTAGACGACCTGTTAACAATTTCGGACGTACACGTGCAGTGCTAAAAGGATTTATTTTTCTAAATGAAGTAGAAATGTACGTTTTCTGTTCCATAATTACGATTTGTTTTTATTCTGGTTTGTTCTGGATCATACCTGGGAATAGCTTAGTTACGTATTACTATTTATTAAAAACTGTTATTAAAGATACTGATATAAATTCAAATCTATAGGGCAAAAAATCATGTCTAATTTATGGCAGCTTTTTTAAATATTTATGTTTTTCTGTTTTTAGCACTTAGTCTTCCACAGCGACAGAACTAGAGCTAATGTTGAATAAACTCAGCAATGCAAGCCTTGAGGTTGGACTGGCGATGGATATGTCGAATACCAAACTGATGTCAAACACCACTAAGCATGGGATCAGAGTAAATGGTGAAGAATTGCAATATCATCATCATCAGCCTATAAATGTTCCCACTGCTGGGAAACAGGCCTCCTCTCTGTGTGAGGGAGTGGGCCGTAATCTACCACGCGGGCCCAGTGCGGATTGGTAGATGTCACATGTCTTCGAATTTTTGGTTCTAGGACATGCCGGTTTCCTCACGATGTTTTCCTTCACCGTTTTGAGAGCAGTGGTGTTGAAATAAATTACACAAAGTAATGCGCCTGACAGGGTTCGAAACCACGACCTACAACTCGTAAGTCGAGGCCGATACCACTGGGCCACCACTGCTCAATTGCAATATGTCCAGGAATATATGTATCTGCTTGGGCCAGATAGTCTCTTTCCGACACTCAAGCGAAAAATCATGGACATGTGCATTCTAGATTCCTATTTTGACCTATGAATCCCAGACTTGGTGACTTGGCTTCAAAAGTCCAAACTCAAGGTTTGCCAACGTGCGATTATGTGGAAAAGATGATTTTTGTTCCCAGTTTCTGCGTCACATTGTTCTCATTTGTATAACGCATCCTAATCCGATGTATTATCTTCCTTCATAACGGGCCTGTTTGCTCGCAGCCACGTTATTATTTCTCCAGAGACAAACACACGGTTTATGGTCCCGTCACACGCTCGTAAACCCTCTACTTATGCTATGCTGTTATTATAATCTGCAAGTTTGCATGTATTAACAGCTGTTTCACTAGTTAGTTTTTTTTTTCTTCTAAATTATTACCGGGTCTTTTTTATTTTTTTGATAATACTAGCTATTTCCCGAGGAAGACTTGCTCCAAATTTTACTCCAAACTACACACATCAAAAGTGTCTAGGGATCAACATATATTTTTGCAATAACTTTTCTCCTGATTGATATTAATTAAAATTTTCTTTAAGGATTCATCAAATAAAGTGTTTTCGTTTGTCACAGTAACGATAAACCAAGTCACCTTTGCATTAATAAAGAAATTTGCCATTTTCCTAATAAAGGGATTTTTGACATTTGAACCACTAACACAAAAGTTCAAAAAAAAGACTGAAATAACAGTTTTCTTTAAAATTTTATTGGGTAACTTAAACAATTAATAATCCGTGTTTCTACCGCGAACACTAACAACACAAGAACATCGGTTTGGCATACTCAAAATGAGTTCATCCAAATCACGCTGTGGAATGGCCGCCCATGTTCGTTGCAACAACAAAAAAAGGTCTTCTTGCGACTGGATACCCTCCATATTCGGCAGAGCTCTTCTCTGTAGCATATCCCATGCATGCTCAATCGGATTCAAGACTGGCGACTGAGCAGGCCAGGGCAGGACATTGATGTTAGCTGCGGCGAGAGTCTGTCTTACAACTCTTGCGGTGTGCGGTCGTGCATTATCATGCATTAACTGAAATAAGGGACCGATTTGCACTTGTAGAGGAACGATGACGTCTGATACAATCGTCTCAGCATAAATTTGAGCGTTGAGGTTGCCTCTGATCCAAATCAACTCAGTTCTTCCGCCGATCCAAATACCCGCCCATACCATGATGGTTCCACCACTATAAGGATGGACTTCCTGGCAGGATTTTAATCGCTGTTGGCGTCCAGGGGTTCTCCAGTGTCGTATACGTCTTGTATCCGGTCTCATACCGAAACGAGACTCATCAGAAAAGCACACGAAACGCCATTGTTCTTCTGCCCAATTTCTGTGTTCAAGAGCCCATTGATATCGAATCCTACGATTGTGCATTGTTATAGGTGGTACCCGTAGCGGTCTTCGGGAATGAAGGTTCACTTCATGCAAGCGGTTTCTGACTGTTTGGTCGCTAATTAAGTTCCCTGAAGAGTGATGAAGCCTCACGGCTAACATCATGGCGGTTATTGTTGGAGCTCTTCGAGTTAAGATTTGAATGTATCGGTCTTGTCTCCGTGTGGTGCAGCGATACCGTCCTCCATGGCGCTCAGCCACGGTACCAGTGCTTCGGTAACGTGTCCAAAGTCGACTGATAACACTCTGACTTGTATTCAGAGCTAAAGCCACAGTACGTTGCCGGGAACCAGCTTCTATCATTCCCACGGCTCTGAGCATTTCTTCCCTGCTTAAATGACGTCACCGCTCCATAATAACGTTGGTTTTAATCAGTAGTAGGGAAACAGTAGCACTAATAATGTCTTCAATGCGTTGTATGTTTTTATAGGGAAAATATTGACAGCTGATTTTCATCTTTTACTCGAATTTGATTCACAGTTCCTGATTCAAATTATGAAATGCACCAAAAAGGATCCATATAAATTTATAAAATCATAAATTTATTACAAAGCCACATCTCAATCTCAAGAAATCCGCATAAAAATGCTTGATCCCTAGACACTTTTGATGTGTGTATTCAGTAGTTTTTGTATGAAAGAAAACATCTATACGTCCGTCTTTAACTTTAGCATTCATTAGTAGTAAGAAACATTAAATGACGGACGGTAGCTACCACCATAGCAGGACCACTTTTTAATGCTATTGCATAGCTGTTATCGCGGGCTCCGAGCGCGGCGCGGCGCGGCCACCGAATCAAAAAATTTCCAAAAACCTAAGGAAAAAACTCGACACCACGCATCGTCTAACATCATTTCAGTTCGGGAGACTTCGGCAATCATAAAAATATCCGTCACAAAAAACAATTTTCTTTTTCTTATTCTTATTGATTCTAAACGGCCAGCTACAAAATGAGTTTTCACAATGAAACCTACTTATAAAATTCTCCTACAACAAAGAAGTTCTTTATTACAGTAGTGCACCACAAACATTTTTAACCGACTTCAAAAAGGAGGAGGTTATCAATTCGACTGTATTTTTTTCTCCTCATAACTTGCGACTGGGTGAACCGATTTTGATGATTCTTTTTTTATTTGAAAGCTGGTGCTTCCCGTGTGGTCCCATTGTCACCATTTTAATATCTGATGATTGGATCCTGGAGAAATCGAGGGCAACCCTCAAATTTTATAGGCCCACACATCGTTTTTCGCAAATATTATGAAGTAATTTAAGTACTTGCGTATAGTAATCATCATCTCATGTAGCTGAGCTGATGATGGAAAGTTCAACAACTCCTTAACAGTAAGTAGGCGTCGACTGATTTAGTAAATTATTTTCTTTTATTAAGTATTTCAAAGCACTACAGTTTAATAAAGGTCTGGAGTATATCTGATGATGGAGCCGAGAGACAGTCGAGGGAACTCCTCAACGATTCACAGCAGCTACCTTGTGTTTGAGCTTGATTAATTTGTATTGATAAGAACTTTACACCTAGATGAGTTGTAACTGTTATTAGGGGTCTGATGACGAAGACGAAGGACAGTTCAGGGAATTCCTCAACGGTTTATAGTAGCTACCTTGTGTTTGGACTTAATTCATTTATATTGATGAGAACTTTAAACCTAGATGGGTTGTAACTGTCATTAGGGTTCTGATGATGAAGACGAAGAACAGTTCAGTGAACTCCTCAACGGTTTACAGCAGCTATCTTGTATTTGGACTTAATTCATTTATACTAATGACCCATATGGGTTATTGTTCGATGCAGTATACCTGCCATTTGGTCCCAACAAAATCATTTATTTTGGTGTTCTTGCTTATTGTGTACATGGGCGGGGCGATGTTATAACCAGTGCTAAGGATAATAAAATTCTAGTGCATAAGTAAGAAAATTATGTTTTTGACAAGAATTTCGGTTGAATATTTAAACTAAAAAGGGTAAAATAAAAAAAGTTTTTTAAAAAAAATGTAACCGACTTCTAAAAAAAACAACCACTAAAAAGGGTAAAATAACCTACCAAAAAACTTTTTTTCGGAAGTCGGTGGCAAAAAAATCAATGAAATAAAAAAGCAAAGCCACCGACTTCCGAAAAAAAGTTTTTTGGTAGGTTATTTTACCCTTTTTAGTGGTTGTTTTTTTTAGAAGTCGGTTACATTTTTTTTTAAAAACTTTTTTAAATAAATTAAAAGTCCAGTCAACGAATGATTA
Source organism: Agrotis exclamationis (assembly GCA_950005045.1). Taxonomy (NCBI): domain Eukaryota; kingdom Metazoa; phylum Arthropoda; class Insecta; order Lepidoptera; family Noctuidae; genus Agrotis; species Agrotis exclamationis. The sequence goes on from OX465430.1 coordinate 20,761,106, forward strand.
TAGAGGGAAAGTCTTGGAACAATATTTTTGATTTCATAACTTTGTTTAGACTAGTTAGGAGGTAAGCATATCAAAAGTCCCCGCCTCTAGCCCTTGAGCTTTGGGAGGGGGGGGGGGGTTTGAAGGTCCAATTTTTTGGTTTTTCGCTTATATCTCGGAAACTATGCGTCCTAGCGACATAGTAACTCAAAACAAAATAAAAGCTGATTAAATTTGCTACAAGTTATACTCAATAAGTATTTCGATATCTTTTACAGTTTTCGAGATATTTACTCCTTAAAGTCCGTCATTTTGAAAAAATGACAGACTTTCAGGAAACTAACTTTACATTTTTGCGCTTTTTTACCGGATAACTCTTTAACGATACAACCATAAGTAAATGCTGGCAAAAGGGTTGTGGAACACTCAATTTCCTTTAATAATACTATAATATTTTATCCATTTTCTTTAAAATGTGCTTTAGTCTAAGCTAATGTAATGTGCCAGCATTACATTGATACATACTCGTACATTGATTTACAAAGACCTTTTTTCAAAGACCAGGTACCTACCTTTTATAAAAAATATAATATACAGCATTTACATTAACATTTGAAGGAAAATAATATAGTTTTATTGAAGAAAATGTAATGCTCTAAAAGCTTTTTGCCGGCAATTATTAACTAGTTGCATCTTTGAAGATTTCCGTTCTAAAAATGTAAAGTTAGAATGATTTTTTCAAAATGACAGACTTTCAGGAGTATATACCTATCTCGAAAACTGAAGAAGATATCGAAATGCTTATTTAGTATAACTTGTAGCAAATTTAATCAGCTTTTATTTTGTTCCGTGGTACTATGTCGCTAGGACGCATAGATTCCGAGATATAAGCGAAAAACCAAAACATGGGACCTTCAACCCCCCCCCCCCCCCCCCTCCCAAAGCTCAAGGGCAGGGACTTTTGATATGTTCACCTCCTAACTAGGCTAAACAAAGTTACAAAGTCAAAAATTGTGTTCCAAGACTTTCCCTCGATACCCTGTTTTGAGCATTCGTTGACTGGGCTAATTCTCCTGAAATATAGGTAAGCGGTAGGCGATTTTATTCTTTTAAAATAAAATAAAAAGTTATGCAATAGCTTCAGCGCGGCAGTCTCCGAGTGCCACATGTATTTTTAAACATAGTATCATGCTATGCATGCATATGCATAATGATTAAGACGGTGTAAAATGTATAAAATATTTGTATTGTGGCGAGAAAATAAACTATTTACTTACTTTACTTACTTACTATTTAGAAATAAGTTAAGGACCTTGCCTAACATAAATATGTTGCTTGTTGTAAATTGTTAATTCACGTAGTCGTGTTACATTATTTACATTGGAAACAGACGGCTCATTTGTGCTACGTTTAATATTATGTTCAAGCAATTTGTACGCGGCACAGAGCTTATCTTCATCACTAGCGGAATGTGCAGCCAATTCCATAGTCCTCATTCTGAAGCTGAGAAAATCCCTTTAAGAATAATATATTTTGGAATAAAGATAAATGGTAAAGCGTATGTGTTTAAACATGCTTATTTCACATTAACACTTTCATTGTCCGCGCAGCAGATGCACACTGGAATGCACAATGGAAACAATACTCCTGGATCACATTGTAATATGGTTCATGGGACTAAGTATGGGTTAATTTTATCATGTCAATAGTTGTGGGCATACAGACGGCGAATAATAGATGACTCGCCGTCCGATCTTGGAACATGCCCGCGGGACGACACCGATGGCGCGTTTGTTTCACACGCGTCTTAAAGAGCTGTCAGCAATCTAATGGGTCACGGGAATGTCTTAACAGGTAACAGAGACCATGGAACGTAAAGGGCTATTGAAGGAACACCGTGGGTTTTAGTCAGTCGAGTAACAGTCCCACTTCCGCATCATAAAGGTACGGGCAGACGTGCTCATAAAGGTACGGACAGACGTGCTCATTACTTGCACGAAAGCATGCTTTTTTTTTTCATTTTTTTTTTCATTAAGCACGTCTCTTAACTTTTCACTTGATTGACGTGGCTGACCATAGCCTAATTAGTAGAGTAACAAATATAAGAAATAAAGTTTATGGAAACTAATATAAATAAATAATTATAATTGGATAAGTTGATAAAAAATGCTATGCAATAGCTTTACCGAAGCAGTCCCCGAGTGCCACACGTTTTTTTTTTAGATATCTACTACCTCTTAGCCTAATACCTGCTCATTATCCGAGTAACAGCTGCAGATTACCTATTGCAGATTGAGTGATTATATAAAAAAATTATGGTGCTTTACTATTGCTAGATCCGAATACAGACTCTTACTTAGAAATTCTCGATGCTAAAACAAAATCACAGAGAGAGATATGAACTCGAGACCTTTTAATCAATTGCAGACCTTGCGTCTACACCAACGTTATACAACCAATTTGACAGTCCACTAAAGTCCTCTAAAAATAACAGATGTTATAGTTAATAGTACTCCATACAGTCGCCATGTTTATGAGCGTGTCAGAATCACTAGTGGAGTCGTAAATCGGACCAATCTGTTGAGCGACATCCTTTCAAGACCCTCGAAAGTTTATGATCTTTCTTTACCTTTGATTACTATTGCCCGGTTAACGGCATTGGAACTCTTTTTTTTTTTTTATCGTGGTAAAATCATCAAATGAGTCCTCCCACCCCGGGCAGGGCGGGAGGGACTGTCAGACTTGTACTGACTGAAATCCACGGGGTCCTTCAATAGCCCTTTATGTTCCGGGGTCACGGTGATGAGATAAGTCCCGAGTCTAGAGAGGGGGCCCCGTCATTATGCTGACGCTCTTTGAGGCGCGCGTGGAACACAACGCGCCGTCGACCCGGGCATGGTCCATGGTCGGGCTGCGAGTTGCCCTTTACTCGCCGCCCGCATGCCCGCGCCTACGGTAGCCGGAGATCGTCTTGCGACGTCCGTCACCGTGGGCGCCAACCACCGCGGGGCATTGGAACTCTTGGCTAAATAATTACAGCTGTACAGGCCGATCTTCCGGGTTAAGCCGCGCTTACCGAGGTTGGTCTGCGAATGGGTGACCATCTATCATAGCAAGTTTCCTCCGTGACTCGGAAAGCACGTAAAGCTGTTGGTCCCGGCTGTCATTTTAAGATCTGTGACAGTCGTTACTATTAGTCAGAAGTTTTTTTATGTAAAATGGGTTTGCTCTTGACCTTAGTCTTGGTCAGGAATGACTAAGACAAGGTCGACGAAGGAGCGAGCTTACCCAGAAGAAGCCTGTTCACTCTAACTTTGAAGAGATTAGGGTTGTATGCGTTCGGAAACACAGACGCAGGCAGAGAGTTCCACTCCTTCGCTGTTCGCATTGTAAAAGACGTTTGGAAACGCTTAGTGCGAATTGGCAAGAATGAATGAAGAAATGAATTGAATTGGAAAGCTCTTAAAAGTTTGACAACCTGTCTTACCATGGGGTACCTTATTACCCAGTTACTCCATGTAAGCAGGCAGTCGCTCCATGTAAAATACTGATATTCAGCTGCATCTGGTTCGACTGGAAGCCGGCCCCGATATAGTTGGGAAAAGGCAGGCAGGTGATATGCCCGGTTAACGGCATTATCTAGCTCACCCAGTATAAGAAAGAAGTGAATATTATTAACAAATCGGTGAACTAACTTTAGGCAATTGCATATAATACGGTCTTAAGTGATAAGCTCGAAAATCCCTTAAAGAAATTTGACAGATTTAGGGTAGGTTGATGTGCTGGTTGTCTGCACATCGTCTGCCAATCCTATAAGCCATTTAGGCCACGTGTGGGTCGCAAATGTACATAATTAATAACAAATTTCGAATTTACAGGCGATCTAATAACCCAGTTCATATAGTTGGTTCTTGGAACTAGTATGGGCCAATGCTCTGTTTTGGATACAAGGGTGTTACACAATTAAATTATGAGTGTTCTTTGTTTCGATTTTTCGCTGTATGAATATTGTAGTTGAAAAGGTGATTTTCAGCTGCTATATTTATGAATCTTGTGGATTAAATCTGCTTTCTTAAAGACATATTTCAGGCTGATACACGAAAACGTATAAGAATAAGCTTTCCTGCTTTTTTTCACACATAAACAATACAACGTATTATTGCAAAAGCCACAAGTTTATGAAACGCAATTAGCAAAAAAAAGAAAGTCGACCAAAAGACATATTTACTTAGTTTATTTCTCATATGAGACGTGAATATTTTCAGTAGAACCGCACGAAAAAGCTTTCAAAATATCTGAAACAAAAACCGAAAAACGTACAAACGAGAAATAGATAATTTCAGCTTGCAAGTGTGAGTTGCAATGACGCGGGTTCGAATCCAAATTGCAACTGAATTTTCCATTTTTCAAAAATCATCTTCATCTGAAACAAAAAAAATAACGGGATCAAGACAAATAAAATCATTTAACGTTTAAAATTAACATCATGAAAACACAAACCCTAAAATCCCTTTCCAACAAAGTAGCTTAACGTAACCAGTACATCAATAACAGGCCCCAATGCGTCATTTACCATTCAAAGTACACCAGACATAGTTTAAAACGGGCTGACGAAGATAAATGATCGTTTTTCCGGAGCCAACGTGACACACGACCGCTGCGGTCGACGGACTGTAGAGTAATGAAGGTTTATTTGTCATATCAGGCTGAATGGTTGAAACTGGTGCCTGTATTTTATAGGAAGAAAGGTCTTTCATACATGGGTCTTTTGTAGTTTTGATGTTTAATATGTGCTGTTTTTTGACGCAATTTGAACAATTGACGATGATGGTTGGCGCAATGGATAAGTGAATGATTTTTTTTTCGTGGTTGTATCATCCAATGAGTCCTCGAACCCAGGGCGGGACGGGAGGGACTGTCAGACTTGTACTGACTAAAATCCACGGTGATTGTTTAATAGCCCTTTACGTTCCAGGGTCACGTTCACCTGATGAGACAGTACCGCGACATGTATTGACTGCTGTGCTGCGTGTCGTGGTTTCGATTCTCACTCGGAACTTATGTTTTTAAGCTATTGCATAGCTTTTATCGCAGGCTCTGGGCGCGGCGACCGAATCAAGAAATTCTCTAACGAAAATAACCTTACATATCGTAACACTCGTCTAACGTAGTTTCAGTTCGGGAGACTTCGGCAATCATAAAAACATCCGTCATAAAGACAATTTACTTTTTACCTATAAAATTCTCCTACAACAAAGCAGAATGGCGCAGTGGAAGCGCGTGCTGGGCCCATAACCTGTTGAAAATTTTGACCCAGTTTGGAAGCGAGACCTGGGAATCCGGTATATAAAAGACCCACTCATATCTTCATTATAATTTATTTTTCTTTATTACAGTAGTACACCACAAACCTTTTAAATAAATGATTATTATTTTCGTTAAATATTCGCGGTAGGCGATAATTTTTTTTTAGATGCTATGCAATAGCTTTAACGCGGCTGTATTCGAGTGCCACACGTATTTTTTTACTTCTTTTCATGTCTTTAATGATAGCGTGGGCAACAGGGATGAAAAGTGATCTAACTTATTATTTTTAAAGACTGCTTTAAATTACCGTACTGGTAATTATCGTGTAAAACAACATCTAAGTCGGTTTTGTCTATAATTTAATAGCGAAATCGGACCCGGTATCGTCTCGTTGCCAGAGGCACGAGAGCTCGGTGTAAACGTTATGAAAATACACTGATTTTACTACGTTGTAATATTAGTACGCTTTGGCATTTTTGGGTAATTAATGTTATAAAAAATATCTAGTTTTAATTCCGCGACTAAAACCCAGGCTTGGATGCATCCAAGCCAATTTCAATTTGTCATATTATTTAAGGTCATGTATTTCCGCAAAGTAACGCCTGATTCTCATTGCATACTTTCAAACATCGTGATTAAAACATTCGAAATACCTACTTTCAATTACCGAATGAGCGGTTTGCAATCATTGTTTATTTGATGAAAGAGATAATAAAATCATTAAAAAAAAATTGCTAGGCTATGCTAGTAATTTTAGACAACGCGACATACAAATGTAGTAAATTCAGGCCAATAAAAGAAAATTTTCTGTGCTTTATCCCAAGCGCAATTAAAGCTTACAAAAAACTCTAGAAATAATAATCAAACAGCATTTTCGTACATTCTACTAACAAATGAGATTACGTCAGAGTATTTAACATAACGTTTTTATACACGCTCACAGGATTCTCTCAGCTAATCCGATTTTGTTTCATCGCCACGCTACTTGCCGTGGCTGCGGTACAGCGACGCTTTTTACTAGAAAATCTGCAACAAAAATCCACTTATCTAACATTTGAGGTTGAAGGTAGTAAAAGGGAAAATGGATTTGTTTGTAAAGAAAGGCTAAAAATAAAAAGTAGCTATAATGTAGCTATAGAGTATACATTTACTAACTATTGCACGCTTCGTCTACCAACTGTATCATACAGGATTCGCAAAAAATCGCAAGGAGTGTACCTACGAAGGGGCCAAGACGTACTGACGCTTGGTATCGTAGCCCTGGAATGCAAGGGAAAACTGAAGGGTATAAGTGGGTTTTTAGTCAGTCAAGTCCTTTCTCCTTCACACATGCGTACGGACACATTTTCCGATTTTCCAATAAAGCAAAAAAGGTGTCTATTTATTTTTACCGGCTACGGCAAAGCCAAGGAGGATTATGATTTTGACCGTTATGTATGTATGTTTGTATGTATGTTTGTTTGTTCCATCATAACTTCTAAAGTACGAGTACTTATCATTACATAACAAATGAGGTGTCGTTAGAAGCGTCTCAGTTGTCCGCTGGTTATCAGGTAGGTGACGTGTCACCAAATCCAATGAGGTGCCCTCTAGGGGATGAAAAGTCGTAACCGAAAAAAAATATTGTCGCTCAGTATCGACATCGGTATCAAAGTAAAGGGCTTGATGAGCACATTAAATTTGAAATACATATACATTATATAGCTTTTACTAATTTGCCTGTTTCTAACAATGTCAACATGGGTATCAAAGGAAAAGACTTAATGAGTAAAAACATTCTAAATTCACTCGCTACTTTGCTTTTATATCAAATAAAAAATTAATAGTAAAACCCCAAAGTAGTGTATATAAAAAATAAGTTAAAAATAACTAAAACCCGACTATGAAAAAATCGCGCACTGAAAAGTATAAAACAAGAACAATCCCTGTACAGAATTTTATAACTAATAGCCGTGGTCGTGTGACATCTGCGGTTTTTTCACACAATCTTTATTGGTTAGGTGGCATACGACCGTGACATAGTGCGCGATTTTTTCGCAGTCGGGTTTTAGTTATTTTTAACTTATTTTTGGAAATGTTTTCTATTACTGGTAGAACCACAAAAAAACTGCCCTACATAAAAAATACCCTTTATATAGACTTAAATCTTTTCAAACCCGTCAGAGCAGTGTGTCTCGCCATCATAGATTAATGCCGACGTAATTACTGGCAACCACCAGCGAACAATATTGAATTGTGAACAGATCGCCTCTCGCCGGTGAGCGGTGATCGCTCACTCGGACCCTCACGTCCATTATCAGCTATGATAGAGAAGCTTTCACGTGCTTAGAATAGAAAAAACATTTATCTGATATTGGACACACACAGAAATAATAAAAAATAAAATTAAAAACACATATTGCTGACGTAGGTCAAAAGCTACATTCAAATAGGCCTGGGCCGGCCATGTCTGCCGCATGCCCAATGAACTGTGGGCCAAAATAACTACTTTGTGGAGCCCTGACACAGCCAGAAGGCGTCGCGGCAGACCTCGTAGAAGATGGTATGGTATGAGCTGGACAAAACGATCAGTAGTCCGCTTTGACCCTGGATCGTGAAAAAATAATGGCCTTCGCCCAGCAGTGGGATGAAGCAGGCTAGCAGTATCAGCATCAGTATCAGTAAAATTAAATATACAATAAGAATTCTGTTGAGCATGTCCACACCAAAAGGGTTACCAACACAGCATTTGCTGGGCGAAAGACACCCAGCTTCGTAAATTATGAAAAAATGATTTTCATGCTTAAATGTATTTATAGTCTCATTAAAATCGATCCAGCCATTTCCAATTGATATGAATGAATGGATAGATCTACCGGTTGAAGAAAAGAAAAGTTAGTCTACATCACTGAGGTAGAAAATACGTAAAATAAATGTATGTCGCCGATAGATGTCGCTACCGTACAACGTACAGCGCCATCTATCAATTCAATTCAGAACTAAACATCATGTGATTAGAAACGCAAGCGCGCCCCACCGCTTGGACACGATCGTCGGTAGAGGGGATGCAGCGAAGACGCACAGAGACCGAGCGTTAGCTCAGTCTAGTTCGGACAGTCTTGGCGGACGCTCAGTACCAACGCACGTGTCTGTTTCTGTTTAAATAATAAATCGTTACTTTAAATAAAGTCAGTGAAAGTTATAACCGTATTTCGTTCGAGTACCCACACAGTGCCCACGTTAATCAAAAATTATGTCGGATCGTGAGGAGGACCCAATACTTCGCACCTCGGCCACCCTCGATGCGACATCAGAAGTGGGATACACTCGAGCTGAAGAAAATGTGGAGAATGGAGCGATGACGTCACGCTGTGACGAGAGCTTGCTTCGTACGCTGTTGGCAGCCCAAAACCAGAACATGATGTCCCTCATAGAAGCCGTCAGGGGTCCAGCAGGTACCAAGCATATTTCTTTGCCTGAATTTGACCCGGATAAGCCGGATGTAGACGCACGTGCTTGGTGCACTACAGCGGATCTGTGCTTATCGGAAGTTCCGCTTCAGGGAAGTGCGCTTATCATCACCTTAAGCAAGGCCCTGAAAGGAAGTGCTTCACGTTGGCTAGCGCAAGTGTCATTTGCGGGGATGACATGGTGTGACTTTAAAAGCCTGTTTTTATCCCGTTACGACTGCGTGGACACACCAGCCGCTACGCTTGTCAAACTGATGAGTAGCAAGCCTAAGGAAGGTGAATGCTATGCTGCTTACGCTGCCCGCTTGCTTTCTACACTCACGTCACGCTGGCAAAATATGAGCGCCGAGCAGATAGCCATATCCACAGTGCTGGCTCACATGGCACAATTTGATGGACGCATTCAAAGACTGGCTTTTACTACCGATGTCAACAACAGGAGCAAGCTTCAGTGTGAACTTCAAGCGTTCTCATTTTTAAAAAGGAAAGCTTCCAATGGCAACACAACCGAACCTGCACCAGATGTCAAGCGATCGAAGTTTCAGCCGTCAACTTTGAAGTGTCACAACTGCGGTAAACCAGGTCACAGAGCGGCTGACTGTCGATCAAGGGGTGAAGTGAAGGGTAAGGCAGTCTATTCTGCGACCTCTGCATCAACTTCTACGGGATCGAAACAGCGTCAAGATGTCATCTGTTTTCGATGTGGCAACACCGGACATTTTGCTTCTAAATGTCCACGAAGCAATGGCGGAGACAACGGCACACGAGGTTCGAGCAGTTCAGTGGCAGCGCCTGCACCAGCAACGAGCAGCGAGCGTCGCGTTGAAGTTTGTAACGTCAGCAATCCTAGTGGTGTATTGATGAACTCTGGTGAGTCATTTCCATTTTATTATGATTCTGGTGCCGAATGCTCTCTAGTGAAAGATAATGTTGCGTCAAAATTTAGTGGCAAACGTGTAAACAACATAGTAAATTTAACGGGAATCGGTCACGGTAGTGTGCAAAGTACCCTACAAATTTTATCCGAGGTTATGATAAACAATTTACGATTACAGATTTTATTTCATGTTGTACCGGATAGTTGTCTTAAAAATGATATTTTAATTGGTCGCGAGATTTTAGATCAGGGGTTTAACGTTAGTATGACGTCTGATAGTGTTGTTTTATGTCGTGAAAAAATTGTTAAATTATGTGACGTTTCAAATAAGCTCGAAAGTGATTCTACTTTTCAAATTGATTTCGATAAAGTTAATACCGACATTCCGACGGAGTTTCGTTCCCAATTGAGTTCTCTTCTGTCAGAATTTTCATCGTCATTTTCTAGTGGTGTTTCTAGATCTCGTGTTACAACAGGACAGCTGCAAATTCGATTAATAGACCCTAATCGTACAGTCAATCGTCGCCCTTATAGGCTAAGCGCTAGCGAACGCGAAGTTGTTACTGCTAAAGTTCGGGAATTAGAGGAAGCCGGTATAATTAGGCCAAGTTGTTCGCCTTTTTCCAGTCCAGTGTTGCTCGTTAAGAAGAAGGATGGTTCAGACCGCATGTGCGTCGACTACAGGGAACTGAATGAGAACACTGTATCGGATAGGTTTCCACTACCATTGATAGAGGACCTTGTCTCTAGGTTAGGCGGCGCTACATGGTTCACGTCTCTTGACATGTTATCAGGCTATCATCAGATCCCTGTCCATCCTGAATCAATAGAGCGAACTGCATTCGTCACACCTGACGGTCAGTGGGAGTATTTAACCATGCCGTTCGGTTTGAAGAATGCAAGCTCAGTATATCAGCGGGCTGTTATGAAAGCATTAGGTGACCTTGCATATGCTGTAACATACGTTGATGACATTTTGGTGATAGGGTCATCAGTAGAGGAGAGTTTAGTTCGTCTTCGTACTGTACTCGATAAATTGACAAAGGCTGGTTTTTCCTTGAATTTCGCTAAGTGTTCATTCCTTAAGCGCCGAGTTGAATATTTAGGATTTGTTGTAGAAAATGGTCAAATAAGACCCAACCCAAATAAAATTGTAGCTTTGTCCAAACTTCCGCCACCTAAAACCATCACTCAGCTGAGGCAGTTCATTGGTCTGGCTACTTATTTCAGACAATTTGTGCCACAATTTTCAAAAATAATGGCTCCTTTGTTTCGTTTAACGAGTGGTAAGAATAGGTCCATTGGTTGGGAACCCAGTCATGAGGCCATTCGTCAAAAAATAATTTCCCATTTAACCAGTGAGCCGGTTCTAACAATTTTTGACCCTGCACATGCTATCGAGTTACATACCGATGCTAGTGCTGAAGGATATGGTGCAATTTTCATTCAAAAGATTAATGGGAAACAGCACGTGGTTGCTTATTATAGTCGTCGTACGTCCCCAGCCGAATCGAAGTATCATTCGTTCGAATTGGAAACTTTAGCTGTCTTTAATGCGATAAAGCATTTCAGGCATTATTTGCTAGGTCGTAAGTTTACGGTGGTGACAGACTGCAGTGCTGTCAAAGCTTCCAAAAATAAAACTGACTTGTCTCCAAGAGTTCATCGTTGGTGGGCTTACATGCAGTCATTCGAGTTTGACATTGTTTATCGCGAAGGCAGTAGGATGAGTCACGTAGACTTCTTTTCTAGAAATCCTCTTGCTACTTCTAATGTAGCTATCTCTCGTGTGGAACAGAAGCGTGTCGATTTAGCTGAGCTTTCTAATAACTGGTTGCAAGCTGAACAGGAAAAGGATGAAGAGATCAGCAAGATTGTGTCTGATCTTCGTAACGAAGTTTTTCCCGAGGAAACTCGCAAAACCTACGAAATACGCAAAAATATTCTGTTTCGTAAGATTCAGCGTAACGGTCGTACCAGATGCCTGCCTATTGTACCAAGAGCGCTCAGGTGGTCCGTAATCAATAATGTCCATGAGTCAGTTATGCATTTGGGATGGGAGAAAACTCTCGAAAAGATCTACGAGCACTATTGGTTTGAAGGCATGTCCAAATACGTGAGGAAATTTGTGGATAATTGTGTCACTTGTAAGGTAGCCAAGCCTCACTCTGGCAAAGTTCAGGCAGAACTTCACCCAATTCCCAAATTCAATATCCCATGGCATACCATCCATGTGGATGCTTCCGGTAAACTGTCAGGCAAGAACGACATCAAAGAATACGTGTTCGTTATCATAGATGCATTCACCAAATTTGTTTTACTTCGGCACTCACTCAACATTGACACGAACAGTAGTATTTGCGCTATTAAGTTTTGTGTAGCTTTGTTTGGTGCTCCGAAACGCATAATAGCAGACCAGGGTCGTTGTTTCGCGAGCAAAGACTTCTCTAGTTTCTGCGCTACTAACAACATCGAGTTGCACTTAATAGCTACTGGAGGCAGTCGTGCAAACGGTCAAGTCGAGAGAGTAATGAGTACCCTCAAGAGTATGTTGACAGCTGTAGAGACTAGTCGTGATCAGTCTTGGCAGGATGCATTAGGAGAAGTTCAGCTGGCCATGAACTCTACTATTAATAGGGTGACTAAATCTAGCCCTCTAGAGTTGATGATAGGAAGGGTAGCACGTCCGCTTAGTTTAGTGACCGCTGATGATGGCGAGGTTGAGGTTAATTTGGACGAGACTAGAGAGCACGCGACACAGAACATTGAGAAAACATCAAAGTATGATAAGAATCGTTTTGACCAAAATAAGGCCAAAGTGTCTAAGTTAGCCATTAATGATTATGTTTTGATTGAAAATGAGGAAAGGAATCAGACTAAATTAGATCCCAAATTCAAAGGCCCATTCAAGATTATTGAGGTATTAGACGGGGATAGATACCTACTGAAGGCGCTTGACTCTAAGCGAACGTACAAGTACCCCCATGACCGCGTCAGAAAGATCCCCGATCACCAAGTGCCTCGAGAGTTAGATGTCATAGTTGATGACAGTGGTAGTGAAACCACATCCGATTAAGAATGGCGTGTGTACTCATACTCGAAACTCTTGACCGCACCTCATGAGTAACATGTGGCGATGGGTCTATTAACTCTTGACCGCACCTCATGAGTAACATGTGGCGATGGATCTATGAGAAGTCGTTGGTGCGATTTCTGTCTGTGTTGGTGCACAGAGCGCTCTATGTGTTGTAGCACATTTTGCGCAAGATGTTTTGAGAATCGTTGATGCGATTCTGGTCTGTGTTGGTGCACAGAGTGTCTCATGTGTTGTAGCACATGTGGCAGTGAGTATGCAAAGAATCGTTGGTGCGATTCTGATCTGTGTTGGTGCACAGATTGTGACGAAAGTTTGATGAGTTGAGTACGCATTGCCTTTGAAATTAGTTTCAAATTTGTGGAAATAGTTTTCCATTGATTACCTTGTTGATCGGATCTCTTCCAATTACTTGTTGTGCAGGAAGCACTGTGTAGAAAACCCTAATGACAGGGCATTGTAAATAGTGACGGTTGGTTATTGTATGTGCGTAGATTTAGTGGAAATAAACTGCAGTGAAAATGAGTCACTTAGTTTCTATTGGCAGGATAGCCGAGCTATTTTTACTCTCTGAGTGCATTTTGTCCACAGGTACTACACCCGAGGACGGGTGCTAGTCAGGGATGGCCGTGTCGCCGATAGATGTCGCTACCGTACAACGTACAGCGCCATCTATCAATTCAATTCAGAACTAAACATCATGTGATTAGAAACGCAAGCGCGCCCCACCGCTTGGACACGATCGTCGGTAGAGGGGATGCAGCGAAGACGCACAGAGACCGAGCGTTAGCTCAGTCTAGTTCGGACAGTCTTGGCGGACGCTCAGTACCAACGCACGTGTCTGTTTCTGTTTAAATAATAAATCGTTACTTTAAATAAAGTCAGTGAAAGTTATAACCGTATTTCGTTCGAGTACCCACACAGTGCCCACGTTAATCAAAAATTATGTCGGATCGTGAGGAGGACCCAATACTTCGCACCTCGGCCACCCTCGATGCGACATGTATTTCATTATACATTCAGGTGCATTCAATCATAATTATTTACCCACCGCGATGACACGCATGAGATACTGTCAAAGGATAAATAACGTGTGAATTCACACATTTCACATGATTTCCATATTTGAATAGGTGCGTCCACACAGAACGAGCAGCCTCGCGAGGCATTTGCCGCGTGAAGCAGCTCGGTTAGTGTGGACGGGTCTCGGCCGAGGAAAGCGAGCGCGCGGGCGATCGACCGAGCGCCCGAGCCATCTAGTGTCGGCTTTTGTTTTGCTCGCGTATATCGTTTCGTGCATCGGTCGAGAAACAATTGCGCGTCCAAACAGAGCAAGCAGCTTCGCGAGGCATTTGCCGTGCGAAGCAAATGCCTCGCGAGGCTGCTCGTTCTGTGTGGACGCACCTAATGTGTGTCGAGGTTATGGATTAACTTAAACTTTTCAAAGGTTTGGTAAAGTTTTTTTAAAATGAGCTTTTTTTAACCGACTTCAAACCACTTTCTCAGTTCGACATGAATGTTTTTATGTATGTTTTTTCGCGATTATCTCGCGTTTGGTTGAACCAATTTTGAATCGGTATTCAAAAAAGTGTTTGTTACATTCGAGAAAAATCTTCAAAAGCAAACACAAAAAGTGTAAAATAACTCTTCTTTCGAAAGTCGGTGGTTTTGATTTTATTTAATTGACTTTTGGCACCGACTGGAAATCTCATCGCGACGTTGTTCTATAATATTACAACACAAATTACGCGATCAAGAAATCAGTAGGTAAGTTAGATTAATGATCCCATAATGTAATAGGTTTTTATTGAGACTCTCTCGGCCGTTGCTTTTGCAAGCTCCTCTAGGAAACTAATATTAATTTATGTATGTTAATGATGATAAATAATTGCCAAATGTTTTTGCTTAATCCCTAATCAAGTACCTATATTAGTAATAATTTATAATTTATTTCACTTTTGTCGATTATTTATCTTTTTTGTATTTTATTTTATTGGTTGGTAAGTTTGTTTTACAATAAAAAAAGGGGAAAAAACATTTTTATAAGTAAAATCTATAGATGCAGGTATGTTTTTCATAAAAATAAACGTTTTTAAGGCTTAGTAGGCGACTCGGCCGCTGAAATTCGTCCGGTCCGGCCGAGACAGGATCGGCCGAATACTTATGCCAGTAAATTCACGCCTAATACAAGAGACGAAAGTTACTGTTGTTCAAGATTTTCTTCGGATCCACTTTTATTTTTTCAAATTTTAACTAAGTATTACAATTAATTTAATTCTGAATAATATAATTCCCATTTCCTTATGATTAATACAGGGAAAGCCTTCGATATCCAACAAAATTTTAAAGTACAAAACGATTCCTGGAATCCATCAATTTGAAACAACATAAACATATTACGGCCAACTGCTCATGATGCGGCCATCAATAACTTGGAGTTAAGCACATTAATCATTAAGTTTTCAAGAACATTCGACAGTTTGTAAAACAAGGTGTTTATCTATATATTATCCAGGTTTAAGAATGTTGCGGGAATGTCTTAAGTGGTCCCCGAGGCTCGGAACACAAAGAACAATGGAAGTAAGAAGACAAACTGTTTTTTTTTTTTTTGGTGAAACCTTCAAATGAGTCCTCCCACCCAGGGCATTGAAGGAGGGACTGTCAGACTTATACTGACTAAAATCCACGGTGTCCTTCAATAGCCTTTTACATTCCGGGGTCACGGTAGCTCGTTAGTCCCGCGACACCGAACCTGTTTTAGTTAGTACGATTCTAACAGTCCTTCTGCGTCAGCCTGAGCGGAGGGACACATTTGATGTCATACTCCAAAAAATGGCGTTAATCTGTGCCCTAGCCAGTTTTACAAGCCAGCTTTAAGCCAGTATCCATTCTACAGTAGACCTAGAGTAATCAATTTACCAACAAGTTCAGTGTCAGTTGCATATAATTATAACGTCTATCTAAAGCTTGTGTTCCAAGACCTGTCTTAAGTCAATTACTCAGCTCAGCAAAACAGTCGCCATGGCAACGGTACAAAATACCCAACCAAACCGTAATTTTAGCCACAATCGGTGGATCATCTTTGACAGTTGACTCCTTATTTTGGGCAGTTTACAAACAAACTACATCTGTGGAAGTGTTTAATGTGGCGTCAAGCTTTTTTTATCATGGTAAAATCAACAAATAAGTCTTCGCAACCCAGGGCGGAGAGGGACTGTCAGACTTGTACTGACTAAAAAACTTTTTCAAAAAAAATGTAACCGCCTTCAAAAACAACCACAAAAAAGGGTAAAATAATCTACAAAATAACTTTTCTTTCAGAAGTCGGTGCCTTTATTTTTTTTCATTTCATTGTCTTTTTTGCCACCGACTTCTGAAAGAAAAGTTATTTTGTAGATTATTTTACCCTTTTTTGTGGTTGTTTTTGAAGGCGGTTACATTTTTTTTGAAAAAGTTTTTTATTTTACTCTTTTTAGTTTAAATATTCAACTCAAATTCTTGTCAAATAAATCATTCTCTTACATGTATGTGCACTAAAATTTTGTAATCCGTAGCACCACCGGTAACAACATCGCTCAAGTGCACAATAAGCTAATAAAATTCCCTATCTCAAAAACTACTGAACCGATTTTGATGAAACTTGCAGTATTCTGTAAGTTAAACAATACTTAGTACAACAAAAAAAGAATTACTTAAATCGGACTTGTAGTTCCGGAGATATGCGAAGACTAATTAAATCAGTCGATGCCTACTCCAAGCCGTTGAGGAGTTGTACCTTCCATCATCAGCTCATCCACCTGAGATGATGATTATCAGATGCAAATACTTGAACAGCTTTAGAAAATATATGAAAATGGTACTATGTGCCTATAAAATTTGAAGGTTGCCCTCGATTTCCCTGGGATCCCATCATCAGATCCTGACCTGATGATCATGGGACCATTTGGGAAGTATACCCTTTCAAACAAAAGAAAAATTTTCCAAATCGGTCTAGGCGTCTTCCAGAAATCGGGGAACATACATAAAAAAAAAAGATTCCGACGAATTGAGAACCTCCTCCTTTTTTTGAAGTCGGTTAAAAACTACGGTGATCTTTCGATAGCCTTTTACGTTCCAGGGTCACGGTTACCTGATGAGACAGTCCCGTGACCCCGGCAGGCTTTAGCCCTCTAAGGTCCCCCATCAGTGGTATGAAACTTGACTTAAGCTGAGTCAGTTAAAGAGAATACTTTTTTTATCATAAAGAGTAGATCTGTACGCCTATCATGAAGGTTCCTGGAAAGACTTTTTTTTTTTTTTTTTTTTTTTTTTTTTTTTTTTTTTTTTTTTTTAGCGTGGTAAAATCATCAAATGAGTCCTCCCACCCCGGGCAGGGCGGGAGGGACTGTCAGACTTGTACTGACTAAAATCCACGGTGTCCTTCAATAGCCCTTTGTGTTCCGGGGTCACGGTAATGAGATAAGTCCCGCGACCCCGGCAGGCTTTGGCCCTCTTGGGCGGGGCCCCGTCATCGTGCTGACGCTCTTTGAGGCGCGCGTGGAACACAACGCGCCGTCGACCCGGGCATGGTCCATGTCCGGGCGGCGAGTTGCCCTTTACTCGCCGCCCGCATGCCCGCGCCTACGGTGGCCGGAGATCGTCTTGCGACGTCCGACGCCGTGGGCGTCTACCATTCCTGGAAAGACTTGGAAGAAGGTTTTGCCAAGCTGTGGGATATCATGGACAAGGTGAAAAATGAATAAAACCTATGCCCACCCACCAGCCTTTCTCACGGTTGGTAAACTAATAATAAAGAGCTCAACAGAGCCGCACATTAATCACTAACTTTTACAAGAAACTGGCAACTAATATCGAGTACCATTGGAAAGTTAAAATGTATTTCTTTACGTTCCCTTTAATATTGTAGAACTTTTAATAAAGTAGGTCGGTTCGATATTGGTTGATGTACGGTGAAACGCTTAGTAATCCTTTTAAGCTTAGGGAGGACAAGGTAAAATAATGTGAACATGTTTTGTTTCAAAACGTGATAAGTTCCGTATTTCTGACGACTTTATAATTATAAAAAAAAATCTTAATCGACCAAATATTTCCCTATTACCTCATAAAAATAAGTATATACAGGATGTTTCTTTTAAATTGGCCAAAAGGAAGAAATCTGCATCAATAAGAGATACAGGAAAACTTTCTTAGGAACCTTTATCTCTTTTTTGATGTTGACAATTTTGGCGTTTTTATTTTTTGGTCAAGTGTTAGTTGTCCTCAAAAATGAGTGAAATTGACCAAATTTTTTTTAATGCCGTCCGACTCTGTTTCATGTAAGGATCATTTCAGTGTATCCGAAGAAAAAAAATCGGGACGGCGGAAGTTGGTCAAATTCAACAAAATATTTTTTCATACAAATTGTATGAAAGAAAATAACCAATTTTTTATGATGTCATTTGATTAACTGTCATGTAAGGGCCATTTCATTGTATGGGAAGAAAAATGTTGGTCAATTTCACTCATTTTTGAGGACAACTCACACTTGACCAAAAAAATAAAAACGCCAAAATTGTCAAGATCAAAAAAAAAAGATAAAGGTTCCTAAGAAAGTTTTCCTGTATCTCTTATGGATGCGGATTTCTCTCTTTTGGCCAATTTAAAAAAAACACCCTGTATAATACTTGTTTTAGACTTATAGAGATGAGGCAATATTGATGGTTACCCCACTTGGGAATCGACGATAGGGCCTTAACAAGTGACAATCGCTATAAAACGTAGTCGTTGTAAAAGTCATACTCGCTTTCGCTGCGTATCGCGGGTTCGATTCCCAACCTATAAATAGTTGTTCCGGGTATAGATATTAGTGCATATGAGTTTTGATGTTGTTATACGCACTGACAATACAGGTTAAATTCCTAAAGTTGCCGAAATAAAAAAAAGTATTGGCAAATATTTCTTTTCGGTAACTTTTTCAATCTAAAACAATGCCATTATCGTTATCACTTTATCTAGGCCCTTTGATTACAACTCATAAGTTTCAGCCATTACTGGGTCATTACAGGCCTTGCTTCCACCAGCTGTAACCATTAAATCCCAGTATAAAATTGACCACCTCCTCTCATTCTAACTACCAGAAATATCATGCTAACTGATGAGAACCGCCGCAAAATAAACATTTAGAATCAAAGCTAAAAATGTTCACGAACTCCAGCTTTAATTCAATTAAGCTAATTGAATCTCTGCTCTTGGTTTGGAGCTAATGACATGAATTAACATTAGGGGTTAGACTTCGCGGATTTGAGGACGGTCAGTAATGGATAGCTCGCCGTCCGATCAAGAACTAGACCTAAGTCAAAAGGAGCAATCAGCAGACTGAGTAAAGGACCAACTGTCGGGATAACTGGCCTTTCATAAAAGGGCACCGCAGACCTGAAACGCAAAGGGAAACTAAATAAGTCAGAAGGAGTTTGACAGTCCCTCTCGCTCCACTTAGGGCGATATGAGTCATTTTAATTAATAAGTAACATCCAATAAAAAAAATACGTGTGGCACTCGGAGACTGCCGCGCTCGAGCCCGCGATAATAGCTATGCAATAGCTTAAGGACAAAAAGTGAGTTAACTTCATGGGCTTTGCGGACAGCGAGTAATGGGAAGCTCGCCGTCGGATCTGATCAATGCCTGATGGTATAGGTATAGGCAAGGAGGTTAAGCAAATTAAGCAATACTTAAATCCTAAAAAGTAAGTAGGTACGAACTGGAAAAGTAAAATTTACACAATCTTAAGTAAATACTCGATATAGCAGATATTAAATACTACTCATAAAGCCCCACACAAACACCACACTATAATCACGTACCATCGTTACATAACACGTAGCATTTCACCGCCCAACCCACTAATTGCACCCCCGAACAGAATCGGTATCATTTGACATTTCTCCCTCGCTCATTTCAAGGGTAGCGATGGACGAAGGCATATCGAAGTGATTAATTGCTTAGCTAATTCCTGGGGTATTATCGTTACTCCCATTTCATTTAGGAATGGATTTCGTAGTTTAATCAACGGGAAATGTTTGTGAGCCTTTACCTGTATTAAATTCCTTAATTCTAATCTTTGAAAATCTACCTAGATACCATTATTTTAATTTTCTTTTGTTGTGTGGCTGGTACGAAACTATATTTTACTAGGTAACGCTCATGGTTCGAATCTTATCCAACGAGAACGTACTAACATTTTTGATATTTAAAGTCATCAACTGGGTCCCTCCGTCTGTCAGACTTATGTAATTGCCTAAAACCAACCTGAACGAAATAGAACATACAGACGCCAGCAGGTTAACCTACCCGAATCTGTCAAATTTTACCAATCGAAAATCAACCTTCCACTATTGTGATAAGGTTGAAAATCTATTAAAGAAATTTGACAGATTGAGGTTAGTTGATGTGCTGGTGTCTGTACCTACTACCTGGATAGAAAGTAACCGATATATTATTACAAACTATCTCTGTGCTTCTAATCTCAACTTATCTAATTTTATTCAGTTTCTATCTGCCGATCAGTACCCTTAGCACGAGTGTTCAGTATTTGAGACGTAAAGTAAACTGGAACTTTGACAATTTCAAATTGACAATTTTCAAGGAAAAAATTAGTTCCTTCTTCGCACACCAGAGGCGCTGTTCCATTTTTTCATACAAGAAACGCTGTAAATACTGGAAAGACGCTGTAAAGTAAAAGAGTGAAAACTCGTGCTAAGGGTACAGGACCTGTAGCAAAACGGCAAGCGACAATCGTTAACGTTCAGCAGTCGCTAATACATTTTCAACTTTATTCCCCATCGCATAAAGTTGAAAATCTATTAAAGACTGCTAAGCGATAGCGAACGAAACAAACGAAAACGATCTGTAATCTTTAATAGATTTTTAACTTTATGCAATGAGGTATAAAGTTGAAAATGTATTAGCGACTGCCGAACGTTAACGATTGTCGCTTGCCGTTTGGCTATAGGGCTGTTGAGATTGAGGAACATACCTTCATCCATCCATAGTAAAAAATCACACACGTAAATGGCACAGCATCACAAAAAAAAATTAAGGCTTTATTGTTTAAGGGTGAAAAGAATCCTCTTCAGCAAAATTAAGTTACTAAAGGAGTCGCAACCATAAACAAGAATAGAAAAAAATGTTCTCTACCGGTTATGGAAGCCCATTGAACAAGATGTTACACCCACAGAAACGTAACATTTACCTTGGAATTTATTTTCGAGGCTTCCTGCGACTGGGACCTCAATAAACTGACACCGCGGTCCCAGTTGTCGGATGCATTTAATTTTAATATTGGTATTCCGTCGACTGGAACCGATCCATGAATTGAACCAGAACGGTACGATCAGACGAAAAATGTCTATGGAAATCGTCCTGTTCAATACAAACCAGGAAAAGTAATAGGCTAACATAGGTTCAAAGTGGTCTGTATTAATATAATTCTCGGCAGGAATAGGTTACCTGAAATTGTCTTGTATCAATTCAAATTTGAAAGACAATTGGGACCACGGTGTCACTTTATTGCGGTCCCAGTCGCCGGAAGCCTCATTCTACTGTACTTTCTTTATTAGGTAAACTTTTTCTCCTCTGGTTACAAGTCTTTGATAACCACAAAAATAGATAATGGCAAAAATGGATCATTGCAGTCACTATATTTAAGTAATGTATTCTGTATCTTGAGGTTTCGCGTAGTAATATCCCGGGATTCATGATTCATTATATTAAGGGTGAATTAATATTGGCTTCTGGTCAGTTTTCCGGTATTTTTGCTTTGTTCAGGGATGAAAGATGGATGAAGGTATATGATCCATTATTGTACTGCTAAGAATAGTAACATTTCTAATGAAAGAATGGCTACATGCCGTTTCATCTTTTCACTTTCCTTTTCATCAATTCGACTGTTAGGTGTAGCAACACCAGTTGTATTCTATATATTGTCTGTGGCACGCTTCCAGGTCCCGTCGTCGTCCATGATCCATGTCTGTACTACTGTGTCTACAAATGTCGTCTCTATCTTATAAATATTAAACCAGACTTTAACAGCCATCCTGCCTTTTAATATACAAACCAGGTTGCTATTTATACATAGCAGACACATTGTCTAGAGCTGCACTATCAGAAAATACATTACAAGATCTTGAGCAAGACATAGATTTACATGTAAACCTAATATATTCTAACCTGTCAGCAAGTCAAGTGAGACTAGACCAAATCAAAGATGCAACTTGTAAAGATACTGTACTAAGTAAAATTATCCAATATTGTCCAGCGGGATGGCCAGAACACAAAAGGTCTGTTGGTCAATCCATTAAGCCATATTTTTCATTAAAAGATAAGCTACATGTCATAAATAATATTCTATTTATGTGTGATAAAATTGTAATTCCAGACTCCATGAGAGACTATGTAATTAATTTAGCACATGAAGGCCATCAAGGAATAAATAGTTCCATAGGACTAGCAAAATCTACTGTTTATTGGCCTAATATGAGTAATGATATCGAAAAATTTGTCAACCAATGTCATGTTTGTTTAACTTACCGTCGAAATAACAGTAAAGAGCCAATTCAACACCATGAATACAAATACTTGCCTTGGAATAAAGTCGGTATAGATTTATTTGATTTTGATGACAAAAAATACTTAATAGTAGTAGACTACTATACTAAATATGTTGAATTAGCTCTACTGAGTTCAGGTTCGCATGCTCATATTGTAATTATGCACTTAAAGTCCATATTTTCTAGACACGGTATTCCTGAAGTTATGATTTCAGATAATGGTCCACCATTTAACAGTAAAGAGTTTAGAAACTTCACTAAAGATTGGAACATAGAATTTATTACTTCTAGTCCCTATATAAGCCGTTCCAATGGTATGGTTGAAAGAACCATAGGTAGTATTAAGAGCATGCTTAAGAAATGTAAAGCAGACCAGTCTGATCCATACTTAGCTATGTTGCAGTATAGGAACACACCTAAAAAGTCGACAGGATACTCACCAGCACAACTCTCTATGTCTAGATACTTACGCACTAAACTTCCAGTCACAGACTCACAACTGTCACCAACTTTAGCTAACACAGAAGTAGTTAAAAAGAACATTGAAACACAAAGGTCGTACACAACACTTTATTATAATAGACACACAAAGCCATTGCCAGAAGTGCAAATAGGAGATAAAGTGTATTTCAAACACAAGCCACAAGGTGTTTGGATCCCAGGTGCAATCTAAGATGAGTGCTCAGAGCCGCGTAGCTTCATTGTCCAGTCCCCAGAAGGTAATTTCCGAAGAGGTCGTGAGCATATTTTAAAACCTTCTTCCCCTAAAGCCGCAACACCTGAGGTAGTACCTGAAAATAGAAAAAACATTAGTAACACAAACAACAATGACAATGTACCTAACACTAGCGCAAATAGTGCACCGATTGTTATGTCGCGTTCAGGGAGGATCATCAAGAAACCAGCACGGTATTGTAATTAAAAGTTATTATTAAGCCAAATTACTACAATAATATTGTCTTAAAGGAGTTGGTTAAATTGAAGTATGTACAAGAATCCAGCCACTTATAGACATTGGACCTAGCACTGTATAACGATGAATAGCTCAATATTAATATTTCACATAAAAAAAGGTTCTACAAGTTGTCATTTCTCCACAATCTTGAAAAAAAAAACGTGAACACCTATCATTAAAAGTACTATAAAAACTGCAAATAATGCTAACATTGCATCCACACAAGAAGAACTAATCTATCTACTAGTGTTAACCCCATCAAAATCTGTTAGTTATATCGGTAAAGACAGGCTGACAAATAAACGTGCCAGGGGACTTCATATTGCAAAGCATGTCGTGATTGATAAATCTTTTCTGAACTACGAGTAGTTATTGAACACTTTAATTAGCTCAAAATACATTTAATTATTTCGAAATGAAACAAGAAAAATAGTACTATATTTAGGTATTCGATAATCTGTGATTGATATAATTCACAGTCTTAAAGCGTACGACGCGAAAGACTGTTGAATGTTTAAATGTCATTTTATTCACGTGATTTAAATCTGGGTGTGATGTTGTAAAATTCTTCAACTTTGAATTGTTTCTGTCTACTGCATGGCGATCTAAACTTCTCACAGAACTGCCACAAGTTATGCACACCGTTGCGTGACCGAATTTTGCCATACGAACTTCACAAGTTGCTCCTGAATTCAGCAGTTCATGACAAGGATGACAAGACAAATGTTGGCATTCCTTGGAACCTAGAAAAAACGTAATTACTTTAGTACCTACATGAATTAACTTTACTGTTTACCTATACATCTAAATATTATGACATCTAAGGCAACCAATCTGTTGGGAACGCAATTGGGGCCGCGACGTCCTCATCTTCCGCCTGACGTAGGTCCTCACGGGACACGAATGTTTTAGGAGGTTCTTGTGTTGGATTGGGCGGAAAATAGAAGCGTGTCGCCACTGCGAGGACACAGTGTGGGGATTGGGTTTGGGCCGAGCATCGCCAGGACCATCTGTAAATGTCTTACCTCTATTGTTAACCATCGTGATACGATGGTGAGTAGAACAGCAAGCAATGACGTCTTCATTGCTTGCTTGCTATGCCGCCGCAATCTTTGCGTGGGTATACCACAGTTTATTTATTGCATGATGAATTGAATGCAAGTCCGTGTTGAGTGGCGATAGGTCGGTAGGTATAAGCAAACAGAAAGTCCAATAAACAAGCGGGGGTGAAGAAAAAGCCAAAATAAAGAATTACAACGAACAATTAAACGGCAGAGCGTTCAAATGACATCTGACGTTTGTTTTATTTTCTTAAAGATGGGACCGAACTCAAAGTTCACAGAATCGATAAAAGAATCGATTGGTTAGAAAGTAGTTTGATAACACTTCAGTTAATATTATTCGACAAAAAATATGAACTAAGATTAAACGAAGAAGCACATTCAGAAGTTTAAAAAAAAAAAAACAAAAAGTTGAGTTTCGTGGACGAATCACTTTTTCTTTACGTTGTAAAATCGTCAAATGAGTCTAAATCTACGGTGTTCTTCAACAGCCCTTTATGTTCCGGGGTCACGGTAATTCGTTTTCCGAATCAAAACGTGTAACGTAAAAACAAAAAACTAATTAGGACACTGAATTGAACTCTATCGATTCCCGCCAAAAACTTGCATTTTCAACGCCATTCCTTAATTATTTCAGAAAAGAAATTGTTTTGAATCCCGTTAGTGAAAATCGATTAAGTACAGTTTCATTTTGACAATCTGGAAAAGCTTTATGACCCTTCCCTAGTATAAATTATTTCATCGTGGCCTTGTCATGTCAATAAAAAATGCACAGAAAGCAATTCAGATACTTTTTTATGTTTAACTGTTTATATAAGTATTAGGAAATTATTAAACACTAAACAATTCATTAATGAATTTTTAAATAAGTACTACGAGTTAATGTGAAAGTCATATAGATAACTGGGGCAGTCATTTAGCCAACTCCTTTCAGTCGTTCTAGATTATATGTCAACTGTCAGTTGTCAATGTCAAATAATAAATGTCAGATTGACAGATGTAATTCGTTCAAAAATCATTGTAGACATTACTGGCTTATGCGATGGGCATTTTATTAAGAAAATAAAAATGTTACTTACCTTTATAAAAAGGGGAGATGTTAGGTGTAGCAACACCAGTTGTATTCTATATATTGTCTGTGGCACGCTTCCGGGTCCCGTCGTCGTCCATGATCCATGTCTGTACTACTGTGTCTACAAATGTCGTCTCTATCTTATAAATATTAAACCAGACTTTAACAGCCATCCTGCCTTTTAATATAAAACCCATGACCTTACTAATAATAATATAACTAAACAAAAGACGTGCAGACAAGTAATAATTGCTATTAGTTTAAAAAACTAAAAAAAACACGCTTTTAGCACGCACAAAAAATTACAATCTTCGTATTCCTCTCGTAGAATCTTATTGGTACCCATGACAAAGTAAGAATTTAGTAAGAAAATGTCATTTCGCATTATTTTCAGCAAACCCTTTCATTTAATACCCATATCATGGGGGTGGATTTCAAACAGCCAGTCTGCCATCTTGGACGTCCGCCATATTGGATTTAAGTCACGTGACTATTTTTTTCGTACTCCTGACAGCAAACCCTTTCATTTGATATCCATATCATAGGGGTGCATTTTAAATAGCTTGTCTACCATCATATTGGTTTCTTAGCTAGTCATGTACGAGTATTGTCTCCAGAAATCAGAGCGTGTACAAAATTTCATCCTAATCGAAGACCGGGAAGTGGGTCAAATTAAGATTCCAAGATTTTCTTACATAATAGTTACAAGTGAAGTTAATATAATATGTGTGTTTTCTTACATACATAGTTACAAGTGAAGTTAATATATGTGTGTTTTCTTACATACATAGTTACAAGTGAAGTTAATATAAGGGGGCCTTTTTGCTACTATTTTGATCTGTATACATTGTTAACCTAAATAAACTCTCTCATCAGTCAATTGCCGTCCATTGCTGGACATACGCGGTCTCCACTCTCTACACGTGACTTATCATCATCATCATCATCAGCCTATAAATGTTCCCACTGCTAGGACACAGGCCTCCTCTCTGTGAGAGGGAGTGGGCCGTAATCTACCACGCGGGCCCAGCGCGGATTGGTAGATGTCACATGTCTTCGAATTTTTGGTTCTAGGACATGCAGGTTTCCTCACGATGTTTTCCTTCACCGTTTTGAGAGCAGTAGTGTTGAAATAAATTACACAAAGTAATGCGCCTGACTGGGTTCGAACCCACGACCTACTACTCGTAAGTCGAGGCCGATACCACTGGGCCACCACTGCTCTCTGTGACTTATGACAAGGGAAAATGGAAGAAGAAAACGCATTAAGTAGATGATGTAGCGTATTTACGCCTGAGTACAGACGTCAGCACATCAGCCTATCTCGATCTGTAATATTATTGCCAACTCTATTACAAAAGAAGAAGGATGTTTGTTAAGTTGGGAAAAATCTAAGGTTTGGATAGGTTGAAGTGGATTTCTTGAGGAGCGTTCATGGAATTGTTTCGTGATATGAAATGTATTGAAAAAACCATACAGGAAACTAAATTCTGTTAACATAAACATAACAACAACATAATAAGACGGAAAAAGAAAACGAATGTAATGAAGAGACGTTATGATTTTATTCATATTATAAAGAACCTTTTCCATAATATGTATTTCTAATGGCCGAGTCCCGTTTCGCTTAAAAAGACCCAATTTCTAAATGTATTTTCTCCACCTGTCCCGTTGTAATACATCATTGGAAATGCAAACTTATGGTCCTTTACATAGTAAGTATTTTTTAATGCATTGAAACTCGAGGCCCTATTGAAAAAGGTTACCGGATAAAGGTGTGATGTCTACGGGAAAATGGCTTCCAATTTTTTTCTATATTTGAATTTACTTTCATTGGAGAAGAGGGAGTGATCAGACGAACAAATAAAATTATTTCAAGAACTAACTAAGAAATAATAATAATAATATTGCACAACTATCACACAACGCCATCTAGTCCCAAGCTAAGCAGAGCTTGTGTTATGGGTACTAGACAACTGATAAACATACCTACTTATATATTTCTAAACACATACATATTATAGATAAATTACACCCAGACACAGAACAAATGATCGTGCTCATCACACAAACATTTGTCCTGGGTGGGAATCGAACCCACGACCTCCGGCATAGCAGTCAGGGTCACTAACCACTAGACCAACAGGCCTGTCTTTTTCAATAACTTTAGAACTTGTGCTTAAATATTACATTCAATTTACATATCTTAAAAGTACCGATATAGAATTATTTAAAAAATATATATCTCCATTTTGGGCACCACTGGGGCAAAAAAGGGACTTTTCGAGTGTATGAAAGAAAGATGCGGCGGTGGTGGGTGTTTCAAAATATCTAGTGATAACATTAAAAACTTAACTACATATTGGTGTTGGATTCCATAGCTGTATTTCCTCACCAACTTCATGTCAATTTTATAACTAAAGAAAAAAGTGCAAATCATCAGCAATTCAAAGTCCACGTACTTAGACCAGGTACTTCTGCAGCCTTTGTAAAAGAGGAGGCGTCACCTCTTTGGGCAAGCGTTGTCTAATTGCGATGGCAGCGGCACCTCGCTGCTCAGCGCCAAACGAAGCCCTTTGTGTCAAAGACAAAAGACTACCAGGATTATAATGATTATAATGCTGTGTGAAAGAATGCTTACAGCGGCTGTAAGGTATAAAATATATGATGATTCCAGAAAAAATTGAATTTCAAAAGCATTCTATTGGGTTTTTCCCCACAAAAATAATAATGATATTTGTTTCTGGGCTGATTTTTCAATAGTCAGATAACTTTTATCTGAGGAATAAAAATGGCGGTTTGACAGAGCTTATCTATTATAGAAAATATGTCAAACCGCTAGTTTTATTCCTCAGATAAACTATTGAAAAATCAGCCCTCTGTCAATCTGATTTCTTTAGCTGTTGTAGTTGCTGTTCGCGTGCTCGCATCTTCGATAACCAATCGACTTTGTGAAGATCCTCGAGATAGAAAATCTAATTATTCTTAAGGATCGTAGCAGATTACGTAGTTTCTAATCTCGTTGTGGAGGTGTGTGTTTAGTAAATATTTTCGTGTTTTAAGGGGCTCGCGAGCGGCGCATTCACCAAGTCTGGACGCACCATTAAACCCTGCATACAACAATATGAGAATAACTAGTCAAACGTTACAGCGAGATAAAAAAATCCGTTTTGGATTCTATATCCAACGGCTATATAGTGAAAGTGAGTTTATTTATTTGTTTGTTTCATACGTTTTTACGCCTAAAGCACTGGATTTTTTTAAAATGATTTTTTGTAAGATGAAGAAAGGATGAAGACGGTTATAGACGGTGGTGGTAGGGGGGGGCGTACCAATATTTTACGTAGTTAGTCAAATATTAGTCCAATCACATCAAACGCTTCTTTATTCAGAACTCACAAAATATTCCAAGTATCACGAGCAATTTTCCTTGAAATTGAAGGCGCTCAATGATGGCGGACGAATGTCAAGCGGCGTATAATTTGAAAACCACTTTAGTGGAAAAATAAAGCCGGTCAACGGTGAATTGGAATTGCGTACTAAGGGATTCCGTAGTAACAAAATAATTGTACGTTTTATTGTTTGTTCCCGTGCTTGAATATAAAATTACAATAAATTATAGAATCAGGCGTTACTTTGCGGAAATCCGTTAGACATTAAATGTTATGAAAAATATCTGGTTTAATTCCGCGACAAAAATCCAGGCTTTGATGCAGAATCATGCACATGCAGGAAAAGACACATGCATATGCACATGCAGGAAAGGCAAACATGCATATATGCACATGCAGGAAAGGAAATCATACATAACATAATATGCACATGCGAGAAGGGAAATCATTCGAGAAGAAAAGCGAGAAAAAGTAAACATGCCATGCAACCTCCTCCTTTTATCGAAGTCGGTTAAAAAGTAGTCCGTTCCGCATAACTATTTCCCGCACATTAATCCTTCGCGGTGGAAATCGGGCTTTACGATATGGAACCCTAACAAGAAGATTGCTGTAATGACATATTATTTGAAACACATTACCTATCGGAACATTAGCCTTTGATGTGAGAATCGATTTGGTATTTTTTTTTTCTAGACTGCGGATTTATTGTAGTTAAAGTTTTTGACATGATATGATTAGCTTTTGCCGAAGGCATCGCACGAATGTTAGTCGACGGGATAGAAAGGTTATTAAAGACTGAAATCTATCACGTGCGGGAATAAAACCCGCGACACGCAACTCGCTGCTCTAACCGTGACGTTAAAATCTATTTCTATAACACAGTCAGTAATTTACGCCATCCCCTGTACAATATGGAGACGTCAAGAGGTAGACTGGGGTAGCCCAAAAACAACTGTGGCTTATCAGGTATGCTGAGCCTGCAGAAAAGCTTTCTTTCAACAGGCCACCAACTGTCACGTCCCACTTAGAAGACCTTAAACCATTTGCGGAGCTAGGTTGGTCGCTGCAAGTACAACATGGTCCGATGGGGGTACTGTGATGAATAAAGGTGCGACTGCGGAGCCTTCAAACGATGGCCACCTCCTCACTTGTGCTTTGAGTAATTCCACCTGCTAAGGTAGCTGTCGGATACCACCACCAACGCCGTAAATGTGGCAGAGTTTTGGTTGAAAGTCATTTAATTTTAAGGAATCATCGATACGACGAAGAAGAAGTAGAGGAACAGTGTATAACACGGGAACGCGAGGTATGATGGGAAATCACACACTTAAGAGGAAACACATGGCCCGTTTTTTCATACAATCGTAGTCCCCTGTTTCCTCCCTGGATAATGCCAGTAGAGCAATTTTTTTTTTACAAAAAATCTATGGCCACTATTGGCATGTCTCTATGTTTTCCTTTTTTCCATAAATTAATTATTAAAAAGAGCTATGAACATTCAAAACCCTAAAAAATTGGCCAGATTTTCAGCTGTGTTCAAATATCCAGAAAACAAATTTGACGAGATTATATTTAAAAAAAGGAAAACATAGGAACACGGCCAAAGCTTTTCTTTACTTTTTAAAGAAAATAGTAGTTAAATCGGTTAAGTTTTGGAGTAGTAATCAGGGGACTACGAATCGTTGATTTTGTGCTAAGTTAATAGGTATTTTCGGTTCAAGCTGCAGTTGTCTCTATCGCGCTCTGTGGGGTTCGGTTCGGGCACTGCGCGACAGCAATAGATTTTACAAATACCTATTTTTCAATTCTCTAGCCCTTGGTGTTTCCTCTTAAGGCAAACTTAATACAATACTAACGTAGTGCAAGCGCCAACAGGACGCCATTTGTTAATGGCCGCTTGCAAATGACGTCCTGATGATGCTTGCACTACGTTAGTGTTGTGTTAGTGTATGTCCCCATTATACCTCGCGTCCCCGTCTTATACACTGTTCCTCTACTTATCCTAATTGTTCATAACTAAAAATCTATTTTGGTTTTTTTTTGTAAACACATAAGCCAAATATTACCGCCACTTCCACATAATATAGGTACTTATACCAAAAGTCACAAACAACACAACTCTCACAAAAATTTAATTTCAAAACATCATAACCTTTTATAATAAAATATACAGTGAAAGCAGCTAACTTTAAAACCTGTTTTATTACTCACCTCTCACCTTTTCAGCGAGAGCTTACAGCCTTAAAAATATGCATTATAAACCGCGGAATGGTTCCTTCCAGCGAGTTTCAACTCTTTATTAAAGAATATTAAGTTCATTCTCTTTTACAATGCTAATTTCTTAAGTAGTAGAATTATTAGAAGATAAGTGAAGTCTGGAAGCTGTTTGTCGTACTTAACAGGTTGTAAGTCTATTATGCATCTTGGGATAGCTTTATGAAAAATACTTAGAAAATATTTTTATTTCGTTTATGGTTCCTAAGAAAAAACTCTTCAATAAATACCTAAAAATAAAACTTCATGTTTACTTTTTAAAATAATATTTGGTTTAGTAACTTATTTATTGTGGGATGATAAAATAATTAAATAGGTGACATAAAATCACGAAAAGGACTGTCAGAGTCAGACTCTTATACCCGGACCACACTAACGGCATTTCCACGATATGATTTTCGCGATATCAGTCTTTAAATGTTCGTATAAACGTCCATTGTAGGTGTGGCCCCAGTCTTACTGATAAAATTCCACCCGTTTCCTTCAATTACCTTTTGCGTTCCAAAGATGGAAATCTACCTATCCGCACTGGTTCCGTGTGGTAGCTTATGGCCCACTCCCTCTCACAGAGAAGAGGCCTGTGTCTCAGCAGTGAGAACATTTATAGGCTGATGATGATGATGATAAATATTCTGCTTAAACAGTCCCACGACCCTGGACAGTAATATTACTATTCAATTTGACTCTAACGTTACTATTTATGAAGCTGAACTTTAACGATAAAAGTTTTATGACTAGCAGTCAACCCTATCATTACAAGAACATGGAAAAACTTTGAAGGTGGCAACCTCCAAGTTTTTTCACATTAGTACCACACTGATGACGATAATTTACTGCCGCATTAGTAATGAAAAAACTTTCCAAATTATACTATCGACACAATGACATTATAACCTGAGACTCGCCCACATACTCCAATAACCTTTCCCTTAATGACAAGTAAGGAAAAATGAACGTACTTAAGTGTAACACCTCGCTCATGACCTCATGCAAAGCGACCACGCGACTTATGACCTAACTTGCAAGTTTTTATAACGTTCCAAAGTGCTAATACGAGTGGACTGTGTAAAGGTTAACGCGGAAACATACTTACGTTTTGTGTCGGGGCAAGACGCAATATTCACATTTCTGAACGTCAAACGTAAATAGTTCGATTTTAAAATTGAAATTGCGTCTTTTCACGACGTCGTGCAATGCTGCTTGCGGAGCGAAAGACTACCTTTTCTACAGTGCCTCTTGTATCTTTTTTACATCTTCTTTCATTAAATTTACACGCGTGTCGCATGGACGTGCAAGTCGTGGCTAAACAGTTATTCTTGAAAAACATTCGACCTACTTAACATATGAATAATGTATTATTTATGCTCCTACCAGTCGCGATGACCACGCAATCTTTACCACAGAAATCAATATGCAATGACAGCTACTGGGCTATTTGTGCCGCGTTTAGATTAGGCGAGTTACTGGACCGTTGGACTTTAATATTTTATTTAGACTTTAACGGGGAAGTTCTAAGATTTATTGAAGATGCAAGCCCAGCCGCCAAACTCATCGATCATTAGAAATAGTTGTTCAAACCTTTGTCGTTTAGAAACAAAAAATACAGAACAATGTTATGCTGAAGTGTTTAAGCTATATTATAAGGCTTCCGATTCCACAAGGCAATTTCCAATTGTTATAAAATACATTTATAGCAATGGGATAATCCTGGGTACAAGATTATGTCTCTGCCGATAAGTACAGTACGTTGGGCAGATGAGCGCACCCGGAGATGATATGGTGGATGGATTCGTCTGGATAGTGACTTGCCCAACACATTTAACAACCGTGAAAAGAATTTTTACACAACACAGAATATATAATGAACTGAAACTCGGAGTGAGTTTCAATTCATTATCCATTGATCTTTAATTTTTTATATGAGATGTAAATCCGTCCATGTAAATGTGTTTAACAAAAAACACCGCCATTGTTTAACCTTTCAAGAAAAACAAGCGCGACATCTCATTATATCCCTCAAAATGTCAACATTCTCGACAATTTAATAAATCCTTAAGCAAATCCCGTATCTACTCAAAACATGATTAAGTCAACAAATATTCTTCTTGAAATCCAACATTAAAATCTCCTGTATACACAATTTAAGGAAATGATAAACAACTGGCACCTGAGACGAAAGATCAAAGAATTAGGGAAATTTCTTATTTTTCTAACAGACTTAAAACCTTCTTTGCTTATTTAAATATTTATTTTTCGGTTCAACGATGTTTAAGATCAAGCAAGATTTTAATAACACTCGGAATCTGTTTTTGATGTATGAGATGCGAGGGAAATTGCGAAAAACGTTATATCTTTTTCCATTTGAAAAGATGCTAAAATAAAAATCAAGATGGTTTTCATTTTAATATCATTCTCTGTATAATTTGGTTTGTCCTCATTTGATGAGTTTTATAGAATATTATTAAGTCGATGTATTGTGAACTATTTAGATATTTTGTAAGATCTTGATTTTACAACGAGTCTATTGATTTGTGAAAATAAGTTTATAGGTATTTGTAGTACCCAACTTTACCGTGATACGTCAATATATAAGTTCATCAGCATTATCAGTAATACCTTCACTAGATTACCTACACTTAAATTAAATAACTCAAGGCAGATTTTTCTTCTTTGAATCCGCCAATTGCGGCTAAAAATACGATTTGATGGGTATTTTGAACCGTTTCCATGACGTCTGAGACTAAACTTAACGAGTCATTGAGCGATGTGTCTTGGATTATCAGTGTTAGTGTAATGGGAAAAAAATACAAAAATTAAATCATACACAAAACAATGAGGTACTGTCAAAGGACAGAAAGTGAAGCAAGTAGTTGTAAAGGCAGCACAGTGGTCAAGGTCTGTGGTTAGCTGTGTTTCGGTGCGTAATTCACACACACTGACAGTCAATACTTAGGTGTGGATAGATTATAATTTACTTGAATTGACTACTTGAATTTGACGACACCGTTGGCCCAGTGGCTGAGTGATCGACTGCTGTGCAGCGTGTCGCGGGTTCGATCCCCGCACGGAACAAATATTTGTATGATCTGCAAGTAGTTGTTCCGGGTCTGGGTGTTTGTGCATGTGAGTTTCTATGTTTGTAAACGCACCCACGATACAGAAAGAAATTCCTAGTGTGGGGCAACTTCATTAAAAAAATCACAACTTAAAACGGAATATTTACCAAAATTTTAATTGTACATGTTGATACCTATAAAATACCATCTAGAGTCCTAGAAAAAAATGTAGTACCACGAATTTTCTGCAGGACAACAGTCGTGGTCCTCGCTCTAATACGATTCTTAAGTACAGTCACGAGCAATAAAATGTACACACTTAACAAAATCCAAACGCAATTTTCACGTGAAATAGGTAATGGCTTAAGCTTTGAAATAAGACTGATGTCGTAAAAGTATGCTTTCCAAAATATAAGGTTAAAAAAACGCGAAAATTCAATTAATATGGTAGGAGAACATCGCTTTTGAATTCTGCTAATTCATACATACATGGTTAAATTTAAGTAGTTTTAATCCTCTTCAGGGGTCATTGTACTCATCATAACGAACAACTTTTAGTATGGGATGAAACCTGAAATCGCGAAAAAGAAAATCAGCTGCTCAGTACATTTTAACGAGTTAGGCGAAAATAAATGTACTCAGCAGCTCATTTTTTTTCGCGATTTCAGGTTTCATTCCATACTAAAAGTTGTTCGTTATGATGAGTACAATGACCCCTGAAGAGGATTAAAACGACTAAAATTTAACCATGTATAATTGCTCGTGACTGTACAGACGTGGACGCTAGCGTGTCAACCTCCATCGAATGTTCATCATTCTGTTTTTGTGATAAAGTTGAAAATCTTTTAAAGATATAGATTGGGGGCAGGTTTATGTACTGGCGTCACATTCAACATCCACTCGTTATTTCAATCAGATAATTTTTTTTGGCCGTACATCTCCTTCATTTTCGAAGCAATTGTCTAAGCAGGATACCCCGGGGTGCTAAGACAGGAAACCTCCTCGTGCGTCCGTGGACTGGAGTTCCCTCTCGGATACGTCCGGGGGGAAGACCAGTTTTTCGGGACGGTGCGCCCTGGGATGCGGGCAAAAACACTTCCTTGGGCACTATGTGCCTAAGGGGTCTCTTTGCCCGTATGCGAATAGCCTGTCGGGTGGACGCTCCAACGCGTGTCCCTATGTTAGCAGAGGGCACAGCGGCGGAGCGGGCTTGCGGACGGTGAGTAATGGGTAACTCACAGTCCGACCAAGGACCAAGCCCGGGTCGGTGGCGCGTCGTGTCGTGTTTCGCGCGTGCCTTCGGGGAGTTGTCAGCAAACTGACGGGGCCCCTTATGGGGCCAAATGCCTGCTGGGGTCGCGGGTTTTTCTTAACCCAGGATACCGTGGCCCCGGAACGTAAAGGGCATCCGAAGGAACACGGGTGGATTTTAGTCTGTAAGAGTCTGACAGTCTCTTCCGCCCCACCCAGGGCGGGAGGACTCATTTGATGATTTTACCACCTAAAAAAAAAAAAAGCAGGATACCCCGGGTCTAGACCACAAAAGTTAACCGAAACAACCAAATGAATTTTCGGCAGTAACTATAACTTACAGTCCTCTCCACTCCATTTAAAACGAGAGAAGTCATTTTATGATATTACCACGCAAAGAAAAAACATACCTACTAGTCTTTTATTCGTGTAATTTACTTAGTACTGGATTGTGAGAGCCGGTCTGACCAGCTAATCAAGGTAGAAGCTGATGGATCGCGACCTTCAGTGACGTCACAGCTTAAAGGGCAATGTTTGTTTCTAGGACGTTGTTCTTTGTACCTAGATACAAATATAGAGTACATTGAATACGAAACGTGTGGGAAAACACTGAGCTTTCAAAAAGCCATGAGCGCCAAAAATTCAAAATTGACGTATTTTTATTTACATTAGGTACAGTCGGCCAAGAAAGTGGTGTACCACCCTAAGGTTGAATATCGCTTGCAGATTCATAGGTGATAAGATTAGTTTCGCTTGCAGATCGATCTGACAACTTCTATTGCTGTCTTTATCTGATTATTGATAACGACTATTACTGTTTGTAACGTGACAGCTGTTCTTAGTTTGAACTTGATGGAACCAATGACGTCGTAAAATCAACGGCGGGGGGCTGTAGATTTTGATGACAAAATTGTATCTACAAATTCAGAATTGTAATCAACAAGTTACATAAAATTGTAAAGGCACAAGGCGAATCCACAAACCTACAATTTCTGTAAACTTGTAATTACAATATCAATAAAAAACAAGCTAAAAATAAATTTATCCTTTTATTAAATTTCTACAATCAATTTTAAAATACTTATAACAAACAAAAACATAGCATATATAGTAATATTTAGAAGATATTGAACATTTTTAAAAATTAGAAACGGGTGTAACCGCCGTTGGCCTCTATAACCTCTAAAAGACGAGACCTCATTGAACCAACAAGCCGTGAGCAAATATCGGTTCCACGCATTTCCTCCCAAATATAATTACAATGACTAATAAGAGCTTGTTTGGTTCTTTCATTTTAATGCGACCATCGTTGGACCATAAGGCCCCAAAGATTTTCTATCGGGTTGAGGTCCGGCGATCTTGAGGGCCACTGAATTACCCTTACGTTAGTGTGTGAACGAAACCAGGCTCTTACGATCCTCGCATTATGAATTGAACAATTATCTTGAACAAAATCAAATTGTGGCACTTCGTTCTCCGGGTAAACATTACGGACTGTCGGTAGCATTGCATTCTGAAGCACGTCGATATAATTTACAGCCGTCGCTCGAGGAGGTAGAGAACACAATTCTCCTACACCATCCGCACTCATCCAGCCCCAAATATTTACGGAAATTCGACCTGATTCTCTATTTGGGATTACATGATCATCTCTAAACCGTGTTGAATTATATCGCCAAAGGTGAAGACGTCCATGCTGACTGGATTTAAACGTTTTTTCATCACAAAACACTGTATTAGACCAATCAAACTCTAAGTGCTCTCTGGCGAAGTTCAGACGAGCAAGTCTGTGAGCATCCGTCAAATATATTTTCTTGGCGTAATGCCTGTGGTGCAACCCCATGTAATGTAGATGATTCCTTATTGTTTGGGCACTCACATCGAACATCTCCGCAAAATGTTTTGTGAGCTTAAAACCATTGATTTCATATTCCCGTCTCATGAATTCTCTATCGTTATTGGAGAGTGCAGGCCGGCGACCACTTCTTCTGTGATCTAACAAACTTCCCTCCTCTCTTTCACGACGAATCCAAAAGCGGACAGAACGCCTCGATATATTCAAATTCCGGGATATCGCACTGATACTGCTTCCCTCATTAAATTGGGCAATTATTTGTGCTATTTCGGCAATGGTCAAGTTGGCAGGCATTGAGATGATTTTATATGCAGCTGATTGAAAAATAACACGGAAAATATATCGATATTTTGCATATATTTGACAAAATGTCAATTGTCAGTTTTCTTTTTCAAATGGAATTTGGTTGTCTATTTAAATAGTTTTTATTACTTTTGTTTGGAAACATTTCAATTGCTTTGTAGAAACTAATGCCCTTTTCATTTATACTAAAGGTTAAAATGTCATGTACTTATATGTGACATAATTATGACGTATGAATACTAAATACATAGGTTTACGTCATGATAATGTTGTCTCTTTCAGTAATATCTTTTTATAACGAACCTTGTTGTAATTTTCGATGACCGGGAAACTAAATCAAAACTGGTACACCACTTTCTTGGCTGACCGTACATTCACATCGCACGCTCGCCTCTGTTCGCAATTACTTAAAGATATTAATATTTCAGAAAAATGTTAGGTTCCTATACAACATTTCGGAATGACAATATTTTAGATTAAATTCGATTAGATTCGGACGAACGATAGTAATTAGGTACTCAACTAGTAAATAAGTCTTCTCAAAAGCGTTTTCTTCCCTAACTAAGCCATCTAAAATCGGCCCTAAATATTATATAATTTTCGCGGTTTTAAAAATATTTTTTTTCCTTTTTTCTAAGTGACCATGTAAGTAGTGTGTCCACCAGTAGAGTTTATGTTTCGGAGTAAGGAAGCATCATATAAGAGCTTATCTTGTGGGTAGTCGTAAAAAGTTTGTTGATAGGC
Source organism: Agrotis exclamationis (assembly GCA_950005045.1). Classification (NCBI taxonomy): domain Eukaryota; kingdom Metazoa; phylum Arthropoda; class Insecta; order Lepidoptera; family Noctuidae; genus Agrotis; species Agrotis exclamationis. The sequence continues at coordinate 20,799,360 of OX465430.1, forward strand.
CATGTTATGACTTTGTCAACCTACTCCTTGGGTACTCTTTCTACTATTGACATGTAACACGTGCAAAATATAATATAAAATTGCGCTTGTAATCATAAAAGTGTTCGGCAAAGGTATAAAAATAATAAAAACAAAAAAAGCCTTATATTTCTTGCAAACACACTAATTTACAGCATTTAGGTACTATATAGAAAAAAATAAAAACTACTTATGACTATATTACGACTAGCTTACTTTCTAAACATAACTATTTTTTAAAATTAATTTAATGTACATTTAGGACAGATTGCAATAATAACGTTTTTCTAGTATAATATTATTCTATAGCACTTATTTAATTTTCTTGTTCTGCAAGAACCCCTCCTCGGGTGAAGGCCTCCTCCAAAAGTGACCATGTATTTCTGTCATGGGCAATTTGTATACATTTTTTGCCCGCTACCTTAACTATGTCGTCATGCCATCTTGTGTACGGTCTTCCTACGTGTCTCTTGCCTCCTGGGCCTTTCCACTCGGTCACTCTTATGGTCCATCTATTGTCTTGTATTCGTGCTACATGGCCCGCCCACCTCCATTTCATTTTCAGCGCATATTCTAGAGCGTCAGTGGCCTTTGAGATGTTTCTTATTTTTGTGTGTCGAACTTTTTGTCGTTAGCATACTGCGCTCCAGACCGCGTTGGCAGCTAATGATTTTGTTTTTAATTTTGTTTGTGAACTTCCAAGTCTGACAGGCATAGGTTAGGCATGGCAGAAGGCAAGAGTTCATAACTTTCGTTTTTGTCTTTACTGGCATATTGCTTTTAAAAATTTCTTTCATACTCCTATTCTCCGTTCCGTCTCTCTATTTCCAGCTCATTATTTCCTCTGTCGAAATCTATTTGCTTTCCTAGATAGACATAATTATCTGTATACTGTAGTGTTTCGTTGCTAACCGATATCCCAATTTCTTTACTGTTTGTCATAAGCATTGTTTTCGACAAGTTCATTTCCAATCCGACAGCATTGGTCGCTTCATTTAATTTTTGTATCATAGCACGTAGTTGTACGCCGGATTCCGACAGGAGCACTAGATCGTCTGCAAAACGGAGATGACTGAGGTGATTCCCTTCGACATTTACACCACATGTTTTCCAATCTAGTTTTCTCATTATTGATTCTAAAATGGCAATAAATAATGTCGGTGACAGAGGGTCACCCTGCCTGACGCCCCTTTTTATGGGGAAACGTAAAACTATCTAATTATGTATAAGAGCATGGATCCACATTTCACTCACCTATGTTTTAAATGTTTGAGACTCATATTATAGAGGGCGAGCCTATTGCTATCTACTGAGTAAAATCTTTATATAGAAAACAGCTCGGCCATCGCAGTCATGCTATGAAAAGACTAAGGAAATGAAAAATTCGAAGTAGCGTGCAAAACTGCGATGGCCGAGTTGGTTAAGTCTTCAATGACTACTGGAATGGTCGCAGATTTAACACGAAGGGGATGGCGGGGTCTTTCAGACTTAACCTAACCTGTCCTTCCTTAGTTAACCTAACCTGTCCGAGTCGGGGTGCTCCAAGTCCCGAGCTCACTTCGCTCGCTCTTGCATCAATAGTATGTAATTTGTGTAGCTGAGTGTACAAAAAGTCATGTTTTGGTATTCGTTAGTAATAGATTTTTTATTTAAAAAAATGTGGTACCTACTCGTTGGGAATAGAAAATAAATTCGAAAATAAACTAATACCAAATGCAATGGTATTAGCTCTTGGTATTGGATGGGAATACACCGGCTTATCTGCATAACCATAACCATGGTTTAAACTCGGTATTACAAAACTTTTTATCATGAACCTTAGTACCTACCGTTAGTTGAACCATTATCTAAACAATTAAATCTACCATAATATGTAATAATAATAAATTCTATCGTATTTAAATCCATTTTGGGTGAAAATGTATGGAATGAACAATACAATGAAAAAGTTGCTATGAGAAACTTTGAAACACCTTTGACAGCTAGACCACGATTTATCGCAAAACCACGATTTGTTACTAGTGTTACGAGCTGGGTAAGGGATAAATTAATTAACACCAATTTAAACCAAATAATCTTTATTGACACACGAATCACTAATTAAGACAAGCACTTAACGCTACTCGACACTTACACAAACACTTAATCACACGTAAAAGTCACTTAGAGATCGCTTCGAGTTCACTTTCGAGTCGACTCGATCATAGTCAAAACCAGACTGACTCCTGGCGGGTATCGCCGCCCTATTTATGCCCCGGCCGGACCCACTAGATGTTTCTAGAAGATGGTCGAATGTTCTGGAAACATCCATAGACTTCTACACAGCCCCATACCTTCTAGAACATTCCAGAACCATCTCGAAACATCTAGATTAGGGTAGAATTTTCTAGAAACTTCCAGACCAATTTTCAGTAGATAGTCTCGCAATACGATCGACGTAACACTTGTTACACCCCATTTTGTAATAAGACGGAAAGTGATCATACTTAACAGCCATTTTGTATTCTTTTTAAAAACAGACAGTTACATTTTTTCCGCCTTCGAAAAGGAGCAGGTTTTTAATTTGAATGGTATATTTTTGTATTGATGTATTTTTCCTTTGTTTCAGGTTACGATATAGAAAGACGACGAGTGCCACCATATACCAAGTGTTCTTTACTAAACGTTTAAGATTAGGTGAGTACAAAACACATATTTGGTTATACCAATCTTACTTTAATTATAATAAGCTATATAAAAGGTGGGGGCTAGCTAAAACTAACTTAATAACTATAGTTTCAATTGTAATACAAGCCCTTTTACGAAGGGGTGCTAAGACAGGAAACCTCCACGTGCGCCCGTGGACTGGAGTTCCCTCTCGGATACGTCCGGGGGGAAGACCAGTTTTTCGGGCCGGTGCGCCCTGGGATGCGGGCAAAAACTCTCCTTAGGCACTGTGTGCCTAAGGGGTTTCTTTGCCCGTATGCAAATAGCCTGTCGGGTGGACGCTCCAACGCGTGTCCCTCTGAACAGCAGAGGGCACAGCGGCGGAGCGGGCTTGCGGACGGTGAGTAATGGGTATGCTCGCCGTCCGACCAAGGACCAAGCCCGGGTCGGTGGCGCGTCGTGTTTCACGCGTCACCGACGGGGCCCCTTATGGGGCCAAATGCCTGCCGGGGTCGCGGATTTTTCTTAATCCAGGATACCGTGGCCCCGGAACGTAAAGGGCATCCGACGGAACACGGGTGGATTTTAGTCAGTAAGAGTCTGACAGTCCCTCCCGCCCCACCCAGGGCGGGAGGACTCATTTGATGATTTTGCCACCCTAAAAAAAAAAAAAAAAAAAAAAAAGCCCTTTTACGAAACAATTTATTATTTAAAAAAAGAATATCCAACAACAAATTAGTACTTTGGGATTCCACTCTAATTATAACAATCTACTAATTCCCCAAGCGTCTTATCTTGGGAATTAAAAATAAAAAACAACCCTTTTAAAGAATGGCGATAAGGCGAAAACAAGGGTTTAGTTAAATGAGCTAAATCATTCACAAGAAATCTGAGAAAGGTCTTAAGTAATTTCTTGAAAGCTGAGACGTAATCTTCTGATTTAAGTATTTTCTTTTGGACCAAAGAGTTCACAATGTTTTTTTTTTTTCGACGACTTGTTCATCCCAAAATTTTTAAGCTGACCGATTCTTTTAACCGACTTCAAAAAAAAAAGTAGGTTCTCAGTTCGACCTGTATGTATGTTTGTATGTTTGTCCGCGATTATCTCGCGTTTGGCTAAACGGATTTTGATGCGGTTTTCAGGAAAGTGTTTGTGACGTTCTGGGGAAGGTTTTAGTATATAACAATAATGGATATCTTGTGAAGTTGCCCCCATAGATCCGTTTTTGTTGCTTACTAGGATTGTAGATTTTCAAAGACGCCGATTATATGAATATTTTGTTGAATATCTAAACTAAAAGGGGAAAAATAAAAAACTTTTTGAAAAAAAGGGAACCGACTTCAAAACCAAACACAAAAAAAACTGTAAAATAACTTTTCTTTCGGAAGTCGGTGGCCTTAGTCAATGAAATAAAAAACAAAGCCACCGATCTTTTCTGGGTGGTGCGAAAGGAAGTGTCAGATTTTCCTGATAAAATCCCACCTGTTCTTCAATTCACTTCGATGTTCCTGGATCGAAGTAGCATAACGGATGTATTTTCATCGAAAATTATAAGGCAAAATCCAAAATATGATAGCATTTTCTCCAACAAATCCTTCATTTTATTTCTATCCCCTTCACATTTTTGTAACTAGGTCAATGTCTAGATCCTGGCCGATCAAAACGACTCATAAAGATAAACTCATACACATCGTCGATACCCTACAAACCGACGAATCTATCGTGTGCCCCTCGCCCATTTATCACATAAATGCCAAAGAAAAATAGACCCTAAAACTGAGTCATAAAATACATTTCTTGTGAATTTGAATAGAGTTAAGTTGTTTTGGAGTTGAGGGTAGCCATGTTTTAAGATAGTGTTCGGGATTTATGGAAGGAATGATAATGTAAGGGATGAAAGTGCTAGAAAATTATTAGAGCAAAAACAGTACGGTTCAGTTTTTGAAAAGGAATTGCTTATAAAGTAAGGCTGTAGCTAAAAGCTGACCGGACACTTCTATTTTGAGCTGACCTGGCATGTTACGGAGTTTCAACATTATTTATGAAACCAAAATATGCCAAAAACATGGTAAATATAGCGTTTCATTCATAGCTTCAATTCACTTCACTTTTTATATTGAAATATTTAAAATGGCATAAAAATAAATAAACAAACTGATGAACATAAAACACTGCATTTGTTGCTATAATACAACATCAGGTTATCGTATTTAACTCAATTAAATCACCATCCATTAAAATAACTCACTTAATATGACCATAAAATATCACGTCATAACTAGAGAAATATCCGCAAATCATCCACACATTTGCAGCACCTACTAAAGCTGGTGTACCACCAGTAGTAGCTATAGAATACGGCGAATTGTTTAACGGTACTGCAAAATCATCATCATCATTAGCTTGCTTGTTCCCACTGCTGGGACACGGTCCTCCCCTCTGTGAGTAGGAGAGGGCCGTAATTAAAAACGCGAGCCCAGTGCGGGTTGGTATATAAAATTATATCATATGTCTTCGAATATTTTGTTTTAGGACATGCCACCGGTTTCACCACGATGTTTTCTTCACCGTTTTGAGAGGCCTATGTTCAGCAGAGGACGGCATCCGGCTGATGATGATGATGAATGTATGAATGTCACCTAAATCCACTGTGTTCCTTCAATAGCATTTTACTCTCCTCGGTCACGATTGGTACACCGTGGACAGTTTCGCGACCCCGGAAGGCATTTGGCCCTCTATTGGGGCCCGTCAGATTGCAGACAGCTCTCAGAGGCGCGCGTGGAACACGACGCGCCGTCGCCCCGTGCATGGTTCATGATCAGACGTCGAGCCATTACTTGCCGTCCTTATACCCGCGCATACGGTGGCCAGAATCGCCTCGCGACCTCCATTACCGTGGGCGTCGCCCGCGGGGTAATCTCAACCTTAGAGGCAGAAATAACACACATTAAGGGCTATAAACATTTATAAATTCCCGACGGAATCACCGCTATCTGTATTTGTTTTATATACCAAGCGGTCGGAAAAGCCCCGTTTTTGCTTGCCACTAAGTTTTTATGACAAGGGTCTTGATGATTTCTGTTGGTAAATATTATCTAATAGCAAAGATTTATGTCTTGTCGCGGGACTGTCTTATCAGGTAAACGTGGCCACGGAACGTAAAGCGCTATTGAAGGGCACGGTGGATTTTTGTCAGTACAAGTCTGACAGTCCCTCCCGCCCTGCCCTGGGCGGGAGAACTCATTGGATGATTATACTCTTTGTTTTTTTTTTATTTTAGATAAATGTTTGTCTCAAACAGTAATTTCGTTTCAGTTAAAATAAAACTTGGAGATTACAATTGCCTACTTATATTTTTTTTTTAATTTCGAAAGCTTCGAGTACTATAATATAATTATCCCATGGGAGCTTTTGCGTGAAAGAGTTACATCCATCCATTTATCTTTACAAACTTGAGCATTTATTATAAGTTTGCGGTAAAATTATTTATTGACATTCTTATTTAGTTACTTTTCCCTTTTAAACATAAAAATGTTTTATTTATAAAAACACACCTTTTTCTCATTTTTGATTTTAATAAGTATAAAATAATATAATACGTTAAGTATTTTTTAAGTAAGTTAATAATTTACGCACATGACGTGACCATAAATCGTTCCTGAGATTTTCAGTTTTTTTTTACTTAGGTTCTATAACATTTTAATAACCCAAAATTATTATCTAACGATATTGTTTTGCAAAACTACATAAAGATTTTAATATGAAATCTAAAATACAACTGTAAAGATTTGTTATTCAATAGGAGATATCATATCGAATACAAAAATGAATTTGTATTTTCTTATAATTTTACCAGTTTTTCACGCTTTTATAACTGCCTAGCCAACTTAAATTGATAGCAATCAAATATTTAAACAAAAAAGTTATAAAAGTACGTAAAATAAAAACATTAACGTTGAAACTTAGGTATAAAACCGAATGAATACTTGAACAGAGGCATTTTGCTGTCACCTATATCTAAAATATCTGGGAGATACTTATTGAGAAGTATCATTGGTCTCGCAGTCCAGATGTACAGTGATAGAAAAAAAAAACAATAAAGTTTACATGATTATTGATTATAAATGACGCCTACGGCCACCGTAGGCGCGAGTATGCGGGCGGCGAGTAATGGGCAACTAGCCGCCCGACCATGGACCATGCCCGGGTCGACAGCGCGTTGTGTTCCACGCGCGCCTCAAAGAGCGTCAGGAAGTTGACGGGGCCCCCCTATAGAGGGCCAAAGCCTGCCGGGATCGCGGGAGTTATATCATTACCGTAACCCTGGAACGTAAAGGGCTCATGAAGGACACCGTGGATTTTAGTCAGTAGGAGTCAGACAGTTCCTCCCACCCTGCCCTGGGTGGGAGGACTCATTTGATGATTTAACCACACTAAAAAAAAGCCGTATCACGAATGAAACAAAAGTATTTAGTCCAAAAGTCTTGTCAATGACTACAAGATTCACATCAGTAATCATACAATAAAACTACATTATGTACCCTAACAATATAGACCCGCACCACAAAAGATTCCTACTTCACTCGTCCGGGTTACCGGGTTTTTGTCATGAATCCCTCACGCATGAATCAGGGCCTCAATGAAAGGCCAACAGAACAACGGAACTGGCCAGAAAGTTTAGCCGAAACCGAACATTCGACGAAAGTAATAAAGTTAGAGTTGGTTTATCGCGAAAACTTTTATAGGGCTGCTACTTTGTTTCGATGAAAATGTCGCTTGTTTATCAATTCTGTATACATCATGAACTGTGGCCATTTTTTTAACAATTGAATGCCGACAGATTACACTGGATACTGTCAGTTTACCAAATTATTATAACACGAGTACGATAACTTTTTAATTGAAATTACTATTTCAGTTTTCCTAACTTTCTCTTCCATATTGATCTATGCTTTGGGATAGACAACTAAAGTACATTCAGTTATTTTGACTGAGACTGCAGCTTCTTTTCTTTTGTCTTTTTAACCACTCAAAAGGGCCTGCAAATAGCTTTCGTGAATTTGTTTCTGGCCATAATGTTTTTTTTATTACATTTTGACAACTACATACAAGGTACCGATGTCGTCACAAACATAAAAGTGACAAAATTCATGCTCTGGGTGGCTTATATAGCCAACTGTCCCACTTCACGCATAACCGACCACCTGATAGTCCAAAAGCGAAAAAGGGAGACCCTAACAATAATACATGTGAACCCTGCCTGTATACCAAACTTGTTTCTTGTCCGTACAGGAAAACTGAACAGAAAAGGCCGTACCCTATCGCATTTCATCGGATACAGCTTAATTGATACCTATTACCTAGCGGAGCTTTATTATGTAACAATGTTCTTTGGAAAGTAAACGCCGGATACAAGAGTGACGGTAAGATGTATCGATGAAAATAACGATTCCGACATCTTGGAATCAGGATGTTGGGAAAACGTTACTTTCGATCAATCCATCAAGCTGACCTAGAACGGTGTAGACAACAGTCTTTTCCGTTCAATTTTGCCAAAAAGGTTTACTCTGAGGCATTATAAAAAATACCTTTGCCTCTTATAACATGTTACTATGCTATATTTTTTGAAATAAGAGTTTGTTCATTCCAAAATATTCATTTTTGGAATGAATAAAATTCTTATTTCAAAAAATATAGCAATGTGATACACGTTCCAACATTGAATCATAAAAAATTGAACAAACTACTTACACATCTAGACGCACGGCAAACTATCATCCTTACCTTATTGCTATCCAATTCGCACTAAGCGTTTCCAAACGTCTTTTATAATGCGGACAGCGAAGGAGTGGAACTCTTTGCCTGCGTCTGTGTTTCCGAACGCATACAACCCTAATCTCTTCAAGGTTAGAGTGAACAGGCTTCTCCTGGGCAGTGGTGGATTTACCAATAGGCTAAGTAGGCTGGAGCCTAGGGCGGCAGATTTAGAGGGGCGGCAAATTTATCCCAAATAATAAAAAAAACTTATTATTAAATGTATACCATTACGTTCGTTATCCGTTTATAAAAGACTAGCTGTGCCCGCGACTTCGTTTGCGTGGATGTCGGAACTTAACAATGTATTTTTTAGTGCGAAGCGCTGTTGGAGGATACCGATACAAATAATTTTTAACCGACTTCCAAAAGGAGGAGATTCTCAATTCGGATGTTTTTTTTATGTTTGTTCGGGCATAACTCCGTCGTTTACCAACCGATCTTGTTGGAAAGGGTATGCTTTCCGAATGGTCCCACTAAAATTTCATCGAAATCGGACTAGCACTTTTTGAAAAATCAACAAAAACCTAAAAAGTTTTCAACATTGTCTACACCGATTACTCCGAGGTTTCTGGTCCGATTTCGATAATTCAATGATACAAAAAGATAATAAAGTCACCGACTTTCGAAAGAAAAGTTTTTTGTAGGTTATTTTGAACTTTTTTGACGTCTGATAGGGGAGAATGGAAGAAGAAAACGTGTTGCGCCGACCCCAAATAGAATGGGATAAGGGCAGGAAGAAGAAGAAGATTTTGAACTTTTTTGTGGTTCTTTTTGAAGTCGGTTACATTTTTTTAAAAGTTTTTTTATCCTTTTAAAATCGTCAAATGAGTCCTCTCACCCAGGACATGGCAGGAGGGACTGTCAGACTTTTACCTACTGACTAAAAGCCACGGTGTCCTTCAATAGCCCTTTGCGTTCCGGGATCACGGTAGCTCGTAAGTCCCACGACCCCGGCAGGCTTTGTGGCGCGCGTGGAACACAACGGGCCGTCGACCCGGGCATTGTCCATGATCGAGCAGCGAGTCGCCCTATACTCGCCGCCCGCATGCCCGCGCCTGTTGGCCGGAGATCGTCTTGCGACGTCCGTCACCGTAGGCGTCTACCACTGCGGCTGGGTCGTGAGGTAGACTCTGTCCTCTCCCTCACGCGTCCCGCCTCCTCCTTTGCTAGTAGTCGGTGGCTTTGTTTTTTTTTTATTTCGTTGTCTTTTATGCCATTGGCTTCCGAAAGAAAAGTTTATTTTTATTATATATTTATTTATATATATTTTGTAGGTTATTTTTACCCTTTTTTGTGGTTGTTTTTTGAATGCGGTTAAATATTTTTTAAAGTTTTTTATTTTACTCTTTTTAGTTTAAATATTGAACCCAAATTCTTGTCAAATACATCATTATCTTATGCATGTGCACTAGAATTTGGTAATCCTTAGCACCGGTATTAACTTCGCTCGTGTATACAATAAGCTAATAAAATTCCCTATCAAAAACTGCTGAACCGATTTTGATGAAACTTGCAGTGTTCCCTAAAGTGAACTATTCCTCGTACAACAAAAAAAGAATTTTGAAAATCGGTCCACAATTGGCAGAGTAATCGCGTAACAAACACTCAAAAAAGTAAAGATCATCATATCATCCATCAATAAAAATGCTCACAAAACAAAAAGTACTGAACCAAATTGGATGAAATGGGACCAATGGTAAAGTATACTGCATCGAACGAAAAAAGAATTACACTAATCGGACTAGAAACCTCGGAGTAATCGGTGTACATACATAAAAAAAAAAACATACCGACCGAATTGAGAATCTCCTCCTTTTTTTGAAGTCGGTTAATGATATACTTGTAATATGTTTCAACATTTATTTTCTACTAGGTAAGTATGTATTTGCGTAGTAGTTAACTAAACTAACGTATTGAATTTCAAAAGTCACTAGGGGCGGCAAAAATTGAGTAGCCTACTAGCGGCAAATTTGTAAATCCGCCACTGCTCCTGGGTAAGCTCGCTCCATCGTCGACCTTGTCTTAGTCATTCCTGACCTAGACTAAGGTCAAGAGTAAACCCATTTTACATAAAAAACAACTTGTAAATGTAGCATGAATAATTTTACTTAATCTAAAAAATGCTAATTTATTTCACAAAAAAAGTACCTAATCAAAAACATAATTCAACCGCAAACTCATTATTTATGATTATAATATAATTTAATTTATGGTCACAAAAACAAATAGAAAAATAAACCAATTGCTATTCCAAAGAGAAAATAAGCCACAAATAATACAAAGTCGTTGCACAAAACGAAATGTCAAAGTATTTTGCATACTAGTGTTGCCAATGACAAAGACAATAATATGTCGGGATGACATGCGGGATATGAATCTTTGCTCGGGACATTTTTATTTTTAAACATTTTATTTGTATTTCATGCTGATTTGAGTTCTAAAAATATGTTGTTTGGTATGCATTGTGCTAAATTGTAGTAATGTAAGAAATTGAAGCAATTTTAATAAAGTGCTAGTGGTAGTTTAGACTCATTATTCATTCTCCGGTACAAACAGAATGCAAATGCAGTACAGCATGGAATCACGAAGTAAAATTAAATATTCCCTCTCTAATTCTACACGAACAAAACCGTATGCAAGCAATGACTGTTAACTACAGTGAAATCTTCCAAAATATTAAAATGGCGGGTCTATTATTAGTAGAGGCCTAAAATTGGGACGTCCAGTGTCCCGGTTTCACGGAACGTTGACAACCAGAGCGTAACCGCCCTCAAATATTAACACTGGCAGTAATCGAGTCGTGCACACCAAATAATATGGCGGCGTATTTTTTTTCCATTTTTGTTTATGGTCGAATGTTCTGTTTTCAAATACTTTTGTTTCTTAATGAACGATTGCGTGACTGGCTTTCGTGTGGCTGTTGTTAATATTTGGTATAATTAAATGTTACAAATTGTGAACTTTTTAAAAGGAAAACTTTTTAAAAATTCTGAGCGTGTAAACTACGTTTAAATTACGGAATGTTTACTCAAATCGTTATTAATCAGACTCTTGATTAGCAAACAGCAAAATGTAAAGTATATTTTTTAGAAACAGTATTTTAATTAAAATAATGATTAGGTACAAAACTAGGCCTTGTTTATTCTGGAAATTAGAGTATTAATAACTAAATCCAGTAATTATCGGGAGAAAAGGTCCCGACGCCGACGGAGTGTGATGGATATCTGCGTCACATTTTACTAACGAAGAGATTTCGTTCCTTTATTTATTTTTCTTACGCTTATAATTAAAGTTTCTTTGTAGATAGACCGTTCCTAATTAATTTTAAGACATAATTTGTACTCTGGAAATATTTCTAAAAACAAAATGATGAATAACGTTCATAAATTTGGCAAAAAATGCAAATAACATTTCTATTTTTATAAAAACATACCACATCTTCTAAAATTTTCACAGGACCTCTTATAAATATGTTGACAGCAAGTTAAGAAATGTAAAATCGGTATAAATCGGAGGAATTTCAACGTGGAATACATTTTTACCTTTCGGTATCATATCGATAGGTTTTTTTCCTTTGGACTGCACTGAGACACTAGAAAATGAGTTTGGAAGGTAAATGTAATGTAAATGCGCCAATTTTTAGGGTTCCGTACGTCCGAACACAAAAACGGAACCCTTATAGGATCACTCGTGTGTCCGTCTGTCTGTCGCTTACAGTCAATTATCTCCGAATCTACTAGACCGATTAAGTTGAAATTTGGTACACATATCAATTCTCGTGACCCAAGCACAGAAGTGTGACGTGGATAGATGAAATCTGTATATGGGAGGTAATTTTTGGGGGGAAGGGGAAAATTAAAAAATATATTTGAAAACTGCATCGTGTGACATATCAAATGAAAGGTCTTGTTGAGAAGATCTTAAATGTATTTTTTTTGTAATTTTAAAACAAATAGTTTCCAAGTTATTCAAGAAAATAGACGAAAATTGACCATCCACCCCCCTTATCTCCGAAACTACTGAACCTAAAATTGTGAAAAAAATACAGAAATTACTTTTCTGCTTAGGTATAGATTATAGGAAAACCTATAAGAAGTCTTTGTTATTAAAATTACATGGTAAATCACTCAATATTGTGCGTACCAATTTTAAATTATTCTTATATTTCAATTCGTCTATTATTTGCGGTTAAAATTATAAGTAGGCAAAAAATAAATCGTGCGGAACCCTCTTCACGCGAGACCAACTCGCACTTGGCCGGTTTTTTTTAATTGAAAAGTTACGATGTTTGTAGATAAAATGAATAATTTTATATTAATAAATAACATAGTACTATGTAACGTTTGAATTTTAAAATACAAAGTAAACCCCACATTACACGGTGAACCAAATTGAACCAACCCGTACATATTATTTAGTCACAACCTCAAAACTTTTACTATCAATACAAATATATTTCAGAAGCTTTCAAAAACCCGAATAACCTAATAATTTATCATACAATACAAGTAGTATGCCAAAATATAAAATACAGTATTTATCATATCCATTACAATCGAATACACTCAACATAAAGCTATTAATTGTATTCATTGATGCTGAAAACTTTCTCCTGAAAAACATTGTTAGCGACGCATAAATGATGGAGGCTTTACGTCTTCTTGAAGTAACGTAACTATATTATATTATGTATCTGTTATATAACTTAATTGTTATGAAACTTGAATGATGATTGCATACTTTTTTTTTTTTGCTAAGAAGGTCAACTTATATAAAATGATTCGATTTATATACATGAATAAATCCTTCTGCTTGCTCAAAAAAGGTATTGACAAGTTAAGCAAGGATTGACCTTTGACCTTTTAGGTGAGGTTCTCCAAAAAGGTCAGGTACGTAGTAGTAGTACGCGCAACCGGCGTGGACGACAAATGAAAGGAGTACGAGTCTGTAAGGATCTTAGCAGGTGACATTCTGTAGTTTATGTATGTATATAAAGCATGATACAAGTAATCAATCTTGTGTTCTTCTTCTTATCGTGTCGATGACAATCTAAATTGACTCGGCCCAGAATTGGGCCACGAGTTAGCGCTCTCCGAACAGTCCATCAGCTCCTGTAACGAACAGTCGGCAGGGCACGATAATAAGTGCCTCATCGTTTGTGGAGCAGCACCACACTTACACTCCAGAGCAGAGTTATCAATTAAGTTCCACCTGAGCAGATTTTCTTTGTTTCGGCCTACCTAGGTACGGAGTCTATTTATAGATTTCCAGGTCAGCCAAGGCAGCTCTTTTCCAGGAGGAAGAACTTCAGCAGGCGCCACGAATGGTTCTGGTAATGACGCACTGTCTCGTCACAGTTTCAGTCACTCCTTAGAACAATCGCCAGTAAGTGGGGAAACACACTTTAAAAAACTTTTTCGTCTTTATCACCAATCTTCTGTTGTAAATCATCTTGTTATTTGTTTACATCTTATCAACAGAGTTCGATTGATAAACAGGCCAAGAGGCTTATCAGTAACGATGTTCTGGTCGACTTAAAGCTCCAGAGCCTTGAACAGCAACGCCAACAGCTTTGTAACATTTCGGGGAGTGTGTGGTGCAGTGAGAATTCTACAATGAGAGCTCTACTTCACCTGCTCACACCCCCCAAGTAACTTTGAAGTGGCAGTGGGCAGACGGCAGTCTAAAATCCTGGTCTATGTAAATTTCCGACTTGTAGACTCGATATTTCAACGATATCCCTGACATGACGCTCTATAGCCCTTTGTGCAACCCATTATATTTAGTAAGCGTCCATGTTTCGGCCCCATAAGTCATGGTATAAACAAGTAAACACATTAAACTCATGTTCACCGTGAATACTTAATCCGCCTAAACAAATCCTACATTTTTACAAACAGAGCAATTTACCGTGTAATTCCTGGCTATTTATTTAGCAAATCGTATAAATATTTACTAAAGCATTACCTACTTGGCCGAATTACGGCTATGTCACGTATAAATGTAACGTTTATGTACATTTAATCTCGTATTGTATATCAAATATTTACGTCAAATGTTCACATTTGGGAATAGTTGTGTCAATGTTTTCTTTGATGCCTCAATGTGGCATGAGATCAAAGAATAACAGACAATGTAGGGACTTGGAAATACAACGGATTGTAGCTTTTACTTACAGTTGTGGGTTTTATTTTTTTGTGTGAGTTCTTCTTTGTGTTTAGTTTTGGATTGAATCTAGGGTTGAAGTACAAAGAATTGCATTTTTTTATGATAAGCTCGCGTTTGTACACTATTTCTCCCGATGGTAGGCAATGATGAACATATAGGTATTTCTGGGATAAAAGGACGAAGAGATCGTATGACATGACATTTATTTTAGCAATTTGTTCGTGAAAAATAATACTTTTACACGTCAGAAAACAATTTCTTTTTTTAAAACGAATGGGATTCTGGGAAACAAACACAGAGGGTACATGATCAGAGTCTCTTTAAAGTCCAGACATTATCTTTGTCATGTCATATAAGGACCATGTTGTCTAGTCGAAGGCAGATCGATCTATCAGTGATAGAGTTAGAAGTGTTAGAGACTTCATAGTACAGACGCCAGCTGGCCTACCCGAAACTGTCAGATTTTACCAATCGAACATTAACCTTCCACTATTATGATAAGGTTGAAAATCTATTAAAGAAATTTGGCAGATTGTGGTAGCTTGATGTGCTGGCGTCTGTACATTCAGAAAGCTTAGGTAAACGTCTTACTATTGTATGAGAAAATTGTTGAAATACTTAGCTCATAACTCCAGAAAAAGCATTTCAGAAATATCAATTGACATACGGACTTGGGTATAGCGGTAACGACTTTTGATATACGCGACAAGGCGCGAACTTGATCAAATATTTGTATAACACAGTATACACTTACATACATATAGCACTTGTGATCAGTTATGAATGCGTCGAGTGTGATCAAATATTTGTATAACCTGTAACCAACTTTCATACATGATTATGAGTGTGTTTCCACGCCCAATTGGTGTTTGAATAAGCACTCAGGAATTAATATTAGTGTTATGGTGTTTTTTTGTATGCTATGGATTTTCCCTTTGAAGTATTCCATATTAGACACCCGCTGAGACGGCTCCTGAGGTATTCAACATAGGGCACCTATCAATATTTTTTGCTGGTGCCATTAGGGTCAGTTCACACCGAGACGCGTCTATTAGGTATTTAAAATTATAATCCACTTATGGCACCTACGGATCGTAGTAATACTGGGACGTATCTAGCCCAAAAGCAAAGACGAGGCCTAAGATGAAGCGAGCTAGAAGGAACTGGGACTGCGCACCGAAAGAATAGAGTAACATCTGTTTTTCGTTGGACTCTAACAAGATGGTGGTCATGAGGCAGGTGTCTTTAATGAAGCCTAGCACCCCAGTGTAATCGCTCAGCCGTCACTGTAGGTTATAGGTTGTGGTGCCTTTGCCCGGGATAGACCACTACGATGCTGATGCCACCAACCCCAAAGTAAACATAGAGTAGGTAATATTTATAGTGTCGGCTACACTACAAAATAAACAGAGTATGCCTAAAAGGTCACAGCAATAAGTTTTAAGTACACTTTTGCTCGTTTTACCTTTAATAAACGTAAGTGGGTAAAACCTGGATAAAGCAGCCGTAGAAACTTTGACGGCAATATTGGCGCAGAAGCTGAACGATTGACTGCTGCGCTACGTATAGATGGGGTTTCGGTTCGGGTTCGATTCACGCACAGAACAAATGTTTGTATGATCTACAAGTAGTTTTTCGGGTCTGAGTGTTTGTGTGTGTGAGTTTGAATATTTGTAACCGCACCCACAATACAGGATAAATTGCTAGTGGGGGCTGAGTAAAAGAAAGTGGAAGTTGACACAAATGAGGAGAGGCCCATACCCAATGAGATCTGGAAATGGATGATGACATCACGCCTGTAATCTCTAAATGGTTAGACAGAGGCATACAGTAATAGTAGATACACCTGCATTTCGTCAGTTGGGGGAAAACGGGCCCTCGGCCTCGGCCATGGTATACGCTAACAGTTGCCACACTCGTGTGTGGATCGGAGCAGTAAGTTTGAGTGTTAGAATGACGGGTTGTTCTGTCAACTAGGGCGTTTTACTTAGTCTCATGATGATAATGCTCCTTTTTGCTAACAACGAAAGGCACTAAACGAAGCCTTAAATATTATTGCACTGTTGAGATGTCAACAATGCTTCTTCTGGGTAAGCTCGCTCCATCGTCGACCTTGTCTTAGTCATTCCTGACCTAGACTAAGGTCAAGAGTAAAAAATATAATTTATTTAAAATGTTTGTGGTGCAATACTGTAATAAAGAACTGCTTTGTCGTAGGAGAATTTTATAAGTAGGTTTCATTGTGAAAATCTCCTCCTTTTGTAGCTGGCCGTTTAGAATCAGTAAGAAAAAGTAAATTGTCTTTATGACGGATATTTTTATGATTGCCGAAGTATCACGAAGTGAAAGGACGTTAGACGATGCGTGGTGTTAGGTATTTTCCTTAGGGTTTTTTCGTTAGGTTTTTGGGAATTTCTTGATACCGCGATAAAAGCTATGCAATAGCTTAAAAAAAAACTCTCAGTGTTAAGCCAAGAGTCGAAAATACAACAGACAGCTTTTGTCTAAAGCATAGTGTAAGCATAAGTATGTACTCGGTGCCCATAGCTGTGTAAACGGGACCTAATGGTGCCTTAAGGCCATTACAGACGTGGTCGGACGTGTCCGCACTAAATCACGGTAATATACAAACCACATTACTGGCGAGTGGGTTGCTATGCGCCCTTACTCACTGATGGCTTTTGATGACCCCTAAACGTATGTAAACGTAGACCCCTATACAAAGTTGTGTGTACAGTTTGTGTTAGAAAGTGACTTTTTTTTGTCTTTATTATGCTAGAGAAATTTCTAAAGCAGGGTAAAGTATTATGGAAAAAAAATTGAGCTATCAATTTTTATTTTTTAAAGGTATTAAAGCTAAGAATGACCGGAAAAAATGTCCTCAGAAACGAAAACCATAGTAATGCCATCAGCACAAAACTTTTAACGTTTGAAGTGTTCTTAGCACACAATGAAGTTGACACATTAAATTTGAAATCCCTCTAAACTTATTCAAAGGTTCATAAATGTCAATATTCATCTAATAATATGAAATAAAGCATACACACATAATGTAGAACATACTCGTAATTTCCGAGTATTACATACAACAATTTAGCCGAGAAATAAGAAAACATTCATTGTGAACACAATGAACGTAATAAGCGTACGTTCCCGCGCTTTTAGCTCCGCCATCTTTGTTTTGTGACGTCACTTGATATAAATCACGGGATAACGCTGTTTTTGGTTTTCTTTACGGCTTTTATTGTTTGTGGTGTGTCGTAGCATATTTTTATTGTTTTCATTATTCCTTTTAGTGATACTAATACTGCTAGTCTGCATTACCCCTTTTATCCATGGTAAGTGCCACTTACCCTGGATAAAAGGATGATGCAGACTGGTCGTTGGCTTCTTCCAGCTCTTTCTGCCGTCTTCTAAGAGCCTCGATGCCTTCTAAACGCGTTAGGGCTCCATAGTGGTTATTTTAGCTCAAAGTTCTCCCTTTATTTGTTCACATTATAATATTTTGTAACTAGTATTTTCTTACTTATTTTTCTACCGTTGTAGGGAGCAGGGTGCAAGCTACCAGTAGTTGGAGCTCCATATCCTTAATATTATTTTCCACTACAACTAGGGTAGCCTCATTAAATGGTTCATATCGGTCCAATTACATATAGGTCTCAGAATTCATAAGCGTTTCTTGTTCTCGTAATTAATAACTGGATAACCGTGACACAAAAGTATCGCTAAAAGAACCCCCTTTTTTAAATAATAAAATCATCAATTAAACCAATAGGAGCGGGAGAAACTGTCAGACTCGTACTGACTAAAATCCACGTTGTTCCATCAATAGTCCTTTACGTTCCAAGCCATGGTTTCCCTTATGGACAGTTCTGGGACTTTGGTGGATCATAAAAACCTTTGACTTCAAAAAATTACCTACATTCACTCCAGTTAAACTGTCTGTATGTTTCCCTACAAATAGCTATACAACTATCAGCCATCTGGCTCCGTTACAACGTCGAACAGATTCACAGACTGTGAATTATTCATACGAATGATATGGGGCGCCAATCTGGGAATCAGTTGCAGCGGCATTATTAAGCAGAAGGCTTGGTATCCAGCTGTTATGTACTTGTGTTTGTTAGGCTTGTTCAGTATTGGAAGTGTATCAAAATCAGCGAAATGGTAAGTAAGCATCGATCTAGGGAAGGAGGAGGCTGAATGCGTGAGGGAGATGACAGCCTCCACCTAACAATACACCCCGTGTCCAGGAGTACTGCCTTCTAAATCAAGCGCTTGATCCAGCTACCAAACGAGAGCCTCCTCAGGTGTTGGTAGAGGCTCTTGGCAATTAAGAGCCATTGGCAGACACAACTATCGGCACAATAACTGCTGTATTCACGTCCCACATGTCAACAACCTCGCGAGCCAGATCAAGATACTTGAATTGTTTATCTTTTTCTACTTTCACGAGGTTCTCGTCATGCGGGACCGTTTTATAAACAATTATTGCGCGACGCTCCGATCGATCTATCACCACAATAACAGGCTTATTGGCAACAATATTCCTGTCAGTGATGATAGGTCGATCCCAATACAACGATTATTATTATTATTAATAATAATATGTAAATACATGGATCGTAGCAGGTGGCGTTCTGTTGATTCTACCTTCCCCCATTTGAAAAAGGCGCGAATTTAAACTTTAATGTTAAAAGTAGATTTTAAACGTATTCTTTGAAAAGAATTGCAATAAAAAATGAAACATATAATCTATGAACTACAGTCTAATCTATTGTTATATATAAAACTGTAGAGTATGTTTTGTTGGTGTGTTTGGTCACGGTTATCTATAGAACCAATCTAATCTTTGTGAATTTTATAGTCGAATTTTTGACGTACGTTATAAGCTATTTAACATCACACTACAAACCTTAGAAGCCGAGCCGCGGGAAAAGTCGGGCTAGTGAGCAAATATTTAATTCAGAAACAAAAGACAGAACTAATATTTTCACAGTAATAAAAATGTAATAAACACACTTGAAAAACAAATAGGTATATGTGTACATAAATTCAATAAACAAACCCGCACTGCAGTACATACAAATAAAAGATAAAGTAAATACTTTACTCAGTGACCGTACCATGTGTCACAGACTCACAATGGATATATTAACCAGCAGTATTTCAATTAGGAACAAAAGTGCTGAATAGGCAAAGCATGGTGAATTGCTAATAATGGCGCATTGGCTAAACTATTAAATTAATATTATTTGTAATTCATTATTTACTAAGAAATCTTACGGGCCATGAAAATATTTATTTATTTATTAATCACATCATCACTATCATTACAGGATTTTCCTAATTCAATAGTGTGGCCGCAAAATTACAGTTACAATTACAATATGAACTAAAATGTAAGGAGTATAGACGAATAATTTTACTGCGCATATGAAAGTAGCACCTTTGAGCTAACCTTAGGTCACGAATTGTCAATATTACTTTAAAATTGTATGGCTCAAATAATAATATGGCAATATTTAATAATTACATTCCTCTTTCGTCCAAACCTCATTGAGAACAGACGTGTGTCTCGCTGCTGCGCAAAATAAATTATCCACCGCATACGACAATAGTGCTTATATACCAGTGTCCAAATACATATTATTGCCTACACTAATTACTGGGTCTCGAGCGCTGAGGAGGTGCGCCCCTTCACCCGCACGTCGCGAGGAAAAGAGACTTTCACCATAATTGCCATCCCGCTCCCGCGTCGCCATCTGAGGTCTGCTGCCACGAGACGTCATCGCTCTGCACTGACGTCACGCCGCCGCGCGCGCCGATCTAAGCTACTCACTGTGCGTGACGTAAGAAGACTGGATTTCGCTACGAAGCTGCTACGTAAACAACCTAAACAATATCGCTAACTTCGCCAATGGATAAATCTCACTCAGAATCGGAGATTAGCCTGGTGGGAAACGAGGATAACAAAACGCCACCTAATTATGTATTTCTGAGGGCTAAAAGAAGTCGGGAAGATTTCTCATTTGGTGAGCAGTTAGATGAATTTAAAAAAGAAATAAAAGGAATGATGGATCTATTCTTGGCCAGTCAAAAAAAAGAGATACAGCAAGTCTCAACAACATTACAAGAAATACAACAATCCAACATTAATATAGAAAACACGATTACCAATCTTATGTCACAGAATCAAGAACTACAAAAGAAAATATCCCAATTAGAAAACCAGTCGAAGGAAGACAAAAAGTATGTCACACTTTTGGAAAATAAACTTGAGGAAATAGAAACAGGAAGTCGTAAATCCAATTTTGTTATTAAAAATGTTCCAAAAATTACCAATGAGTCTAAGCAAGATCTTATAGACATGGTAATGAGCCTTTCACAGAATATTAACTGTTCCATAGCCAAGTACGACATTAAAGACGTCTACAGAGTGCGTGGAAAAAACAATGAAAGTCAAAAGATGCCTATTGTAGTTGAAACCGGATCCACTCTGCTAAAGAACGAAATTATGAAAATGGGTAAGAATTTCAACATAAAAAACAAGTCCAAGCTATGCTGTAAGCATCTCGGCTTCAAAACACAAGAAGATTCACCTGTCTTCTTGTCTGAACATTTAACCCCAAAGGGATCTCGCCTGCATTTCCTTGCCCGTGACCTTACAAAATCGGGTGCATATAAGTATTGCTGGACTGCGTATGGAAAAATCTATGTCAAGAAGGATGACCATGCACCTACTATTGTTATTAGAACCGAAGAACAAGTTCATCAATTAATAGTGAAAATGTGACTCTTTACCGTTCGATATTTGTGCCAACAAAATATGTGTATAACCGCGATAACTTCATTCCTAGTGATAATCATAGTGTTCACAGAGAAATACCCTCCGATTTTTGCTTTTATGCGGCTTTGTCTGACGCAGAGTAACTATGATACTATGGACTTAGTTATAAGGTACCTTTTTGTTTATATTCTGTATTTAAATACTTTTTCATGGCCTCACACACACAATATCCACACTAACTCATTAATACAGGTCAAAATCGCTATAAATCTACATACACTCAGTCTTTACATACCACACTTGCCGATTATGAATATTAACCTATATACACACTCATCACACACGTCCCAATACTTTTCAATAACTCAGATACGCATCAACAAACATACTTACATCTCACATAAGTCGACCACAGTTTATGTAAAAGCAATCCTTCACTTATGCAACTTACACAGCTGTTCTTACACTTACTTATCACAAATAATCACACCCAAACATATAAATATACTTAGTTTAAACCTATCGTGCATGCTATTACAAGAAATAAAACCGTATCGTTGTCCTCTTGCATATTTAAACCTCAGTAGACTTTGCAGTGTTATTTGCGATTGCCTTGCAGTGTTTATCTTTTTATTAATAAATAACTGTAATGACTGACACCTTACAAACGGTAAATGAGATAGACAAACTTGAAATTGCGAGCTCAATTGAATGCGATTGTTCGAGTCTCACTGAACGTATTTACGTAAATAAAAATGATTTGACTATTTTCTCACAAAACATAAGGAGCATATACGCCAACTTTGATGCTTTTGTAGTTCTGTTATCTACTTTTAAGTTCGAGACTGATGTAATAATACTAACGGAATGCAGAATAAACACAAATAAACCCATACCACAACTTAGTAATTATCACTCTTACGTAACAACACGGCATTTGAACCAGAATGATGGGGTAGTGGTTTATATAAAAAACTCGCTCAATTCTAAGGTTCAGGAGATAAAACTATCTGAGGCGTCTTGTCTCCAACTGGACTTACTTAATTATACTGTCATGTGTATCTATCGTTCCCCGTCAAACGCAAATCCTGATATTTTCTTAGATTCACTTAGTATGCACTTAGATTCATTAGATTCACAAAAAAATGTTGTAATAGCGGGGGACATAAATATTAACATTAGGCCTAAAGACGTGGAATTGGCTCATGAAAGAAAAAACCGAAACAGTTACCTTGACATGTTGTCGGTGTATGGTATATTACCTGGTCATACCTTGCCCACCAGAGAGCTGAGTTGCCTGGACCACTTCATGTTGCGAATTCATAAAAAAAAAGACATCTGCGTCAATCGCTATTTTACAAACTTCAATTACTGACCACTACACTACATTCTTATCTCTTTCTAAAATAAAAAATAAAGAAGCTATAAAAAAGACTGCTACTACTATAAATTTTGAACATGCACTAAAATATTTACAGGAAAAAAATCTTGCTGAGTTGTTATTTTGTAATGATCCAAACCTACTAACCGACCTACTCATACAGAAACTGACTGATGCTATTAATAATAATACTACAATAACAAGCATTCCTAACAGTAAACGTATAATTAAACCCTGGATCACCCCAGGAATACTACGCTGTATTAAAAATCGCAATAAACTACAGAAAAACTCTCGTTCTGATCCGCATAATGCAATATTAAAAATCACATACTGTAGGTACAGAAATTTTTGTAATAATATCATTAAAAGAATAAAAAGAAAATATGAAAGAGAATTACTCACTAAATCAATCAAAAACTCTAAGTTACTCTGGAAAAACATAAAATCAATCACTTATTCAAATCAAGTAAACAGCCAAAGTGCAGCTTTGTTAAGTATCAAACCGTCTCCAACTGAATCAGTTAACTTTGTAAACGAGTACTTTGTGAAAATTGGTAGAGAATTAGCTGAACAAATTCAACCCAGGAGTAATAAAATACCCTCTGACCGTCCTAACATTTCCCCTGCACAATCTAATTCTTTTGTACTATTGGACACGGACCCAATGGAAGTTGAGAGTATTTTGATGAGCCTGAAATCGTCCAGTGCCCCAGGATGGGACAAAATATCTACTAGTTTTCTTAAATATGTTTGCAAAGAAGTGGTTCCCATCATTGCCCACCTAGCTAACCTTTGTTTTAAAAATGGCATTTTCCCAGACCCATTGAAAAAATCCATTATTACACCGGTACACAAGGGGGGGAGCAGAGATGATGTCAATAACTACAGACCTATCTCGGTCCTACCAGCCCTGTCTAAGATTATAGAAAAACTAACTAATACGAGACTCATAAACTACTTAAATAAATTCAAAATAATATCATCAACACAATTTGGTTTTAGACAGGGAGTATCCACTGAAGACGCAGTTGCTGCCCTCAGCTCATTAGTAACTGACTGAGCATCTCGATGCAGGGAAGAAATGCCTGACGGTATTTCTGGATCTGAAAAAGGCTTTTGACACCGTTTCTGTTCCCACCCTTGTGACCAAACTGGAAAGAGCTGGAATAAGAGGAACCAGTCTTAATTTTTTCAAAGATTACCTGTCTAATAGAAAACAAAAGGTTAAGATAGGAGCATATGTTAGTGATGATGCGGATATATCATTCGGCGTGCCCCAGGGAAGCGTACTGGGCCCCACTTTATTTTTAACGTATATTAACGATCTTTGCAACCTAAAAGTCAATAGCGCAAGAATTTTTTCTTACGCCGATGACACAGCTGTTGTGTTTTCCGGGAATAGCTGGTCCGATGTCAAACTCAAGGCAGAATCGGGTATGGTCCAAATAACGAACTGGCTCAATGACAACCTTCTGACACTAAACACAGTTAAAACTAACTACATTTGTTTTACCATCACGAATCGTTCACAACCAAATGAAACATTTAGCGTCCATATACACTCTTGTGATGAAGTTTCAAAAAATAACTGTAGTTGCCCTGCAATTACTAAAGTCTCACAGATTAAATATTTAGGCGTCATGATAGACCAAAAACTATCATGGTATGCTCACCTTGAGCATGTCACGGGAAGAGTTAGGAAACTGGGTTGGATATTTAAAACATTACGACATGTCCTCCCTACAAATATAAATAAAAAAGTAGGCCCTAATAGAAATCTTCTTAATGAAGTTTATGTGGCACTTGTGCAATCAGTTTTGGTCTACTGTATTCCCATATGGGGCGGTGCGGCAAAATCAATATTTATAGACGTTGAACGAGGACAACGAGCACTAATCAAAATTATGTATTTCAAAAAGAGAAGATACCCTACTGACAGTCTATACCAGATTAGCGGTCTGCTTTCTGTTCGTAAACTGTACATTATATTAACGGTCCTAAAAAAACATAAGACACTTCCTTACGATATTAACATCATTTCTAAAAGACGAAAAGACATTATTGCTCAAATCCCACAAACTAAAACTAAATTCGCTGCTATACAATACAATGTACGTTCAGCTCAACTATATAATAGGTTAAACAGAGAGATATACTTATACAATAAACAAGAACATGTATGTAAAAAAAATCTTATTGATTGGATTAAACCATTACCTTATGACGACACTGAGGCACTATTGCAACGCATAATTTAACTCACTTGCTTCTTTCAACACACACATATACACACACACACACACACACACACACACACACACACACGTGTTTATTTTAATTTTATTTTGTTTTTATTTTTACTTCTCTTAAATTTTTTTTTGTTACTGTTTTTACTTGCTGTGAAAGAGCGGAGTCTCCTAATACAGGCATTTTTTGCTTACAAGGAGGCTCCAATCACTAACATGTTTTTTTTTGTGGTAACGAAATAAACAAATTTTAATTTTTAATTTTAATTTTTTTTTTACATTAAAAATTATTTCTTTTCACAAACACGAAGTATATAATTATGTCGTAAAAATGCCAGCTTGGATGCATTCACTCGATCAAAGAGTCGAGTGAATGCAACCGCACTGCTATCTTACGATAAATTTGTCGAATGAAAGAGCTTCTACCGACTTGGGAAAAGCTAATGTGTCGATAAATGGCATCCTGTACCCCTAGCACGAATATTTGAAGGTTTCGTCTCGCCACCGTATCGTACCGTCGATACAATAACGGCATACAACGAAAGTCGGAAGCACGAAGCACTTTCGAATTAGTACCGAGGGCGCGATACGAAAACGTTGGTGACGTCATACTAACGTAAATAAGGATGAATGTTTCGTTCAGAAACTGGATTTTTGTTAGAAAATTAGTGATTTTAGGGCATTTAAAATTGTAATACTGTTCAATTTATGACGCAATAAAAAGGAACTGCAGAAACAGTTAATATTCCGTTAGATAATAATTAAAATAATTACTAAAACGTTGTGTTTGATTTGACTGCGTTCCTAAACGAACGTCTGTCATACTGGCACAAATAAAAAGCCATGAAAAAAATTTGATTTAGAAAAAAAGCTTGTGTCATACCTAATGTCTATATTGTCAAATCTGTCCGCTGTCAAGAGGTTTCAAATCAATATTCAATGATTTTGTTGTTATAGTTCGTTATTTTTCTGTAAGCTATTCCAGTAAACTGAGATAACTAAACGGAAGTATTCTTACTGGAGTAAATAAGTAATTGACACCCTGATCAAGAAGGTCTATTAACCGGTTGAACAGAAGGATCCCCCACGATATTCAATGATGAGACGAGGCTCTCGTTTGGAAATTCGGCGAAGAGCTTGAATGAGAAGACAGTACTTCTCCATAAGGCTTGCATTATGAAGAAATTCCTATCTTTGAGGTCCTAAATAACTAACTAATACATTGAACTGTGGTCCATAATAAAATGTTTATTTTGTATTTTTAAGTGTGAATGTTTTAAATCCATAGTAGTCAATTCAAATATGAGTTTGTTTGTTCTTTCACGTTATATTGCTAGACCGATATTGAATAACACAGAGTACCTTAGTGCGGCCATGAGACGATAATAGGCTAAGGAGCATATTTTGTCATGGTATTTAATGAAAAATGTATTGTAAAAATAAAGAAAAACTTTATGAATGTTCTGTGTTTGATGATTTTATTTATTTTATTAATAATGACAATAATATCAACCAATGAATCGAGCAATGATTGAGAAGCAACATGATAGGTACGGTTGCTAAAAGATCTATGTAATCCTGTCATGTCAAGTGCTTATTTTTTGTGAATTAGGCAGCATAAATAGAAAAATATCATATTATTATAATAAATATTGGAGCACACATTCTTCTTCTTCTTCTTCTTCAACCTTTAGTCACCCAATGTTGAGTGTAGGTCTCTTCCAAATCTTTCCACTGCTGGCGGTTTTGTGTTATGGCTATCCAGTTTCTTCCGGCCACTTTAACAAGATCGTCTGTCAACCTAGTCGGTTGTCTCCCTACATTCCTCTTTCCCGTTCGTGGTCTCCACTCCAACACTTTCCTTCCCCATCTTCCATCCGGTCTACGGCATATATGGCCCGCCCACTTCCACTTTCTTTTTGCTATCACCCATGCTATGTCTAAAAGTCTCGTTCTTCTACGAATTTCTGTGTTTCTCACCCGGTCGTAGAGAGAGATGCCCAACATGGCTCTTTCCATAGCTCTCTGAGTAACTTGCATGCGGTGGATTATAATATGCTTGGTGAGCGTCCAAGTTTCAGCACACATTCATATTATAATAAATATTGGAGCACACATTCATTTTCTAACAAAATACTACAACACAATCACTTTAATTATAATTTTATCCATACAATAAACCCCGACGAATGTTTTCTCACTGTCAAATTTGAAGTGAATAAATATTCGTAAAACTCGTAAGCCAGCCTTCGACAGTTACGAAACTATCCGTCATATTTTGTGTTCGTGCTTGCTATCTTCATACAAATGGCTCAAATTACGTTTCGAATGAAGTATGAAGACGATACGAAACTTACACGTATTTGTTCGTGCTCTCAAAATTAGTTCAATTTACGCTCACCAGAGGCGCTGTTCAAGTTCCCATACAAAATGCTTTCGGAGACGATACGAATATTTTTTCGAAAGTGATTCGTGCTCGAGGTACTGATGATTAATATGATACTAAATAGCTTTTGCGTTGCGATTATTTCTATATTCTTTCGACAATTTGGCTATTCAAAGATAATCTTATCATGTTCACAGCACTTAATAGCTGAGAGAAGTGCGCCCAAATCGCGTCGAGAGAACGTGGTCGGATCCTTCTCTCGACTTTTTTTCTCGATCAATAGCCGAAAGAGAAACGTACTGCTGGCATTCTTACGACATCTTTTGCTAGTTGGGGCTTCAATGGGCTGTCGCATATTGACGAGAGATTATTTTTTATGTACATATTTATTGACGCAGTGGCTGAGCAATTGGACTGCTGCGCTGCGTGTCGCGGGTTCGATTACCGGATGGAACAATTATTTTTGTATGACCTATAAGTAGTTGTTCTGGGCGTTTGTGTCTGTGACTTTATATGTTTGTAAACGCATCCACGACACAGAATAAATTCCTAGAGTGGGGCAACGTGCAAAACAAATAACTTGATAACTTCAAAAACAGATTGAGAGTCGGATTCACAACATCGCTGTTATACAGAAAAATAACAATGGTTAATACGTTATTTATATTATCAGCCTATTGCCGTCCACTGCTGAACGTAAGCCTCCACCAAAGAGCGCCAACCATCCCGGTCCTGGGCAGCCCGCATCCATCCACTGCCAGCCACCTTCCTTAAATCATCGACCCATCTTGCAGCAGGGCGTCCTATACTACGTTTGCCCATTCGCGGTCTCCACTCTAGGACATGTTTGCTCCATCTGCCGTCTGTCCGCCTACAGACGTGGCCGGCCCACTTCCACTTCAGCATGCTGATTCTAAGCACAATGTCGGTTACTTTGGTTCTCTGGCGAATGACGTCGTTACGAATTCGATCCACCAGAGAAACCCCGAGCATTGCTCTCTCCATTGCACGCTGAGCAACACGTTATTTAGACCGAGTTTAATCTCACTGCTGCTCAAAAGGCTCTCACGCTACTTTTCTCGGCTGCCCGCGACTTTTTCCAATCCTACTAAAGTACTAATATAATAGACGTGAAAGTTTGTTTGGATGGATAGATGTTTGTTTGTTACTCTTACACGCAAAAATTACGGAACGGATTAGGATAAAATTTGGTACACAGATAGTTTATATCCTGGATTAACACATAGGATAGTTTTTATCCCGATTTTATGTTCTTGTGGGAAAATTTTTGAGTTGCAGCGGGTGAAACCGCCTGGTAACATCTAGTCATTCATAAAGCGGTCCAACTTGACTCATCTTCTCTTGGATCTGCCAAGACGTTGAGGTTTTTCCTTTGACTCTTTCTTATCTTTACTTGAAAATCTTTCTTATCTTTACTTGAAAATCTCAAATGTTTACTTATTACGGTTAAAGAAACAGCCCTATAGACTGACAACTGAGTTTTAGTAACAAGGCCCCGTTGCAACCTTTGAGTCCGAAACTCAAAAAAGGCACATAAATACTGGTTATATCTGTACTGTGACATTGTATAGGATTGCAAAACAATCAGATAGTAATTAAATCCCGTGATTGAAGCTTGCGTAGCATAATAAGCAAACAAAGATAATGACTGGACAGTACACCGATATACAATTATTGAAAATTGCATAAAGGTAGATACTGCCGATTTATCGCAGTTATGTACGAAATTATTATCGATTGGAATATGTCTGGCTATTTACAGTCAGGAAAACATCGTGAGGAAATCGGCATGTCCTAGAAACAAAAATTCGAAGACATGTGACATCTACCAATCCGCACTGGGCCCGCGTGGTAGATTACGGCCCACTCCCTCTCACAGAGAGGAGGCCTGTGTCCCAGCAGTGGGAACATTTACAGGCTGATGTTGATGATGATGATGATTTACAGTCTGAAGCAAAAAAATAAGATCTAAATAAAAATCATTCTCATTCTTTAACGTATGAGGATGTGGTGCCGGGGTCGCGGGACTGTCTTATCAAGTAACCGTGACCCTGGAACGTAAAGGGCTATTGAAGGAACACCGTGAGAGGACTCATTTGATGATTTTACCACGTAAAAAAGAGATAATCTAGCATGACTTTTCACGTTTATGCGTCGTAAAGTAAAAGGGAACTTCATTTCTCACGGAAAAAAATGAGTTCGTTTTCATACATTAGAGGCGCTTTTTAATTTCCCATAGAATACATACAAAAACGCCGGAAATACTTCAAGTAGGTATGTTATAGGTAAAATACTGAAATCTTGTGATATAAGGCCTCAAGTGCCATTTTTTTTTTCTTCTCGACGTTTTATAAGTGCCCATTGAGGCCCATCTAAAATAAAATATTTTGATTTTGAAAAAACTTACTTTTAATACTACTAATATTGAGATTAAAACGAATTATAGAACAGTAATCATAGAATATTTAATAGTTACTACAATAACTTAGTAAAACATACCAGAAACTAGGACATTTTCGAAACAAAAACTAAAATTTTCATTATCCACAAATTTTCACACAGCAGAAATATAGTGGAAACAAAATTAAAAGCAAAGTTGCGCAGTACGTTTCTAGAACGTAGTACAAACCTCTATTTTATTCAGAGTACCGTAGAATACGTACAAGTGCAACATTGTGCGGAACCCCTATGTAACGAGCGAGACTTAGCTGGGCTTAGTAGATAATACCTTGAGTATGATTATGAATTAATGGATACTCCGTGATACATAGATTCACTTTTTGTATGGCTGTGTTGAAGAACTCTTTTTTGTTCCATTTCATTCCTCCCCCGCATTCTCCCCGCACTCTTTTTTGTTCCATTTCATTCCTCACCCGCGCGAATTCACAGCTCATAGCTGTGAATTCGCGCGGGTGACTCGCCGTCCGCTCATGGACCATGCCCGGGTCGACGCGTTCCACGCGCACTTAAAAGAGCTGTCAGCAAACTGAGGGGCCCCCGTAGAGGGCCAACCACCTGCCGGGGTCGCGGGAGTGTCTTATCAGGCTACAGTGACCCTGGCATGTAAAGGGCTATTGAAAGTTGGTCTGTTGATAGGTGACCATCTGTCATAGCGAGTTTCCTCCGTGACTTGGATAGCACATAAAGCTGTTGGTCCCGGCTGTCATTTTTAGATCTTTGACAGTCATTACTGTTAGTCAGAAGCTCATTAGTCTGACAACCAGTCTTACGGGTATCGTGTTGCCCAGTTACTGGGTTGTGGAGGTCCGATAGGCAGTCGCTCCATGTAAAATACTGATACTCAGCATCTGGTTCGATTGGAAGCCGACCCCCATATAGTTGGGTAAAGGCTAGGCAGATGATGATTTGGGAACCAACCACTTCAGAACCAATCAACAATTTGTACCAAGTTGTCGGAACTATTCTGCAGTTTAAACACAGATTCATACTAATTCCATCAAGCAAGGAGTGACACATTCAAACGGGTACTATATTGTGTACGGAACCTCTATATTGTGTGCGGTTTTCTCGCCTGTCGAGTAGCTTTGTACAGAGAGGCGGGCTATCAACACAATAGCTTAGGTAGAGGACATTACTGGTTGATTAGCGTTTTAAAACAAAAAAAAATGTTTTGTTATTAATAATAATAATAATAACGGTATCTCTTAGCCATTTCAACATCCATCCAATCGTTCTGACGTTATTGAGTAACAAATATCCATGCATCAAGTTTTTTTCTATACTAATGTTATAAAGAGGTAAAATTTGTTTGTTAGTTTTTATGTAGGAGGTAATCTGCGGAAGTAATGAACCAACGTTAAAAATTGTTTCACTGGTAGAAAGCTACATTATTCGTGAGTGCTATAGGCTATAAATTGTAAAGATTATCATGCATATTTTACCGCCCAGCGAAGCGGGCACGGGTCAGCTAGTTAGTTATCAATAAAAGTAAAAAAAAATTAATGCAGGAATTTTGAATTATTTTCTTAAAAAAGCATTGCCCCAGACTAGGAATTTCTCTTATATCTAGGGTTCGTTTACAAACATATAAACTCACATACACAAACGCCCAGACCCGGAACAACTACTTGTAGATCATACAAATATTTACTTCGTGCAGAATCGAACCCGCGACACGCAGCGGAACAGTCCAATCGCTCAGACACTGTGCCAATTCGTCATTATATCAGTACATGATGTACCACTGCGTTTAACAAATTCAAATTATTTTATTTAGGACAACTGGATCCACGGGTTAGTGTACAACAAAAACTTACAAAACTATTGTTAGTATTAAAAAGACATAAAAAAAAGAAACATAATTAGGTAATAATAATGCCTCTGTGCCGAGACATCCCGCCCGCCAGACTAACCAACAGGGAGATACCTCGCTAATAGATCACCAGACGGACGAAATGCCTCAACACAGGTGCGCGCACATCTTCCGCTATGGTTTTCAGGATGCAAGATGCATGTTTAACGTTGTATACGTTTTTTTTTTTAATATTACAAAGTGGACATAGACAACTAGCTCGTCCGCTACTTCTCTGCTATCTACCTTAAGGTAATAGCACATAAATAAACATTGTTAGAGGCACTACCCGTGCAAGCTACAAACTGCAAGCTATTCGCCAGCGTTACACTGTCAGCTTTAATACCGCGTCCGTCCAAGATAACAATTTACTATTTACACCAAATTGCTCGTAATTCGTCGCATTTGCATTATATTGCTGTGGCGTGCGGTCCTTGAAAATAATTACAGTAAAAAAACATTGTATGATAATTGGTGATAAAAAGCAACAAGTTTTTGATACTTTGTAAGCTATATTTTTAACTGGCAGTGTGAAAGAGGCTTAATCTCTAGATCACCATTTTGCAATGATCACATCTACTGATAAAGTGAATTTATATGCACGACTCGGGAATTTAACCCAGGAGGTATGCTCAACATTTGCACTTTGTGACGGCGACACAAAGTAGGTAGGAAAATTAGTACATGAATCTTTCCAAAATCGGACCGATAGACGCCATATTGTGTTTAAAACGTGTACAATCCTAAGGATAGTAGATCCTACTAACCTATCCTATCCTATTCTACCATCTTATCCTTCCTATACTAAAATTATAAACGCAAAAGTTTGTTGGATGTATGGATGATGTTTGTAACCCTTCCACGCAAGAACCACTAAACGGATATGGATGTAATTTATTACACAGATAGTTTATAACCTGGATTAAACAATAAGACAGTTTTATCCCGACTTTATGTCCCCGTGGGAATTATTGCGGGCGAAGCCGGTGGCGATAATTATTTATAATTATCATAACCCTCCTTTTGGCTTTGCCGTAGTCGGGTAACAACAATTTCACAAGTGTTTTATGAAAGTGTAATTAAATCCCTAAATAGGAATTGTTGATGACGGGCCCTCTAGAGGGCCAAAGCCTGCCGGGGTCGCGGGACTTATCTCATTACCGTGACCCTGGAACGTAAAGGGCTAATGAAGGACACCGTGGATTTTAGTCAGTACAAGTCTGACAGTCCCTCCCGCCCTGCCCTGGGTTCAGGACTCATATGATGATTTTACAACGATAAAAAAAATAGGAATTGTTACCTTATTAGCTGCAACTGTTGAATTCTGGATTTAAAATAAGCATCCAGCATTTGCTAAGAACAACAAACTCATAGTTAGCATTGCTTAATTAGCAATAATAATATTCATGAACCCGATAATTTATGCATACCATATACCTTGATCTCGTGACCTGTGTCGGCTGTCTCGTTGCCCGATGAACATAGTTATTACATTATAATTACGCGCATCACTGTCTCTCAATTAAACACAAACTTGGATCCACAAGGTATTGTAAACTCTATGCACAGTAACTTTACACTTCATTGTCGAACGAAGACGTCGTCTAATTTTACAAGCTTTTTAGGAATGTATCACCATGCAGAACTATTAAAATCATCAAAAAATATAATTATATAGGTATTTTTAAATATTAAAGGGCCAGTGGTGGCCCAGTGGTATCGGCCTCGACTTACGAGTTGTAGGTCGTAGGCTCGAATCCCGTCAGGCGCATTACTTTGTGTAATTTATTTCAACACCACTGCTCTCAAAACGGTGAAGGAAAACATCGTGAGGAAACCGGCATGTCCTAGAACGAAAACTTCGAAGACATGTGACATCTACCGATCCGCACTGGGCCCGCGTGGTATATTACGGCCCATTCCCTCTCACAGAGTGAAGGCCTGTGTCCGAGCAGTGGGAACATTTATAGGCTGATGATGATGATGATGATGAAATATTGAAGGTACACAAAATAATCCTAATAATGATTGGTCTGCTTACTGAATGGGGTTGAAATATAAAGTCATCAAAAATCAGAGGAGATATAATCATAAACTTCATTTTATCAGGTTAGTGAGAACATTTTACAATAGAATAAAATCGGCGAATTCAAACCTCTATTCGTATTAATAAGTGTCGATTTGGATCATCTATTTCCAGCTGGAATAGGGCCAGTATTGATCGTTTCCCAAATAGAAATCACTTTGTCGTCAACATTTTATTTATAACTTGAGATATAAACTTGTCGCTCGTATTTGCAGTCGGCCAAAAGTCGGCAAAAGTACCGAGTATTAGGAGTTGGGGTGATCGATATGAAATTATGACCTTTTTTGTTAGTACCTGTTTTTTCCTATCTTACTTTCATGAAACCTTTCCATTTATTACGTAACATTTGAATTGACTTTTTCCATTGTAACTCAATAATTTCACAAAGGTATTTCTAGAGAAAAAAATATTTTTAACTTATTTTATCAGCCTGTTGCCGTCCACTGCTGATGAGCCTCCCCCAAAGAGCGCCAACTCTCCCGGTCCTGGGCAGTCCGCATCCATCCGCTGCCAGCCACATTCTTCAAATCATCGACCCATCTTGCCTTTTTAACTTACTTATAACAGAAAAGGTTGAAATTCTCTTTTCGTACAGCGAGTGCAATCAAGTTCATTTTTGTGCCAGTGATTCTTTACATGAATTAATGTAACTAACATTGCGATAGCCCAGAACTGATCGTAAGAATAATCGGCGCAGCTGTCTAGTCAACCTTTTTGGCTGCCCACTTATCGGCAAGTCAGCACATCTCTATTTATAATCTAGCTACTTCTCGTGACACTGACTGAAATATTTGAACATTTTATCAACTAAGCAACAAAGGATCATGCTCTATTGTCTCCTTAAACAAAGAAACAATCGCACTTCTCAAAAATAATAATATCCGCTACCATTTGTATCCGTCTGTTGGACAAAGGGGCTTTCAGCTCCAAATACTTTGCTTTAATTTTTATCCCAGTAATTAAATATACCTATACGCCTAAAGAGAGAGACCGCGACACTCGTCGCGGCCTCTTCTGCATAGGCGGCGGTTCGCGGCGCGACAGGGAGACCGAGACAGGAGCCCGTGACACTTGTCATTGCCTAATGTTAAGTACTGCCGCGGTCTCCTGTTGCTATCACCTGTCGCTGTCCCGCGCGCGAACGACCTTAAGAATGTCATGAACTTAACCTTATTGTTAAGGTTCTTCAGAAAGTTTGTGTAATACTAAAAACCGCCGTGGTGTAGTTTCTGCAGATCCCTATGGGAAAACGCATGAGTTTTTATATGTATGCGTGTAATAAAATGTATCTTTATCTTTGTTTCAGATTGTGCAATACGCCTAAGAAGTTTGCGCGTGGGTCGCGTTCACTCCGGGCACGTGCCGCGCACGCACGGCTGCCGAGTGCTCGTGCCGCCCCCCGCCCCGCGCCGCGCGCTGCTCGTCGAGCTGCACAAGCTCAACGTGCCCTGCTCCACCGGCTTCATCCGCTTCGCCCCCAACACCCCCACGCTCTGCGGCAAATTGGACCAAATACCCCTCCCAAACAGAAAGTTCCTCTACACCGCATCATACAAAAACCCCGCCATAGAACTCCACGGTCGACCCACGTTCGCCGCGATATACCGTCTAGTAGACCATTGCCATGATGTTCTACTTACGGGAAGAAACGGCTCGTTCGAAGTCGGCCCGACCGTCAAGCTCTCATGTTCGTATGAGATCCACCTGCCGTACGGCAACCGCGTCGCCTTGCGGCTACAAATGGGCACAGGACCAATGGACGCGAAGGAAAACGATGTGTCTAATATTATACACGAAGATGTGCAAGCATTGTGTAGAGGAATGGAGTTAAGTTTAGAAGACGGGGACTCGAAGTGGAGACATTGTTCTCAGCCGGGAGATCCCTTGAGAAGTGTTCAGATAGTGTCCGAAGGGAACTCTGTGAGGCTGAATATTAGTATAACGGCGAAGAAGAATACGTCAGCGATGTGGTTGAAAGTGTGGTGGATGGACAAGGCAGTGGAGGACATCGTGGGGCACTGTGACTACGGGTGGGTGCTGTCGGGGGACTTTTGCATATCAGCGGTGCGGGAGGCGAAGAAAGCGTGGAGGCAGGCGGAGGCCGAGTGCGTGAGGCTGGGGGGACACCTCGCCAGTGTGCTCAATGAGAGACAGCAGCAGATTATGGACCAGCTGCTTATACATGCGTAAGTACATTGCATACTTATATTTCCTAGTTATTTTTCAAAATAATGTTAAACTCGTCTCGACCTTAATCTGGCATCTACTCAATTCTAGATGTTTTCCCGAGCATTTTCGGAGTCCTGGATAAGCTCCCATATTGTGGCTTCAGAAATACTTACGAAAACGACTAAAAGAGGCCCTTGAGCATTATTCCCTTCCATAATACTGTCACAATCTCAGGTGAAGGCAATAAATTCCAAAATCTAGACATACGCGAGTTTAATGGCACCTTTCTTACTCCAATTTGTCAACACATTAAAGCCGTCGTGACACGTATTCCTACTTATATTTACTTGAAAAACATTCCCGTTGAGGATTCAAATGTGATTCAGGGAACAGTTATTTCTTTTTCATAAAGACAAATGTAGTACTTTTCTCGGAAAAGATTTGGTTAGCTGAATATGGTTCTCTAGAACGTCATTCGTTCTGTATCCTTAGCACGAGTTTTCACTCTTTTACTTTACAGCGTCTTTTCAGTATTTACAGCGTTTCTTGTATGAAAAAATGGAACAGCGCCTCTGGTGTGCGAAGAAAGAACTAATTTTTTCCTTGAAAATTGTCAATTTGAAATTGTCAAAGTTCCAGTTTACTTTACGTCTCAAATATTGAAAACTCGTGCTAAGGGTACTGGTGAGACGAAATAAAAATATGTACGATAAGATGTTAGGATAATAAGATCTAATAACATACCTCCGTGCAATGTCTGGACAGTTCCAATCAAACCTGTACAACAATACTTTAGACATAAATCTAAAATCCTTCTAATAATGATATTACCATTAAAATGCCTATACTTTATTAAAGACTTAAAATTCTTAATAACTCTCTGTAATTCTTACAACTGATTTGGAAATAAAAAAAATGATGCGTGCTAGTTGGTTATTAAAAAAAATAAAATGCCGAATATATGGCATGGCTATACTTATTTGGCCAAATCATGTTTTGTATAAAGTTTTGTTTGTAGAAAGAAAATTAGATATTTTTCTTTGTGCATTTTTTATGTTTTTCATAAATTAAATTAAAATGGCAATATTTTTATCATAATTAAAAATACGTGCATTTTCAACGAATCAACTTTCCTATAATAACTGCAGATATACGTTACTTGCTAACACAAACACAACCCAGATCGTAGAAATAAATAAGTTTTCAAACTACCCACAACGACTGCCATAAACTTCGTACTGTGACCCAAAACGCATCCATATTTACTGCGCCGTGAAACTTACGTCACTGGCTATTTTAGTATCCGCTCTAAATAAAATACTTTTTGTAATGGAAGAATGGCAAACTAAAAGCTATATGGACGAACAAAGAATATCATCACTATTTGGACGTCCAAAACTTCTTGAGCTATTCCGACAATTTTCCAGCTAGGTATTAGAGAATACTGTAGAAAACTTACATACACAAATGCCCAAACCCGGAACAACCACTTTTTTTTTCATGGTAAAATCATAAATGAGTTCTCCCACCCAGGGCAGGGCGGGAGGGACTGTCAGACTTGTACTGACTAAAATTCACGGTGTCCTTCATTAGCCTTTTACGTTCCAGGGTCACGGTTATGGAATAAGACCCGCGACCCCGGCAGGCTTTGGCCCTCTAGAGAGGGGCCCCGTCATCCTGTTGACGCTCTTTGAGGCGCGCGTGGAACACAACGCGCCGTCGACCCGGGCATGGTCCATGGTCGGACTTCGAGTCGCCTATTACTCGCCGCCCGCATGCCCGCGCCTGCGGTGGCTGGAGATCGTCTTGCTACGTCCGTCGCCGCGGGCGCCTACCACTGCGGCTGGGGCAGAGGGAGGACGCTGTCCTCTCCCTCTCGCGGCCCGCCTCCTCATTCGCGAGCATGACTGCTTCGCAGAAGGATGCGACCGCTTCCCACTCCGTCTCGCCCCGCAGCATGGCCTCGACCAATGCCGGGCGCTAGAGGTCTCGCCTATCGCTGCCGTGAGGACACGGCGGTGCTCTGCCCAAGCGGGGCAGTCCTGCACCGTATGCTCCACCATGTCCTCCGGGCGATCTTCGCAGTGGTGACACCCAGGCGTTATTTCCTCCCTGTCCGACACAGGTACCTCCCGAAACTTCCGTGTCCGGTGTGGACCTGCGTCATGCGGTAGGTCAGGACAACTATATACTTGTAGATCATACAAATATTTGCTCCGTGCGGGAATCGAATCCGCGACACGCAGCGCAGCAATCCAATCGCTCAGCCATTGCGCTAACAGTGCCGTCTTTCTTTTTTTTTTCGTTTTGACTATGAATAACAATGATTTTCTCTCTCTTTCTCGTTGACAGTCCGGGTGCTGGTGTCGACGATGTGTACTGGATCGGGGCGACTGATGCCGTCCACGAGGGCGAGTTCCGATGGTCGGATGGACTGCCCTTCTCTTATGCACGTGAGTACATGATAATGGTATAAAATGAGCTTCTGTGACGAATTTACACATATTTTAAATGCATGTGATGACCTAATACAATGTAAGGTTAAAAAATGTGATAAATTAAAGTGACGAAAGTACAGCACCCCTGGTTTTCTACGCAAGTTACTCGTATAAATTATAATTGCATTACTGTTTAAAATGGCGATTAGACGATTACAAAAAGTGACTAAAGTGACTTATGGCTTAATGCTCGGCTTTAAAAGGTAAGCTAACTGATAAGCAATGAACTTTTATTTACCAGCTAATGATGTCATGATGCAATTTTGTAGCAGTTTCATTTCAAACAATATGTATTGTTTGTATGCAGGTTGTCATTATATTTAGCAATTAAATTCTACTCCTACTCATATTGATGCATGTGACGAATTATCTTAAAATGTATTATGTTCTAAATATCTGACGATAATCAACTAAGTGACGAAAAGCTTTGAGACAAAACTACAACTCTTGGATTTCTATCATCACCTGCCTAGCCTTTTCCCAACTATATATTATTGAGGTCGGCTTCCAGTCAAACCAGATGCAGCTGAATATCTATATTTTACAACTCATGGTTTTCTATACAGGTCATAAATTATTATTGCATTACTGTTTAAAATGGCAATTAGACGATTTTAAAACCTGACTGGGTCAATTTTCAATATCTGTGACATCCGTTGAGGATAATGACGCCCGATCTTTTACTACTAGTGCAACCATCCACTGACAAAAAATAAAAATATAAATTATTTTAATTACATCTAACTTAAATGAAATTAAAACAATTTATATTTTGGTTTTTTGTCAGTGGATGGTTGCATTAGTAGTAAAAGATCGGGCGTCATTATCCTCAACGGATGTCACAGATATTGAAAATTGACCCGACTAAAGCACGCTGCTTAACTAAGCTAATTGGTAAGCAATGAACTTTTATTTACCAGCTAATGATGTCATGGAGGAGATTCATTAAAAAAAATACATATGGCACTCGGAGACTGCCGCGGTGAAGCTATTGCATTATTTATTAATTTTTTTAAAGATAAAATCGCCTACCGCGTATATATTTAACGAGAATTTAATTTATTTAAAATGTTTGTGATGCACTACTGTAATAAAGAACTTCTTTGTTGTAGGAGAATTTTATGCTTAAGTAGGTTTCATTGTGAAAACTCCTTTTGGAACTGGCCGTTTAGAACGTAAGAAAAAGTAAATTGTTTTATGACGAATATTTTTATGATTACCGAAGTCTCCCGAACTGAAACGATGTTTGACGATGCGTGGTGTCAGGTTTTTTCCTTAGGTTTTGGGAATTTTTTTGATTCGGTCGCCGCGCCGCGCCGTGCTCAGAGCCTGCGATAAAAGCTATGTGTTTGTATTCAGGTTGTCATTCTATTTAGCAATAATGTTCTTTTATGTGTATAATACTTGGAAAAATTAACCCTTTCATAAAGTATGCTCAACATAGGGTTAGGTCGGTAGTATTAAATAGCATTAGATAGTGAGGGCAGTCATATGAGAGTGGTGTGGATGTGGCGTTGATTATTGATGGTTCCAGTTTTATATAATGGTGAGTACCCTAGCTTTGTTGACCAACTAATTCGACGACACGGCTGGCGCAGTGGTTGAGAGAGCGACTGCTGCGCAGCGTGTCGCGGGTTCGATTCCCGCACTGAACAAATATTTGTATGATCTGCAAGTAGTTGTTCCGGGTCTGGGTGTAAATTTCTAGTGTGGGGCAACGTTTTTTTTAAACAAAAAATATACTCTATATTATAAGTTTTCTTGTAAAACGAAACTCTTCAAAGTTAGAGTGAACAAGCTTCTTCTGGATAAGCTCACTCTTTGTATCTGTCACCTGTGACCTTGACTAGAGTCAATAACAAAACCAAATCAAATAAAAACAAGCGTCAAGAGCAAACCAAACTCAAACAAAAAAACACAAAATTTATTATATATATAGAGTTCGTCTTTTTCGAAGTTCATCAAACAAATGTGAAAACTTAATTTAAATTCGAAAAAGTTATACTCCAATGCAATGCCCAGTCGATTCTGGCTATAATTTAGTTTCATATCTGTAAAAATCTTCATTTCTTTCGTCATAAAAACAAGAATTTCTAAAGAAAACAACACTTAAAAGTGAAAGTTATATAACTTCGAGAAGCTGAATTTAATGGCTCTTAAGAAACAGAAAAAAAATACACAAACATTCAGTGCACTTTATAGGTTAAAAGCGTCAATCGCTGCCAAGAAGTATCGGTTATGTAGGGGTGTGCAACACAAGTTCGGCAATATAAATAAATAGAAGAAAGAATAATAAACTTATTTTCTTACACACTTTTTCATGCAATTTTATCATGAGAATACAATGGAAAGGTAGAACACAAAAGTAGGTACGGTAAGTGCCTCACGGCTGTGCCAAATTAGAATAATATAAAAGCAGACT
The DNA here is from genome assembly GCA_950005045.1 of Agrotis exclamationis. Taxonomy (NCBI): domain Eukaryota; kingdom Metazoa; phylum Arthropoda; class Insecta; order Lepidoptera; family Noctuidae; genus Agrotis; species Agrotis exclamationis. The sequence goes on from OX465430.1 coordinate 20,840,324, forward strand.
TGTGCTAGTGTACGTCAAGTAAACTGGAAATTTGACATTTTCAATTAACACAAGGAAAAAATTAGTTCCTTCTTCTTACACCAGAGGCGCTGTACCATTTTTCCATACAAGAAACGCTGTAAATACTGGAGAGGCGCTGTAAACTAAAATAGTGAAAACTCGTGATAAGGGCTCAGGTGTTGAAAATAAAAGCTTGTAAAAAAGAACGCTCGAGCGCAGATATTCAAAGTGCTACATAACAACAAGGACAATACTCATATGCAATATTTTTAATTTAGTTACCTCTTCATTTATCTCATAGATGTCACTAACCTTCTTTGACTGGTCTAATTGCTTTGGGTCGACTTTTCCGTTCAACAAAAAATAATGCTGAATTGCAAGAGAATCGAATGAGTCAGCCCTAATAAGTGTGTCGTACCCGTAAGGCTTCAGTCTAGACAGCGAGGCGACGGTAACATGCGATTGTCGCTTTATTTAGTTCACTCATTCAATCATTCACCCCTTCTTATTCATTCCTTTAGAAGGGCACGATGTTATGTGAGCTAGATTGTGAATCATAATTATGCCGACATAAAAATTATTTCAAACATAATAAGATAGTATAGTTTGATAGTGGAAAATTAACATCATATATAATTCAACAACTAATCGGATCAAATACTAGTTATATTTAAAAATATGACAGCAAATACTGTTCCGAATGATTAATTCCCAAAACGAATGGTGAATGAATGATTGAACGAATTGAATGAGCCGGAAATTGCAGTGAAAAGCTGCGGGCCATCATTGCAACAATGGTTTTTTTTAAATTATGTAGTTTCAAATTAACATTTTGGTATCTACCTTACTGCATATTTGTTTTAATATTTACAATGCTTATTTAAGTACTTATTTAGATAATTAAACTAAATCTAGAAATTTAAAAATAAAAATAAATAAAACTAAATATTTACAACAAAATACTAAATTTAAACTAAAACTAAAATAAAATACCTAATTACAAAAAAAAAAAACACAAAAAGGCAAAGACAATGATAAATAATGAACTTACAAAAAAACATAATAATTACTTTTAGTAAACTGTTGCTATACTAGTCTTGTTACCTAAGGATCTCTTAATTTTGATTTTGGATGAAACTGAATTTGATGGTTGTAGACCAATTTAGATAATCGTTTCTAAAGTACTTTGAATTTGACTAAGAGAGAGTCATTATTTCGAATTAGTATTGAAAAAAAAAATCATACAGTTGACAAAAACATCATAACATGCAATGTTGAACTGTTTGACCCATGTTAAACATATTTTTTTAGAGGGCCAAAGCCTGCCTGGGTCACGGGACTAGCAAGCTAAAAGCTTCCGTAATCCCGGAACGTAAAGGGCTATTGAAGGATACCGTGGATTTTAGTCAGTACAACTCAGTTATCGCCCCTGGGTTCGAGGACTCATTTGATGATTCTACCACAATAAAAAAAAACTATTTGTCTTAATAAACTTTAAAACTGGCAACTACAGCAAAAAGTACTTAAACCGAGCTTTTTAACATTTATTTTCTTTTTTAAAACCTCACACAAAAAATGCTGGCCCGTATTAACAGCTTTTACAACAAAAAATGAATATATTCTCTTTCACTTTCACAATTAAACGTACTAACACGAGCGAGCCGTACGTTTTTGTTTTTTCCTTTGTGCCTGCATCTGCATAGAAATCGAATTTTAAACTTTCGTTAAACCATCCAATGTCCGCGGCCAGTGCATGCCATGTAATGGCGTAAAAGTCACAATTCAGTTATACAATTTTCAGGAATATTGTAAAAGAGAAATTGATATTTTTGTAGAATACGTAGTGCACACTGCGAAAATATCAATTGATTATCAACACACTGCGAGCCTAGCGCGGTGGCGGCGGCGGGCGCGGAAATATTAATCTTATGAAATCGCCGCTCGTGGCCACACTGAAGTGACTAAGGCGCCTAGCGCGATGGCTACAAGTGATTTTGCGAACCTAGGCGTTGTTAGGCAACAACAGATATTAACGGGCGGGTGGCAGGTGTAGCAAACCATTTCGGTCTTATAATCAGCGCCATCTAGTTACCAGAACATGCACTAAAGTACTACTGTACGAGGTATTTGTACATATTTAAATTATTTTTACTGAATTTGAGTAGAATAATGTAGCATGATTGATGATACAATATTTCTGTTCCCTGATGGGTTTTTTTTTAATGACGCAATTGGCTAGTTTCCAGACTCAATAAATTGCAAATCTATTTATTCTGTCCATTGAGCATCTATAGAAAAATAAGGAAGACGTATTTTTTGTTAGATCAATGAATACAAAGACAAAACTCGGGATTCTCGTGACGTCAGAACTCACTTTAAAGGAGTTGGCTAAATGACTGCCCCAGTCATCTATATGACTTTCACATTAACTCGTAGTATTTAAAAAATCATTAATGAATTGTTTAGTGTTTAATAATTTCCTAATACTTATAAAAACTGTTAAACATAAAAAAGTATCTGAATTGCTTTCTGTGCATTTTTTATTGACATGACAAGGCCACGATTAAATCTCAGAACAATAAGGATTAAATAATGTAGACTAGGGAAGGGTCATAAAGCTTTTCCAGATTGTCAAAATGAAACTGTACTTAATCGATTTTCACTAACGGGATTCAAAACGATTTCTTTTCTGAAATAATTAAGGAATGGCGTTGAAAATGCAAGTTTTTGGCGGGAATCGATAGAGTTCAATTGAGTGTCCTATTTAGTTTTTTGTTTTTACGTTACACGTTTTGATTCGGAAAACGAATTACCGTGACCCCGGAACATAAAGGGCTGTTGAAGAACACCGTAGATTTAGACTCATTTGACGATTTTACAACGTAAAGAAAAAGTGATTCGTCCACGAAACTCAACTTTTTGTTTTTTTTTTTTAAACTTCTGAATGTGCTTCTTCGTTTAATCTTAGTTCATATTTTTTGTCGAATAATATTAACTGAAGTGTTATCAAACTACTTTTTAACCAATCGATTCTTTTATCGATTCTGTGAACTTTGAGTTCGGTCCCATCTTTAAGAAAAAAAAACAAACGTCAGATGTCATTTGAACGCTCTGCCGTTTAATTGTTCGTTGTAATTCTTTATTTTGGCTTTTTCTTCACCCCCGCTTGTTTATTGGACTTTCTGTTTGCTTATACCTACCGACCTATCGCCACTCAACACGGACTTGCATTCAATTCATCATGCAATAAATAAACTGTGGTATACCCACGCAAAGATTGCGGCGGCATAGCAAGCAAGCAATGAAGACGTCATTGCTTGCTGTTCTACTCACCATCGTATCACGATGGTTAACAATAGAGGTAAGACATTTACAGATGGTCCTGGCGATGCTCGGCCCAAACCCAATCCCCACACTGTGTCCTCGCAGTGGCGACACGCTTTTATTTTCCGCCCAATCCAACACAAGAACCTCCTAAAACATCCGTGTCCCGTGAGGACCTACGTCAGGCGGAAGATGAGGACGCCGCGGCCCCGATTGCGTTCCCAACAGATTGGTTGCCTTAGATGTCATAATATTTAGATGTATAGGTAAACAGTAAAGTTAATTCATGTAGGTACTAAAGTAATTACGTTTTTTCTAGGTTCCAAGGAATGCCAACATTTGTCTTGTCATCCTTGTCATGAACTGCTGAATTCAGGAGCAACTTGTGAAGTTCGTATGGCAAAATTCGGTCACGCAACGGTGTGCATAACTTGTGGCAGTTCTGTGAGAAGTTTAGATCGCCATGCAGTAGACAGAAACAATTCAAAGTTGAAGAATTTTACAACATCACACCCAGATTTAAATCACGTGAATAAAATGACATTTAAACATTCAACAGTCTTTCGCGTCGTACGCTTTAAGACTGTGATTTATATCAATCACAGATTATCGAATACCTAAATATAGTACTATTTTTCTTGTTTCATTTCGAAATAATTAAATGTATTTTGAGCTAATTAAAGTGTTCAATAACTACTCGTAGTTCAGAAAAGATTTATCAATCACGACATGCTTTGCAATATGAAGTCCCCTGGCACGTTTATTTGTCAGCCTGTCTTCACCGATATAACTAACAGATTTTGATGGGGTTAACACTAGTAGATAGATTAGTTCTTCTTGTGTGGATGCAATGTTAGCATTATTTGCAGTTTTTATAGTACTTTTAATGATAGGTGTTCACGTTTTTTTTTTTTCAAGATTGCGAAGAAATGACAACTTGTAGAACCTTTTTTTATGTGAAATATTAATATTGAGCTATTCATCGTTATACAGTGCTAGGTCCAATGTCTATAAGTGGCTGGATTCTTGTACATACTTCAATTTAGCCAACTCCTTTAAACACGGTGCGACGTACTTTGAAATTTAATAGCTTCGCATCTCCGTCAATGTTCGTTTACATTACTATACAAATACGTGTGAATATTTTTTGATAATGTAAACTGACGTTTAATTTACATTTCCTTTTCATAAAAACAAATAAATAGTAACACTTTAACAGTAACAATCATACAAATAAAGGCTAACGATTGCTTTCAACCAACTAATTTGAATACGTTTTAGCTTCCAACGAGTTTCCTTGACCACAATCGTTTGAGTTCAATCGCCCTCGCCTAACTCCGTGCTACTGACGCAAATTAAAGCCTTCGTTACTGACTCCCGTAATCACTCACTTGCCGTTTGGTTTGGTTTGCATTGACATTGTAAACGAGTCAGGCCTGAATTCCTGTTACGCTGATGTGGTGGGAATTTTAATTGTTACATAGAAAATGACTCAGTTTAGGCAGTCTGTCAACATTTTTAGTAATTTATTAGCTCAACTACACCGTAATACTTTTTGAACTACGCTGCACGCATCGTAGGATTGTGTGGATTCTACGCCGTACGTCGTAGCGCGCTGTGGATTCTACGCCATAGTACTATATGCTACGTCGTAGCGCTGTAGATTCTACGCTATAGTACTATATGCTACTCCGTAGCGCTGTGGATTCTACGCCGTAGTACTATATGCTACGTCGTACCGCTGTAGATTCTACGCTGTAGTACTATATGCTACGTCGTAGCACTGTTGATTCTGCGCCGTAATACTATATGCTACGTCGTAGCACTATGAGAACTACGCCAAAGCTTATAATGTATAACGCTTTGTAAATATCAATTTCTATATTTTTTATTATAATAAAGTAGCCTGTAACAATATAATTGCTTAATAAAACTAGTTTAGCATGACAATTCTCGAATATCGACTAGTTTAAGTGGGCAGAAACAAGTTATTTAAAAAACATGAATTTTGCATGCGTATGCAGCTCTAGTTTATAAAATAAACAGAACTTGGTGCAGTGTAGGAAACAATATTTGTTTGTGATACAAAGTTTAACCCCAACAGAAGTTGTAAACTTTTTCTTCATTTTTTAACTGAATTCGGGGACGGAACTCTTTTTTCTTCGTGATTTTTAAGAAGTTCACCCAAAAGTTTTGGATAAGATTTCGAGAACTTCAGTAAAGGTCCAAAATGTATGGGATAAAAACCTAAAATCCAAGTTCAAGTTTAAACGTTTAGTTTACGATTAAACTGCGTTCAGAATGATTCCCTAGAACTATCTTAATTATCTTATCAAGTTAGATGATAGAATCAGGCGTTACTTTCAGGAAATCCATGACATTAAATGTTATGAAAAATATCTAGTTTTAATTCCGCTATTGTAGCGGAATTAAAACTAGATATTTTTCATAACATTTAATCTTATCAAGTTTCGATATTGTGATATGTTTTTTACTTAAGGTTAGGTGCCAGTAAAGTCATGCTTTCGAACGTAGTAGGTTTTAACGACGCCATAGTAGTTATTCACCATTATTTTAGACTAAGAAAAACGAGCAAGCGTCACAGGGGCCGCATAGGATGTGTTACACCTGATGTAACAGTGTAACATCGGATATCTCACCAATTGCCTAAGGTGGATGACACTGTCCTCACGGAGGCGATAAGCGGAGACCTCTCGCGCCCGGCATTAGTCGAGGCCATGCTGCGGGGCGAGACGGAGTGGGAATAAGCGTTCGCCTTCTTCTGTGAAGCAGTTATGCTCGCAAAGGAGGAGGCGGGTCGTGAGAGAGAGAGGACAGCGTCCTCCCTCCGCCCCAGCCGCAGTGGTAGACGACCACGGCGTCGGACGTCGCAAGACGATCTCCGGCCACCGTAGGCGCGGGCATGCGGGCGGCGAGTAATGGGCAACTCACCGCCCGACCATGGACCATGCCCGGGTCGACGGCGCGTTGTGTTCCACGCGCGCCTCAAAGAGCGTCAGCAAGATGACGTGACGGGGCCCCCCTCTAGAGGGCCAAAGCCTGTCGGGGTCGCGGGACTTATACCATTACCGTGACCCTGGAACGTAAAGGGCTAATGAAGGACACCGTGGATTTTAGTCAGTACAAATCTGACAGTCCCTCCCCCCTGTCCTGGGTGGGAGGACTCATTTGATGATTATAACACGCTAAAAAAAAAGAAGAAGTTGGATGACACGTAAATGGAAGTTGAAGGAACACCGTAGATTTTAGTCAGTATGAGTCTGATAGTTTCTCCCGTCCTGTCCTGGGTGAATAAAAACATTAGGTGCGTCCACACACTCCACACAGAGCACGCGGCCTCGCGAGACATTTGTCGCGCGAGGAAACTGACAAGCGAGGCTGCTTGCTCTGTGTGGACTCGTATATTGTTTTTCGACCGAGGCACGAAACAATATACGCGAGCTAACCAAAAGCCGACACTGGATGCATGTGCTGGATGGCTCGGGCGCTCGCTTGCCTCGGTCGAGACACGTCCACACTAACCGAGATACTTCGCGCGGAAAATGCTCCCGAGGCTGCTCACTCTGTGTGGACGCACCGTTTTTTTTTCCTATCCTGCTCTGTCCCACTCCTGGGCAAAGGCTTCCCTCCACTCTTTCCATCTTTCACGACACTGTGCTTCCTCCTTCCAGTTCGGGCAGAATCTGTCTAGTTCGTCCCGCCATCTCCTGCGTGGTCGGCCGCGACCTCGCCTCACTGTCTCAGGGCACCAGTATTGTGTTAATTTGGCCCGCAGTTCGTCAGGCATGCGGCAGACATGTCCTGCCCAGTCCCACTTCAATTGGGCAGCCTTCTGAGCCACGTCAGCTATACGGGCACCTATTGGAAGATTTTAAAACAAAAAAAAAAGAAATAATAATAATATTCCACAACTATCACACAACGCTAACTAGTCCCAAGCTATGGAGAGCTTGTGTTATGGGTACTAGACAACTGATAAACACACTTATATATTTCTAAATACATACATATTATACACCGTGTTCCGGACGATATACATAAACTTCGACCAGATGTTCAAACCACGGAAGTAAGCATTTTTCATTATGGACACATTAATAAATTCTTATTTTTTATTTTTTGTTAATTTTCATACAAACTAAATACCTAGACGTAAATAACCCGATATGCATGCCTCTTTATCCGAATTGGCAACGTCATTCATAACATTTGGCGGGCTGAAACAAATGTAATGCAAATAGTATTTGATAGATTTTAAATTAAGATACTTTCTCACTGCATAGCTCAATTAAATTTCATTAAATGAAATTACAAATATCTTTGTAACGAAGCCTTTTTAAGTACTACTTCCTTTGTTGGATTTGATTTGTAAAAGCCATAGAAGTATTTGCTAAAGTTTATGGATAACGTGAAGAACACGGTGTATAGATAAATTACACCCAGACACGGAACAAATGATCGTGCTCATCACACAAACATTTGTCCTGGGTGACAAATGCTTTTAGATATTATTATACTCACTGTTAAAATTTACTTAAACAATTATGTTAACATGTCCAAGTTCAGCGTGTATGAGAACGGAAGGACATTTACTAACATATTATTAATGTGTTACAGTTTAGTGGGAAGTTATAGTTCAACCGTTAATACTTATTAGGGCTATCACGAACAGACTCCTTATTACTAGCATCGTATAAAGGCTCAATAAATAAAGCCAACTTATACTACTTTGCGCGTAGACAAGATGACTCAAAAAAACAATTTGTTCGTTAAAAAATATCAAAAATCATTTGACCCGTATTTTTGCTTTAAATTGTAACGAAAGTCAACATTGACCAGGTTATAACACTTTTAAAATTATCCCCATCAAGTTTTTCATGTTCATTAATTCTTTTTTTAACTTAATTACTACGGACTATTTAGATTAATTACAATTTATTGATTTTATCAAATAGTCTATTATTACCGAATACCCAAAAGGATCGTCTAAAAAACAAGCGAAGGGCCCCACAGACAACCCTATAAAAGGGTCGCCTGTTTACAATGCCGACGTCTGCATTCAACAAGTTCAGAACCGCAGCGATCCGCAACGTGCCGCAACGTACCGCAACCGCACCGCACCCCAGCCGCCCTGCGATCTCGCCCGGAATGTGACGTCACAAAATGTTGATAATGTTGGCAGTACTGCGTTAACGAAGTTATGATGCCGGTCAATATTGAAGGGTTAATGGAGGGGAATAAATTCGTTTGATATGAAGAATGGAGGTCCTAAAGTAATTAGTACTATGTTATGCTTCGCCCGGGTGATGTTTGGCGATTAGGTGCGTCCACACAGAACGAGCAGCCTCGCGAGGCATTTGCCGCGCGAAGCAGCTCGGTTAGTGTGGACGTGTCTCGGCCGAGGAAAGCGTGCGCGCTGCCGCGGTCGATCGACCGAGCGCCCGAACCATCCAGTGTCGGCTTTTGTTTTGCTCGCGTATATTGTTTCGTGCCTCGGTCGAGAAACAATTGCGCGTCCAAACAAAGCAAGCAGCTTCGCGAGGCATTTGTCCTTCGTAGCACTCGTGAAGCGCTCGTAGCAAATGCGTAACAAAAGCGTAGGAAAAGCGTAGCAAAAGCGTAGAAAAAGCGTAGCAAAAGCGTAGCACCGTAGAACTCTCGTAGAATCGAGTGTCTTGTGAACTTTTAATAATATTATTTAGATAAATGTATATTATTTCTGAGTCTGCCAATACTCAGCATTATTTTAACATAATTAAGTTACTGCTGGGTACTTGCATTAATTATTTAAACTCAGACAATACTGTTCAATACTTGCTGAAAATCAAATGTGTTCACAGAAATGTAAATTCTAAGTATTCATTCCACAATTCAGTGAATAATATCGTATTAAAACAATCATCATTTCCAATGTAATGCAATATTTGACGAATATATTGGCAGAACCGCTACAATACAATTTTCGCTAATACAATAGGTAGTTACCTAATTCAATAATACCAATGAATTGTCTGACAGTTTGAGTACTATTTACCTAACGAAATGTTTTTCTTTAGAATTTTTTATCCATTTGTTGAACTACAAGAATACTATTGTTGCAGTCATTACCACTTATGAATTGAAAAATATTTTGTTATTTTTCTAGACTTTAAAAGAGTTCAACAGCCTCTGAGGTTTTTCAAGTGTCTTTGAGTTTTTGTTCTTATAGTGTGATAAGAAACTTCTCATTTAGATTTTATAACATACTAACTTTTGCCAGCGGCTTCGGCCGTACCTTATTGCGTATGCGACTCAAGACCAAAGCCAAAAGCCAAAGCCAAAGAAATTGGCAAATCAATTCGTGTTGTACTGTAATATAAAAATCATGATTCGAAAGACTTGTGGCGCCATATACCATCGTAAAAACGTTATTGTTGTTCTCCTTAGGAACAGTACTATTTTTCGGATTAAAAGGTACCCTATTTCCGTTTCTGTACATCTGAAAAGCTATGCGCAAAATTTCAGGATAAACGGTTCAGTACTGTAGGCGTGAAAAAGTAGCAAACAATTAGTTTGGGAAGTAAGGATTTTTTATAAAAACTAATTTACAGAATAACCATTATCTTTTATCAAAAAACCTGCAGAATAAATATAAATACAGCAAGCAAGTCTAGGTCTTTCATTATTAATCATGACTTGAGAACTCACTTCCATCACAATAGGCGGTAATAAATCAGCGGCGGCCATTTTGTTAAGATGGCGTCTACAAAAGCGCGGGAATTCATCCGCCGCGGTTCACTTCCACGCAAGCCCCAGTTATTAATCGCGGACTTATAATTAAAATAAAGATGCTTGTAGATAGGATCCAGAACATTGTGAAATTACAAAGTAAAAATATATTGAATAAAATAATACAATTGATTGGTAAGAAACATTTATTGTAAGACTGTACAAATACAAACATTTTTTTTAGTGTTGTAAAATCATCTTATGAGTCCTCCCACCCAGGGCAGGGCGGGAGGGACTGTCAGACTTGTATTGACTAAAATCCACGGTGTCCTTCAATAGCCCTTTATGTTCCGGGATCGCGGTAATGAGATGAGGTCCACGACCGTACTAAAACAGACATGGCAAATGAAATTAGGATAAAAAGTAGTGAACAATCTAATATAATTGATTTCAAAATGTTGACTTTGTGCTACCGATTACTTGAAAGCATCGGAAAATAGTCATAGTGTGAAGTAAAATATCTAATTCTAAACATCATTAATTATCCTTTTCATTGCCATATAATTACAAACGGGCACGCCGCAATCGCGGCGGTATGACCCCTCTTTGAGGAGTGGCTGGATAGGCGTCACGGCGTCCTGACCTTCCGCATGACGCAGGTCCTCACCGGACACGGAAGTTTCGGGAGGTTCCTGTGTCTGATAGGGAGGGAAGAAACGCCTGGGTGTCACCACTGCGAAGATCGCCCGGGGGACACGGTGGAGCATACGGTGCAGTACTGCCCCGCTTGGGCAGAGCACCGCCGTGTCCTCACGGCAGCGATAGGCGGAGACCTCTCGCGCCCGGCACTGGTCGAGGCCATGCTGCGGGGCGAGACGGAGTGGGAAGCGGTCGCCTCCTTCTGCGAAGCAGTTAGGCTCGCGAAGGAGGAGGCGGGCCGCGAGAGAGAGAGGACAGCGTCCTCCCTCCGCCCCAGCCGCAGTGGTAGACGCCCGCGGCGTCGGACGTCGCGGGGCGATCTCCGGCCACCGTAGGCGCGGGCATGCGGGCCGCGAGTAATGGGCAACTCGCCACCCGACCATGGACCATGCCCGGGTCGACGGCGCGTTGCGTTCCACGCGCGCCTCAAAGAGTGTCAGCATGATGACGGGCCCCCCCTCTAGAGGGCCAAAGCCTGCCGGGGTCGCGGGACTTATCTCATCACCGTGACCCCGGAACACAAAGGGCTACTGAAGGAAACCGTGGATTTTAGTCAGTACAAGTCTGACAGTCCCTTCCGCCCTGCCCTGGGTGGGAGGACTCATTTGATGATTTTACCATGCTAAAAAAAAAAATTATAATTCCAAAAAAAAAAAACTAATAAAAAAAAAATGTAATGACCATTATGAATATAAAATTTATAAATTTAATATTTGACAAACAACGTTCTACTTTATATGCTTTATGTAATTGAGGAAATGCTCTAATTTTCACCAATTAACAACCTATAATAAAACCTTATTCTGTTTAAAAAAAAAATATTTTTCCTGGTCAAACATTAACAGTGAGCAACACGCCTTACCCATAGATCATCCCAGTTTCCCATCTTAATTGGTGCTCAGAGTTTTTTGTTCCATGCTGTGGGGAAGAGATTTTTTAAAGTATACAGTAATGAAGTTGTAAACAAGAGCCCATAATTGTGATTTCATCATAAATTCCTGCCTCTACCCATTTTACTTGGGGTCGCTCGGTGCAACACGTTTTTTCTTCCATTCTGCCCTATCAGTCGGCACAGTTACATTATTTCTGTTGTGATTTATAAGCTGAACTTTGAATAACATAATACTTTTGCCCTCGGGTACACTTCCATCGTAAAATGTGCTTTTAACTGCGATAACCGGGGAACATTATTAAATGTAATCCAGTGACTTTTTTAGTAGTAAAATCATCATGTGAGGCCTCTCGCCCCAGGTGAAGCTGGAGTGACTGTGGTGGAGGCTGGAGGATCTTACTAAAAATCTACCCTGTTTTACAGATGTCGTTTGCTTTCCAGGGTCACAGTTACCTTGACAGACGGTCCCGCGACCTAGAATATATATACTAGTAGAACCTAAAAAAAATACCTTATCTACTCGTATTTATAACTAGTTGTTACCCGCAGGTTCAGCCGCTGTTTTCCTGATGAATAAGAAAATGAAAAACCATAATTTAGAAGCAGACTGCTCTAGAAATGAACAAATTCAAACAATGCAATCCCATAAAAACATTAGTTTTATCATGTTACATTTTTTCGTTTCCCCATGTTATGAATTTCTCCCTTATCGCACAAACGTTCAGACCCGGAACAACTACGTAGATCATACAAATATTAGCTCCGTGCGGGAATCGAACCAGCGACACGCCGCGCAGCAATCGCGCCCAGCCACTGCGCCAATCGTAGATCAAATTTTAATTTAATCGAAATTAAAAAAGTCTCAAAATCAAAGCATTTATTTCAAATAAGCCAGTTACAGGCACTTTTGAATTGTCAAAGACAAATAAAATATGATTAAATACTACATAATTATGGTGCTACAGCCCCAGTCACAAGACATAAAAACTGTGAAAGTACCGTAGGTGCCCATTCCAAGGAGTAGATCTCTATGGAGAAGAACGGGCAAGAAACTCCATGGATATACTTTTTAGATCGCCAAAATTATTACAGAATCTTTGTTACATCATGGTACATTATGTGAGAACGATGTAACAAGTTAAAAGTGTCCATAGCAAAAATTAAAACAAAGACAATTCAGAAAAAAATATGTCAATAATAAACCGTGGCAGCTAAGACATGACCAGTCCCAACTGACAGCGCCCGTTCACGAACATGACACATGTATCAGCACCATTTCAGCTCAACTATTTTGAAGGGAGTTAAATGATCCGACACACACGCCACCATCAACGAGACATTTGAGTGAGCATGACACACTCTCAACCGCCAGGGTCATTCAAGTCAACAAGAGACGTAGGTGCCCAGTGAATGACAGCTCTGAAGTACATAGTACTCACACAATGCCGGGTATGAAATGTATAATACAAGGAAGATTGAATCTATATACAATGCAAATACATTTGTACAATCTTTAGCAAGCAGAATCATTTTTATTGGACAAAATGGTACACAAACCACGGTGTGTACGAGTCTTCATAATTATTATCTACGAAGAACGACGAGCCAGTAGAAAACTAATTAAATCTGAATCACGTATCATACAAACTATTATATTGGAAAAATGGAATCAAGTAACGAGAGATATTGCGATTATTACTTAGAAATAATTACTATACTTGGCTTTGTTTGTTACTTTTACAAATAAACATTGTATTACATAGAAATATTGAATAATTTTTGTAATTGAGGCAGACGTGGACTGGAATATGCGAGTAGCTGTGTCAATTAAATTCTTTATTTTTCTTTATTCATATTACCCACGGCAACGACCATTTATATCTAGACGCCTCATGCACGATCTGGCTAACGAAAATTTTCTGTCAAGTCGCTGAGGTACGACGTAAGCGAGGCGTCAAAACAAACAAACTTACTTTCGCATTTATAATATTAGTTAAGACTTATTCTCTTGGTTTCAAATTATAATATTCATTTAGAATCTGGCCAGGGTAAAAGCCAGTCCTTGGGTCAGGGGAAGCGTCAATAAGTATTTTAGATACCTCGAGGTACCGCCGACAGTCTCTTGGGTACATATTACCAGTTGACAGCATTGAGGAGCAGGTTTTCGAAGCTTTTTTTTTAGGTGTGGTAAAATCATCAAATGAGTCCTCCCACCCAGGGCAGGGCGGGAGACACTGTCAGACTTGTACTGACTAAAATCCACGGTGTCCTTCATTAACCCGTTACGTTCCAGGGTCACGGTAATGGAATAAGTCCCGCGACCCCGGCAGGCTTTGGCCCTCTAGAGGGGGGCCCCGTCATCTTGCTGACGCTCTTTGAGGCGCGCGTGGAACACAATGCGCCGTCGACCCGGGCATGGTCCATGGCGGGCGACGAGTTGCCCATTACTCGCCGCCCGCATGCCCGCGCCTACGGTAGCCGGAGATCGTCTTGCGACGTCCGTCGCCGTGGGCGCCAACCACCGCGGGTGGGGCGGAGGGAGTACATTGTCCTCTCCCTCACGCGGCCCGCCTCCTCCTTAGTTTTTCGAAGCTTAGCAATAGTTTAGTTTTACTATATTTTTAGTAATTTATATGCCTGTTTTAAATTTTAGATTATATAAAATTGACTATTATACTGGTCCATGAAAGACCTTATGAAGGGAGATCTCCCCTTATCACTACAACTCAAAATCATGGACATGTGCATTCTTCCCATTTTGACATAATATAGATCCCAACCTTGGTCTTTGACAAATATACAAAAGTCCAAACTCAATGTTTGCCAACGTGCAATGGAGCGCAGAGTTCTAGGTGTTAAGCTAACTGATCATATTCGTAACACAGATCACCGACGTTGCTATAAAATGGCCGCTAAGCTGAAGAGGGACTGGCCTGGCCACGTCTGCCGGATGCCCAATGGGCTGTGGGCCAAAATTAACACTATGTGGAGCCCTGACACAGCCAGAAGACGTCGCGGCAGACCTCGTAGAAGATGGCGGGATGAGCTGGACAAAACTAACAACCAGTGGCTCACACTAGCACTAGATCGAAATAGTTGGAAGTGGGATGATACAGGCTGACAGTAACAGTATTAAGAATTTTCTTAGTGCCTATCAAACTCTCGCCCGGCATTGGTCGAGGCCATGCTGCGGGGCGAGGCGGAGTGGGAAGCGGTCGCCTCCTTCTGCGAAGCAGTCATGCTCGCGAAGGAGGAGGCGGGCCGTGAGAGAGAGAGGACAGTGTCCTCCCTCCGCCCCAGCCGCAGTGGTAGACGCCCACGGCGTCGGACGTCGCAAAACGATCTCAGGCCACCGTAGGCGCGGGCATGCGGACGGCGAGTAATGGGCAACTCGCCGCCCGACCATGGACCATGCCCGGGTCGACGGCGCGTTGTGTTCCACGCGCGCCTCAAAGAGCGTCAGCAAGATGACGGGGCGGCCTCTAGAGAGCCAAAGCCTGCCGGGGTCGCGGGACTTATTCCATTACCGTGACCCAGGAACGTAAAGAGCTAATGAAGGACACCGTGGATTTTAGTCAGTACAAGTCTGACAGTCCCTCCCGCCCTGCCCTGGGCGAGAGGACTCATTTGATGATTTTACCACGCTAAAAAATAAAAAAAGTGCCTATCAAAACTATCTTATTTTTACTCACACCATCAAATTTTATCTAATCGAAGTTGAATATACTCTAGCAGAGTATACTCAGACAGAACCACCCGTAACTGCATGAAACTTAGCACTTGTGTACTAATTGGTGGTGAGAACTGCTAACTTGAGTTAGCACGCTCCAAGCCGTCTCAACACTCGACTGTGACGTGGAGTGAGCAAAGTGAGCGTACGAGCAATCTTCTTGAGATTCGGTCTGCAGTATGTTATATATTAGTGATGTTGGTATTTGTATGAATGTCTAGATATGTTTAGATTTGCTGTGTCGGTTGAAACGTATTTAGAATATAATTTCCAGTGACTTTCTCCGTGTGTATCTGTAATAGGTACATTGTCACGGGAAAGTAATACCCACTAAACGACACACTATAAAATCACTAACATTATAGACTATAATCTATCTCAGTTAGATTTTTTTATTGAAATTGCTTGTGAGGCGACGTAGAGAAGCCTATGCAGACCACGTTTTTTAAAGCGCCGCACAGTGGGCTGAAAATCGATCTTCATAGACTTAGGAATCAACTTCGCAAATCTGTAATTTTTTTGGCAGAAATGGGTTTAGGTATAGCATATTGATCAATATAATGCTATCTCGGCTTTTGAATATACGTTTTTCTATACTTTATAGCACTTGGTTGAAAAAAATGTAAGGAGAAATATGTTAAAAAGGTTCTATTTCAATTTTGGCAAGAGTGCCCCTAATTTCCTTTGGCACGATTATACCCCTTATTTTTCTGCATTTTTAAAAAAACAGGGCGTGCGCGCACATCACGTCTGTGAATCATTCTTGAGAAAAAAAAAAAACAATTTTTAGTCCAAACAACCACACGAGAAGTTACACATAATATAATATCAAACAAAAAATATGCCTCTCATCATCAGCCTATAATGTTCCCACTGCTGGGACACAGGCCTCCTCTCTGTGAGAGGGAGTGGGCCATAATCCACCACGCGAGCCCAGTGCGGGTTGGTAGATGTCACATGTCTTTGAATTTTTGGTTCTAGGACATGCCGGTTTCCTCACGATGTTTTCCTTCACCGTTTTGAGAGCAGTGGTGATGAAATAAATTACACAAAGTAATGGCGGGGTTCGAACCCACGATCTACAACTCATAAGTCGGGACTGATACCACTGGGCCACCACTGCTCTCTTATGCCTCTACTACTAACAAATCACCCATATAATTATAATTTGTACCTTACCAACAACAACTTACTCCTTTCATGTCCCCACATCAAAACATCGCATGTGAAGCGACGATTTCAGTTCCCTCCACGTCAAAACAAAGCGAATCGTTCGCGGAACACAATTACTTACTAAATAATTCCTGTAAATTGCTCTGACCCGGCTTCCAGTTACTAAATGCTTCACTAAAATACGAGCTTCAAAGTAAACTGAAGCCTGTTTTATGTACTGCAGTGAGAAGAGTTACTGGGGGATGTTTAGTTTTGTTTTGGATGATAATCCGGAATTTAAAGAAATAAAAATAAGTTATTTATTGGACTCACACAGGACAGAACAAACAACATGAATCATGACTGAACAAAATTATATAAAAACGAAAAACGCATGGTTGGCGCAGTGGTTGAGCGATCGACTGTGTAGCGGATTCGATTCCCGCACGGAACAAATATTTATATGACCTACAAGTAGTCGTTCCGGGTCTGGGCGTTTGTGTATGTGAGTTTCTGTGTTTGTAAACCACACAGCACAGGAGACATTCCTAGTGTGATGCAATGTTTTTTTTTAGGAAATAATAAATTAGTAAAAAAATAACAAAAAACATTACAAAATTAGTCCTGTATAAGTCCAGAAGGCCACTATCTCAGCATGAGCTGCGAAATTTTCTAAAAAGAAAAGTCACACACAGTCCCGGTTTTCTTATAGGACCCAAAGTCATTGTATGAAGGATTTTTTTAGGTCATTTAAAACATCGTTGGTCGTAAACATTACATTTTCCTTTTTTATGAGATGTTACACAGATGTTAGAATAGATACGAGAATTTTAAAACAAGCCTGCAGAGCAACGAAAGACGAATATTAAAGGTATAACTGCTTGTGTGCATTAAGCCTCCTGCAGACACACTTGGCTCGTTGTCGCGCTGCGACAACGAGCCAAGCTAATTTCCACTCTAAAAATACTGCGAATGGACCGCGAATGTCGCCCCGCGCGATTAATCGCGTGTGTCTGCAGGAGGCTTAATACTCGAAAAAACCGTTTCTTTTTATTTAGATCTATTATTGATTTTAATTTTCTAAAAGTACTTTCCAGTAGAAATTATTATCTGCTATTTCAGCATATTTGCAACGTCTCTTTAAGTCTAATAAATTATGATCTTAAAAGATGCTAAGCCTCCCTGTATTAGAATTATCTTTACGCATTTATCTGGAAACTAAAACACACAGCAACCTAATAAAATATCTGAATATAATAAAACAATTTCCCTATAAAGCATGACGTCACAACGAGCTAATTAACTAATTTAAAATAAGTGCACAATTGTAACAAGGGAATTAATAAATTAACCATAATTGAATGAATATTCATCTCATTTATTCCGCAATGATCACGATTCATCGTAAACATTTCCAATTTATAATAATTTTCATTATTTGTATAATTTGATGATGAACGATTCATTAAACTAGTGTTTACCACACTCCAGTGATTATTGCACAAAAGGAAAATGTACTCGTGGTTTTAATACTGAATTATATCAGCTGCATATAAAATGAATGAAGTTTGCTTTGGTAACTTTATTTAAAAAAGATAAATATGAAAAGTTTTATGCTTTGCGGAGCACATTAAATTATACAATTAGGTAAGAGGAATACGCAATGAAACGGCTGCGGTATTGATCTCAACATTTTAGAATGAAAATATTAATTGAATAAATTATTATAGGTATTTTTGCTTGTAACAACAATTATAGAAGTGGCTGAGTGATTAATTACCTAACAAATATGTGTAAGGTAGTTATTCCAGTTCAATCTATTTAATTTTCTATAAACACAACCACGATACAAGAGTAATTCCTAAAGAGAAGCAAAGTTTAAAAAAAAATACATGTGGCACTCGGAGACTGCCGCGGTGAAGCTATTGCATAACATTTTTTTTGTTTTAACAGAATAAAATCGCCTACCGCCCATATTTAACGAGAATATAATTTATTTAAAATGTTTGTGGTGCACTACTGTAATAAAGGACTTCTTTGTTGTAGGAGAATTTTATAAGTAGGTTTCATTGTGAAAACTCCTTTTGTAGCTGGCCGTTTAGAACCAGTAATAAAAAGTAAATTGTTTTAATGACGGATATTTTTATGATTGCCGAAGTCTCCCGAACTGAAACGATGTTAAACGATGCGTAGTGTCAGGTTTTTTCCTTAGGTTTTTGAATTTTTTTTGATTCGGTCGCCGCGCCGGCTCGCGCTCAGACACTGCGATAAAAGCTATGCAATAGCTTAAAATCATTTTTAAACGTTGCCTCTCTCTGGGAATTTCTCTTAAGAAACACTTGCTCAAAGGACAACAAATATATTTTGTTCCATGCGGGAATCGAACCCGTGACACGCTGCACAGCAGTCGATCACTCAGCCTCTACGCCAACTGTGCCGCTGTTTTTAAATTAAGTTTAAAATTTCACTAACGTGAAAATTCGTAGCACCTTACTGAGTAACATATTACCTGACACAACAAAATCTAAACTTGAAAATCACCTCCTCCTTACTGAAAATTCTCACGTAATGGCATAGAATCAGAAACTAGTCCAATTACTTCACATGTAGCAAGTACATGGCAATTTCTACAAAGTAACGAGGTAGCAGTACGTTCCTAGTAAATTGCTGTCTCTATCTATATGACCTATGTAGATAGTCCTAGTATGTAATGACTTTTTTTTAGCGTGGTAAAATCATCAAATGAGTCCTCCCACCCAGGGCAGGGCGGGAGGTACTGTCAGACTTGTACTGACTAAAATCCACGGTGTCCTTCATTAGCCCTTTACGTTCCAGGGTCACGGTAATGGTATAAGTCCCGCGACCCCGGCAGGCTTTGGCCCTCTAGAGGGGGGCCCCGTCATCTTGCTGACGCTCTTTGAGGCGCGCGTGGAACACAACGCGCCTTCGACCCGGGCATGGTCCATGGTCGGGGGCGAGTTGCCCATTACTCGCCGCCCGCATGCCCACGCGGTATATAATGACTAGGAATTACTACTAGGTAATGGTTAGTAATAGCACGAAGGAAGAATATTGTAAGGGATATTTTGCGGCAACATAGCATCAAGATGGATCAGCGCATATCAACATTGTTTTGATGAGTCGTTGTACCAAAACAACACGCAGAGAAAATAATGTCTGGCTACCTATACGAGAACTTCTGGTTGCAACCGTGATAGCAAGACTCACTAGTTGACTTTACAACATTTCTAGTAATAAATACTAAGTAAGAAGTAGAGATAACAAGGACTTAGTATTTATTACTAGAAATGTTGTAAAGTCAACTAGTGAGTCTTGCTGTCACGGCTGCAACCAGAAGTTCTCATATACATTTCTCTGCATGAATAAGTCATTTCCAAAAGTCTAGAATCCAATCTTACCATTAAATTACTCAGCTAACGGCCCGTCCCGGCTTGCCGTGCACGGGATATAGGCTATGTTACTCAGAAAATGTAACTTTCTAATGGTGAAATAATTTTTGTTTTTTTTTTCTTCAAAACAATGAAGGAAAACATCGTGAGGAAACCGGCATGTCCTAGAACCAAAAAATTCGAAGACATGTGACATCTACTAACTCACACTGGACCCGCTTGGTGGATTATGGCCCACTCCCTCTCACAGAGAGGAGGCCTGTGTCCCAGCAGTGGGAACATTATAGGCTGGTAATGATGATATTGATTGGGACTATTATTCTAAAGCGACAGTCCCATGTAAAAAGGGGACGAGATGCTAATTACATTATTACTATTATGATGTGTTTGTGATATGTAGGTTTCTATTTTAATACAATGACTATCTAAGTTTAAAAACTTATACAGCCACAACACTAAAGCACTCTGAAAGGGCGTGAATGCCATACAATTTTAAATTCTAATGGCAGCCACAAAGTACTCATTGTCCGATTACAAAGTTGCCCCCTTCGTGTACAAGTCATTACTACCCACACCTAAGTATAATAATAATAGTACATAGTTACTTGGAACATCTACAGAGTAAATGTAAGTATAGACAGCCAGAAACATTGCCTGCTGGTCTGGTAAATCTATATCTGTGTCGGCAACACTGAACACTGAACGCCCAACCACACTTACAGGCAAGTACGCGCAGGCCGGGCTTGCGCAGGCAAAAGCTTGTGCGTGTGGTAGGCCCATATTGTTATGGGGGTTTTTCCAATGTATTTTTTGTACACAAGTTTTTAAACTAGCCATGGTCACTTTCATAAGGACTTCCAAAATCGAATTATATGGTCTCAGCCATATTAATCGACTGCTTTAGAAACACATTATCTCTTGACTTAGACTAACTAGATCATCATCATCTG
The DNA here is from genome assembly GCA_950005045.1 of Agrotis exclamationis. NCBI lineage: Eukaryota > Metazoa > Arthropoda > Insecta > Lepidoptera > Noctuidae > Agrotis > Agrotis exclamationis. Next base: position 20,861,210 of record OX465430.1, read on the forward strand.
CCGACTTTTCCCAACTATATTAGGGTCAGCTTCCAGTCGTAGCAGATGCAGCTGAATATCAGTATTTTACATGGAGCGTCTGCCTATCGGACATCCACAACCCAGTAACTAGGTAATACGATACCCAATGGTAAGACTGGTTGACAGACTTATGAGCTTCTGACTAATAGTAACGACTGTCAAAGATCTACAAATGACAGCCAGGACCAACGGCTTTACGTGCTTCCAAGGCACGGAAGAAACTCGCTATGACAAATGGTTACCCATCCACAGACCAACCTCGTCAAGCGCGGCTTAACCCGGAAGATCGGCGTGTCCGGCTGTAATTATTTAGACACGAGCTACCTTACTAACCTATGTTAAATTTCAAAATATTATTCTTTATCCTCAGACTGGTTCCCCGGGTGGCGCAAGCACAGTAGCCAACCGAATGACGACGGGACTTCGGGCCAGGACTGCGTGGAGGCGCGGCGGGAGTTCCCTCCGCGCCCACCACCAGGAACAGCCACCTTCATGTGGAACGATAGAGGCTGCAGGGAACACAACTACTTCGTCTGCGAGAAGCCGAGTGTTGAAGGTAGGTGGATCTTGGAGATTGGATCTTCAACATCTTGTTTTATTTAAAGAGTATTAAAAAATATCGACTAAGGGACACACGAAGGAGTTTTATCTCTGCGTTTTCCAACTATTTTCTGGCTCATTCTATGTCGTGACATTGTATGCCTATGTTCAGACCGGTGTCGGCGCGGAACAACGTCAGCTCGTAGCTCGAACTCTAAATTCCGTTCGTCTTACCTCGTATATAATGTGTATGTGTTCTGTAAATAAAAAAAGGAGTTGAAACTCCAATAAAATAATGTTCAAAATTAAAGAAGTGACAGTACTAGAAACGTGTTCTATGACCATTTTGTGCACGTTAATACTGAATCCTTCATGTGTGACAGACTTGCACGTACGCTTGTCCAGTTTTATAGCAAAACTCTACATATGTTTTAGACCAAATCACCAAATTTTAGTTCAAATTTAATGAACGTTTTGCCACATAAACCCATTTTAGAACCACATAACTGCAAATGAAGTACCTAAGTACATAAACTGTACAAGTGCAAACTCCGGCACGTAGCCCGAACATTCAATAAACTACGAACATTACTCAATAACTTACTTCTAAAAACAACATGCAACTGAACCACTCTGTAACTACACCCAGTTATTGCAAACGATCGGTGGAAGTCTTAAGTACAGCCACAAGCATTAATTTGTCTTCACTTAGCAATCTTCAAAAGCAATTTTCACGTGTATTATCGATTTTAACGTTGAGATAAGGCCATTAGTCAGAGTGCCACCTAGTCTTTCGAGATAATTATCGCCAAGCAGATAATAACTGGCCTATTTAGGTAAATAAAACAGCATTATCATATAATATGCGTATATTCATTATTTTTACCAGCAGATCAATTAATATAGCTCTGATGGCTTTTTGTTAGGGAATAAATATAGACTCAATATCTGCAGCCCGTCCCCACAGTAAAATACCGTATGCCATAATACTATGAAAATACCTAAAATAAAGTAGCCTCGCAGTAACATAACGGAAATGGTATTTCAGAATCTGTACTAACCCTATAAGAGAAAATCCATTTTAAAATTGGCAATAAGTCTTCGTGGCCTTATAGTCGGTCTAAAGTACTTACGGAGTCGGAACAATTATAAGTTGCAGCAATGCAGCTCCCCGGTTATGATCATTGCCACACTAATGTTGACTGGGCGTGGAACGAGTTTCTGGAATGTTCTGAACTTCTGCTCGTCTATTTTAATCATCATTAGAACTTAAAACCGAAATTAATATTTTGTTCCTTTATTTTGACTATGGATAAACTGGACTTATTGCGGGTTCTACTGGACTCTCATCATCATCATCAGTTCAGCTTATTGAAGTCCACTGTTGGACATTCTTCAAGTCATCGGTCCATCTTGCCGGGGGGCGTCCACGTTTACCTAAGCGCGGTGTACATTCGACAACTTTCCTACTCCACCTTTCGTCGGTTCTGCGACAGACATGATATGGACTAACTCTAGCTTGCTATAATGGCAGGGGATTTGCATAACATGATCATGTTGACAGCAGCCAAGTTTCTTGCAAAATATAAAAATCTTATACCTGTTTTTTGAAGACACACTTGCGCTCGTAGAATAATGGTAACATTCGTCGAAGTGTTAAATTGTCCACATGTCATTACGTAAAAAAGTCAAAAGTTTTGATAGAAAGATCAAGTGTCAAAATGTCCATATGACATAAAGTGAAAATGATTTTAAATCTACAAGTTAAATTGTCCAACAGTCGTTATGTTAAGAAAATCGAATATCAAATTGATGTCACAAAGATGAAGCCGCACGCACGACACGCTTGCCGGGGTCGCGGGACTGTCTTATCAGGTATTGGTGGCCCCGGAACGAATGTTACAATAAACCACCTGTCCGTATACTATAGGTACAAATATGGTTATTAATTTCTACTATATTTTGTTACCTTTATGTGCGGAGTTATTTCATTTTCTGTACGATCTCATCCGTTTTGTCGACTGTTATAAGCGTGAGTAATGGCAGAATATGACTTTGTCTAAAGATGCTGTGTTTATTGTATGCGCTACAGCTGTGCTCGCGTCTTCATCTCCGTCTTCCATATGTTAAGATTAAATTTTCCGGAATAAATGGGATTTTTATGTTACTTTTCTAGTCCCGAACCTGGAAATTATGAAAAGCGCCCTGTTTGGGCATAAGTACCGTATGTTTACTTAATTATAAATGCAAAGATATTTCAGACCGTTGAATAAATATTGGCTCAGTTACTGAGTAATTGGCGGTTCGATTTCCGCGAATACGTACCTATTTAATACTCAATTATTAACATGGCAGGCGGGCGTATAGATAATGGTTATGTATGAAATGGACATGACAAAAGAGAAATTTCTAGTAAGGGCCTATGCACACCACGTTTTTTAAACGTGCCGTCGAGCCGCGTTTTAGAAACGCACCTCGACGGCGCGCTTTTGTCAAACAGAGCAGTTTGTTGTCGCGATACAAAGCGTCAAACGCACGTTTGCATCGCGTCTGTATCGCTACAAACGCGCGTCATCGGCGCGTTTAATAAACGTGGTGTGCATAGGCTCTAAGGTACACAGGTACAGGTAAGGCAAACGGTACGTTTTTGTCTATTTTGGCTTATTGGCAGCTGATTTTTCTACCATACGCTTTCTATGTGATGATTAATTTTACTCCTTTAATTATTCCTCTTTTATATTGCAAGCATATGAATTTTTGATTTGTTATTCACAAAATGCTGATCCCGAATCCTGGCAAAACCCAAAAATGTTTAGAATAAATTGAAAATTGAGCTATAAACCAGCAGTGACTCTTTCAACCGCTGAATCAGCGAGATAAACGAAATTCGCATTTAATACTATCGTGAATTGGCTATTTCTATTCTTTAAAGATTTATTGCTTTAATAAAAAATATATATCATTGGCTCTTTACTGTGGTAGATAAAGTTGTAACATAAAAAGCAATATTTATTTTATTTTTATTAGAACATTTCAAAATCGAATTCTTTTTGTCGTTTACGTCGGTTGACAAGGCAATTTCTCTTTTTTTGCTAGACCATTTTCGTTCACCTATGTCATGTTAACATGTCTTCGTTAACATTTTCGTAATATATGTAATTTGTTCGTATTTTTTATTAAATCTTGTGAAATAATGAAATAGTAATGAAAAAGGCTTACGTGCACCTGGTGTTATTTATAAATGATGCCTAGGAATTTATTAATTTTGAAGCTTAGATTGTGAAAATTTGATTTATTTTTGACTATAGATTGAAATTTTAGATTAAACGTTAGTTTTTACAAAATGGTACGAAAAAAATTAGAAACACGCGGCTCTGAAGGTTTTAATATTCTTCTGGTGCCGCAACAAAACAGCATAGCACCTCCATACCTTCCCCGCATAACAAGGTACATAACATTTAACACTTTCTAAGCACGTTGCAACAATAGCCCCGTAATTGCATCGAGAATCGTGCGATAACCGTTCCGTGCGATGCGAACTTGACTCTGTAACTGTTGCTGGCGCGTGTTACAACGTTGCAACATATACAGGGTGTCCAGTAATGAATGGATAACCTTGAAATGGGTCATAGTAGAATTAAAGGCGATTCAGAAAAAAATACAAAAAAAAATCAGTACCGAGTATTTCCTAAGATATGAGACTTTTAAGAATATTGATAATTTTTGGTACCCTACTTTACATTGTTGCACACCACGACCACAAATTGATGAATACCATCATTTTTTTATTGTTAAAATAATCTACATTAACTGAGCTGGTAGATGAGCAGTAAATAATAACACTGCTACTAAACAGCTTTTTAAAAAATGAACTCGAATTAGTACTTTAGTGAAAAAATTTCGTTATGACAAAGTTTAAGCAACCATAGCATGAAAAAAATGTATGGCAACACAGGTGACCAATAATTTTAAAATAATATGCACTTAATGCAGATTTCAAAATGGTATTATTTATCATTGTACCTAATGTAAATAATGAATTATTACTAATTGTGTCTGAAAGGAGAGAAAATTGCTGCTGAGAAAAGTTTGAAATATTCAGGTATTCCAGGTAAACCCCACACATTTTAAGAATTTCACCGAAGAAAAAAAAAGTCTCTTCTTCTAGACGCTTCGAATGACACCTATTTCAAATCTGTTGGATACCTTCACCCACCTTCACCCAGGTTTGGTTAGGTTAGCAAATTTCTCTCCTTTCAAACACAAATAGCAATTATTCATTATTTTCAATAGTTAAAACGATGAATAAAACTATTTTGAAATCTGCATCAAGTGCATATAATTTAAAAATAATTGGTCACCTGTGTTGCCATACGTTTTTTCGTCATTGTACCTATTGAAAATAATGAATAATGGCTATTTGTGTTTGAAAGGAGAGAAATTTGCTAACCTGACCTGGGTGAAGGTATCCAACAGATTTGAAATAGGTGTCATTCGAAGCGTCTAGAAAATGAGACTTTTTTATTCTTCGGTGAAATTCTTAAAATATTTGGGGTTTACCTGGAATACCTGAATATTTCAAACTTTTCTCAGCAGCAATTTTCTCTCCTTTCAGACACAATTAGCAATAATTCATTATTTACATTAGGTACAATGATAAGTAATACCATTTTGGAATCTGCATTAAGTGCATATTATTTTAAAATTATTGGTCACCTGTGTTGCCATACATTTTTTTCATGCTATGGTTGCTTAAACTTTGTCATAGCGAAATTTTTTCTTAATTTTTTCACTAAAGCACTAATTCGAGTTAATTTTTTGAAAAGCCGTGTATTAACAGTGTCACTATTTACTGCTCATCTACCAGCTCAGTTAATGTAGATTTTTTTAACAATAAAAAAATGATGGAATTCATCAATTTGTGGTCGTGGTGTGCAAGAATGTAAAGTAGGGTACCAAAAATTATCAATATTCTTAAAAGTCTCATATCTTAGGAAATAATCGGTATTGATTTTTTTTTGTATTTTTTTCTGAATCGCCTTTAGTTCTACTATGACCCATTCCAAGGTTATCCATTCATTACTGGACACCCTGTATAGACAATTTACTAATGCGTTTTGCAGGTACTTGGTTTTTATTGTGAGCAGTAAACGGTAGGAAAACTCTTCTCGGTAATGGTTGTGTAAAAAGTCACGTATACTGTGTCTTACTGGCCTGTATCATATCCACTACTTGTCAAAATTTAGAAAGCTGAAGAACACTTTTCGGCACGGTTAGCGACTGCGCTAACCGTGCCGAAAAGTGGCTGAGTGATTCGACTGCTGCGCTGCGTGTCGCGGGTTCGATTCCCGCACGGAGCAAATATTTGTATGATCTACAAGTAGTTGCTTAGTGTGGGACAACTTTTTTTTTTTTAAACATATATAACAGAAATCTTTCTAGCCACACAACTCGCCACCGTAGGCGCAAGAATGCGGAAGGCGAGTAATGGGCGACTCGCTGTCCTATCATTATGGACCATGCCCGGGTCGACGGCGTATCGTGGTCCACGCACGCCTCAAAGAGCTATCACCAACATGACGGGGCCCCTTTAGAGGGCCAAAGCCTGCCGAGGTCGCGGGTGTATCAGGTAACCGTGGCTTCGGAACGTAAAGGGCTATTGAACGACACCGTGGATTTTATTCAGTACGAGTCTGAAAGTCCCTCCCGTCCTGCCCTGGGTGGGAGGACTCATGCGATGATATTACCAAGTAAAAATAAAAAAGCCACAAAATCTGGTAATATTATTCAGGTGGCTGATGATCAGCAGTGCATTTCTTACTTGACAAAGGTGCCTTACTAACTTTCAAAGATCCATTTGATTTGAAAGGTGTCGATGAGACATGAAAAAATCTGTCTGTCTGTCGTCGTCAGGGGTTACTTTTCTTAATTTGACGTTATGGTTGGCGAATTGGTTGAGCAATCGGCTACTCCACTGTGTATCACGGATTGGATATCCGCATGGAACAAATATTTGTATGGCCTAGGCCTACAATTAGTTGTTCCGGTTATCAATGTTTCTGTACCAGTCTGTAATGTTTGTAAACAACCACAATACAGGAGAAATTCCTAGTGTAAAAAAAAGTAACATTTAATTAACATTTTATTTACTCGTTCTATGAAACTGACAGCAGACCCATTTTAATGCTTTAGGCGCAAAAAACCTAATTCTCGTAATGACAAATTCTGACAAAAAGCCTGATTCTCATTTGCCATTTTGCGAATTAGGCTTCTAGAGATTTTTCCAGTTTAAGAACTTGTGCTTTTGCGACTTGGTTGCCATTTTGCGAATTAGGCTTTCTGTGCGTAAACCATTTTAAATACTGCTAAGTACTAATTACAATACCATTTTACAAGCTCACAGACATTAGTCACAGTGGAAATACAATTTTCGTGGAACTACTAACAACTATTTCAAGGAATGTCGGGTAATTTGCGAAACGACTGCGATTTGCGACAGATTATCCGTTGCGATATATTAGTCTGTTTACGACTGTACATTACTATGTGACGAGTGGTTTGATTAACTACTTGTGCTTAATGTGGGTACCTTGTTTGTTGAGCTATTATGGTTTAGTGTATTTCGGGAACTGTTTATGAAGAGGAAAATCTAAGAAACTTAGAAAATATACACTCGTGTGACTAAAAGAGTGATGGGTATTCATCATCATCAGCCTATAAATGTTCCCACTGCTGGGACACAGGCCTCCTCTCTGAGAGAGGGGGTGGGCCATAATCCACCACGTGGGCCCAGTGCGGGTTGGTGGATGTCACATGTCTTCGAATTTTTGGTTCTAGGACATGCCGGTTTCCTCACGATGTTTTCCTTCACCGTTTTGATCAGTGTTGTTGAAACAAATTACACAAAGTAATGTGCCTGGCTGGATTCGAACCCACTACCTGCAACTCGTAAATCGGGGCCGATACAACTGGGCCACCACTGCTCAATGTGTGATACGAGTGATGGGTATTATTGGATATGAATGTTGATGGATGGAGAGGAAGAGGAAGGCCAAAGAAAAGATGGATGGATTGTCTAAGGAATGATATGAATGAAAAAGGAGTAAATGATACTGTGACGTCTGATAGGGGAGAAAGGAAGAAAAAAACGTGTTGCGCCGACCACAAGTAAAATGGGATAAGGGCAGGAAGATGATGATGGCAGGATGTCTAGGTCAAATCGAATAGGGGCATGGGAGAGGACATTTTCAATATTTTTAACTCTGTGTCAGTGCTATCTTTTACGGTACAAAAATTTCTTGATCAGATAAGCACTAATTTATAGAGATTGCGCAGAACGGTTTGAGCAGAAGTGTACTTTAAGTGCTATTTAAAAAATAGGCAAGGCTATTTTCAGGACAAATGCAACTGTTTAGAACTTTCTGTTCAGAAAACCCAATAAAAATATTCCGGTGATTCGAACCGTTTAGGATTCGGTTCTATAATTTATGCATGGATTTTTTTTGCACACTATTTCTTTTTTTCAGTATTTAAATAAAAAAAGATTCTGAAATTATTCGATTTCCATTTTAGTGTTTTAATTAAATATTAGCCTGAATGAAAAATTGTACTCTGTTAGACATTCTTACAAGACTTCATTAGCATAAAAAACAGATCTTTTGAATGATTTTAAGTGAACTTGGATATTTATACTGATTTTATTAATATTTCGATTAACCAATACCCATTTATCCAAGATTTTGAACAGTAATAATTATTATAAATAATGGCCATCGCATTATACAACGAATACTAGTTCTATATTAATGAATATTAATGTTTATAGGTACCATAAAGCCCTAAGACATTGCCTAAAGGTGGGTCTACACTTAGGTGCTGAGCACAATACGAGCAGCTCTACTCGTTGTGTCAAGTGTGGACGTACAATGAGCCTATAAATAACAATCTCTCCTCTCATAGAACGCATTGCGAATCCCTTTATGATCGTCAAGGAACCGACAATAGGCGGAGTGCATGAACCGAATGCTCAAAGGGCGGTCGTTCAAAGCTCGTATGTCGGCCCACACTACACGAATCTGTGCTCGACTCGTGCTCGGATCCTCGGATCCTAAGCGTAGACGCAACTTTAAGCTGCGTCTTCGCTAGGAGAGCCGAGCACGAGCGGAGCACGAGCCGAACACAATTCGTCTAGTATGGACCGACTTACAAGCCTCGAACGAGCGCGCTGCGAGCATTTCGTTCATGCTCGGCTGCGTTCCGCCTGTTGTCGGTTTTTTGACGAACACAAACGGATTTGCTTCGCGCTCGAGGACAGTGATCGTTGTAGGTTCATTGTAAGTCCACACTTGACGCCGCGAACGACGAAGCCGAGAACGGCTCCGCTTGTGCTTCGCTCGTGCTCGGTTCGTCTAGCGTAGACCCGCCTTTACAGTTGTATTATACGGGTATCGGGTATTACATCCCTACGTCAGACCTCTTAGTAATACCTAGAATAACATCTTAGCATTCTGATATCTACAATCTTATAGTTACTAAACTAATGGTTGATTTACGCTTCGAATATTCGAGTAAATTATTACACAATTCGCAAAATCGCTTGTAATTTAGAAACCTCAGATAGATAAGATATTTAATGCCGTCATAAATTTTAATAAGCCTAACTTAACGAATAGATTTTCAAAGGTCTACGTTTGAAATGAAACGCCATTTTGACCTTCAGAATTTAAATCGGATTACGTAACCTGCCCTTTTAAATTAAACAATAAGAAGTTAGTACTAGTTGCCCTACAAAATTTAATTAGTCCGTCTTTTAGATTATTAAAAAATAAGGGACACGTATTTTTTTATTTGTAAATTAGACTAAAAGTGACAAAGATATAGCCTATTAAAATTACGTGGGACGTCACGCCGTGGCATTTTTTCGCGCAGGGTGACGTCACACGTAACTTTAATGGGCTATATCTTTGTTATTTTTTGTTTAATCGAAAAAAGAAAAAATACGTGTCCAATTTTTTTTTATAATCTAAAATACGGACTTAATAGAATGTAATTACTTTGACCCTGGAAAGTACCCTATTTAATGCTTAAAGAAATACCTAGGTGTTTAGCCTGAAAAAGGGGCAATCCAATTAATCATTTTTTTACTAACTAAAAAAGTTTCGAATAAAAGGAAACCAGTTCCAGAATCACTTCCTTGAGGCCGAACTCGTAAAGAGTGGCTATATTCCTCCTCATGCCCTAGCGCCGAAGACGTCCAGGGCACTCCAGGGTATCGAGGATCAACCTGGCCCGAGTCGTTGGCACATTGTTCTCCACGTACACCTCAAGCTGTCAGCAAACTGACTTGACCTTATAGGGCAAAATGCCTGCCTGAGTCGTAGGAATATGTTAGAAGGCTGTCACAGCCCTGGAACGCAAAGAATAACTGAAAAACAGTGTGATTTTTAGTCGGTTAGACAGTGTCTACCACCTTACAGAACAAAGTATGCCGGGGTCACGGGACTAAGGAATACCGTGACCCCGGCACGTAAAGGGCTATTGAAGGACACCGTAGATTTTAGTCAATACAAGTTTGACAGTCCCTCCTGCCCTGCCCTGGGTGGGAAGGACTCATTTGAAGATTTTACCACGATAAAAAAAAACACCTTACAAAGAGCAAGAAGAGTCATTATGTGCAAAAAAAGAGACACCCGGATGGAACGAAGTTACTGTATACACTCAACAAAAATAATCGTTGCGACACCACACTGTTCAATGCGAAATAGAAAGACGAAACGAAAATATCTGGCTTGCTTTCTATAAGAGAGAGAGAGAGACAGACAGAGAAACATGCGCACGCCGCACGGCTTACAATAGCTTACTATAGCAAAAAGTGTCGTTACAACTTTTCGTCTTAATTTTTTCCTTCTAACCCCCTTTCGCAACACGCGATAAGGAACTTCGTTCCAAAAATTTTAAAGGATATAAAATTATAGTTAGAGGAAGTACAAAAAACAAGGCTGCGAATAAAGATAGTATGAATCCTGACCATGGATAGATCACCCACTTACTTAAAGTACACGCGAGCTTCAGAGGATATTTTTCTAAGGGATAAAAAACAGTGGTTTAGTGTAAGACATTTATTACAACTTATCTTGGAAGGAACAGTGGTCTGTGGAAGAATGTAATTTTTTGATGTAATGTTTGAAGACTAATGCGATTTATCATATGTTGTTGTGGATGTTTAGAATCCTGTACAGGTGATGACATAATGGCACTTACAAGAATATTTTGTGCGTTTACAAACATATGAATTCACATACACAAACGCCCAGACCTGGAACAACTACTTGCAGATTATACGAATATTTACTCCGTGCGGGAATCGAACCCGTGACACGCAGCGTAACAATCCAATCGCTCAACCACTGCGCTAGTCCTGCTGTTAATAATGAAAATATGAAGGAAATAATTATTGTGCTCGCAGAAGAGCTTGACGGTCAGTTCACGTGACGCAACAATACTGCAAATGTGTATCTTATAGTGTAGTAAATAAAGTTAGATTTAGAGTCGCCAATAAAATGCAGCGCGGCGCCGCGCTGTGACAGGTCTATCTTTTCGTGTAGGAAATAGAGTTAGATTAATCCAAATATCAGATCCAAGGCCAATGTGAGCCACTCATCTCGTCATCTTCTACTAGATCTGCTGCGACGCCTTCTGGTTGTTTCAGAGCTCTACAATTCTACATTATCCTAATCAGAACTTACGCGAAAGTAAGTTTGTTTTTTGGGGTGCTAAGACAGGAAACCTCCACGTGCGCTCGTGGACTGGAGTTCCCTCTCGGATACGTCCGTGGGGAAGACCAGTTTTTCGGGCCGGTGCACCCTGTCTCTTTGCCCGTATGCGAATAGCCTGTCGGGTGGACGCTCCAACGCGTGTCCCTCTGATTAGCAGAGGGCACAGCGGCGGAGCGGGCTTGCGGACCGTGAGTAATGGGTAGCTCGCCGTTCGACCAAGGACCAAGCCCAGGTCGGTGGCGCGTCGTGTCGTGTTTCGCGCGTGCCTTCGGGGAGTAGTCAGCAAACTGACGGGGCCCCTTATGGAGCTAAATGACTGCTGGGGTTGCGGGTTTTTCTTAACCCAGGATACCGTGGCCCCGGAACGTAAAGGGCATCCGAAGGAACACGGGTGGATTTTAGTAAGAGTCTGACAGTCCCTTCCGCCCCACCCAGGGCAGGAGGACTCATTTGATGATTTTACCACCTAAAAAAAAAAGTAAGTTTGTTTGTTACGGTTCCACGTCTAAACTATTGAACCGTGTTTAATGATTTTTGATACAGAGATAGAAAAGTGCCTGGAGGGGTCGATACGGGCCACTTCTTTTTGCATAAAAATTTAAGAGGACGAAATGGATTAGCGAAGCCACGGACAAAACGCTACTATCCTATAAAATCAAACAAAACGTGAGACAAGATCATTTGTTCTGCATAAACAACTTTATGACCGTATGTACTCTTATTTACGTCTAGGTACTCTTTGTCATAACAAGAAAGTTTACGATGAAAATCTACAGGGCTCAAACGATTTTGTTCCGAATTGTTGAACTTCGTTTCTGTGTATTTTCTTGAATAAGCAACTTGTTTAGAAATTATACTTGTAGTCTTGAATTTGACATTACTTTGTATTGTTTGCCTTCCACATTATGTCAGTTTAATGAACGTTTTTCTAAAAAATAAAAAAAAATCCTTTGATAAATCCGAGCAACTTTGAGCCCAACTGCTGAGCATACGATTCTAGGCTTGATTCCTATATAGCTTGGGGAGTGTCTTTACGATTATGTTACAAATTAAAAACATTATGATTTAAGTACTTTATACCTACTTGATTTAAAAAAAAACCGGCCAAGAGCGAGTCGGACTCGCCCATAAAGGGTTCCGTAGCAGCAAGTAATAACATACTATAAAAGTTCTTGTAGTTGGTTCCAACTTTGAAAGGTTTACGATTTATGACGTATTAAAAAAAAATACTTGAGAGGTGTCAAGGCACGTCGAAAATCGCTATGAACCTGTTAAACAGGTTCAAGCGATTTTCGACCCTCCACCCCACACTACCCCACTCCACTCCGCTCCACTTCGCTCCACTCCGCTCCACTCCGCTCCACTCCGCTCCACTCCGCTCCACTCCGCTCTACTCCACTCCGCTCCGCTCCACTCCCTTCCACTCCACTCCGCTCCGCTCCACTCCACTCCACTCCGCTCCGCTCCACTCCACTCCACTCCGCTCCACTCCACTCCGCTCCACTCCACTCCACTCCGCTCCACTCCACTCCACTCCACTCCACTCCACTCCACTCCACTCCACTCCACTCCACTCCACTGCACTGCACTCCACTCCACTGCACTCCACTCCACTCCACTACCTATTATAGCTGTAAAAATGAAGTTGACAAACTTACATTTGCAGTTGTTCTCCGATACATTTTGTTTAGGAAAATGTTATCCCAGTACGTTTTATAAGTTGGTCAACTATTACTCGTAAACTTGTAAAGCCCACTTAGTCATGATAATTTTCTTTTAAACTTCGTTATACACCGTGTTCCGGACGATATACATAAACTTCGACCAGATGTTCAAACCACGGAAGTAAGCATTTTTCATTATGGACACATTAATAAATTCTTATTTTTTATTTTTTGTTAATTTTCATACAAACTAAATACCTAGACGTAAATAACCCGATATGCATGCCTCTTTATCCGAATTGGCAACGTCGTATTTTCATTCATAACATTTGGCGGGCTGAAACAAATGAAATGCAAATAGTATTTGATAGATTTCAAATTAAGATACTTTCTCACTGCATAGCTCAATTAAATTTCATTAAATGAAATTACAAATATCTTTGTAACGAAGCCTTTTTAAGTACTACTTCCTTTGTTGGATTTGATTTGTAAAAGCCATAGAAGTATTTGCTAAAGTTTATGGATAACGTGAAGAACACGGTGTATATACTACTATTTTAAATTTTTTCACACCCCCAAACATAACCGTTTAGCTGGTAGAGGGGGGGGGACACTCGAGTAGGGCAAAAATTAGCATTTTAAAGCTTAATATTTCACAAACGAATCTTTTTATCAAAAAATTGTTGATGGAAACTACCAATATTTTTTAAAGGCCTATTTAATGATACCCCACACTAAGGGGTACGCGAGAAAAAAAAAAACATCCCCGCTTTACGAGTACAGGAGGTACCCTAAAAAAAAATATTTTACGAGATTTTATTTTACCACTTTTTTGACGCAACAAATCCGTATATTTACACCAAATTACAGCTTTCTAGTGCTGGGCGTCTCTGAGCTAAGCTGCGGACAGACGGACGGACGGACGGACGGACATGGCGAAACTATAAGGGTTCCTTGTTGACTACGGAACCCTAAAAATCTTGTTTAAACAATAAAACCAAAAAGTTTTTAACATTCACATGTATAGTTTACATTATCTATGTTGCATTCAAACATTCTAATGTGCCAGTACCCAGTACCCAAATATCGAAACACGATTCTAAATCCAAACCTCAAAATACATTCCTACCGACCACTACACCAAGACCTCTGCCACACTATAGCGAACTCTTCACACATCGGTCTTTTGACTGGAAGTGGGAAGCAGGGTAGGTCAGGTAAAACTGGTTAGTAAGTCTGTACACGGTATGACCCAGTTGAAGGTAAAACCTGAGGGTAAAACGGAACGCACTCGACGTCAATGTGACGTTGGGAGCCAAATGACGGTGATGCACAAGCACAAGGCTTTGTCTGGCCGCCATTTTTTAAAATGTATCTGAATGGAAATAGCATCGTGTTTGGTTGTTAAACGGTACGCGGGCTTTGGATGTATAGCGCAGATATATTTCTATTGGAAAACAAGATGGAGAAAAATTCTGTTCGATTTTGTACTATTACTAGTACTAGTATCCAAATAAGACATTAAACTATATTTGAAGCGAAGAAAGACGAAAGCACGAGCATAAAGTAATAAATTACAGTGCTCAAAGGATGTTTTGTCGTTTCAATAACATTGATCTTTTTTTTGTAATATTTCTAGCATGACTTCAAGGCCTTTATGCCAAACAGCTAGTTTCAGTTTAACTATGACCACGCGCCAAAAAATCATGCAACGTTAAACTGCACGGGGCTTTGTTGCTGGTATTCTTTTTTTTTTAGAATTGAAATAGTGTCATGTTTGGTTTTAAAACGGAACGCTGGCCCCATGTGTTAGCTTTATTCGATTTTAGAATTTCACTGTTGTAGGCTTTCTGAATACAAACATCGGGCACAAACGACTGAACGAATGGCGTGGCGTAGAATGAATGGGAATACATCAAATAGTTCGCCCATTCATTCTTTGTTCAGATTTAATGGAATGTTTTATAGGTTCGTCCATAGAGCAACATTATAATACTGGGTTCGTCCTTTATTAAAGCGTTAGATATGTAGTTACTCGTAAAAAAATTGTCTAGTTGATGTAGTATTTATATTTCAGACATACAAGTATATACGTTCGAATTTAAATCGGTGAGAAAATATTGATTGTACCATTTAATTATACCATCTGATGATGAATGATGTAACAAAAGTTTTGTAATAATTTTGGCGATTGAAAAAGAGTGTCCATGGAGTTTCTTGCTCATTCTTCTCCATAGAGATCTACGCTTTGGAACGGGCATCTACGGTACTTTCACAGTTTTTATGTCTTGTGACTGGGACTGTAGCACCTGTTTTTGTACTTGTTTTATTTTGTCTTTTGATAATTCAAAAAAGCCTGTAATTGGCCTAGTTGAAATAAACGATTTAATTTGATTGAATAAAAATATCGAAGACATGTTCTTCAACCTACCCGGGGCCCATACGGCTGCAAACCAGTCCAGTTCATAGTGAAGATGCTTTTTTCACAAACGTTGCTCACCAATGAAATTATTCCTGCTTTGAGTATCAAAACATAACTCACACTAACCATATGCCATGCAAATCTTTATTTCGTGCGGGAATAGAAAACTCGACACGCTTCGCTGCGCCAACCATGCTTTAATGCTCACTCAAATGTCTCGCTGATGGTGGCGCGTGTGTCGGATCATTTAGCTCCCTTCAAAATGGTTGAGCTGAATGGTGCTGATACATGTGTCATGTTCGTGAACGGGCGCCGTCAGTTGGGACTGGTCATCTCTTAGCTGCCACGGTTTATTTTAATCATTGATATATTTTTTTCTGAATTGTCTTTGTTTTAATTTTTACTATGGAGACTTTTAACTTGCTACATCGTTCTCACATAATGTACCATCTAAGAATGAATGATGTAACAAAGATTCTGTAATAATTTTGGCGATCTAAAAAGAGTGTCCATGGAGTTTCTTGCCCGTTCTTCTCCATAGAGATCTACTTCTTGGAATGGGCATCTACGGTACTTTCACAGTTTTTATGTCTTGTGACTGGGACTGTAGCACCATAATTTTGTAGTGTTTAATATATTTTATTTGTCTTTGACAATTCAAAAGTGCCTGTAACTGGCTTATTTGAAATAAATGCTTTGATTTTGATTTTAAGTTTCTTTCTATTTATTTTTACAGCAAAATAAGTAAAAAAAAAAGTTTTTATTCAAACTTCAAACCGGGAAACGTATTAACCTTTAAGTTTAGCGTCTATTGTTGCGCACGCGACATTCTGTGTCTCCAAGGTCGCATGTTGCGTGCCGCGTTGATTTAACGTGGCATTGCCGAGCAGTTATGTCTAATGCTTTTTGTCAAACAACAGGTAGTTGCAGAAGGTTTACTTCTAAAGGTTATAAAGAGCATGATATATGCAGCGCTTAGGGGACCTACCGTGACGTCATCATAAAGCGAGTGCAGTCTCACTGTGGGAACAAGATGGTGCTAGACGACTTGTATAGGTCTGTCTCTTTACCACAGTAGAGTTGAACTACTCTCACATACGACGCGCGCCCGATCACGCGTTTGCATTTCGAACATTGCTACTGCACAAATACGCTCGGCGCGGACGCTTCGTAATTTTATGGGCTCAGTCGCAAAATGCCCCTTTCTCAAAATGTCCCTTTTGCAAAATGTACCTGTCGCAAAATATCCAATAGGATTAAAAGAAAATGTTGACAGACAAGACTAGTTAAAGAAAAAAAAACTCTTTTTTTGAGACAGAAAATTTGAAATATTTCGATTTCTTTTTTTGTTTTAGTTTATGTGTATGCACAACTAACGGCCCGTCCAAGCTTCGCACGGGTATATTAAGAAACGCTCGTCCGATTTTGTGCAAACTTCACATAAAGCATCTACTAAATAGTTCGAACAAAGCCTAAACATTTGATTTGGATAGATGAGCCCGTTCTTGAGTTATAACATTACAACGAAAAGTGGCATTAATTTTTATACATATATTAGATTGTACACTATGCATCCTCCCATTTTCCTAATTAAATATAACTACTATTATTTCCCTCTGTGCCCTACACCTTTTAACTCCTGTTTGAGGATAGGGACATTTTGCGAAAGGGGTATTTTGCGACTGAGCTGGTATATGCACATTTCGTTGGTAGTTACATTCCAATGTTATATGGTGTCAGCCTATTGCGAGATTGAATTATTCAGTTATGGTTTAATCCAACAGAACATTAAAAATAATCCGGACTACAATTTTCTTGCAGAAAAAGTGTGTTTTCAAATCGTGTATAGTGGCAAAATCTTCTAGTGAATGTTGACGTACTTGACTCACGTACTTAATTTAACAAGTCATTAAACCTTCTATCTCTTTCTCTTTCATGTAACAACCGAAAGCTATGCATAATATATGCAAAGCTAACTCAATTGTTAACTTGTATCGTGATTTGGCGCAATTTACATAAAAAATGAGCTTAGATAACTTTGTAACGTATCTGTATTGAGATTAGATGGCAAATAAAACGAACATTATGGGCTTATAACTGGAGTTAGGTATCGGTTTAATGTTCTGTTGGCTTAAAACATTATTTAGTATCTTAGGGCGAATTTCACCAATGAAATGTGATCGAAACATTTACATTGCGTTTAATCAGTGATCAGCTACTGCGCTGCGTGATACGAATTAGATTCTGGCACGGAACAAATATTTGTATCATCATCATAATAATCATCATCAGCCTATAATGTTCCCACTGCTGGGACACAGGCCTCCTCTCTGTGAGAGGGAGTGGGCCATAATCCACCACGCGGGCCCAGTGCGGATTGGTAGATGTCACATGTCTTCATGTCTGGTGAAGGAAAACATCGTGAGGAAATATTTGTATATTTATGACAAATAGTTGTACCGGGTCTGGCCGATTGTCTATGAGTTTAAGGCCCGTGTTACAGAACGTCACTCAATACTCAAGCATTACTTATAACTACATTCAAGTCATTTAATTGGTTAAAACTAGTTTTAAATAACGCTTGAGTTCTGAGGTGCGTTCTGTTATACGGCCTTAATGTTTGTAAACGCTCCCACGATTCAGGATAAATTCCTAGCGTGGAGCGACCTTTCAAAAAAATGCGTTTAAAAGCTGTCAGTGTCATTATTACTTCGAAATTGTGACACAATTTTGACAGTTTTTGAGCTAAAATCTCAGAACATTAACTAAAGCATAGAAGGCGCTTTACGACATTTGAAGTGTACGCTGTCATAGACAAAAGAGTATTAGCTAGTCATGTGACTATGCATAAAATAAATACCGATATCGACTTCTTAGTTTATGGTATCGCCCCATGACAATAAATCTAAATATGCTAAGGTGAAATAAAGGGGTGCTAAGACAGGTAACCTCCACGTGCGTCCGTGGACTGGAGTTCCCTCTCGGATACGTCCGGGGGGAAGACCAGTTTTTCGGGCCGGTGCGCCCTGGGATGCGGGCAAAAACTCTTCCTTAGGCACTGTGTGCCTAAGGGGGTTTCTTTGCCCGTATGCAAATAGCCTGTCGGGTGGAAGCTCCAATGCGTGTCCCTCTGATTAGCAGAGGGCACAGCAGCGGAGCGGGCTTGCGGACGGTGAGTAATGGGTAAGCTCGCCGTCCGACCAGGGACCAAGCCCGGGTCGGTGGCGTGTCGTGTTTCACGCGTCACCGACGGGGCCCCTTATGGGGCCAAATGCCTGCCGGGGTCGCGGATTTTTTCTTAATCCAGGATACCGTGGCCCCGGAACGTAAAGGGCATCTGAAGGAACACGGGTGGATTTTAGTCAGTAAGAGTCTGACAGTCCCTTTCGCCCCACCCAGGGCGGGAGGACTCATTTGATGATTTTGCCACCCTAAAAAAAAAAAAAAAGGTGAAATAAAGAACTCACTTCTGTCTGACCAACATATTTATTTTTAAACAGCATAAATTATAAAAAAAATGAAATTACCAAGAAAACGCTTAAATAATTTTAAAAGAGCGATTGGCCCTTAACGATTCCCAGTTGTTACGTGTAACAGCGTTGATCCATTTTTGCCTCTTATCAACATCGGACGGAAATCTGAAAGTGACAAAAAAAATTATAGCCACACATGAGTTTAACTATTGCAAAAATTTAAATGCCGATTTAAAATGTATAATTTCCATTATAATTGAACTATTTAATTGATAAAATATTGATTTCAAAACACTACCGTGTCTACACTTAGGTCAAATAATTTGAAATAATGCCAAAATAACATAAAATGAGAATGCAAAACTGACAAAACGACCATATTCGATTACTTACCGATGGAAGCTTGGGATTTCATCATCATTTTCTTTGCGGAATGAATGAGATTTACATCCCACTATAATGCAGGACATTATTAAATCTTTAAGCTTTGCGGTTTACACTAAATCACTGTTATTTTTGTACTATTTTTACAAAAACACGTAAAACCAACGAAGCACTTCAACGCGCAGCAATATTTATACGAAAAAATGCGATGAACAAAGTCATAGATAAAAACCTGAGACGTTAAGTAGCTTTTAAACTTAGTACTATAAAGGTAGCCAAGGTATCCAAATTGACGTTTACTTTGTAACGATTTGCATTTTGAGCAACCTACATCTGTCTCTCTCTAATGCTGTTATGAGTGTATAAGAAAACAGAGACGACTATATTAGTTAAATTTAGCTTCCTTCTATGCTTTAGTTATTGTTCTGAGGCTAAAATAGAGTCCGCGCCACGACTGAAGTACCTATATTTGATGCGGTGCTAGTGGTCTATGTCATTACATCAAATTGCTTTAAAAAAATGTAGTTCTCCAAATTTTCCCCAGGACTTCAGTCGTGGTGCGGAATCCGGGTCTAGACTTACTAATCGCGTTTTGTTTTGTTGAAAAAGTGGTATGTTCTAAAACGAGAAAGAACGCTTGAAAAAAATCTTAAACCTCAGTTTTACTTCGTAAAATGAATTTAAAAAATAAAAGACAAGAATAGATCACCGAAAGTGTCAAGTAAAAAGTTACTGATCTCATTTTTGCGAATGACATCATCAATCAGTAAGTTGAAGAGCCTCTTCAGCACTTTTATAATTAAAAAGAATTACAACAATCTAAACTTCACTACTTAATTTATTTAATAACCGATCTAAGTCACCATTTTATTGTCAAAGTTCTGTCTTTGATACGTATTCAACTGGGCAAAGAGGTGTATTGGGTCGGATGACACATATTGTACTAAGTATGTAATAAAGTTGTATTACGCTTTCACTTACCTCGCTTTGAAATAATAAATATTTTTTGTAGTTTTTACCAAGAAAAGACGCAACATTCAGTTTTAAAAACATTCACATAATAAAAAAACCTTATTTGAAGCGGAACAAACACTAAAGTTTTTACAAACTTTTTTTAAATAAATCTCAAACTGTGGCCATTTTTTTAACAATTGTTTTGACAATTGAAAACCGACCAATTGGTCGCCTCCACATTACACCGCATAATCGGAACTTCAAATATCACCTCTTCAGAAAAAAAAGAAATTAAAAATGAATTTTCAAAACTCGTTCTAATCGCGTTCCGAATTTAAAACAGAGGAATTAGTTAGGCGACCCGCCGACCTATATAGCGGCCGAACAGGGCACTCGCTTTTCCACTGGGTTGCCAGACTTCCGCATCGCCTGACTTTCGGGGATTAACTTACGTGCTCAGAATAAAAAAAGGCGGTATATCTAGATAGCACAGAGATTATGAGGTGGTCATGACTTTTGATAAACTTGGAAAATAATGATGCAAAATAAAGCTGCTTTTGCTAAAATAATTCTAGACTTCATAAAGTTACGACTTCATTTTTTAGGGTTCCGTAGCCAAATGGCAAAAACGGAACCCTTATAGATTCGTCATGTCTGTCTGTCTGTCTGTCTGTCTGTCTGTCTGTCTGTCCGTGTATGTCACAGCCACTTTTTGTCGAAAGTATAAGAGCTATCCTGTTGAAACTTGGTAGAAAGATGTATTATGTGAACCGCATTAGGATTTTCAGACAAAAATCAAAACAAAACAAATTTTGGGGGTGCCCCCCATACTTAGAATTGAAACTCAAAAAAAAAATTTTCACCAAACCCATACGTGTGGGCTATCTATGAATAGGTCTTTAAAAATGATATTGAGGTTACTAACATCATTTTTTTCTAAACTGAACAGTTTGCGCGAGAGACACTTCCAAAGTGGTAAAAAGTGTGTCCCCCCCCCCCGTAACTTCTAAAATAAGAGAATGATAAAACTAAAAAAAATATATAATGTAGACCTCAACCAAAACTACCAACGAAAATTGGTTTGGATGAGTTACAGTTAGCAGTTTTTGAGATATAGTACATTTTCAAAAACCGCAAATATAACTTTGCCATTCATACAAATACTATGAAAAACAAAGTTATTTTTATTGTTTGTGTATATTACTTACTAATCTCAATATAATTATATCTCTAATCTATGCTTGCTGCTACGGAACCCTTCATGGGCGAGTCCAACTCGCACTTGGCCGATTTTTTATACCTAACATGATATAAACCCTGCTATTACATTTTACTGTCAACCCAAATTAAACGAAATACCAGTTGTATATTGCATTTGGATAATTAATGAAATTTCTAAATTCACGCATGCAATTAAAAATTATCTAGAAGCATTAAATTTTGTTAAAGAGATCCACTTTTAATAATAAAACATTGTTCATTAAAAATTCCCAGTATCCCAGTCTAGTTATTCCGGGTATGGATGTTTCTGTATGTGAGTTTAAAATGTTTGTTTAAGCAAAGACACGGGAAAAATTCTTAGTGTGGTGCCCAACATATTTCTGTTCTTGAAAACCAGCGTCGGGCACCAGTTGTCCGACACTACACTGAAATGGACCTATTTGGCCCAGCCGTGGGTCACACAGTATTTATCTACATGCTTTTTTTGGCTTTGATGTAATTTTACTTTTTTTTAATTGTTTATTTTCAAGTTCTTTTTCTTTGTTTCTTTTTGTGATACTGTGTGCACTTGTGGCGTGTATAAACGTTTTAAACGTTTTTAATTTCTCTTTCTTTCTTTACCCTTCTTTTTTTTAAGAAAATAAGAATAACAAGAAAGTATTATCCCACGTCACTGGCAACACCGCTAGTGCTATTCCAAATTACCTGCCAACGCTACAGAGCAGCGCACAGCGCCGTGATCACGAAAGAGGTTCATTACATCACTTCGTGCCGATATTGCGATCGTGCCTTACGAAACTACAGAGAAATAGAAAATTATTTGTTCAAAAGATCTTCCTTTAGTTATAAAGTTTTATTAGTCTGTTTTATTTTTATACTAACGCGAAATGAAAGTTAATTTTAACTTTAGTTTAATTACTACAATAAAGCTATGTCGAAGTTATAATTATCAATGATGAAATGTAAAGTCGGACGATACGATTGGCGCAGTGACTGACCGTTTATTGCCCGTGGTAATACCCGTTGTACTACCAGTAACACCACGGAAAAAAAAAATACCCGTGGTACTACCAAGTAATCTAGTAGTAGGTACCACGGGAAATTTTAATTTACTCGTAGTAGGTACTACTCACTTATTTTATATTAGTTATAAATTAATTATTCAGAGTTCTCAGTATAATCTTCCATATACCATCTCCTTATTGCTTTGCACTAATTTTAATTTAAGTTTTTAAAATTGTCATATGAGGCCTCTCGCCCTGTGTGGAGTGGAAAAGAATGTCGGACTCGTACTAACTAAAATCTCCCGTGTTCCTTCAATTGCCATTTTGATTCCAGGATCGCGGTTGACTGTGTAGACAGACATAATTAAAAATACTAAAAATTACTTCGCTAAGCTTAGTTCTCTACTTAAACTTTTTCTTTTTCTTTACTACTTGAACCACTTATTGTAAAAAAATAGACCACAACTTTACACTACAACCATCGCAGGCCAATAAACTATGAGCATGCGGACGCCGGACGGCATGTGAATGAGTAGCTCGCCGTCCGATCATACACCGTGTCCCGGTCAATAGCGCGTCGTATTCGTCGCGCGCCTCATAGAGCTATCAGAAACCTGACGGGGCAACCATCTGCCGGGGTCACCGCACTGTCTAAACAGCCCCTGCAGTCTCGACATTAGACAGCGACAAAAATCAGTCGCTAAGTCGTATCGTTATCAAATTCCTTTAATAGATTTTCAACTTTATTTCGAAAGTATAAGGTTGAAA
Organism: Agrotis exclamationis; assembly: GCA_950005045.1. Taxonomy (NCBI): domain Eukaryota; kingdom Metazoa; phylum Arthropoda; class Insecta; order Lepidoptera; family Noctuidae; genus Agrotis; species Agrotis exclamationis. The sequence goes on from OX465430.1 coordinate 20,884,436, forward strand.
ATTTATTAAAGAAATTTGACATCGATTAGACTTAACGACCGATTTTTGTCGTTATATTTGTCGAGACTGCAGGGCCAGGTAATCGTTTCTGTGGAACATAAAGGGCTATTGTAGAAACACCGTGGATTTTAGTCTGTACGAGTCTTACAGTCCTTTCCACTCCACACAAGGCGGGAGGACTCATCTGATGAATATTACTATCTTAAAAAAAGCCCTCATTTTCTCAGCCACTAGCGCCGGCCGTGCCGACAAAACCGCCATTTTTCTTAACTTTTTGAACCACTTATTTTTTTTAAACTAGGTAATATCCATTACTTATTGTTCTATATTAAAACCTTCTCCAGAATATAACTAACACTTTTCAGAAAACCGCATCAAAATCGATTCAGCCAAACGCGAGGTAAATCACGGACAAACATACAGGTCGAACTGAGAACCGACTCTCCTCTTACCTCTTTGACCGAGTTCAAAAAATATTTTGAACTAGGTTAAAAATAGGCCACAACTTTACACTACAACCATTGCAGGTCAATAAACTCTAGTTTTCTTTACAAGAGAACTAAGTTACTAATAAGGTAGCAAACTTGTATTACTTTCTCACTGTTCCCGGAGAAGGGTTGCGCTCGTTACATTAGCTACTTTAACTCAATTCCACTAAGTGCACTCCAGTTAACATTAGGAATTATAGTGTTTATCAGTTTGAGAACTGTACTTAATGGTTTTGAACTGTAATTGTGTTTTACTGAAATTAATAACGTCTAAATACAAGCCTTTTTTTTTATTTTAGCGTGGTAAAATCATCAAATGAGTCCTCCCACCCCGGGCAGGGCGGGAGGGACTGTCAGACTTGTACTGACTAAAATCCACGGTGTCCTTCAATAGCCCGTTATGTCCCGGGGTCACGGTAATGAGATAAGTCCCGCGACCCCGGAGTCCCGCGACCCCGGAGTCCCGCGACCCCGGAAATACAAGCCTAGTGAAATTACATATTTTACAAAACTGGAATCAGTGATGTGGGTAATAAGACTGCCTGATTGAAGTGGGGTCGGGCCATGTATGCAGAATATTATGCAGCAGGATCTATGGGCTAGAGTTGTGACAAGTTGGTGCCGGACGGACGTTGTTGCTAAAGGAGGCTTAGAAAACGCTGATGTGACGACTTAGACACGTTTATGTCCGAGATTTTCCGAAGAAAATTGCTCAAAGGAAAGAGTGGAAGGCTTTAGACCTTTGCCTAGCATAGTAGAACAGAGGACTTAGGCGCAAAATGTTCCTTTCGCAAAATGTACCCTTTCTTCAAACACGCATGTATACATAAACTAAAATAAACAGAAATCAAAATATGAAAGATTTATTGTCTCAAAAAAAAAAATTGCAATAAATTTAAAAGAAAAAAAGACTCATCATTCACACAAAAATATTTGACAAACGAAAACACAATTCCTAAAATAAATTTAAAAAGTAAAGCAAAAAAAAATAATTAAATAACAGGAATAGGGTAATAAACGAACTCATTACAGTAAATGTCATGGACGCAAGTAACCAAAAATAAACAAAAGACCTTGATTTACCATCGAGTTTCCTGCGGTAAGCCTGAATACTTCTAAAATTCTTATAAAGAAGCTCAATATTGCACAAAAAATTCAACGCCAATGGCGTGAACTAAAATGAGTAACCAGACTCAAATAAAATATCACAACAAAGCAACCACATCCAATAAAATATAACACCAAAATAATGCTTAAGTCCTTTCACAATCTTCTTTATTTTCTTTTCATTAAAGTTACTTTTGGTCTGCAGCTGTCAGTGTTATTATATCTGTGAAAAATCTGTAGAAATGACACGACTGTTACAATGAATAACAGTTTCATTCCATTTGACATAATCTTTCCTTCTGGCTGGTTTGCCACGCTTTTTATTTATGTCTGTTATTTTATGTCATGCAACATTGTCTCAAAAAGAAGTTCATTATGATGTCTTCTTCACGATTCCATCCTGGCTGAATGGTCAAAAGAATGGCTAAAAAGAGTTTTTGACAAAGAGGGGTTGTTTCTCAAAATAGGAATTTAAACTTAATTCCAACGGTATTAATATGCTACTCGTAGCAGAGGCGTCTCTAGCCCTTGTGGCGCCCGTGTGCAACCAGTACCCTGGCGCCCTCTAGTCTAGTAGGAGCGGGGTCAAAATGGAATACTAACAGTTATATTTTCAATCGGAAATTCGGATGCAAATAGTGAAATTTTAAAATGGCTCAGGCGCAAAATGTCGCTTTCGCAAAACATCTTCTGGTAGTAAAATGTCTCTTTCGCAAAATGTCGCTTTTTCATAATATAGCTTTCACAGAATGACTCCTTTTTAAAAGGTCCCTTTTTCGCAATGCCTCTTTCGCAGAATATCTCTTTCGCAAAATATCGCGTTAGTAACTTAGAAAAAAGTTAGCCAGGTTTAAAAGAAAAGTTGTTTTATTTTTCAATTTCTTAGTCTTGGTTGATCTGTTCTGGTTCTTGTCAATATTGTATGGCAACGTTGTAAATTCGATTTTTCGAGTAAAATAAAAAAAAGTCCTTTACAAGATCTGGAGTGGTATTATTTTTTTATACACGGTGAAATCGAAATCATGGGCAATATTTTAATCTAATTTAAGGCTCTACTCACGATACTGATTGCATTACAACTACCTAATAAATCGCAAATCAAAAATATCATTAATGCAATTAAGGACACCTTTATAATGCAGTATGTCACATTGAAAAGCATTGATAAAAACACTAAAAGTAATTAAAAAAAATTATAAACCCCAAAAGTCCTAAAGTATCAAAATTTTAAAGCGCAGTACACCGCGCGCGGAACGAAAATTAAACAAACATCAAATAATATTAAGCGAAGATACAAGCATTAATAATGTTTTTGAGTTCCGAAATACGATTAGTATCGTTAGTAAAGCCCGAGTTTAAAATATTGCTCATTAATAAAATTTCATCCTGTATATTCAATGTACATACACAGTTTTTTTACTGTTTTATTATACGTATGTATAGATGTTTCAAATACTACCACTATAGCAAATCTTGTAAAGGATTCATAATAAAAGTACATATTACCTTAACACTGATTTCACTCGAAAAATCGAAATTCGTACCAGAACAGAATCAACCAAGACTAAGAAATTAAAAAAAAACAAACTTTCTTTTAAAACTGGCTAACTTTTTTCTAAGTTACTAACGCGACATTTTGCGAAAGAGATATTCTGCGAAAGAGGCTTTGTGAGAAGGTGATCTTTAAAGAAGGAGTTATTCCGGGAAAGCGACATTTTGCGAAAGGGGCATTTTACTACCAGGAAACCTTTTGCGAAAGCGACATTTAACGCCTGAGCCCTTTTAAGAAGAAGTCATTCTGGGAAAGCGACATTATGAGAAAACGACATTTTGCGAAAGAGACATTTTACTACCAGGAGACATTGTGCGAAAGCGACATTTTGCGCCTGAGCCATCGATCAACGCAGGGCGCTCGGCGCCCCCTTAGATCCGGCGCCCGCGTGCGCCGCACACCCTGCACTATAAGGAAAGACGCCTCTGACTCGTAGCATTCTACCTTGACTTCATCCGCAAAGACTTAAAAAAAATGCGTATATTACTCGCTGATAAAGTAGCCTTATATTCGTGAAACAATTTTTAAAATTGGTCTCATACAAGTAAAAAATTTAAAGAATTAAGTAATGATTGGTACACTTGTGATAGTTTAAAAAATCCATTGGGGTTTATTCGATTGCTCACTATGAACTATGATTTACACGTAATATTATTTCAGTACGTCTTTATGCGTGTCGATGGTTATCTAAAGTCCGCCCATTACGCGTTTGACTATAGCTTTTTTAATACGGTACATTGACTTCTTTCTACATTGATGTTGATATTAAGAGAAAAAAAACTATAAAAATAAAAACTTTTTAAAAAAAAAGTACCTACCGACTTCAAAACAAATACAAAAAAGTTTAAAATAACTTTTCTTTCGGAAGTCGGTGGCAATAGTCAATGACACAACAAAACAAAGCCACCGACTTCCGAAAGAAAAGTTATTTTAAACTTTTTTGTATTTGTTTTGAAGTCGGTACTTTTTTAAAAAAAAGTTTTTATTTTACCCTTTTTAGTTTATTTATTACATATTCAACCCAAATTCTTGTAAAATACAAAATTTTCTTATATGCACTAATCTTGTAATCCGTCACAACATAAAAAAATCCATATCTCTAAAACTACTGAACCGATTTTGATGAAACTTGCAGTGTACCCTAAGTTGAACAATACCTAGTACAACAAAAAAAGAATTACTTAAATCGAACTTATAGTTCCGGAGATATGCGTGCACAAACATAAAAACATACATACATACATACATACATACACTTATGAAATTTGGCACATTTGTTCAGACGCTGATATAGACTAACATATATGAAAACTGGGCAGTTCTGATAATATTACATACATACGGGTCGAATTGATAACCTCCTTTTTTTGAAGTCGGTAAAAAAGCATTTAAGGTTGAGGTTAATAACTTAATTCACTCAATGAATATTTCAAAGCGATAACAAACAAATCTCAGCGGCTTTAGTAAAATAATATCCTGCACAAACACTGAAACTTTTAGTTACGACAAATAAAATAAACTTTATATAGCAATTTAGGAAGAAAACACCCATTCCTTGTGACATAAACACACGGATCTGACACTTAAACCCACCAATCTGGAGGATACATAAAAACGTACGATCCAATAAAAATGCAATATTTTTAAAAAAGTTTAATGACCTTGCAGATCCAATCTGGCGTGAAACTCCTTTTTATAATCACAACTGTAAGGTAAGGGCAGAAGGTTCATTTATATCTCACCTTTCGAGTGCAGTGTATGAAAGAAAACACTCATTTATTACGCTGCGTGGAGCGGGTTCGGTCCCCGCGCGGAAAAATTATTTGCATGATCTTCAAATAGTTTCAAAGTAAGAGAATTTAATTGAATTGCAATCTCTAGGCATTATTTGCCTATCTGCACGCGTAGCATGGCGATTCAATCTCTATTCTACCAAGAAAAGACAAAGTTATTTCATCGTTATTTCTATACAAATCGACTGTTTTTTTCCACAAGTATGACACGATTCTTACACCCTTATATAAAAGCAGCATATATTTTCTATATTTTAAACATTAATGTTTAAATCGATAAAAATCTTTGACGTTCTGTCATTTTGTCTTTTCTCCCGTCAGCAAAACCCGTTTCTTCGGCGCCATGCTACGCGTGCTGGAGACGAAAAGTGGTCATAACTTTTAAACCGTAAAAAACTGAACCGACTCAGAGGTAAAAAGATTGGAAATGACTTCCCCCATGGTGTTTAATTTGATCCACACTTCGTGGGACACCCTGTATATTTTTTAAAAGAAAGAAAAAATCCTACTTCAGGCATGATTCATCCTTGTGTGGATACAACTCGGTTCAAACATTTCTATTAGAAATACTTTAATAAGAAAAGTAATCTTATTTGCACACTCGATCAACAGCAAGAAAATAATGTTCCATTTTAGAGTTCCCTTAGCTTTGTTCAAAGTGATCCTTCTGCAGTTTCCTATCAGATGACAAAGTCCTGGGTTTTGGGGGCGTCGGGTTGAGGGGTGGGGGTGTTAATAGCTATGTAAAACTGCTGTAAAGATCAAAGTTCGGTGCCCTGGTTGCAAATAACTGTTGAGTTAGCAAGCCTGCAGCTCTCTTTTGCATATTTAAATATTTTGTTGAGTTTAAGTACGAAAAAGATATTAAAATGAATTTATCATGTTAGCAATTTCAACAGTAGGAATTTATTTTAAGACATTTTATCTGCTACCACAGTATGAGATTACGTTCATCATCATCATCACCATAGATCCTTTTATCACCTACTGGATTGAAGCCTCTCCTTGTTTGTGTCCAGCTCCACGTTCCTGTGCCATTATCCAGCAGGATATACCTACCCCTGGTGGCATTGATGCCAGGATAACATAAAAGAACAGAAAGTAATCCTAACAACTACAGAGCATTTTTTTTAGCTTGGTAAAATCATCAAATGAGTCCTCCAGGGCAGAGCGGGAAGGACTGTCAGACTCGTAGGTACTGACTGACTAAAATCCACGGTGTCCTTCAATATCCTTTACGTTCCGGGGTCACGATAATTCGTGATTCCCGCGACCAAGAATTACAGAGTATAACATAAATTACTAATTAATTATAGAAACAGACCTTATTAATAGTTAATTGTTAGCGCAGCAAATTATTTAAAAAAATGAAGAAACTGTTAGGCTAACCCCAAGAAAAATTTGATAAGGTCAGGATGAATTAATGATGACTACCTTCGTAAAACTGTTAAAAATATTTGAGTTACTTACATTCTTACAATTTTCTGTTTATTTTTTTTTAATTCCTTCAAATTAACTGTTAATTTTCACACAATAAAGTGAAATGCTAATCATTACCCTCCATTTTAGAATGCTCTATTTTCGTGATTTAATTAAAGTAACAAATAAAAAATTTCTTTTTCCCAGGTAACTTTTAGCACGACACGCACAAATTACACGTTCACAAATAAACACAGAACTTGCCATTCTGCTCATCTCCCGGATAAAGATCACAGCCTCACGATCAACTTCCCAATTTCACACAATTACGTATTCTAAGGGCATCCTCCCTATTGACTTGTAACAGAGCATTCAATATTTATTCATCCATCTCTTTCTATTCCCCAAAGTGTGAGGGAGAGTGAGGACAAGATTATGTAAAGGATGTTTGCAAGTTGAAGTACGGATGTATTTTATTTGACGTTCATTTGTTTAGGATTCGTGAGAGGCAGGGTCGTATTTAAGTTATTGCCCCCTTGGCGGTAGGGCCCAAATCTATAAATCGAATTAGCTGTTCCCTTATTATGTTAATTTTTGGATAAAGCTAAGCTAAGGTTTAAGTTCGTTCCATGAGTTTCGGCCTAAAAACACGAGGCAATGTAGGATACAAAATTAAGTAAAGTATAACAATTCACTTGCAAACCGCCTGTGATACTTTCGGTTCCCTTTTGATCGCTCATACGTAAATAAACTTCTTTATTGATTTATGCAGAAAATCAAAAGAATCATAGCAATGTAGGACACAAATAGACAAACGCCTCTACCGTTTTTAAATTGTATTCGCCCTTCCTGTTTTTTTTAGCGTGGTAATATCATCAAATTAGTCCTCCCACCCAGGGCAGGACAGGAGGGACTGTCAGACTTGTACTGACTAAAATCCACGGTGTCCTTCAATAGCCCTTTACGTTCCAGCGTCACGGACTCAGGGGCCCCAAAGAATGCAGGACCCTGGACCTATGCCCGGAGCACCCAATGGGTAATACGGCCCTGGTAAGAAGTGAAGGTTTGTATGCAGAGTGGTATTTATTGGAACAAGATTGTTTATGACGTACACACGTGCGTCTGGGATTTTTCGACTGAATTTGGAATAAATCAGAGTCAGAAGCCGCGGAGATATGAAAAAAAAGAATTTTTATTATTTTAGGTCTATTTTATCATCATCTTTGAACTTTACCCCACAATAAAAAGTCCCCCCACAGTATTTTTTTCTGTATCTTGAGTGTTTAAAAACATTTACTCGCACACACAAACTACTTCTTTAAATACTCACATTATTACACTAATAATTCTAAAGCTATCTCAGAGGCCTGGAGGGTTACCAGGGGTGGCACAGATAACTTGAGGCTCGAGGGTTCCCATATGCGGCTTTTTAAATCTGATACCAGAGGCTGGTCACATCTTCTCACGAAAAAGAAAAGAAATAACCACACCTTCCTGCAACATGCTCCATAAATAACAATACTTCGCAATATTTTGCAATCAACAAAGTTACGTCCACAACACAACCATAAATCTAAAACACAATAAAAACATCTAAGTAATACCACAGCTGTACAATGACAGATAAAAGCACATTGTAGTGGCCGCCATTCTTGAGTACAGGCGAGACAAACGGTGGGAAGCGCACGTGAAACAATGGCTGTGTTCGACTGTACACGGACAATACGCTATCGGGGACAGCATAGAACAAGTTAAAAAAAAAAATATGGAAAAGACAGGGCTAAAAGAAAAGATGTATTTGAATTTAGAATTTCTCACCGGCCAGCTAAGATTAAAAACCTCATTTCTAAAAAGTTCAACCAGAGGGTGCCAGGTACAGAAATGGCACCAGTATACTAGTTATAGGTCGTGAGTGGACACAACTGTACCCTTAGCACGAGTTTTCACTCTTTTACTTTACAGCGTCTTTTCAGTATTTACAGCGTTTCTTGTATGAAAAAATGGAACAGCGCCTCTGGTGTGCAAAGAGGGAACTAATCTTTTCCTTGAAAATTGTCAATTTGAAATTGTCAAAGTTCCAGTTTACTTTACGTCTCAAATACTGAAAACTCGTGCTAAGGGTACTGGTCTCAATTCTATGAAGAAACTGGGAGCCCTTGAACCAAAATGGGCTCACGTGGTGGTTTACAGCCCTCTCCCTCTCATAGTATGAGAGACCTTTAACCTAACCATAGGGAACGTTTGTAGGCCGATTATACAAGGTACAACCCAAAAAGTTTGAAAGGTGTGAACATGAAGGGTATAGCCTATATTGAATGATTCACTTACACGTTTACACGATTCAATTCGGTTGCTTCATTCGAAATGAAAGGTAAAGTGAATTGTGTAATTCTGGCGGTATAAAGCATTTCAAATTGGAACTGGATTTCCAATTATACGTTCGTAATTTGAGTGGGAATTTACTATGACCACGATATACGCAATATAAAATATGCCTACGAGGCGCATGTTTCCTCTCAAATTGAATATTTTTAAGCTATTGCATAGTTTTTATCGCGGGCTCTGAGCGCGGCGACCGAATCAAGAAATTCCGTAACGAAAAAACCTAAGGAAAATAACCTAACACTCGTCTAACGTCGTTTCAGTTCGGGAGACTTCGGCAATCATAAAAACATCCGTCATAATGGCAATTTACTTTTTCTTACTGATTCTAAACGGCCAGCTACAAAAGGAGGTTTTCACAATGAAACCTACTTATAAAATTCTCCTACAACAAAGCAGAATGGCGCAGTGGAAGCGTGCTGGGCACATAACCTGTTGAAAATTTTGACCCAGTTTGGAAGTGAGACCTAGGAATCCTGTATTTATTAGACCCACTTATATCTTCATTATAATTTATTTTTCTTTATTACAGTAGTGCACCACAAACATTTTAAATAAATGATATTCTCGTTAAATATTCGCGGTAGGCGATCATTTATTCTTTTAAAAATGCTATGCAATAGCTTTACTGTGGTAGTCTCCGAGTGCCACACGTATTTTTTTTATTTTTCTTTGTTAAATGTAAAGTGATTTTTACCGTCGCAGACACGTCACGATTCGCCTTAGCGAACGAAGGTTTTGTCATCATTTTCTAATTGAAAAAGTGTATCCATGGAGTTTCTTGCCCGTTCTTTTCCATAAAGATCTACGCTTTCGAATGAGCAACTTCATTATTTTTTGTCAGTTTTCGACAGTACAAAAGTGCCTGCGTGACTGGCCATTCGCATAAGCGATCAAAGATTATGCCTTAATTTTCTGATTAAAAAAAGTATGTCCAATGTCCATGAAGTTTTTCGCCCGTACTTCTTCATAGAAATCTACGCTTGGGAATAGGTAACTCCTATTTTTTTTGTACGTTTGTGATATTAAAAGTGCCTGTAACTAGCTTATTTAAAACAAATGCTTTGATTTCAAAACATTCTAGGTTAATTAAGCATCGTTAGGTCTCAAACAGACGGGAATATTGATTAGAGATCGTTTGACCTCATTGAGCTGGTGTGATGAATCAATTTATCATCAATTAATTAATAAAGATTACCGAAAGCTTCTGTACAATATTTATCCTATTAGCTAGCGGCTTTACTCGAGTGGTCTTTGAAACTTATCCCATGAAAACCTTACATTTTTCCGGGCAAACAAACAGCTTTTGAATTATTTCAAACTATAATCTATCTCTGTGCTAATTCATGAAGATCCGTTCATCCGTTCTGGCGTTCGTGAGTAAAAAACATGCATGCAATCAAATAGACAGCTGATCATAGATTAATCATCATTCTTTCTTTTTTTTTTCTTTTTATGAAATAATATTGTTAAAATTTAATTAGAAAAAGAATAAATAAAACAACAATTACTGATTAATTACTAGAAAATGTATTTCTTAAATTCAAGGTTGACGAAGGTTGTATACTAGGTTTAACAAGCAAATATCTCCCTAGAATGCTATAAATTACCATTTCTTAGTGGCACTTAAGATGGAATAATTACTTTGGTGCTCGTAAATGGTAACAGTTTGATTTATTTACTCTCTGTTCATGTTTAAGAGGCCATGTTTGCTCCTCAACGTGTTCTTTCAAGGACTTAAGAACGCAATTATCGGGAAAATGTAGTCAGTGTCACATTGAAAACTCTTAGTGGATGCTGTGATCTGTAAAAGGCATGTAATTAACATTGTACTTGAAAAGCTATGACAAAGCTTTATTTTAATTACTTTCTAAGCAACTACGGGGAAGTAAAAAGGAGGGTTATTATTTTGAACAGTATATTTTTTAAGCGTTGCTCCACACTGGGAATTTCTTCTATGTCATGGGTACGTTTACAAATATAGAAACTCACATACACAAACACCCAGACCCGGAACAACGACTAAGCTATTGCATAGCTTTTATCGCGGGCTCTGAGCGCGTCGCGGTGCGGCGACCGAATTCCCAAAAACCTAACGAAAAAACCTAAGGAAAATACCTGCACCATGCATCGTCTAACGTCGTTTCAGTTCGAGAGACTTCGGCAATCGTAAAAATATCCGTCATAAAGACAATTTACTTTTTCTTACTGATTCTAAACGGCTAGCTACGAAAGGACTTTTCACAATGAAACCTACTTATAAAATTCTCCTACAACAAAGCAGTTCTTTATTACAAATAGTGCACCACAAACATTTTGAATAAATTATATTCTCGTTAAATATAAGCGGGAGGCGATTTTTTTCTTTTAAAATAAAAAAAAATGTTATGCAATAGCTTCACCGCGGCAGGCTCCGAGTGCCACATGTATTTTTTTTTCACGACACGCTGCGCAGCAGTCCAATCGCTCAGCCATTGCGCTAACAGTGCTGTCAAGAATGGCGAAGGCGGATAATCAAAGAATCCAAAAATTAACCCTATAGTTATATCGCATAGCGTCAGATAGCGGGTGCAACTTGCGGTAGCGCGCCACGTGCAAGTGCGGGTGCAATTCTCTTTCCGACAATATCGACGTTATGTGACATAACTATTAAGTTCATTTTAGGTTTCTTTCATAATCTGTCACTGCCACACGTATTCGATAATTCATTGCCTATAGCGACAAAGGGAGGCAATATATCTTATTATTTGACTTGTTTCTTTTGACCATTTATTTATTTTCATTAAAAGCAAGTAAAAATAATGAAATAAACCTCATTGTCAGTACAAAAATTGCAATTTGTAATAAATTACTGTACCGTTTGTGAAAGTACTCTTCTTATTATTAAATTCTTATATTAAAATTTAAGACAGAAACAATGAATATTAATGGCCCTCTTACAAAACCTCAATTATAAGAACCATTGTTTTAATATTCATTTCAACGTTTATTTCGAGAGCTTTTTTGTTTAATCTGTACTTTTACCAACGTCTGAAAACTCTGTAAAGCCAGATACTTGAAAAAACAAATATTTCAAATCCACCTCTACGTACTAGCAAATACGATACATCACGATACAAGTCAACTTTGCACAGACAAAGCGAAGTTCGCAACTCGATACCGCTACAAACAAAGTATCGGTATCGGTATCCGTAAAGTGTATATAGGTACCGGCCATAAAGTATGGATATCAACCATTTTATAAAGACTGGCTTTTGCTAGCGACTTTGCGAGCGTGTTACTTCGTGACTGTGACGTGACGTGTTATTCCGGACTATTACTTATCTCTGAGACAAATTTCATCAAAGCTTGAGGCACGCGTTGCTAGTCTCTACTAAATTATTACACTAACCTCAGATTATGGTACGTATTTCCTCAAATCTTTACAGTGTAAACAATTATTATTGTTTGGCTATTAAACCAAAAATAAAATAATGATCCGTCCAGTTATTGATTGAGTAACAAACATCCATCTATCCATCCAAACTTTCGCATTTTAATAGGCATTATGTAAGGATATCGAAGATAGGCTAGTTTTAGCGTTGTAGTGAGTTATCTTATCACTCGAAGCCTTAACCAACCACAACGATCGAGCGACAAACATCACATAGGTAGAGTATGACGAGAGATAACGATCTAAGCCCAAACAGGCTTACCTTTTCAAAGATCAATATGCATTCTTTATGGCCGGTACTTCTACAAATAGTCTTTTGCATCTGTATGATACACAACACAGATGTACAATTTAGAATATTGTACGTAACTTTTCATTCTGTTCGGAATAATTTAAAAGTTATTTCATATCGGATGAAATGGAGATTTCTTCGAATTCAATTATGTTGTTCTATTTTGATGTGGGTATTGTTACTGACATGTTGTAATCCTTTGTTTAGTTAGTAGTTTAGATAGGAAAGAAATTATACACCGTGACTTTTTAGTCGTCTTACAAAAGACGTCCACTTAATGTATCCGACCTAAAATACCTCTAGGCGAGTTTATTTTTTTTAAATCGTATTAATAATTTTTATTTTTAATAAATAGGTACATTAGAAATATGAAACACCCTGTTAAAATGTTTACGTATCAGTCTGTAAAGTATACCTACCCAGCGCAATAGTCGGGCAGATCATTCCATTTCCATTTTCTATGAGACAAGGGCCTTTTTAACTACGCCTTGTGTCATAATAACCAATTAAAGTTTTATTATAAAATTTTTCAAATCTCTTAAATACGTATTTTTTTATTATAAACGTGTTCTAGTCATTGGATACATGAACTGGGCTGCTTTTGTAAGACGACTAAAAAGTCACGGTGTATATGTAATACTAGCGATCCACCCCGGATTCGGACGGGTTTTGATTCAATAGAGCAGGGGTTCCCAAACTTTTTTAGCTCGCGGCGCGTTTAGAATTATTTCGCGATGCCCTAGCTAGTTGATACCAGGTGAATAATAAAACAATAATACCTGGTTCTGAACTCCACGAAATCGGAACACGTGAATCTGTGTTTGTTGCTGCAAAAGAGATCAATGAGGCTATCCTCTTCTTTCTGGTGGATATTTTATACATATAGAATCTTAGTTCCACGCAATATCAATCCGAAGAATGGTCGACCCTCGCGTCTCACGACGCCCCTCTGTACTCTCTGCGACGCACCAGGGCGTCGCGACGAACAGTTTGGGAACCCCTGCAATAGAGCATAATATTATATCTACATTATTTTGTTAGATCCCAAAAGGATTAGGCAGCGTTTTCGATTAAAGTTCCTTGGAATATTATTATCGTCTATTCAGCCAATTTACAAAAAAACTTTACAAATAATACACACAAACCTTCCTCGTAAACCGTTCTCTCTATTGGTGAAAACCGCTTAAGAATCCGGTCAGTGTTTTTGAGTTTACGGCGAACAGACAAACAGATAGAAACGTCGGGGCACTTTGTAATCTTTCAGTTAGATATGTGTAGCGAGCACTCAAGCGAGCAGCAATATTCATAGTTCGTAAGTTGGCACTACTGCCATATTTGAATGTGCGTCCTTTACGCGCGTTATGTTGCACACTTGTTTAGTACACCAGTTTACCGCTGATTCCCGCCTTTTATTGAAACGCTCTTTATAATATATGTTTGTTCTGTATCGATCCTTTACTCCTAAACATATCTTTGTATTATACAGGGTGAAATTTTATTAATGAGCAATATTTTAAACTCGGGCATTACTAACGATACTAATTGTATTACGGAACTCAAAAACATTATTAATGCAAGTATCTTCGCTTAATATTATTTGATGTTTGTTTACTTTTAGTTCCGCGCGCGGTGTACTACGCTTTAAAATTTTGATACTTTAGGACTTTTGGGGTTTATGATTTTTTTTATTACTTTTAGTACTTATTTGCAATAATAAGTCTTTGCAACATTTTTAAAGGTGTCCATAATTGCATTAATAATATTTTGATTTGCGATTTATTAGCCGTAATGCAATCAGCATCGTGAGTAGAGCCTTAGATTAAAATATTGCCCATGATTTCGATTTCACCCTGTATATTTAATATTATAAATTCGAAATTGAGTTATTTGTTCGTTACGCTTTCATAACTGAATCGCTGAACCGATTGATGAATTTTGGTTCAGAGATAAATGGGATCCTAGAGATCGCTATAATGAACTTCTATTTGAAACTTGAAGGGGGTGAAATAGCGCGCATTAACTAGTTTCAATTTTTGGGAGACGATCTGATGAAATCCGCAAGATCGCGCTGGATGGGTCGCGGGGCTATCTCATCAAGTAACCTGGAACGTAAAGGGCTATTAAAGATCACCGTGGATTTTAGTCAGTACAAGTCTCACAGTATAGGTAGGAGGACTCTTTTGATGATTAAACCACGTTAAAAAAAAGGATCGCGCTGAATGCAAGTCGTTTCTTACCGGTCCTAACAGGAAACTATGGAGGAGGCCTATGTTCAACATTGGACGTCCTACAGCAGATATGATGATGATGATGATGAGCTAGTTTTATAAAATTTGTATCTAACCTATCAACCCAGTTAAGAGTCTCATGTAATAAGGAGAGACCCTATTATCATTAACCAGACAAAATATCAAATGCTGCTACTGTAATAAAAAAAACTCAATTACGTGATAAAATCATCCAATGAGTCCCTCCCTCCGGGACGGGAGGGACTATCAGACTTGTACTGACTAAAATCCACGGTGTTCTTACCTGACAAGACGGTCCCGGGACCCCTGCAAGCAATAATACCTTGTCTGACTTGGCTCTTGGTTCTTGCTCAACAGTTCCATTTGCTATCACTAAAACAACGAGACAGTCAAAAATAGACTGTAGTATAGAATCTTATAGACTTTTTCTCCTTGTTCCAGACCCCTACGAAGCTTCAAAAATCCTGTGCAACGAGACGATAGTGCTATCTCACTCGCACCCTCACGCCATAGTGTCGAGCCCCGGCTTCCCTCGGCCGTATCCGGACGACGTCGAGTGTGTGAGCGAGATACGAGCGCCGCCTGCGCACACACTGAGGCTGCATTTTGAAGAACTGCTCACGGAACACGAGCCACAGTAAGTGGAAATTAAATTAGTGAAAGATTTTTAAATTGGTCTAATTTTTAGCCCAAAAATGTCAGCAACTCTACGTCAAAAGCTTCGGTTCAAAAAATTAATACAATTAATTTAGCAACATAATAGGAAAAAGAACTGATTGATGCTACAAAACACCGCCATAAAATTTACCATAGAAGACTAACATTAAACGTCATTGTGGCTAGAAATATATCACCCACCAGCTTAGTATCCAAGTACCGACTAGTCTACATGTAAAGCCTGTGCTACACAGAAGTAACACTCAAACGGCCACCTCGTTTGAGTGTTACGTCTTTGTGTCAAACAAAGCCCTTTGAGCTCACACCTGGCATCTCTCACGTAAATCGTCAAACTCAACAATTATTTACAGGGTTTTAATGGAGCATCACGGAAACCCTGTTCTGAAATAAAGCATAAATATATTTTGCATATAATTCAAATTCAATCAGCAGGTAGATGTTTTTATTTTTATTTTTTATGGGTTTGCTCTTGACCTTAGTTATGTACGATGGGTTTGCTCTTGACCTTAGTCTAGGTCAGGAGTGACTAAGACAAGGTCGACGATGGAGCGAGCTTACCCAGAAGAAGCCTGTTCACTATAACTTTGAAGAGATTAGGGTTGTATGTATTCGGAAACACAGACGCAGGCAGAGATTTCCACTCCTTCGCTGTCCGCATTATAAAAGACGTTTGGAAACGCTTAGTGCGAATTGGAAATTGAATTATTTTCAACCGATTTAAAAAAAAAAGAAGAGATTCTCAATTCGTCAGATTCTTTTTATTTTATTTATGTGTGTTCCTCGACTCCT
Organism: Agrotis exclamationis; assembly: GCA_950005045.1. Taxonomy (NCBI): domain Eukaryota; kingdom Metazoa; phylum Arthropoda; class Insecta; order Lepidoptera; family Noctuidae; genus Agrotis; species Agrotis exclamationis. The sequence goes on from OX465430.1 coordinate 20,900,618, forward strand.
CAATGACGCCTGGACCGATTTATAAAAATATTGTTTTGTTTGAAAGCGGTTCTATGACGGTCAGGATCTGATAACGGGATCTTGGAGAAATCAAGGGTACTCCTTAAGACATGCCTTCACACATTATTTGTCGGAATGTTGGTAAAAATATTTTAGTTTGGTCTATGTTACTCTTGAGGTTGGGTCTTGAGGAGGAAGTTGTGAGCGGTTAATGGTAATGGGCTGTGGCAGGTTTCGGTTACATGAAACTTACAACTTGCCGTATACCTCTGCTGATCTCATTGGGGGATAAAGTTGTGATGATTTATGTAGTAGCTATAAAGATTATAATTGTGTTTGAATTGATGCTTTGTTCAATGTCTGACTGAACTACATCCACTCCTAGTGACATACACCACATTTTTTTTTATCTTTGAATCAGGTTTAGTCCGAGTTTCTGTAGTAAATTATTGCTAGTCATTTATTGTTGCATTTCTGTGGCAAAATGAACTCTAAAATCATGTTTTATTTCCATGGGCATTTGCAAAACGTTAATAAAAAATAGGTGGAAAAACCCTTTACTATTCTGAACCTCAGAATTCACCAACAGCTTTCTGCCTTCTTGTTTCAAATAATCTAATAAAAAATGGTTATTTAGTGCAGTAATTGGGAAGTTATGCTTCAAGACTTAGGCACTTTCTTTTATTCTATTAAAGAAACTGTTTGGACCCAATTAATAGTCAGGTAAATTCCGTGTTCAAATAAATAGACATTTAGAACACCCCGTTGCAAAAAAAAGAACTACATTTTCATAAATGAAATGTTTACAAAGACGGAATTTTCTTCTGACCAAAAATAAAAATTCTTAGAGAAACAGAAAAAAAATAGAAGATCCTGAACGGGAATAAAATAGGAGTGTAGGCAAATGTTGTCATGATAGATAGTTGGGTCGCGCGGCTGTCACGGACGAAGATAACGAATAGTGCTGACTTTTATTTTTTGTTGTTTTTATGTATTTCACGCGTTTATCATGTCACACCGCCCACATTTATCAACATTTCCAGAGATAGATAATGTCATGAATAATTCTATATTCTACGAAAAAATATAACTTCATCAACGCTGAAATAGAGAAATGCATGAAATTCTTATTCTTAATTTTCCCACTGCTGGGAAACAGGACTCTTCTCTGGGAGAGAAAGTTAGCCTTAAGATTTGCTGGTGAAAGACCACGATGTCTGCTATTGCCATTTTGAGTGCTGATGAATTCATTTACGCATATAAAAACTACTGGTGGTCTTTAACGGCCACTTTGCAATATTCTTAATGATTCACTTCGTGAATTAATAAAAGGAGATTTTCCAATGACGTTGCTGGAAAGCGAAGAGAGAAAAAAAGGAATTTTACTTAAAGTGACCCGCTGCTTAGATTTAAACCCAGGACCTTAGATGAAATTCAACAACGTTATAAACTAGAAAAGATTAAATTCATTAATCCATCGAATTACCGTTAGTAAATAAACTCGACCGTCCGTAGATGTCGATCGATCAAGCGCTACGCCGCGTAGCAACCGTAGCTACTTGCTACGCCGTAGACACTGTGTAGTAATCTGATACGAACTTTCTATGGGCACTTTATAGTTGTAACTTTCTTAACGATCTTATTTCTAATAGGTACGAGATCGAAAAGCAGCCTTATAACTAACTTCTAGAATATTCAACTAAATCTAATAAGTCTGGAAGCTTGCTTATCAACTTTGATGAGGGATCCACGCAGGATTTATCCGTGTAATCACACGGCTAAACCTTAGACGTAAGGGTGAAAAACGTAAGGGTGTCTAAATGACAATTCGACTAGACGATTAAGTAGACGACTAGATGTATACGACTTTTTTTTTGCGTGATAAAATCATCAAATTAGTCCTCCCACCCAGGGCAGGGCGGGAAGAACTATCACACTTGTACTAACTAAAATCCTCGGTGTCCTTAAATAGCTCTTTACGTTCTGGGGTCACGGTAGCTTATTAGTGGGTTGATTGGGTGCCAGAATACTTTTGCCGTGTGGTAACAAACCGTATGCGGCGGGTAATCGATCGTGTAACTGACTTGTTCCATTCTAAAATCGCATGAGATTTCTGTCGACCGATGTAAATGGGGTGGTTTTTCAATTTTTGCAAGCGATGCGACTGGTCGTCTAAATCGACCACAAAATAGACCCGTGTAAACCCCCATAAAGGATTTATCATCACTTTTGTTTAATTTGAAACAATAACAAAACGTAACACACAATGACCTTTATAAAACTTCAAACAGTTAATGTTTCATTTAAGCAATGTGCTCGACGCTAATTGTTATTAAACTTTTATCTTTTTAATCGCAAAACAGAAGGCTATAAAATTAAAATAAAAAACTGGTATAAAAGCTCTTAGTGGTTATTATTGCGACGGCGGGGCATAAAGTTCAGCGCATACTTGCATGGTACTCTGAGGTTATCTGCTTTACAAACGACCTTGTAAGGTGCTGGCTCGTTTATAGATCTGATCATCTTCAGCCACCAAACATATAAGTTATTTAGTGCCGTAGTGGCAAATTAGTCCTTTCAATTATTAGTTTTTGCCTGGAAAGATCATTATATTTGTTTCTTAACAAACTGTTTTTAGTTCTTTTTTTTTGCTCTAATTAAGAAGTTATATTAAATTCAAAATCATTAGTTGAACTCCGAGCCGAAAACACACCGACAGTGCCCTTGACACATTTCTAAGGAAATTCTTTGTCATAGTGACGTCACAACCGAGGCGAGCAATTGAGGCGCGTTTGTGTTCACGTCAATTTTGTTCGAATTTTATTACTTTTAAATTGGTCATAATTAATTATTAAAAAAAAAAACGCTGGATGCAGGTCGCTTCCAACCGGTATATGTGGAGATCTAAAGGGGAGGCCTATGTTCAGCAGTGGACGTCCTATGGCTGAGATGATGATGATGAATTATTAAAAAAAGAATTAAGATTTTTTCTGTTCCATAAATGTTCTTATTTGTGGTGGATTTATTAATTATGTAAAAAAAATATTTTTTCTAAATTCAAAATGTCTTAGTGGAGCCGCCCACCGCTACACTCATCGCTTAAACCAAAGTCAGGTGGTCTACCGTGACATGACGTTCTTGACGAAAAGAGACAGAGCTATACAAGTCGCCTAGCGCCATCTCGTTCCTACAGTGAAATTACTCTCTCTTTAAGACTTCATAGTAGGCCACCAAGCCGTTATTGTGGCCCGAATGTACAGCTGTGCGATGACCCTTACATTCGTGGTTGACACACAGTAACTACAGTAAGAAACTTCATACAGCTTTCTGTTTACTAACTTATGTACAATTAGTTGAACTTAGCTTTGGCAGTTAACATAATGTATTACATCAACAGTAGGCACGAAGTTTGGTGAAACTGCTGTTAATTTGATTTGGGGATACGTTTGTAGTTATACCGCAGGTTAGAGGTAAGACTTGTACTACGGTAACTTCGTTTACTATAAATTAGGATAATCCTCTTCGGAGATTACAAGGCTATGATTTGTTCAATTAAGATTTTCACGAACATTGTGAATAACTACTTTTTCGTATGAGAATGTGACCAGCCTCTGGTTTCCGAGTTAATTAAGCCACCTCTGGGAATACCACAGGCTTTGGACTTATTACATAAGTCCAGGTTTACTCACAATGTTTTCCGTCATCGATGTCAGTTGATGTGCAAGATAAACTTAGAAAGTATATTTCAATTGAAAAAGACACATTGGTACTTGCCTGGGTCTGAACTCACAACCTCATGCATAAGAAGCGAGGTGCTAAACCTCCGGGCCATCAAGGTCGTATCTATCTAATTTTTAAATATTAAATGGCTGCCTGACGGTATCCCTACCGTGTTGCTTTTAAATTCCGTATCCACTTTATTATGGCGCCCTTAGCTCTCTAAGCATAATTGGCGTAGTCACTAAGCAATCAGTTGTTGCCCTGCATGTCGCTAGTTCGATTTCCACACGTTACATATATTTATATGGCCTACAGGTATTTCCTGGTCTACCTGTTTGTGTATCTGATTTTAAATGTTTGTAAACGCATCCACAATACAGGAGCAATGATACTTAAATAAAAATAAAAGAAGACTTATTAAAACACAGTACAAAAGAAGCAATAAACTGACAACTATTTAAAATATTCGTTTGATCAGTTCACAACTGAACGGGTAGTGAGTTCTGTATTCAATATTGTTATCGTACGATAAATATTTGTTTTCACGGGCTCCACAAAATAAACTCGCCTAGTGTGCCGATGCAATGAAAACACGTTTTAAATATTGAGTGGCACAGACACGTATATCTACGTGCATTCGATACGGTTTTGGGTTCCGTAGGGAAATTATCTTAGGGTTTGACCTACACAAGATATTGCCAGTCTTATGTCAAACTCCATTTGTATAATGGAGTGTTTTACAGTTATGTGCCATCAAAAACAGCTAATATAAAATGATGTTGTTATATTTCAACAGTTTTATTTTAGAATGTTATCATGGCCGATGATCACAATCATGTCTTAAATATGTGCTCGTGTTAAAATAAACCCTTGAATATTTAAAAAAAAATAGTTACTAAATATCATATATAGTCGCAAAATATTGGTGTTGAGTTGATTGCATCCGATGTCAGCATAGTTGAGAAAAAACATGTGAAGAGAATACGAAATGAAAAGACATAATCACGGTAAAAATATATTATATACAGACAAGTTACTCCATTAATAATATTGAAGCAATATGAACAGTCAAATCTTGCTTATTTTAATGAACACACACGGAACCCGTCGACCTACTATAACACACACACCTGGCATTTAATTTATATTTCCCGTACCAAAGGATCGTGTCCACAGTATGTTTTATACAGTCTAATAAATTCCGCTGTGACACGGAATATTGTATTAAATTATGGTAATCTGTGGCGCGTTCCAGCCACATAAATATTATAACTTTGGACAAAGACACGGTATTGTGCTTGTGAAATTTAGCTTGACTTAGTACCAGGGCTGGTAGAGAGGTAGGAAGATTTACTACGGTGTCTTTGTGTTTCAAATTAAAATAATTTTAAACTTTTTTAGTTTGCTTAAAATTAAAAATCTTTAATGAAGATTAAAAGTTCCCTTTTTCTAACCTACCTAACCGAACCTTTGATTCAGTAGTTGTTATTTTGTCCGATTTTTTTGCTTATTTCTGTGTGGATAACATATATTATCTACAAAGCTACGTATTACAAAATTATAATGTGCATTTAAGAAAAGTATATCTATGACACGGCAAACTTCGTATCGCCTCAGAATAACCTTTTAAACCTTCCCTGGACTTCCGCCGTTCTCGAGTTTTAGTGAGACTAACGAATAGCAATTGATTTTTATATAATAGACATAAGAACTTCCCTTGAATATATGAACGAGAAAGTAAAAGAAAATTACTTTTTTTTTAAGATTTTGGTCATCGATTCTGACCGTCCTTTTTGCTCCAACGTTCTGTAACTAGAACTTAAAGTCTGATAGCCCTAAATAGTGAGAGTAAGCCTTCCGAAGCATTTCTCAATACTCAATACTCAATACATTTATTTCTCGCAGACAATGGACGTGCTGAACCGGGTAGCAGGAGATTACGGACGAGACTGGAACGCGGCGAGTAGTGAAGCGATCTATTATGATAGGCACACGTTGCCGTGATGGTTTTTAGATGGCCTATTGTTGTTAGAAAGGAGTTTGTCTGACTTACATGACGAATTGGTTATTTATCTAACTACTAACACAATCTAAAATTTTATTTATTTTTAAACCATTTATGTTGGAAACTGTGAGTACTTACAAAACTTTGTTTAATCAATTCGCAAGTAGTATTTATTGTATGAAGAAAGTATTAATGATTTACGCTAATTTCAGGAACACAACAGTATATTAATTGTAATTAAACGCTCAATGATAATTATTGAAGTAATTAATAGTTGCGCTATTGCTAGCCTGCGGTTGAACTGACTCTCCTATGTCCCACCGTATGGTTCCAAGGTTCTGACCGAATGGTGGCCAAGGTTAGGCCAAAGAAACCAGGGCCGCCCAAAAGCTCGTTGGGTTGACGATATCGTCAGGATCGCGGGGAATAGATGGATAAGAGACGCACAGAACCGAGAGATATGGCGAAAAAAGGGGGAGGCCTATACCCAGCAGTGGGTGATCCCGGGCTGATATGATGATGATGATGATGATGATGGTTCCAAAAATACTGTATTCGCTAAATTGTAAAAAATTACTCAATACATAGAATATCGCAGTTGAATTTTGTTGGCTGTACACATTTCATTGTTAGTGACTATACACAAAATAACCACTCACTAAATAGTCATTTCTTTGCAACTATTTAGTATTCTCACAGGTCAGCGAAAAGACGAATCAATAAGACCCACTGGGAAACCATAAATCTAACAAAATAGACAGCCAAAGGTGCTCCTAAATTATCAAACCGAACACGAAGCGACGAATTTAGCCAACTTTATATAATCTGGATTTAGTGTATTAGCCAAGAATCAGGCCGCTGACTCAGGGGCTGTTGATGTAAACCTTGCAGGCATAGATATAAAGCTTAATATCGCTTGAAACGTCGAATTAACAAAGTTGCTCTTACAATGTGATACATATTCATTGGGTTTAGGGTTTGGTATCATTTGAAGGAGTAAGCGGTTAGAGACAGTTAACTGATAATTGTTTAAAATACGTTTTATTGGTTTATTATTATGACATTTTGGCTATAATACAGCTACGTGGTCGTACCTACCACTACTACGAGTTCGTAACAACCACAGCTACGCATTCATAGCTACCACAGCTACGCATTCGTACCAACCATAGCTACGCTTTTATAGCAACCACAGCTACGCATTCGTAGCAACTACAGCTACGCATTCATAGCCACCACAGCTACACATTCGTAGCAACCACAGCTACGCATTCGTAGCAACCACAGCTACGCATTCATAGCAACTACAGCTACGCATTCGTAGCAACTACAGCTACGCATTCATAGCCACCACAGCTACACATTCGTAGCAACCACAGCTACGCGTTCGTAGCAACCACAGCTACGCATTCGTAGCAACTACAGCTACGCATTCGTAGCAACTACAGCTACACATTCGTAGCAACTACAGCTACGCATTCATAGCCACCACAGCTACACATTCGTAGCAACCACAGCTACGCATTCGTAGCAACTACAGCTACGCATTCATAGCAACTACAGCTACGCATTCATAGCCACCACAGCTACACATTCGTAGCAACCACAGCTACGCATTCGTAGCAATCACAGCTACGCATTCATAGCAACTACAGCTACGCATTCGTAGCAACTACAGCTACGCATTCATAGCCACCACAGCTACACATTCGTAGCAACCACAGCTACGCATTCGTAGCAACCACAGCTACGCATTCGTAGCAACTACAGCTACGCATTCGTAGCAACTACAGCTACACATTCGTAGCAACTACAGCTACGCATTCATAGCCACCACAGCTACACATTCGTAGCAACCACAGCTACGCATTCGTAGCAACTACAGCTACGCATTCGTAGCAACTACAGCTACGCATTCGTAACAAGTCAGCTACGTATTCGTAACAAGTCAGCTACGTATTCGTAACAAGTCAACTACGTATTCGTATCAAAATGATGAGCTGCGCACTGTTTTTACGGTTTAGAAGCAGCTTGATTTTATTTATTACTTTTTAAAGCGGCTTAGAGTTTGAGCATAGTGTTTTACTTTTGTATCAAGATGACCTCTTCAAAACAGGTTAAACGTGTAAAATACACGATGGCAAACAGCATTTTCTATGGGCAAAAGGTAAAGGGAGGGGCGGATTTTTATTCAATTTTAGCTTCTTTTGAAGTCCTTAAGTAGATGAAATAATTAAGAAATCCTTAGTGATCACTCTTATAAGTAACTCTTGAAAAACTGAATAAATGAATTTAAAATGTTTATAAAGCAAAATAACAGTATACTGTCGCCTCAAACTGTTAACTTCGGTAATTAGTGCGGCACAATTCGCGCTTACTTTTAAAGTTAACCGCACTTGGTGACACTTCACACATCCGCCAAGCGACATCATTTAGATTACACGTCACTGCTTGGCCACGACCTGCACGCTTGTGCGACTGAAGAAACTAAGTCGTCCCTCGTCAAGTAAATACGAGCAGTAAATTGTGAGAGAGACAAACGATCGCGACGATATCATTTTCTTTTTCTATTTCATTTTTTATGTCGCACAGGAAAGAGATAGCTGTCAGAACCAGATCACTCTCTCTCTTTCTAAAAAGTTCTAATTTTTTTAAGCGTGTATTGTTCAGTGTATTTTCTTTAACAATGGTTACGATAGCGACAGCGTAGAAAACAAATATAAAAACCTTCGAACATCACCATAAAACCAATAATTGTTTAATTTTTGCATTAGAGGACTGTTGTCATGATAACCAATGATGTTTAATTTCTTTTTATAATGTCCAATACTAAATGCGACTAAACCTCTCTACTATAAAAAGTGGCAGATAAAAGGAGATAGGTAGCATTGACTATCGGGGTGGCAAACGCCACCTATTAGCGCAAATTATCATCCCGCTAGTGAACTCGAAGGGGCAGATGAGAATAAACGAGTTATACCAGGTGAAGCCGTTGTTTCATATGACTTCTAATTAAAATAAGTATTTCTAACTTAATAACAATCAGAAACTTAACGAATGACCGTAGAAGTTAAATTAAATAAACACGCGCAAGTCGTATCGCCCAAGGTCGTGACCGAGGCATTAAGGACGTGACTAATACGCGTACATACATTAACTTATTTAACTTTAAACTTGTAATGCGTACATGAGAGTGCTATTAGGGAAATGGCGGGAGTTTCAATTGCGTGCGGTCTTAATATTGATTACGTTTCACGTTATTAGGCGCTTACGTAATTGATTAGTGAAAGGGTGTTGGTAATTAAGCAAGTAGGTGTTGAATGTATAAATTGATCTACAGTCTGTAATTAAAGTAGGTAGCGAAGAGAAATTTGGCGTAAATAATGCTATTTTCCCCGTGTTGAAGCCATTACTGTTTACCAACAACGGTATGTTTGTCAATTTTTTAATTTTGCTGCGTTGCTTTAGTCACGATGCAGAATCATAATTACATACGCAAAGGTCTATGACCTTTTTAGGGTTCCGTAGCCAAATGGCAAAAACGGAACCCTTATAGATTCGTCATGTCTGTCTGTCTGTCCGTCCGTATGTCACACGCACTTTTTGTCGAAAGTATAAGAGCTATCCTGTTGAAACTTGGTAGGTAGATGTATTATGTGAACCGCATTAGGATTTTCATACAAAAATAAAAACAAAACAAATTTTGGGGGTGCCCCCCATACTTAGAAGAGAAACTCAAAATTTTTTTTTTCACCAGACACATACGTGTGGGGTATCTATGGATAGGTCTTTAAAAATTATATTGAGGTTACTAATATCATTTTTTTCTAAACTGAACAGTTTGCACGAGACACACTTCCAAAGTGGTAAAATGTGTGTCCCCCCCCTCTAACTTCGAAAATACGAGAATGATAAAACTAAAAAAAAATATGTAATGTAGACCTCAACAAAAACTTCCAACGAAAATTGGTTTGGATGAGATACAGTTAGCAGTTTTTGGGATATGTACATTTTCAAAAACCGCAAATATAACTTTGCCATTCATACAAACACTATGAAAAACAAAGTTATTTTTATTGTTTGTGTATATTACTTACTAATCTCAATATAATTATATCCCTAATCTATGCTTACTACTACGGAACCCTGCATGGGCGAGTCCAACTCGCACTTGGCCGGTTTTTTTATCATGGTAAAATCGGGTACACTACGATAATACGAAAAACTTTATTCCGAAATTCATAAATACGAATTTCAAAATACCGATTTTCATAATTCCGAATGGTTCAAAATTCCTAACATAACAACTCCGATTGATCATTATTCCTATTTTCATAATTCCGAAATTTCAATATTCCTAACATTTATAATTACTATTTTCAAAATACCGAGTTTCAATAGACCGAATATCAAAAATTCACAATTAATAATTTTCCGAAACATCAAAAACACGAATTCCGATGGTTAAAATTCCGATTATTAAAATTCCGAATAATTAGAATTCCGAAAATTTAATCGCTAATCGGAGAAAAGTATGCTTTTAAAACGCCTTGTCAAAATGCCTCTTAACTTTTCAATAAAAGAATTTCTTTTGAATAAGAATATTTTCTTTTCAATGATAATTATTTCTTTTATAATTTTTTTTTGAGTAATTATAGTAATTCATTTTAGAGTTACGTATTGTCATTCATAATATTACAAAAAATCCCTGTGAGAAGAACGAAAGCTGTCAGAGTCGGGGTGCCCCAAGACACAATTTGCTCGCTATCGCATCCTGAATTCCTGAGTTATATTACCACTAAGGTGGTTCAACGGAGCCCCGCTTTGCGGGGCTCCTATTTCTGCTAGCTTAACCTAACTCGAACCTAACCTGTCCGAGTCGGGGTGTCCCCAATCCCGAACTCGCTTCGCTCGCTCTTACATCCTTGATCAATTTGTTGATTACCACCAAGGTAGATCGACGGGGAGCCCCGCTTTGCGGGGCTCCTATTTCTGTGAGCAAGGTTTAAAGTAACCTAACACGAAGGGGATGCCGGGGTCTTTCAGACCCCGCCATCCCCTTCGAACCTAACCTGTCCGAGTCGGGGTGCCCCCAGTCCCGAGCTCGCTTCGCTCGCTCTTGCATCCTTGGTCAATTTGTTGACTACCACCTACCAAGGTAGATCGACGGAGCCCCGCTTCGCGGGGCTCCTATTTCTGTGAGCAAGGTTTAAAGTAACCTAACACGAAGGGGATGGCGGGGTCTTTCAGACCCCGCCATCCCCTTCGAACCTAACCTGTCCGAGTCGGGGTGCCCCAAGTCCCGAGCTCGCTTCGCTCGCTCATGGATCCTAAGTTCTCCTAATAACAATAACAATCCTGAAGGCAAACAGTCAAAGTCCAGAGGATACGCCTCACCACTCCGCGCCTACACAGGCTTAAATAACTCTCTAAGAGTACGGTAGACAAAACTACGTGGAGCCGGTTTTGCAGCAATTCGTTTCTGGCACTGACTTTGTAGAATGAGAAACGAAATTCCGATTTTCAATATTCCGAAAAAATCAGTTTATTCGGATTATTGAAAATCGGAATTTCGTTTTTCGGAATGAGAACTCATCGAGCATTACATTTTTCGAATATGTGAAAATCGGAAAACTAAGAAATCGGTATACGACTTTCGGTTAAATAAATTTCGTGATTCTTAATAATAGATATTGTAATTTTTAAGTATTATGATATTCGGAGTTTTGAAAATCGGAATACCGAAATTCGGAATAAAATATTTCGGAGTATTTGGGTGTTCCCGGTAAAATCATCAAATGAGTCCAGTTGGGTAGGAACCCAGGGCAGGTCGAGAGGGACTGTCAGACTTGTACTGACTTAAATCCACGGTGATCGTTCAATAGCCCTTTACCATCCAGGGTCACGGTTACCTGATGAGACGGTCCCGCGACCCTTGGTCTATAACTATATCGCGTTTAGGCCTCCACGGCCCAGAGGAACTACTTTTTAGGCACTACAGCTCTAGTATCGGCGGTAGTTTCAACCCTCTTCTATTCTATACTGTCTCTGGACATAAGATTAGTTACGGGCATGAACTAAAAAAATATCCCAACGCGATTGGACATTGTCCCTACTGCCGATGTGTGGTCATAACTGATTCGAAAAAAAATAGTGTAGCGCTTACTCAAAACTTTTGTATTACTTGCGTATCGGAGTGTGTCTTCGCTGGCGGACTTAGTGAGTAAAACCTTTGTGGTCTTCAGTCAGTCAAGTCTGACAGTCTCTTCTGCTTCACCCAGAGCGGAAAGACTAACTTTTATGATTTTACAATCCAAAAATAAAATAGCAGCGAGACCTACTCTCACTTGATGATTTTATTTTAATGGTTATATAGTGTAACGCCAGATGTCGCTAGCAAGCCATGCCAAGCCAAGCCAAGCCGGCTGTCAAGCCCGCCCTGCCAAGCCGGCTGTCAAGCCCGCCACACCAAGCCGCTACGTCACTTCCCTACCACGTGAGCCATCCCCGCCAAATTTTGAGCCGGGGAGGTGAAGTAGCCGCCAGCCAGCGAGTTATATAAAAGCCAGGAGCGATGATTTTGGTTGTTCAGTATAAAACAGTAATTGTAAGGGAAAACTCTGCCCAAATAAAAGTGTAAATTAAGTATTTTCGATTTATTTATATCACTGTCGTTTTAATAGAGAATAATAAATTAAATAATAATAATAAAATCTTTATTCAAACTGAAAATAGATGAAAATATATTACGAAATTGGCCTTGATTAACCTATCGAGCGCTTTTTGAAATTTGTACATAGCGAAAAGTGGAGAGAAAGGAGCTATTATTTCACCGATTCTTAGCCGGGTGCTAGGGGCATTTAGCCAATTTTTGCCAATCGCTTGAGAGGTTAAACCATATACCTAGATCTATAGAATAGGAAGCTAGTGTAGCATATCAAGCTATCTTCAAAACACAGTTTTAGCACACCATCTCCCCAGTTCTATATAGCTACATACAACCTGAATAATACATAGCCTAGTCTAGATACACGTCGTCGTATCGTAAATCGCTTTTTGATGTTCACGTCGAAGCGACGTCGCATTGTACTTTATCTATGAAACTATTCAGTACTGCGGTTAGGTTTGAAGAGTTGGTAAGTGTGACAAATCGTTTTACGCCATTAGGAAGAAAGGGTGCCTAAGAGTTGTTTGTGTATTTTGTGCGTCATTTGTTTAAGTGTAGGGTAGTAGTTTCGTTGGCTGGTTCGCTTCGCTCTCAAGAAAGGTTTCTAAGATAGTTAGCGAATTATCATTTTTGTTCTAATAAAGAGGAAAAGAACATTCTTAAGCACAAAAATCAAGAATTACTATAAAATATATGTTGTTTTATCTATCAACTGTTTTTTTCCGTCCGACTGACTGAATAGTTTGGTGACTAGTATAAAAATACGACTTGCCGGCTAGCATATTTGATGGCATGGTTAGCGGGTCCAGCGATCAACTGCTAAGCTGCTTGTCACGGATTAGATTCCCGCACGGGACAAATATTTGTATGATATTCAAGTAATTGTTCCGGATCTGGCTGTTTGTATGGGAGTTTAAACGTCACCCACGACACAGGAGAAATCCCAAGAACGGGGCAAAGTTAAATTAAAACGACACTTACGTATCGACTTTTAGTTTTTGTTACAATAAGATCTAGCTTACAAATCCATCATTACACCAAACATTTTTAACAGAATTCATGAAAGTAAAATTGATTTTATTGAATTAGATGACCTTGATAAAAGAACTTTATTTTTAGCATCACTTCGTTCCGATATTATAAATGGCATTTTGTGCTATTCTTGAATCGTCAAAAGATCGTTTACAAAGAATTTCTTGAGAAGTCCTATCTACCAAATCTAATTTTAACTGAGATTGCGAGACCAAAATAAGCAATATCAAAGTGATCAAAAAAATAAGTGGCTTTTAAGATCACCGAGGATCAATGATCATGCGCATGCAGGTGACTCGCTGTCCAATCATGGACCACGCCCGGGTCGATGACATGTTGTGTTCCACGCGAGCCTCAAAGAGCTGTCAGCAATCTGACGGGGCCCCCAGTGAGGCCAAATGCCTGACGGGGTCGCGTCACTGTCTTTTCAGGTAACCTTGACCCCGGAACGTAATAGGCTATTGAAGGAGCATCGTGGATATTAGTCAGTACGAGTCTGGTCTACTCTGGGCGGGAAGACACATTTGATGATTTTACCAAGTAAAAAAAGGTCAATGTAGCATCGTTGAAAGAAGGGTAACAAGCTACTCTAATTGAGAGCCATCTCCGTGAGTGATCGACTCTTCATACGATTGGTACTTGGCACCAAATGGTTCTTAATGGGTGCATTCAACTGGTTGATCGTTGTATTGTTTACTTTGATTCTTTTTTTTAGGAGTTTTATAAGACCGGCGATACGCAAAAATAAAAAAACAGGTTTTTTTCATATAACAGATACATATGTTTGTAACACATGGAATAACCTTTTTTTTGTGGTGAAAAAAGTCATCAAATGAGTCCTCCGCCTTGGATGGAGCGGAAAAGACTGTCAGACTCATTACTGATCAAAGCTTCAACATTTTCCTTGAGGTGCCCTATATGTCGGACGATCCTACGACCCACAGTAAACCTCCACCCTTATAAAAACCAGGGAGGAAAAATGCAGGTACCTTAGTACATGTCATACGTTACAAGACATTTGTCGCACATCAGTACAAAGCCTTACAAATGTATCTAAAAACGCTGCGATAGGTATTATTTGTCCGTCCGTCACCGCAATGTATCCCATCGGCAGGAGCTTTCCCAGGACCCAAGACTTCAGCACGTGCGCGTGGTAAAAATGTACTTACGGCTAATTTTGCAAAAAAAAAGTTCTATAATATCCTTTTTCTGTAACACCCGAAACAATAACAATAATAAAACTTTTTTAAGCTATTGCATAGCTTTTATCTCGGGCTCTAAGCGCGGCGACCGAATCAAGAAATTCCGTAACGAAAATACCTCAGGAAAAAACCTAACAAAAATACCTAACATCCCGCATCGTCTAACGTGATTTCAGTTCGGGAGACTTCGGCAATCATAAAAACATCCGTCATAAAGTCAATTTACTTTTTCGTACTCATTCTAAACGGCCAGCTACAAAAGGAGGTTTTCACAATGAAACCTACTTATAAAATTCTTCTACAACAAAGCAGAGTGGCGCAGTGGAATCGTGCTAGGCGTATAACCTGTTGAAAATTTTGACCCAGTTTGGAAGTGAGACCTGGGAATCCTGTATATACCTAAAAGACCCACTTATATCTTCATTATAATTTATTTTTATTTATTACAGTAATGCACCACAAACATTTTAAATAAATGATAGGTATTCTCGTTAAATATTCGCGGTATACGATATTTTTTTCTTGTTTTTTTTTTTATTGCTATGCGATAGCTTTACCGCGGCAGTCCCCGAGTGCCACACATATTTTTTATTTAAAATTATTAATAAAATGTGAATATGTGTGAAAAAACTATTTCTATTAAAAAATTGACGTAACACCGCGCGCTCGTGCTAGTACATATTTTCGATGTCATTTCTTCGATCGTCTCCGCACGTCTCGTCGCGTCGGCACGCGCTGTCTCGGGACCGATAGAAACACCCGACACCCAACTGATGGATTTATTACGTTCAAGTTTCTTCCAACCTTAATGGAGAGAAGATTTTATCAAGTCTTGTTAAAATGTCGATAGGGTGGACTTGAGGAATTCAACGGGTGGTTTGAACTCTGAAAAAAGTTCAAATAGATAGCTGTACACTTGCTTGCTTTTTTTTAATTTCGTCTGTTTTAATTTATTTAGTGATCCACTTAGAATTTTTAGGCGCCCTTCATACAGTATTATTAAGTAGTTTGTTTACTATTTACCCCACCTTCGAAATTCGACTACTGAAAGTTTACTCTCTAAAAAGTACAAAACGTGAAAATATTGTTCTTTGACCTTGTAAAAAACCTCAAATACATGGTACTTCATTATGATCAGAAGTTGAAAAGTTATTATAGGCAACAGATAAAGATACATACATACAAAATCATAACCTACCCACCCTACAGTGGTTGGGTAAAGAGAACAAAACTAAACTAAATCAAGGCTTTTTACCTACTTTACTGTCACTATCCAAGAAAAATGTCTATCAGTTTATAAAAAAAAATACTAATGTATCTTTATCGCGGATCATAAAAGCGCGCGCACATTTGTCCGTCCGTCATCGCGCATGTCGTCGCTCTCTCGAGAGCCGATAGTGACATTCGATACCAAGTGACAGATTTATTACTAATACTAAAGAAACTTTGAATCTTGAAGCTAGTAAAAGAAATGTTAAGGCTTTTTGTGAATATCAAAATCTATTGTGTTCGACAGTATTGTTTTTTTTGGGCCTTACGAAAGAATTGGGGTTTCGGTACCCGCAAGAAATAAAGTTTTTTTTTTAATGTTTAAAACGCACCCACGATTCAGGAGATATTCCGAGTATACTTATGCAAACGTTTTGTTGCGTATAGTCCATTATATGGCGAGTGGTGTCTGTTTGTCTTCCTCAACCTTTAGCTGAGTGCAGCTCTTTCAAAAATTTCCAGTTTTCGTGGTTTCGTATATAGCTATTATATCCGGCCATTTCAATAAGACATAAATGAAATGAACACACAGTCTTCTAAACGATGTTGCCTACGCACTACTATCAATTAATTTTCGAACTACTCTTGCGAGTTCTAAATTGGTCTACACTTTTTTGCTGACGTCACTTTTATCACAACATTTCTGGTACATACAGGACGATGACCCTTATTTTAAGGGACGCTCTTTATCTAAGTGTAGTCTACTTATGACCCAGAAAACTGTCACAGCGGATTTTGGCACTAAAATAAATGTCAGTGTTTCACGCGAGCTGCTGTCTTGCTAAAGCTTTATCTTATTTATCTTAACAAGAATGTTTTGAATAAATATTCTTAAATAGATAAAATTTGTTGATATTCCTAGAAACGAAGTACAGTTGATTCACTGAATTAGGCGTAACGCCACTTCAAAATGTTATACATAACTACGTTTTACTTAAAAAATTAAGTATACAATTTTTTAAGACGTTGCAGTTTCAAATTCTGCTTACAGCTGAATTTTCCTTCCACAAGAATGCTTTACAGTTAACGACGTAGGCATTTTGAGTATTAAATATTGAAAAAGCCAGAAAATTTCACTTCACAAACGCACTTTTAAAACACGTAACAGTTAAAAAAACACAATAAAATAAATAATAATCTCATACCGTTCACTCCCATATTTTGCAATTAAAATATAAATTAATAAAGAAATATTTTTAATTTAGTTCATCGGTACTCGAGATTCCCGAGAGAATCGACGCCGATGTAGGTTACCCGACCGCGAAATACTTGAGTCGGAAAATAACAGGCATAGCACTGTCATGGACACTCTTGTCCTACAAATATAAACTATTTATTTATCAATCTATTATATTCTATAATAAATATCTGTTTTCAGGGACGTTTTTAATCTTTTAGAGTCCTTGGGCAGTTAGGGACGATTTTTGGGTGCAAAAACAAGTCAATTGGGTCGAATTTATTAACACCCCATTTTAATGAGTCCTCCTTACCAGGGCGGGATGGGAGTGACTGCCAGACTTGTTGTGGTCCTTCAATAGCCCTTTACGTTCCAGGATCACGGTTATCTGATGAGACAGTCCCGCGACCCCGGCAGGCATTTGCCCTCTAAGCGGCAAAAAAAACGATTTCTTTTGGTTCGTAGAAATACTCGCCTCCCATTTCTCTTGCAGCTACGACAAAAATCTAATAAGAATGTAAAAAGGAAGAAATAGCTTAACATGCAATATCACAAAGCACAATTCCTTTTTACCCTACATCAGCTATAGCCCATAAATCTGTGAAACGACACTAAACGATTACATTCCCCTATTACAAGAAAATATGAATATATTCCTAAAGTAGAGGGAATTGAACTTGTTTTGCAAGATCACGTACTAGTTTCGCGCAGTCTTCGAGTCCTTGTGACGTCACCGTTTTGTTCAAGAAATAAATAAAAGTATGACACACTTTTGATGCCGTGGTTGGCGCAGTGACCGATCGATCGACTGCTACGCTACGGGTCGCTGGTTCGATTCACGGAATTTAATTATTGTGTGATCTTCAATTAGTTGTTCCGAGTTTGGTTTTGAGTCGCTCTATTTAAATGTGTCGCGTCTCGGGTGTGAAATGATTGTTGGTTTAAAAACGTACCCACGAAACAATAGAAATTATAACTGGTTTGGACAAAGAAAAACATTACATAAAACATTTTCTTTACATGGATCTGCCATAAATGAAAAAAAAAATACATGTGGCACTCGGAGACTGCCCGCGTTGAAGCTATTGCATAACATTTTTATTTATTTTAAAAGAATAAAATCGCCTACCGCGTATATTTAACGGGAATATAATTTATTTAAAATGTTTATGGTGCACTACTGTAACAAAGAACTTCTTTGTTGTAAAAGAATTTTATAAGTAGGTTTCATTGTGAAAACTGCTTTTGTAGCTGGCCGTTTAGAATCAGTAAGAAAAAGTAGATTGTTTTTATGACGGATATTTTTTTATGATTGCCGAAGTCTCCCGAACTGAAACGATGTTAGACGATGCTCCCGAACTGAAACGATGTTAGACGATGCTTGGTGTCAGGTATTTTCCTTAGGTTTTGGAATTTTTAGATTCGGTCGCCGCGCCTCACCACGCTCAGAGCCCCTGATAAAAGCTATGCAGCTTAAAAATATACATAATATAATGTTCCTTGCATGGCTAATTCTTTCTTGTCTTCCAGTATGTCGTGATAGGGTTCATTAACTTCAGCGGCTCACTAGTGCGTTCCGCCGGACATACCCGTTCATTTTTCCATGTCCACATGTGCTAAGGATTCGTTTCTCATCGTTTTTTATTATTAAGTATGTTCTCAGTTACTTCTCTACTCTACGTAATGTCCGACTTACGTTAAAAGTTATCTCTCGTGTCATTATTGCATCACAAAGCGATTTAAATATCGGTACAGTGAAATATCTGTCAGCTATTTGCAGTACAAAAGCCATTGCAACTATTAAGACGAACAATACTTGTATACATTCCAATATCGTTCGTCTGTAGACCATAACAAGGTACTTAATCAAGTGTCATCGTGAGAGGGATCGGTCTCGATAACTAGTGCTCGAACGTGAATCGGAGCTCAACGACTGAAGTTTTAACTAGCGGTCGACCCGCCGAACTGCCAGCCTGTGGTGAGCCTCGGTTTATCGAAACGATACAATGGCTTGTACCTGAACTTAGTTTATTGAATCGTTTATATGTTGAGGAACAATTGGGGTTGATTGGTTTATGGTTTATTTTATGAGTGCGTGGGGTTATCGTAATACCTCGCCTGATGTCTCGGAAACGTTAGGGTTGATTATTGGGTTTGTTTAAACAGGGTTTTGTGACCTATGAATATAAAGGGTAATCCATGGAACAAGGTGTTTTAACTTATTGTACGACTCAGCACCACACCACACACACACACCACCACGAAAGGGAAGAAAAGTTCTCGAGTGGCGACCACGGACCTCCCACTAGGTGGACCAACGACATCGTGCGAGTCGCGGGCAACCGATGGATGCAAGTGGCGAATTGTCGTTCGGCGTGGCGGTCTAAGGGGGAGGCCTATGTTCAGCAGTGGACGTCTTCCAGCTGATGATGACGACTCAGCACTACGAGTCTGACTCTCTTCCACTCCGCCCAGAATGGGAGGACTCATTTGATAATTTCTTTATCTTCTTCAACCTTCAGTCACACAATACTGAATTACTGAATGTAGGTCTCTACAATTTTTTTTTATTTCTGGTGGTTTTTTGTATCACCATCCCAAAAAAGAGGTCCATCTATAAGGCAAGCAGACGAAAGCTTAACGATGCTGTAATAGGAGGAAGCCAAATGCCATCAACTAGACACGAAAATAAATGTTTTTCTGATAGAAAGGTGTGGCGTTCTAGAGACCAAATGCGTAGGCCGATTTTGATAATTCTTACGTCAAACGATTCGTCTTAACCTTGCGAGTGTCACTAAAGACATGACAGTAATCAAAATTCACCACAGCGACAACCAGACGCCATATTGTCAAAATGAAAAAAAAATAACTTTTAACTTAAATAAAAACTAAAAAGAAAGAAACAAGCCCAACAGAACAGCAGGAAGAAGCAGAATCAAACGACTCACAGTAGGGGCCCATTCAAACATACATACATACATAGACTGAAAATAAATGTTTTTCTGATAGAAAGGTCTAGTAATATTTGGTACAGGAGCCCGACAACAGAGAGGACCCATTAGATTGTCGGTTTAGAAATAAATAAAATGAAAAGGTTCGATCATTTATAGGTACGCATAAAAAATAACAGGGTTTTCTTTTACAGAATTATCATGTATTTATTGTAATTACAGCGTACATTTAATTAAAAACCATGTATGTAGCAGAATTGGACACGAAATAAAAATTCATTAATAATATTCTGAGAATATGCAAATACAAAATAAAGTATGAGCCAACGGAGATGTAAAAACGTTGTATTTTAAAATTGCAGCATATTTTATTATTACTGTTCATTCGTTCTGTTGATCCCATATGCAAACAATTTCATTCAAGGAATTAATTTTATATGAAAATATGTTATAAGAGCGGATCGAATGTGAATAAAGAGCAGTGGTGGCCCAGTGGTATCGGCCTCGACTTACGAGTAGTAGGTCGTGGGTTCGAACGCCGTCAGGCGCATTACTTTGTGTAATTTATTTCAACACCACTGCTCTCAAAACGGTGAAGGAAAACATCGTGAGGAAACCGGCATGTCCTAGAACCAAAAATTCGAAGACATGTGACATCTACCAATCCGCACTGGGCCCGCGTTGTAGATTACGGCCCACTCCCTCTCACAGAAAGGAGGCCTGTGTCCCAGCAGTGGGAACATTTATAGGCTGATGATGATGAATGTGAATACCGCCAGGATACGATATGAGTACCTATTTTATACAGCACTGGTGGCCCAGTGACTGAGCGATCTACTACTGCACAGCGAGATGCTGGTTCAATTCCCGCACTTTACAAATATTCGTGTGATCTGCAAGTCGAGTTCAATATTTGCAACGCACTCATACAAGAAAATATCCTAGAGTTAGGTAACATTTCCAAAAAGAACTTATTCGATAGGTTTTTTTTTAACGTGGTAAAATCATCAAATGAGTCCTCACGCCCAGGGTGGGACTGTCAGACTTGTACTGACTAAAATCCCCGGTGATCCTTCAATAGCCCTGAGATCTGATGAGACAGTCCCGCGACCCTTATTCAATAGGTAATGTAATAATACGAAATGTAAGTTTACATTCAAGAATTCATATTCAGTAGCAAGAATATTATAAATAAATGAATACGGAACGGAGGTAAAGCCGCGCATTGTATGATTAACCTACTTATTCCCAAAATCTGGGTAAACTAAAATAATGCTACGAATGTGTTTTGTGTGTTCTCAAACTAAGAAAAACTCAGGAACGGTATTGTTTATTTTTATTTTAGTTTATTTAATAAACAACAGTGCAATTTACAATTTCAGTAAGGAGTTTATGGTTAATAGAACAACTTCATAGTTGTTCTATATTGAAATACGTTGAAAACTAAAACAGCATGAATTTTTTCAATATCAACGTTTGGTTTTCATAAAAATCGGCCTCGAGACCTACAATTTTTTTTCTCTACATCACCCTAACTCTGAGTTTGTAGAAATGCATGAATTCTAAATAAGAAAAATTAACAATTTTTTTTTGAGATATAATATTGTAATGATAACAGTAATTAAACCTACAAATAAACACTACTAAAAACAATACAATAATACATTAATTAAACCTAAACATTTACCAAATAAAAAACTATGACATGAAACCAATAAAGTAAATTACACAATTCTAAAAATAATAACTTAAAACTAATCCAAAAGGCTCCGACACCGTTGTTCCTTAATTTCAAAAATATTAAAACCTCAATTCTGTGACTGACGCCGAACATCAAAACTAGCTTTCATAACTAGGAATTAGTAAAGACCACAAACAAAACCCAGCTATCGATACATTCACTCACTAGTGATGGGCGCGCTGATATCGATTGTCCGAATATCCGCATGTCCGATCAGATACGTCGACCAGTTAATCATATCATGACCACTTTCGGATATTCGTTGTGAACGCTGAGATATTGAAGTGAATTGTTGTCGTTTTTTGGTGGAAAATAATACGATATATAGTTGGCTTTAGTTTTATATTTTTGCATGTAAATGCCGAAAGATATAAAGCTATTGCATAGCTTTTATCGCGGGCTCTGAGCGCGGCGCGGCTTTCAGTTCGGGAGACTTCGGCAATCATAAAAATATCCGTCATAAAAACAATTATTTTTTTCTTACTGTTTCTAAACGGCCAGCTACAAAAGGAGTTTTCACAACGAAACCTACTTATAAAATTCTCCTACAACAAAGAAGTTCTTTATTACGGTAATGCACCACAAACATTTTAAATAAATTATATTCTTGTTAAATATACGCGGTAGGCTATTTTATTCTTTAAAAAAAAATGTTATGCAATAGCTTCACCGCGGCAGTCTCCGAGTGCCACATGTTTTTTTTTTTAATCCACACACCTTTATGTATTGTTTATTTATTTTGTAAAGCAATAAATAATTAAATATTTGTTTCAACTTCAACGTTTATTAAATCAATTTACAAGCATTTCAAACTATTAAGGAGTCGATGTTATTCAGAAAATAAAATAAAGTTTAAAACTGCAGAGAAGCTTCAGGGGCATTGTTTTAAATGATATAAACGATCATAACTCTTATCATAAGAAGTACAATTTTACATAGTAAACATGATAATTAACCCGTTTCTTTTACCGTGGTAAAAATCATCAAATAAGTCCTCCCACCCAGAGAGGGACGAGAGGGACTGTCAGACTTTGATTGACTAAAATCCACGTTGATCCTTCAATAGCCCTTTACGTTCCAGGGTCGCGGTTATCTGATGAGACAGTCATGCGACCCAATTAACCCGTTTTAAGTTCTAATAATGTTAGTGACCATATCAGTTTAAAAACATAAATCAGCTTTAACATCTAACAAATATACTAACTAACTTTTTCCCGCGGCTTTGCTCCCGTTAATTTAGAAATCGACAATCAATTTGGACCGTACATGTGGCGCTATCTATTACCATTTTAAAGTTATTGTTCATTTTCTCGGGAACTTAACTTATTTTCGGGATGAAAAGTACTCTATGTCCGTCTCTGTACACTTGACGATGTATATGTTACCGGCCAAAACCGATTTAAGGACAAACTAGTTTCGCCTAGGCTCAACTAGTTCTTGCGAGCTCGAGACTTGCTGGCAACTCGACTCGGTATTTTTTTTTAACCACCCAGAAGGGGAGTCCCGCTTCCTGTGGAGGAAGAACTATTAGTTTAGCCTAGGTAAAACTAGCTTGTTCTGAAGTCGGGTTTGGCCGGTAACATAATATACTAAGGGCCGAGTTCACCGACTTTTAAAACGGCTGTTTATCATTTGAACAACTGATTAAATCATTTATAATGTTCACCATACGCTAACCAGTGTTTACAGCCCTTAAACAGCCGATTGTTTTAACCGAGCTCAAAAGCATCGTTTAACCGTGTTTAACCATCCATTTTAACCAAACATTGCAACATTACTTATTTATTTTATAAAATAATACAAAATACAAATAAATACATGCACAGATAAAGAATAATGCAAATAACTCCGCCTCAACGACCCACTAACACTATATGCCTAATACACCACGTAAATAATTGTTGTTGTACATACTAGTCTTAAATAGCTGTTTCTTCCTGTCGGCTCGGTCTTTTTTGGTCTGCCTTTTAATATTTTCCCAGGGACAGTTTAGGACTGAGTAGGTTCGATGGCAATAAGTACTGACAGTGTTGATCTCTTCTTGTAGATGGATCCACCCTTTCAACTTAGACGAATTCGTGGCGGCATCGGTGCGCTTATTTTCGACCACATCTTGGTATTATAACACCAACTCCGATAAAATGCGCTTCTCATTGCTTAAAAAATTGCTTGTTCTCTTCTTCTGAGCCGCCATTTCTCAAGTAGTAGGTAATTTTACAATTAATTATCTTGACAACCTCAGACCAAGTATCCAATGAACACGATATCACAATCACAGCACAACAAAATAATGCCTACGAGAATAAAACATGTGCAAATAAACTAACAAAAAATAGTTTGTGAATACAATTGACATTGACAGTAACAGCGCCGGGATGTTATTATCCATCCAAATTAAACACTACAGGCTAGTAGAGGGCTAGTATAACGTTCCCAATGCATTTTCGAACTTCTCAAGTTGCAAGCATTGTAATTTATGCTGTTAAATAAAGATGTCACTAAAACTCGTGTTGACTAAATATAATGACGTGACTTTGCTAATGAGTAGACTTATATCATTCGTTCATTCACTCTGAGCGTATGGTGATTGCCCGATTTATTAATCACGGTTATAATAATCGTGGTGAACAGTTTATACTTAACCGGCTGTATAAACGATGTTTAAGAATTCATCGGCCGATTACTCAAACATTGGTTAAATGAGAGTCGGCGAACTCGGCCCTTTGTTTCAAGATATCGGTTCAGTGGTTTAGGCGTGAGGTAACAAACAAAGAAACAAAATTACTTTCGTATTTATGATTTATTAAGGATTTTCACTATGTTTCATAATATGTAGGTACTGTTGTACCATTAAGCCTCGAGCAGACACACACGATTAATCGCGCGGGGCGACTTGTCGCGGTCCATTCGCGGTACATTTCTAAGAGTGGAAATTAGCTTGGCTCGTTGTCGCAACGCGATTAATCGCGTGTGTCTGTTCGAGCCTTTAACAACGTATATTTTATTATTTTCGACAATAGAATGGATACATCTACCGAGACCTTGTGCCTTAAGTATATAAATCCATCAATTCGCGACTTAACATGCAGACGACGATTGTCGACAGTCGATCTCACAGGAGATACGAGTAAAGTAATTAAGAACATGGTATAATCCTATTGGGAACGAGCTGTGTTTGTTGCTCATTTATTTTCAAAACCGACTTCAAACAAGATAGAGGTTCTCAATTCTATAATATCTTTGTGTTTATCCATTGTTTTCTCCGTAAATTGTGTTCGAAAGCTTCATTTTTGATGTGGTCCTATTATCATCAATTAAGGATCTGATGATGGAATCTCAGGGAAATCGAGGGCAATCCTTAATTTCCAAAAGTAAATACGGATCATTTAATTTTTGATTATCTTACTTACACCGTACTAGGTAATTTTTCAATCATCTTGCCTATTTCTGTTTAGTTTTTAACACGCTTATATTATTATTATTAGCTTCAATTGTAACTATGTAAGAAAATCTTGGAATCTTAATTTGACCCACTTCCCGGTCTTCGATTAATCAATATGGCGGCCACCCCAAAATGGCGGACTGGCTGTTTGAAATTCACCCAAAAGGGTTTGCTGTCAGGAATACGAAAAAAATAGTCACGTGACTTAAATCCAACATGACGGACGTCCAAGATGGCGGATTTGCTATTTGAAATGCACCCCCATGATATGGGTATTAAACGAAATGGCTTGCTGAATGGGATACGAAAAAAATTATCACATGACCTAAATCCAACATGGCGGCCGTCCCAAGGTGGTGGATAAGTAGTAAATTAGGTTTGAGTAATAAGAAGACTAAAAAGTATAATTTTTAGTGCGTGCTAAAAGCGTCTTTTTAGTTTTTTTAATTATTAAAGAATTATTCTAACATCCTAATAGTTTTGTACAACTTACATAAACAAAACAAAATGTCTTCATAAGATCAAGAGGAAATAGACAAATGTCCGCCAACAAAAGAAAAATAAAATACTATCATCGATTCTTTATCTCAGTGTCCTACAGACAGTTGTACCATAGACGTGGACATATCAGAGGCAAAGAGATATGAGAGAATAATAAATCACATCCGGATCGCGTCCGGTCGCATCCCTAGTTGGATACGACTCGATTATGAATAGTGATTGGACCGTAGAATATCGATTATAGAGATTCAATACGATGGAAACTGAATCGCGTTTTTATGGTGATTTGATTTTAATTTATATGAAGATTATTTTCCTTTTTTTAATAGAGGATAACTTTAACTGTTATAAAGCCTTGTTGACAATTAAAAAAATGAGTTAATACTCTATCACTTTTCAACTTTTCAACCCGCGATAAAGGTTTGTTTTGGCTTGTTAACCGCCAGCAAGCCACAGTTTACATCCTGCATCCACGCTTGGATTTTTGTCGCAGAATTAAAACTAGATACTTTTCATAACATTTTAACATAGGGAATACGTAGTCTTAAATCGCCTTTATCAAACATAACGAGAAAGAAAGAATCCTTTATCATCAAACTGCAATCTATTTCTCGAAGTAAGTTGTAACCAGTAGCCCACACTTCCTCACATCGACATGTCGAACGTCCCCCGGTCCCAGATACGCCACACTCGTAAATCACACCGGCACCGCCTCATATCC
Source organism: Agrotis exclamationis (assembly GCA_950005045.1). Taxonomy (NCBI): domain Eukaryota; kingdom Metazoa; phylum Arthropoda; class Insecta; order Lepidoptera; family Noctuidae; genus Agrotis; species Agrotis exclamationis. Next base: position 20,927,046 of record OX465430.1, read on the forward strand.
GTATTCGAGAACCGTATTGACTTAGCGAGTACGTATTCTGATTGTCAATTATTCGGAATAGGCTCTTTGCTCTTGTAATAAAGGAGAATGAATTACTTGTACGAGTTCTGTTTTTGAATGTTGGTCGAAACAATATGTTGTGTCCTTAGCAACTAGCATTTCTTTTCTGTTTCCTGAAATTAATTGGCGAATTCTAGGATTAAAACATGCCATATTAATCCATTAAAAAGGAAAATAGCTAGAGGGAGATTAAGAAGTTAAAAAGTATTATGCGACCACGACGGTGAACATGTCAATGACGTCCAACCGTCATTTGGAATTTTAGTTTCCGAGATACGATAGGGAGGGGGGGAGGGGTGCAAAGAGGAGGGTTTGGCACGTTTCCCCCACTCGTGAAAGTTACTTGTAAGTTTTTCGTTTAGCAAAAAAATACCTCGTGAAAATTAATTTTCAATAACAAAGCCTCCTGCAGGCACACGCGATTAATCGCGCTGCGACAACGAGCCAAGCTAATTTCCACTCTAAAAATACTGCGAATGGACCGCAACATGTCGCCCCGCGCGATTAATCGCGTGTGTCTGCAGGAGGCTTAATATCATTATTGTCGTGTTAATGCTATTTTCATTTGATTATTGTTTATTTAAAAGCATGAAAGTGTAACAAAAGTGTGCATGATGTCACAATATGGCGTTGTCACAGGCTCACCCTTTTCGTAGTTAAATAATGTAATATGTTCCCCTAAGATACCTGTATACATTTTGGTCACCTGTATTTCAAAAGTCCCTTTAATAACTGTTTCACTAACCGAATTCACAAGGCTTATGGCCATTTAAAACACTTTTGGTATCTCCTGTAAACTTTTTTACTTGATTCTTTTTTCTCTATCATTTTAAAACAGCCAATAATTTGCAAGCAACTTACGAAGAATTACGAACTTACCCGAATACGTCTCCCGATGAAGCGATAACAAGGGACCGTGTGGACGTATCACCGAGCACTTGATATATCTATCGCATGGCATTCCTTGCCGTCTCGACCCGCCTCGTGTGCCATAAGCTTTACTTTGGAAGACTTTCTTATGAAGATAGCTGTATATCTGATTAAATGGCGGTGGAGGAATGTTTGGTTTTGCTATATCTATTGATTTTTTATGCCCTTTTTCTTTAACTAATTTGACTTCTACTTACACAAAAATCTTGTTGAATTTAGGAGGCATTTAAAGTTCTCGTTATTGTCACTTCTTGTTACTTGATTTAATATTTTTCGTTTTCCCTGAGTAACTATTCCTCCCAGTCAAATATTTGATGTTGAAATCAATTGAATTTAAAAGTCATGCAGAAATCAAAACATTCTACTTCAGCTTTTTTTATTTATTTATTATGAGGCGGTACGAAGTTTGCAGCTGACTAGCTAGTTTATAATAATAGTAAGAAATAAAATAATATACATTAATTGTTAGACACAAAAAGAGAGCCGTGGTGGCCCAGTGGTATCGGCCCCGACTTAAGAGTTGTAGGTCGTGGGTTCGAATCCAGACAGGCGCACTACTTTGTGTAATTTATTTCATCACCACTGCTCTCAAAAACGGTGAAGGAAAACATCGTGAGGAAACCGGCATGTCCTAGAACCAAAAATTCGAAGACATGTGACATCCACCAACCCGCACTGGGCCCGCGTGGTAGATTACGGCCCACTCCCTCTCACAGAGAGGAGGCCTGTGTCCCAGCAATGGGAACATTTATAGGCTGATGATGATGATGATGACGAGACACAAAAACTCATTCGTGTCAACAAAGTACCTACATAATTATCTTCCATCCCATTTTCAATACTAAAAATTCTTCAATATTATTTGGCTCACATGACAACACAGTTTTCTCCCAATTCAATACTCCACAGGTTCAAGGTAAGCCACCCACCCCACTCAAGTATTTACTTTACGCCCGGTTACTCGCCAAAGGACCTAAACCAATGACGTCACGGCAGTTAGGGTCCCGCACACGTAGCCACTAAACTGTTACTTGTACTTGTGTGGTATGTTAAAGGGTCGGCCCATTTATTGGCCTGTCAATCTTAAGTACTTGGTAATCAGGAGTTTGTGACAGATGTGATGGAACTTTGTTGTAAACTTAGCCTAAGGCAACAATAAGGTCGGTAGGATGGGTAATTTGTAAGTCATTAAGGTGAATGCTCCAGGGTAGCCCGCGAAATTCAAAATTTCTTGGGTTTTTTGCAATTTGCAGGCCAGTGCTAGGTTGCATGTTGATTAAAATATTGATCGCGGCTGTAAGACGTATGTAGTTACAGAATTATAATCAACAAAATCATCAATACAACGCTCTAAGTTCATAAAGCTTCAGGAATGACTTTTTATGTTATTTTTTTGTTCCTGAAGCTTTATGAACTTGGAGGGTTGTATTGGTGATTTTGATGATAATAATTCTGTAACTACATACGTCTTACAGTCGCGATCAATATTTTAATCAACATACAACCTAGCACTGGCCTGCAAATTGCAAATAACCCAAGAAATTTTGAATTTCGCGGGCTACCCTGGAGCATTCACCTTAAATTTACATCACGTTGGTGTATTCTGTCGTCTAATCTAGTTTTTTTTTGCGATATTTTGAATATTTCGATGGATCAGTCGTCAGAACGGACGGAACTAATCTTGATTAAGGGCTCAGAGATAACTTATAGTCTGCAATAACACAAGGGATAACGTTTATTCCAGTATGACGATAATATGGTAGTGGTTTCCATGATGTAATTTTCGAGTGAGACGCAGCAACAACTAGTAAAATAATTAAAAAATTAAAAAATATGTCAAAAAGTCAAGTTTGGCTTAGAAAGTCAGGTAATCTTTTTCAGAACTGCTGATCCAATTCGGTAATTGTTTACATTATTCATGAGTGGCATAGGTACATATACATATATTTAAAATGTTCCTTTGCAATAATTTCTGACTATACCTAAAACGAGCAAAGCTGTACGAAAAAAGTAGTACGTTTATTATACCACTTAAATAAGTTATTTTTTCTTCTGTGTTAGCAACAGTCTAATTAAGTACTTGAAGAGATTAAACAGCTTGGTAAACTGAAATTAAATCTTTCTTTCTCAAATTTTTTGTGTTCACTGACTTGTATAAAAGAAATCGAAATGGTTTATATTCTTAAAAAATAGCAACCAATTCAATTCATTCCATTCGAATTGTACTAACTGAGTTAGCGGCAGCATAATTGAATATGAATCAATTACAGTATCGCAAAGCAAATATAAACATTTTATGTAAATCTAGCCTTTGTTTGTTTCAATCCCTATAACGAATAGAGATTTAGTCGCCATATTTATTTATCATTCTATTTCACGCAGAACTTTATTACGGTTTTGCATCACGTTCTCAAATATAATCGTCACCGTTTTTGGATTAATGGCTTTGCCACGACACGCTCGACACACGCATTGAGACAACAAAAATAAAATTGCGTTTATTGTTCACACGCGGCCCGGTTGATATTCCTGTCTCGGGACATTTTTATTCTAGTCGCATAAATGAAAATTCTGGATGGTTCTAAATTCCAAATGTTAGGCGACTGACGGAAAGATGCTCCTGTCGAGTCTGTTATTTTTCCATGCAGTTCCGGATTTGAATCAGTTTATGTGTCAAACTACACACATCAAAAATAGATTATGTATATTATGATTTCTTCTTCTTTTTAGATTATTATTACAAGCTATCTAAAGAAAACACACAAAAACATTTTTTTCTTTAATAATTAAAAATATTATGCTAGTGATCACTAACTTTTTTTGATAAGTGTATGCAAATATTTTTATAAACACCAGCGCTGTCTGAAATATTCCCGCGTGTGTCATCGTGCTTAAAACTCACTGTCTGAAATATGTCTAGTTTTACCGAACCTACACATTTACGCGACAGCATTCACTAGAAGGAATGTCGCATCGCCTGAGGTCGTGAACGCGTCAGGCGCCATTTTGCGACGCAAGCTTGGCATATAAAAACATTTTGCAATAAATGTCCATTTTACGGCGCAAAATAAAGTACACATCATGAATATTGCGTTGAATTATGATGGAAGGGCTTTAAACCCTTTGTGGGGGTGACTTTACGGAGTTCGGAGCTGACACGAGGATAAAACGACGTTGTTTTTTTTTTAATGAAAGCTTCATAGACTTTGGTGAGTGAGGCAATGAAATGAAAGTTTGTTGTATCAATTATGTTATGTTAATGCTGTTACACAAGCTGGTAAAACTGTTTAAAAACTACTGTTTTATTGTACTCATATAAGGAACCTTGTTCGTGTTGCTATATGACAGACTTACACAAACAGCTGTCAAACTTATAACAACCCTATTTTGCATCGGGGATTAAAAAAGCGGAAATTAAAGTTGAAAGAAAAACAACACTTAACCCGACCTGGAAATTGGAAATCGAACCCGACTTCTCATGCTCAAAAGTCGTTCTTGCGATCAATAGAGCCAGTTCTGAAATATTTATCATATAACCGAATGCTTCTGACGTACTCATACAAATACGAATTATTCCATTATCATCTAAATTAATTTCGCCGCGGGGTCTCGATGAACTCATCTCGTCTGTGCGCCCCAAAAGTTATTACACGTTGCAGGATAATTAGAAAATCGTATATTTGGGAAGATTATTTTAAGAGGTCTGTTTAGGACAAGATTGCTGATTGATCCATCAACCCTTAAGATGCTGATAGGCTTAAGCGAGCATTTACTTGTAACAGAATATTAAGCATTCGCCGATTTTAATTTTGTCGAACTGAACACCGAACAGAGGCAAGCATAGAGAGAAACATCGCTACGGATATTTTCATGGTCTCCGTAGCGAATGCTGTATAGTCGATGGTCGTCAATGGTTTTTTCGTGTTTTGGCAGTCGGCTGGGCGAAAAGTTGAACGTTCGTTAGAATGCTCGCTAAAACGCTCTCATTTGTGTTTCGGTAATGTAACATTCGCACGAATCTTCATTACAAATGAATGCTCAAGTTTAGAAGAGTTAGTAAACGAATAATGCTGGTGAATCAATACATGGCTTGAGTGACACTTCTAAAGTCCTAACCCACGAGCGTATCTGTCAGTGCATAAATGATCATAGCCAACGTCGTTGTTTGCATACTAGGCAACACGAAAAATACGCTTCTTCCAGTACTCCTGCGACAGGTAATGGAATTTACTTAAGCCTACATTTATTATTATTACCTACTTAACACAATATAAACTTATTACAACAAAAAATAACCTAGAAAGTTGACAAAACCACGATTTTTCCAGAAACTCTACGGCATTACCAACATTTTTACCGGCCCAACATAAAGTGTAGTGCCAAATTCCCAACAAAGTGAAACCGAGTCAATATTCTAAATCGAGCCGCCAAACACAGGTGCGGTGTTGAGCGCTCTCTGTTTATCAAGCCATCCCGAGCCGATTCGAGTAAACTCGAGCTTCTGTGAGAATTCTCCAGCGATTGAGGGTTGATCTGGGATCTGGTTTCTAGGGATTCAGGAAATCCAACTAATATTGTAAACATGAAAGTTTGTTTGTGTGGATTGATGGCTGTTTATTACCTACTCTTTCACACAAAAACTACTGAACGCATTTGGATGAAATTTGGTACACAGATATTCATTTGTCGACTCTTCGCATGACCAGAGAGCTGGCCTATTTCTTGGTCAAAGAATTAGCATTGCCAACCAACGTGGCAATGCTGCAAGGCAGGAGCTTTCCGAAACTATTAAAATTGATAACATAATAAAACAGAAAGTTACCCAAAATTAATCCGCACGAAATTAACATATAAATTATTCACAAAGATAAAAACGATCTATTTTCACCCAAAAACATAAAACGGTTAGTTTTCATTACCTACGTTCGTTTGTATTATGAAAGTAAAATTTAATTAAGCGGCTTATTTTAATCTGTAAACTAATCCTAAAACACCTCGTTAATAAATAAAATAAACTTTGTTTATATACAAACAAATATTGTAAACTAGTTAATAATTCTGTCTGTGTGTTACATTTCCACCTAACATGATGATCAATTGACCGATTTCGGCCAGGGCTTCAGTGCTTCAGCTCCGCTATAGTTGCCGTTCGTGTGCTCGGATATGGCTTAATGTATCCAATCTTTTTAGCACATCCACCTAACATTATAACGCGATCAGTACATCAGCTTTCATAATGGCTTAACAGAGATCTATGACATTTAGCAAGGATATAAATTAATGTAAGATACTTTTAAACCCAATAGTTTTCCATCATCCATGCGCGCAAAACCACGGCGAAAAGTTATTGTAAATAATTGTCATTAGTATTCTCTGTTTGCATTGTTTACCGCCGATATTGAAAGGGTTAAATGGATTAGCAACACGTCCATTTATGATGGGTTTTATGATAACGGTTTAAATTATTAAACAATAACGTAGGTGTGTTCATTTTTTATCCTTTTCATTTGGTGCCTGTCATGTGGAAAAATACATTACCGGCCGATCGAAAAGAGGCCGTCAGTCAACTGACCAGGCCCGATAAGGCGAAATGCTGACTGGGGTGGCAGGAATATTTTAAAAGGTTACCACGTTCTTAGGACGCAGAAGGCAGTTGAAAGAACAGTGTGATATTTTGGCAATCATGTCCGACAGTCCTTTCTGTTCGATATACTTACGACGTCATCTACGTGCACAATTTCAGCTCAATTGGAACTAGTAAACAAAAGCTTGTAAAAAAGATGTAGTGCATTTTAAACTTGACACGTACTTACATACGTCAGTGCGCCCCTTAATTCACATTTCTGTTACATCGTGCGCGGCGCTGCGATCAATTTGATAGTTCCCACCACCGACTTGGCACATAGCGTAATAGACATATAAAGTGCATGTGTATTACACATTTTACAAGCATTTTATAGCATAATAACTTTAAAACACATCCTACAAGCGTCGAGTACTGTGCTTGTAATGCATTCCTTGAATACAACCCAAGATTATACGATGAAATACTTCAATTTACTGCGTTCCAACGATAGTACGAGTAATTATTTTACCCCATGAATTTTGCGCAAGAAATATCTTATAAAATCGTAGCAAGTGAGTGTGTGTGTGAGTTTATATAACTTATGGTAAGAACTTAGAACTTGAAAGAAAATAAAGTAGAAAGACTTTTCTTTAATGATCATCGCTCACATGTTGAGATTGATCAACGCTGCGTAATGACATCTGAAATACCAGAACCATTGCAGATACTTCGCCACCCCTGAAACAATTCTGGAATACTTGTTTTCCAGGATAAAAATTGCCTACGTTTACCAGATTTCAATCTATTTACGTGGCAAGCACTGATCCGTTCAAGCATTCTGACGTGATAGAGTCATCCAGATCCATCCATCCATCTTAATTTTCTTAATTTGTAACATTACAAGTAAAATTTCAGAAGTTTTTCATGAAGAACCAAATAATTATATGCAAAAGGCTTAGATTATAATATGTTCAGATTACGTGTTCGTACGTTTTAGTAAAGCCACTTATTTATAAATGTGTGAGTGACCGCCACGCACACATTTAATAATGTTTTCCTTGGAGATGTTCGCTTGTTTTACGAAGGAAACGAACGACGGGGGTCATTTTTCTACCTTTTTTTTGGTTTCAATTCTCAGTGGCTTACTAAGAATATGGATATTTTATAATCTAAGGCAAAATGTATCCTTAAACAATTTCGCATAAATTCCCACCAGTAAATAATAACCAAGTCCTTAAGGATTTACCGTGGGCGAAATGACTCCTGAAGACATTACACTGGAATTCCCAGGTAGCTATCTAATTTCTACCAGCTTCTTAGACACACGTGTGATAAGGTCGGATCCTCGCCAAGATGTCACTTCGCAAATGTGTTCTTGATGTGGGTAGTCTCCATTTTATCATAACATCTGCATGCACCGACACGTTCCCGTGATGTTGGCAGAATTGTAAAATAAATTAGGTCTTGTGTCGTTATGTTGGTAGATTTTACAAGAGGGTACATAATGCAGTGTCGCTTTGTGTACCTACAGGATATTTTATACCTATTAGGCAATCTGAACAGATAATGCCCTGATTTCCTGGTATTTCTGTGATTCTTTTGGTTTTCTACGTAAGTGAATAGTCACGTTTTTTTTTGGGACATGACTGTCTCCTCAGGTAACCTTGACCCTGGAAATGAAGGACTATTGAAGGATACTGTGGATAAAAATAGGACCTGTCAAAAGTTAGCACCAATCTAATATATTTCTTTGTAGAATTTTTGATTGTTCTTTAATGTTTATAGGTTTCTACCTCAATACGTAAAAGCTTTGAAGCAACATTTATTCTAGGAGATTTCTTTGAGTTTCCTTAACTGTACGAATTTCTGGTGGAGTTGTAGTGGCTCAGGAATACTATGGCCCAGCGCACACCGCTGGAAGCGCAGTGGAGCGCACTTTAAGATAACAATTTAATATAAACCTTATCTACCTTGATTTAGGGTCAATGTAAGAATACATAAGGATAATATATCAAGATAGATAAGGTTTATATTAAATAGTTTTCATAAAATGCGCTCCGCCGCGCCTCCAGGGGTGTGCACTGGGTCTATGGTGGAAACGCTATCCGTTATCCGCTTCACCGCCCAGATGACCGATGTCTTATGAGAGTCGTTTAAGTCCTTAATAGCAAGAAAAGAAACATAAATATTTTATAAAAACAATTTGCCACAAAACAAACTGTTACTAAACAAAACAAATAAAGAATAGTCTTAGGGGAAATCACCTCCGCAGTTGGTTGTTTTTAAGAAGCGAGAAAACATTGCAGTTCTTGATATACCCGTGCAATGTATATCTCACTGAGGAAAATGGCCGTTTATACTTGTAAACAGTTTAATATCGTATACAGGGTGATTTGTAATTCAATGCAGTCCTTGAAATGGGTGATACTAGACCTTATTTTTTGGGGTCCAAAGTGACTGGTTTTGGAGATATCGAACTTAAAAGATTTTTCGAAAACTTTCCACCTCTTCCCTCATTAAGTGCTTATTGTAAGAAATTAATGCCGTGATCACTGTATTGTTATTGTTCCCTGGCCTGTGGGGTTCTCAGAGGCGGCTTAATCAATTCTGACACCAGAAAGTGGTATTATCCTCCTTCGAAAGATATAAAAAAACTGGTAGACAGAGTAATAATTTTTATAGTGTTCACAAGCGCAAAATTGCATTTGCCAGATAGAATAAGTCTTCTATCAGTAACATCTTGAACTTTATGATGCCAGCGAAAACCAAATTGAATGAAAAAAAAACGAAACAAAAGAACTCTAGACCGATAACCGTTTACTTTATCTGCCATTGCAAGAACCCAATCGATGAATAAAGCCGACAAGACCCGCAATGAGCCAAATTCGACGTAAAATAAACAGTTTAACTAAACCCGTGTATCATGGCGTCCATTGCGAAGAAAGTGCTGTCTCATGGATATTATTGCGAGCTTGGTTGAACCGAGTTTAAGCTCAGAGTCAGCGGGGATAGAGCGACTGGTAACATGTGGGGGTATGCAACGTTGTGTGAACACAAATCTTCTATTTCTTAATCTTCTATATTGATAAAGTAAGAAACTAACTGGCTGACTGATGGATCTTGATGGAGGTAGGCAGAAACCACACAGCGTCACTACTACTTACGATCCTTTCATTATTACACCCTATTTTGGCCGCATACATTTTTGACTGGCCTGTTGGTCTAGTGGTTAGTGACCCTGACTGCTACGCCGGAGGTCGTGGGTTCGATTCCCACCCAGGACAAATGTTTGTGTGATGAGCACGATCATTTGTTCTGTGTCTGGGTGTAATTTATCTATAACTAGCTGACCGGGCAAACTTCGTACTGCCTCACCATTTAAACCTTCCCTGGACTTTCACAAATAATTCAAAACTGAAATTAGCCAAATCGGTCCAGCCGTTCTCGAGTTTTAGCGAGACTTACGAACAGCAATTGATTTTTATAAATATAGATAGATAGATATGTATGTATTTAGAAATATATAAGTATGTTTATCAGTTGTCTAGTACCCATAACACAAGCTCTGCTTAGCTTGGGACTAGATGGCGCTGTGTGATAGTTGTGGAATATTATTATTATTATTTTGGGTCATACAAGATTGCCGATTACGAGTAAGTTCTACACACCCGATTTTTTTGAAGCACTTCACCTATAAGGTCAGTGTAGATCATTTTAAAGCGTCCTGTCCCACTGCTGGGATGTTGTCCACCATTTGTGCCGTGTGGGGGTACATACTCGTAATACACTACCTACAGGATGTCCCAGGAAGTATATAGATCAAATTGAATAGAGGCTTGGAAGAGGTAATTTCCAATATTTTTACCTCTGAGACATAATTATGGTGCTATTCTTGCCGTTCTAAGTTATGAACACTCATTGTATTCAGAAAGGCAAATAATCCTAAAGATAAAAAATAAATTAATTTGTCTATCTTTAAAACCAATGAGAATATCCGAGTGATAATAATTAATTATACCTCTCAAAAATTTCTATGCCCTGGAGAAGTTTTTCTTATACGTTGTCAACTTTTGCTAGTGTAACTTTTATCCTACTGCCAATTCTATCTAATCAACACTTACAGGGACACCCTATATAGACTTTGTATTCTGATATGGACAATGGACATATAATAATTAATGATAGATTTATAATGTGGTCACGAATTGTTTAATTATTTATGTTACATAGTAAAGGCTGTCGTGATTATTTTATTTGTGGATAACCACAAATGAAATGTTATATTAAAAATATTTGTATATTTTCTGGCTATTTGATAATAATTTCATGCAACGTTCACAGCGGATTGTCTGCATATTAGTCTTTCTTTAATGGATTTTCAACTTTACCACAAAAGCAGTAGGTTATTGTTCGGTTGGAAAAAATGACAGATTGAAGTAGGTTGATGTGATGTCGTCTCTACTTGTATGCATTATTTTTCAATAATTCTTATACAAAGAAAATCGTATAAAAAAAAGAAAATAGCTTTCTTAAATTATTTTTTAGATCCTACAACGAAATTAGTCAACGCAGGTTTCACTAAACATGCACTCAGATGAATCCGAAAAACGCATTTTAAAACGCGACGTTGTCTTATGTCTGAGCCAAAGTCTAAGAATGTCATAAAGTACCTACGAGTCTGAATGGTATCTGAATATTCGATAAACAAGTCGAGAAACCAATATCTAAAGCTATTTAGCTAACACTTAGCTTATCTAACTTCTATACAATAATAGCGAAACCATTACATAAGCCCACCATTAACTAGAAACGTCTAAAAGTGACTGCTCACAATAGACCGTCACTAATTCCTCGTAAAAGCTCGCTAATTGATATTTTCATGGGAACAACATTCACGTAACTGAAATTACGTAAGAGCCTATTAACTACCGAATGTAACTACTGCCATTAGTGTCCCTATGATACATGAGTTATGGGCAAAATTTTACATTATTATGGCTTTCTGAGAGGAAACTTTTGTTTGACATTTGTCAAAGTGACAGCGGAGCCATCTTGTTTTTTAAATGTCTATGGAGTGGAGTTTCTTGTCCGTTCTTCTCCATAGAGATCTACGCTTTGGAATGGGCACCTACAGTACTTACACAGTTATTAATGTCTTGTGACTGGGTCTGTAACACCAAAATTTTGTACCATTATATTTTATTTTATTTTATCTTTTGATTTGATTCGAAAGTGCTTGTAACTGGCCTACTTACGGGTATACAATATCCTAATATTTCAAAAGCTATTTAATTTAATTTTATTAACGATTAAATAATCTTACAACGTTTTAAGTTTAAAAGTTTAAGGTTTTTAATTTAGTTAAATATATTGTTAGAGGATATGTTTTAAGCTGCATTAAAAAACTGGCTTGAATAAGCAAAAAACAGGTTATTTTGTTAGGAAATAAAAGACACACACTAGGAACAGTTAAGTACAAAGTTAAAAGTTTACAAAAGGATCCAAAAACACCAAGCTTCTGATCAAGTTTATTTCTGCTAGGTCTTCGCTGTATTCAAAAATTAAAAACCTTTCACTAAGTTCCTAAAAGAACCATTTCGAAACTCCTAATTAAATGTCTTGAACTCATCTCAAGCATTGAAAAATCATTATTGAATGAAGCTAACAAAATTACCAACTTAGTGCAAATGCTCTTTTAATAGAAAGTCCGGTCTTTGAAAATGTTTACTTATAAAAAGCTTTCAAGGATCACGAGGTTTATTTGTTATTTAACTTGAAGTCTGGGCTTCTGTTCAAAAGTTTGTTTTACTGTTACACTCATATTCCAAGAGCCGTTTTAAGTCAATGACCGAGCTCTGCTTAAGACTGTCGTCATGACAACGGTTCAAAACAAAACAAACATCATAATATTATGACTAAGGCCCGTTTTACAGAACGTCACTCAATACTCAAGCATTACTTAAAACTAGCTTCAAGCCATATGATTTGTTGAAACTAGTTTTAAGTAATGCTTGAGTTAAGGTGCGTTCTGTAATACGGGTCTAAGATTATCAGCTTTACTATATCTTTATAATTTGGGGGGTAGGTATAAGGGAAATACCTTCAACCAGACGAGTTTCTGTCAGGATTTTTTCCTATATTCTAAACTCCATGCAGTATTTAATAGTTCTTCCATTGCTGCATAAATGTCGTTAATAGTATTTTGCATTGACGACTGTAATTATGTTCGCTACATAAACATCGAACTCGAGAAAGACATGCTCTTAACGAGGTGTAAGTTGACACCATCGTCGTTGCCAAGGGAGATTTTGGAGGTGAGACCTCCCTGAGATCTCTGACAACTATAGAGAAGCAGCTAACAGAGTTTGTCCTATTGTCATTAAAATAATAGCCTAGCCTTTTCCTAACTATATTGGGGTCGGCTTCCAGTTACATGCAGCGACTTCCTATCGGACTTCCACAACCCAGTAACTGGGTAATACGATACCCCATGGTAAAACTGGTTGTAAGACTTTTAGAGCTTCTGACTTATAGTAACGATTGTCTAAGATCTACAAATGACAGCCGGGACCAACGGCTTAACGTGCTTTCCGAGGCACGGAGGAAACTCGCTATGATTGTCACCCATCCACAGACAAAACTCGGCAAGCGCGACTTAACCCTGAAGATCGGCCTGTGCGGCTGTAATTATTTAGCCACGAGCTTCTCAAGACATTTTAATTAAATAATGAAACGTAAAAACATGTTATTAAAGTTGAGTTTTGTTCGCAGCTGCAGCTACGACTACCTGGAGATCATGGAGGTGGGCGTGGACAACAGCAGCGGTGCGCAGGAGTGGCAGCTACACGACCATCATGAGGCGTTCAGTTCGGACACGGAGGTGGGTAGAGAGAGAAGGTTACCTCCTATCATCATCTATTAGTTTATTGTAAGTACTTCTTCGTTGTCTTTGTGACGCTAGCAAGTCATTCTCTTTATTATTGTTATTAGCCTGAACTGTCCCACTGCTGGGCAAAGGCCTCCCTCCATTCCTTCCAACTTTCACGACTTTGCGCCACGTCTTTCCAATTCTCAAGGAAGACATCCAGTTCGTCCCGCCATCTCCTTCGAGGTCTACCGCGGCCCCGCGTTGCTGTTTCAGGGCACCCATCATGAGCTTTGCGTGCCCACAAATCTCGTTCGGCATTCTCTTTAGTTAGACTAAAACTTAAATACTTCCACAGCGTTTTTTTTTAAGTGATTACTGGACTATGTGAATGATCACCACTGCTCTTAAAACGGTAAATGAAAACATCGTGAGGAAAAAGGCATATCCAAAAATTCAAAGACATGTGACATCCACCAACCCACATTGGGCCCGCGTGGTGGATTACGGCCCACTTCCTCTTACAGAGAAGAGGCTTGTGTCCCAGCAGTGGGAACATTTATAGGCTGATGATGACGATTTAATTCAAAATCTCACTTGTCTTTAGAACATCGGAGAGCGAATTTAAGTGTCTTTTTTTTTAGCGTGGTAAAATCATCAAATGAGTCCTCCCGTCCAGGGCAGGGCGTGAGGGACTGTCAGACTTGTACTGACTAAAATCCACGGTGTCCTTCATTAGCCCTTTACGTTCCAGGGTCACGGTAATGGTATAAGTCCCGCGACCCCGGCAGGCTTTGGCCCTCTTTGAGGCGCGCGTGGAACACAACGCGCCGTCGACCCGGGCATGGTCCATGATCGGGCGGCGAGTTGCCCATTACTCGCCGCCCGCATGCCCGCGCCTACGGTGGCCGTGATCGTCTTGCGACGTCCGACGCCGTGGGCGTCTACCACTGCGGATGGGGCGGAGGGAGGACGCTGTCCTCTCTCTCTCACGGCCCGCCTCCTCCTTCGCGAGCATAACTGCTTCGCAAAAGGAGGCGGAATTTAAGTGTCTTGGATACCGACACAAAATAATCGAATAGCGGAGGAGTAAGATCCATTTACCATCACCTGACTCCTTAAACCAAATAATAATCAATGTACTTTCCTTACCAGATCTGGGAAGAAACAGAGACCCAACTCCCAGAATCAGACGCCATCAGTGCGGGCTGGATGCGGGATGCGCATGCGACGCGCGCTCGACGGCTGTGTGGTGATTGGAGCGGGAAGCTGAAGTTACTGCGGTACCAGTCACGGGGCAATGTATTGCGGCTGAGGTTCAGGGCTGACCACTCGCGGCACTATGCGGGGTTCAGGGCGAAGGTCACTGTAACTGACTGTAAGTAACATTTCTGTTTTAATGCTATTATCTACTTTAAAAAAAAATTGCCCCTCACTAGGCGTAGGCATTTCTCCCGTATCGTGCAATGGGTGCGTTTACAAACATAGAATACCTCAATCTGACAAATTTATCTAATAGATTTACAACCTTATTATAATAGTGGAAGGTTAATGTTCGATTGGTAAAATTTATGGCGTCTGAATTAAAACTACTTTTATTAAAATGCTACCTATAAAGTCCTAGAAACAGAAGACGTGAAGTCATTATGGTGAAGTTTCATTAAATTCAGATCTGGAAGTCTCTTCTCACCGGCACACTGTCCAATTTACTGCACTACTGACTTTCCAGAAAAGTTTTTATAATACAAAACTTTAAAACTTCGCCTCAGAACGACAAAATACTCTGAATGGACAAGAAGCAGTCTATCTCAAACTTTTGTTAATTAAATAATGCGACTTGCTACTAAGTATCGGGGCTTCGAATAGCAGACTTAAAGAATAATTCTTTATCTACTATCATGCTATTAATCCTCATATAAAAGAACCTATAACACTTAGCTTATTGCTAACATTAAAACACTCAATGATATTATGATCATTATATCATCCAAACGCGTGATATTATGAATTTCAACAAAAGAACATTCTCATGCAATGACATTTCAGATCGCTAAAATTTTGAAATAAGAACAATAAATTGTAGACTAATTCGTAATTTCGGATTCTTGTCTTATCGTGTTATTTCCCGCCATTTTTTCACTCGAATATTGGAAATCGCAAACAAACAATTACTGTGTGCGTTGTTTACAAAAATGAGTGATTCTAGCTTGATGACACACCACCAGATATTTCTAAAGCAGCAAAGGAAATTTCTAACAAATTGTTACCGGAAAAAGTTTGTTTATTTTACATGCTTCGCAATTAGACTTTTCTTGAATTTACATAGTTCTTACAACACTGTACAACACCCTATGGTATAAGAATCTTTTATAGAGGATTCACATCATGATTGTAGATAAAGTCTTGTATGCAACTGTTATAATTAGGTATTAAAACACTCATGTGATACTATTATCACACTCGGCTACGCCTCGTGTGATAAACCCATATTCGTGTTTTAATACCCCTGATTATACAACAGTTGCATAAATAACTATTATAACTTCTGTAAATAAAGAAAAATAGAAAAGGTATTTTTTACCCTCACAGGACAAATCAATTACTGAAATTCAAAAACTAAATTATAATATGTATAGAGAAAAAAAGAAAATTAAAAAAAATGCATTTTTTTTAAGTAGCATGATTGCTCCACAGTAGGAATTTCTCCTGTGTCATGGATGCGGTTACAAACACAGAAACTCACATACACAAACACTCAGACCCGGAACAACTACTTGTAGGTCATACAAATATTTGTTTCGTGCGGGGATCAAACCCGTGACACGCTGCGCAACAGTCGATAGCTCAACCACTGTACTGCACGAGACCAAAAAAGGTCCCTACTTCAACAAGGTGCCGTACCGTTTAAAAAAAAAAATTATCAGCCGTGGGATTCCGATACGACGAGGGCCCACAGAATACGAGCCCTCACAGATCGCACTGAAAAAACCTACGTGTTTCGTTTTTCAATTCCAACTTTTCACTCCGTTCCGTACTACCATTGGAACGGAACGTACCGTCTCTACGACATAAAGTTGCTAACTTACACCTATTGTGCACCCCTACCTCCTTTAACACCTGGACATAAAGTTTAAATTCGTCTAAAACCAACAACAATGGCAACAAAGTTGGTTATGCAGTTAAGGTAAACTTGTTAATGAGAACATAGAGTTTATATTGAATGTAGGACCGGTATTGTAAGTTTGTGGTAGAATGAGGCAAGTTGAATAAAGCGCAGTCTAGTTTTAATTAACCACGGCTATGTAAGTCTTTGCATTCGTTTCTGTTCCGCTGTTTTTTGTTCCGCCTTCCAGGGTAGTTCGCGGGTTATTTCTTAGGATTCGACACTGTAAGGCAGTCGCGTGCGCCGAAACTTGGTCTTGCTCACCGGCACGAACGGACTACTTAAAAGATCGGAGTTTTGCCAAGTAATCGTCAAGTCACTAGCACTGTCTATAAAATAGCTTGGGAGGCTTTTTTGGAAGTTACCTATAATTTTATCGACACGGTTAGGGTTGCCGTGCGTCTGGGTTTCCCCGGATTTGTCCTAGTTTAGAGGGCATCCGGGGGGCGTCCGGGGGACGGCTTCATTTGTAGTCCGGGTTTAAAAATTTAGTCTTGGGTCGCCCGCGACACACACACGCTTCACCGTCCGACGCAGTTGCCACGGTGCGCACTTCGACTCTAAAATCCGGGGTTTTCACGCGTCTTGTCCTGGTTTCCAAATTTTAGAGATGGCAACCCTAGACATGGTGGGAGCATTGGTTAAGGAATCTAACATTGCGCTGCGTTGTCGTGGTTACGATTCCCACACGAAAAAAAATTTGTAAGATCTACTTAAGTGTTCGTTCCGAATATTTGTGAATATGAGCAATGATATATAAACTATAGATACGTTGTCCGCACTCTAAAATGACAACATGAAATGAGGCCAATTGGCGACATCGCGCTTAGTTACGCACCAACCTGTCGCGCGACGCTACGTTTGTTTGACTATTACATATCCTGTGACGTAACTGAAAATGTTTATTTGTCTCCCTCTAGCAACAGGTATCTTGCCGTACGGTGTCATATTTTCTTTCTCTTTCTGCACGCGTATAAGTAGTTCTAGTATTTTCGCCGTTTTTAAGCGCCGTGATGTTCGTTCATGACGTGTTGAATATGAGTGTAAATATTTCTTAACGCACTACTACTACAATTAATTTAAATTAGCTTTTACCGGATTCACGATAATACCAACTTAAGTAAAGTTGGTATTATCGTGAATCTGGTCTATTTGAAAGCTCTCTCTTTAAATAAAACTATAAGGCAGCGTTTCCATTATATACAAGTTGCCAATTGTATGCAACTTGAACAAACCTGCATAAAAGTTACAAATTGCAAGTAGATAGTTTGACTTGTACATTTTCATTTTCGAGACGTGGTCTTTCACTTTCGGCCTCATCTCAAAGCTCAAAGTCGCTCAACGAGCTATGGAGAGGGCTATGCTCGGTGTTTCTCTACGTGATCGAATCCGAAACGAGAAGATCCGTAGACGAACTAAAGTCACCGATATAGCCCACCGGATTAGCAAGCTGAAGTGGTAATGGGCAGGCCATATTGCTCGCAGATCAGATGGCCGATGGGGTCGAAAAGTGCTAGAGTGGAGACCGCGGACTAGCAAGCGCAGCGTAGGACGTCCACCAACGAGATGGACAGACGACCTTATAAAGGTCGCCGGAAGACGCTGGATGCAGATCGCTTCCAACCGGTACATGTGGAGATCTAAAGGGGAGGCCTATGTTCAGCAGTGGACATCCTACGGCTGAGATGATGATGATGATGATTTTCATTTTTTTCCCAATTCAAGCAATATGTATAGGTACAAAATGTGACGTCAAACTTGTATGTAAAACTTGCCTGATGGAAACACGCCTTAGAAACTTTAGTCGTGTAGATGATCAAGTTAACTAGCAAAATCTACGAAATACAGGGTGTAAGAGACATCGACGCACAAACGGATACCATGGGTCCAGAACATGATTCTGGAATCCCCCGTGTTGGAACTTTTCGTCGTTTTTTTTTATTTTTATATGTTTGTTGTTTTTTAATAGTGAGCCGCGCTTAAAGTACTTCAGGTACTGTGGTACTGGACACAGTATTTAGATATACGATGACCTTTCATTATAAACATCTAAGAAGACACCATTTCTAGTTTTATTTACATTGCTACTTTTAGTGAAATTAGTGAATTAATTACTTTTTTATAAACAATCTCATTGGGTTAGGTAAGAATAAAGATTATGAACAGTCTAAAGCAAAAAAAATCCAATTTTTTTTTATTTAGAAAATTAGGAAAAATCCGACGAAAAATTCCAACACGGGGGTGTCCAGAATCATGTCCTGGACTCATGGTATCCGTTTGTGCGTCGATGTCTCTTACACCCTGTATACTTTCCGATGTCGGATACGTCTCAAAACATATCAAGCACTAACATCTATTGGATTTCGTGGAGCTGCTCCACCTACTCGTTCTCGACGTTGCATGAGACGCATATAAATCTCATTTGACTTTTATATTACCTTGTATCTAGAATGTTGACAAGCAACACACATGAGATAGCTATCCTAAGGTAATTCTAACCTTAATATCGCCAGACTTGACGTCTGCCCCAATCTTGTTTGATAAATCTTTGGAACTAAAACTTCTTTAAATAAATACATACATAATATCACGCCTTTAAACCTCGAAGGGAAGAGAGGTGCCTTGAAATTGAGTTCGAACCTGTTTTCGTCAACCGGGTTTAATTCCAAACTCCGTAGGATCTACAAAAAAGATCTTAATGAAAAACCCCAATAACACTTTTCCCGACCTGGCAGTCGAACCCTATACTCATGCTCAGCAGTCACACTAGATCAATGAAGCAGTCAACTAAAAGAAATTCTATCTTTAAGAAAATCCTCAAATATAATACAATAATGTAATACCATCTTAGAATTTTAAAGGCTTCCATTCTTTAATCTTTTCGAAGAACACCGTTGCGTGAAGTAGGTTAAGGCTGCTTTTCCACCAGAGATGCGCTATGTAGCTGTGCTGCGAGGATGTAAAAGCTGAGCTACGAAACTGTGTGACCGTTTCCACTGATGCTACGCTATGTAGCTGTGCTGTGAAGATGGGTAGCTCCGCTACGAAGATGTGCTGTCACAAGGTAGCTACGCTATGAAGATGTGCCGCCACAAGGTAGCTGCGCTATGTAGATGCGTAGCTGCGCTACGAAGATGTGCTGTCACAAGTTAGCTGCGCTATGAAGATGCGTAGCTGCGCTACGAAGATGTGCTGTCACAAGGTAGCTGCGCTATGAAGATGCGTAGCTGCGCTACGAAGATGTGCTGTCACAAGGTAGCTGCGCTATGAAGATGCGCCGCCACAAGGTAGCTGCGCTATTAAGATACGCAGCTCGAGCTATGCGATGTATCGATACTAGGGAAAACGACCCATAGCACGCATCTACAGCACGCAGCCATAGCACGCAGTCACAGCACGCAGCCATAGCACGCATCTACAGCACGCAGCCATAGCACGCAGCCACAGCACGCAGCCATAGCACGCATCCTTACATATAAAAAACACATCTTAGTTGAATCCGTTTCCACCAGTGCTGTGCTATGTAAACCAGTGAATATGATTGGTGGATATCAAACGCAGCAACGTAGCATAGCGCATCTCTGGTGGAAAAGCAGCCTAACTCTGAAAATCCATTTCATACGTAACGTACATAATTTATAATGCCAACCAAAATAACACCCCTCATTGCTAGCCAAACCGAATATACCTAATGCGACAATACAAAGCAATGCACGTTCCACTGCCTCTCCAAACTGACTGGAAACATCGCTTTAATGAACTAACTATGCAATGAATACCGTTTGTTATGTTTTGACAAATTATGTGGGTTTAATCGGTTGGGCAACGAAACCGCGAATTAAGCTCGGTTTGAAGCCAAAATCCTGAACAATACTGGTATTGGATACTGACAAAGCCATATTTAATACGAACGAAGATATTATCTGGCGTTACAGCAACATTGGAAATTTAATAGGCGTCGAATTGTATGATAATTTATTGTCTAGCCCCCAGACTCTTGGGGCCAACGTTGGCCCTTATTTTAGTCAAATATTATTTCAGTTGATTACAAAACAGATTTGGTTAAAAGTAGTGTTACATATTTATGAGGATTAAAAGAGCGAAGATAATAATTTTTGTTTAGTTTGTGTCTTATTTGGAGCGTACTTTGTCATTACTGTATATTTTTTATGTATACTTTTCTTAATCTACGTAAGTTATTTCAACCCCTGCACATTATCAACTAACAAAATGAAATACTTGTAGATGCTACAAAGAAAAAATTCACGTGGACTGATTGCCATATGACCTTCAAAACCCACTTACCTTCTGAATAAACATTTATTCAAGGTCATAACCTTCAAAAATGGTTCCGGAACTCTCTTCCCACACCAACTTGTATCTACAAAGGCATCGCCGAACATGTCACGCTGAACAAATTGCTTCCGCTGACAATGCGAACGTTGACGGGGTGTCGTTAGCAATACAGCCTGTTCGATGACGAGGCTTTTGACAAGTTTGTTGCTGTCAATGGACCTGTTTGAGATGGTATTGCTTGTTGCTAACTATTTTGCGAAGGAATTACTAAGGAGTTTCCTTGGGTTTAAGTAATAATGTGGATTTTATCAGGGTTGCCTAAATTCTGACTCTCGTATTAATTTTTTTTTCTTTGCTCTAGGAGCGTATAGTATCAATCGTGTTTCATAAAAACAAGAAAAAAACGAAATAAAATCCATCCTAATAGGTATAATTTTAGATCTGACAGAAAATCAGGCCAGATCGAGAACGAATGAAAAGCAGCAATACAATTAGCATTTTAATTGAAACCAGTCGCCGTAAGACACCGTTTTTTATCCATTGTCTGCTATTCAATCATCATTCACTTCATTAGCGCATCCCATTCATTCAGTACTATTGCAATGCTGGCACGGCACAAAACAAAATCAATAAGCAGCACTCGAAATTCAAAAGTCCGTCCAACTCATTCTCCAATGAGTGAGCTAAATTCATAACATTTCCGAACTAAAATTTGAATAACGATGCTAGCGTTCCCTTCGTTCGCGAACGAATGAATGGATGAATGAAACTAGTTAACGAGGAAGCGCATTTTTGCCGCGTTTTTTTCTAAAAGCTGAACTGTTGAACATAATTTGATCTAACGAGCACCTTTGATACGTCAGGTTGGTAAAAGCATATTTGAGTACATACGACGTATTTGAGAGTTCGCTGCATTAAAAGTCTTTGTGGGGCTTTCGGGGACTGACGGTAGACGAGTTACTGTTGGTAGTTCAATTTTACTGCGATGAAGTACCTATAACATGCACTTTTTGGTGTGGAGAAACACTATCTGTTGTTGTCAATATGTTCTCCTACCATTATTAATTTTCAATTAGTCTATGCTATCCAATTTCTGGGCAGAGGTTTCACCCAACTTTACTTACAGAAGCTTTCCTCAACTCAGCCCTCGCGGTATAAACAAATGAAATAAATTAAAAGATTTATAATTCTAGCCTTTATTCCAAAAAAAAATAACCTTTTTTACTCACTTTCTGATTATATTCTAATAAGCTCTCTGATCTCACGGTACACGAATCTAATTAAACCTACGTATATTCTAAATCTTAAAATTAATTTTCAAACAATCTCCACAGTTTTCACATCCATCACAATTCGTTGAACCAACACGTCCAAGTTAATAGCGATACGAAAATTAATCAACGGCGTCCTCCCACGACTTGGCAATTAAGTATTCAAACATCAGGAAACTTAAACATAACAAAGGCCGGCCGAGATTAGGCGCCCCCCTCCCTTTTTACCGGCCATCTAATATTTAGAGGGGGCACGTCCCAATTAAAACTCAAAAATGTATAGCGTGGCACAGAGTTGAAGTAATCAGGGGGCTTAAATTACTATGACGTCTTAGCGAGAGTAATTCAAGTGTGGGAACGAGGTAGCACTAGACGACTTGTATGGCTCTGTCTGTTTCCCACACCAACACCTGTAGTCTAGTATTAAAACCGGCCAAGTGCGAGTTGGACTCGCCCATGAAGGGTTCCGTAGTAGCAAGCATAGATTGGGGATATAATTATATTGAGATTAGTAACTTAGTAAGTAATATATACACAAACAATAAAAATAACTTTGTTTCTCATAGTGTTTGTATGAATGGCAAAGTTATATTTGCGGTTTTTGAAAATGTACTATATCTCAAAAACTGCTAACTGTATCTCATCCAAACCTATTTTCGTTGGAAGTTTTTGTTGAGGTCTACATTATATGTATATTTTTTTGGTTTTATCATTTTCTTATTTTAGAAGTTACTTCCAAAGTGGTAAAATGTGTGTCCCCCCCGGACACACATTTTACCACTTTGGAAGTGTCTCTCGTGCAAACTGTTCACTTTAGAAAAAAAATGATATTAGTAACCTCAATATCATTTTTAAAGACAGATAAGTACCCCAAAATTTGCCAAATATATTTAATTGAATGTAATAGTGGGCGTAAGACGATTTGATGAAGACCATAGGATCGCGCTGGATGCAAGCTTCTTCCAACCGGTCTTCGGTTCAATAGTGGACGTCCTGCTGATATGATGTTATGATGAATAGTGGGCGTGCCTGTCGGCGTCAACTGGACTCAAAATCAGGTTCCAGGCTCCGTGGCTGCAACTGAGAGAAATTGCGTATTGAAAAACTCAAAAACAAATCAGCCCACCTTGGAAATTGAACTTTGGGCCTCAAGTTCAGTAGTCGTTCTTGCGACCACTACACATACAAATAAACAACATAGCAGCCATTGAAAACGAACAGTAGGTAACAATTAGCGGTTATCAAACGAAATATTACCCCAATATTACGTTAATTATGCGTTATGTGGTTATAAAAGTCAACAGAATGACTATTAATTGGGTACTTACGTGGACGCTGGTAGTCCGGAGACAGTTTATTTTGGATATTTAAAATATATTGGTTTTTCTCCCCTTCATATAGTTACTTAGTTAGTAATGGTTTTAAATACATCCGGAGGCCATAATTAACATGAGTTTTCACGTTTTTGTGACGTAGCAAAGTAAATAGGAACTTTGGCGTTAATTTGATAAAGAAAATAAGTATCTCGTTCGTACACTACTCGTAGAGGCGTTTTTTTCAGTTTTCCACATAATACGCAGTAAATATTTCAAAGACGCTGTAAATAAAATACAGATATCCTGTGATAATGCCTCAGATATGCGATGCCAACACAAGAAGGAAGTCGAAGAGGTCAAATTAAACTCTGTTAAAAAAATTATATAATATGTACAGATGCCAGCAGGGCAACCTAACCGAATCCGTAAAATTTTGCCAGTCAAACATTATTCTTCCACTACTGTGATAAAGTTGAAAATCTATCAAAAAAATTAGACGTTGAGGTCACCGGCTGGGTCGTGAGATGGACGCTGTCCTCTTCCTCACGTGTCCGCCTAGTCCCCCCAAGGAGGCAACTGCAGTAAGTCAGACCTAAACTGCTGTTCTCACCCCTGCAAAGTACAGGGTTTATTAAAATTGGTCGTTGACAACGTGTCGTGTTGTCGCACCCATGCATGTTCCTACCTTTGTGACCACTACGCCATTCAGCTAATGAATGTATCCGAACGATCCTATCCCCACGTGGCTAATGGCGGGAATGGCGCGCGCATGTTTTAATTAAGTGCCGCCAGTTTATACTAGGTCTTGTTTCTTATTCGTAATGAGATAGAATGCCGTTGTTGTCTGTTAGTGTTGTTTAAACGGAAAAGAATAAATTCTTATTGAAAATATGTTTACTTCACGCGAGAGTGGAATTTTAAAGAACTCTCTCTTCGTTTTGTTGAGTTTTTGAACAAACTTTTTTATAAAAACTACTCTAGTTCTTCGACACGTTCTCTGCTCGTACACACAGCTACACATCAAGCTATACAAAGCCAGTTTATCGTGGTCTCCTTTTGTATGATCTTTCCGCATATTCAACGGTCAGCATATACTGGAAACTGTAGCTTGATGTGTGTATACGTGAGTATATAGTGCCACTGACGTGTACCTATTGTAAGAGAGAAATGAAACCGTTGCACACGCGGGAATTCTACTACTTTATACCCTTCATTTTTGCAGCCTGAAGCAACGTGTAGCTACATTTTGCCACACGATATTTATTTATAAACCTTTTTGCACAAATTAGTACAACGGCGGACTTAATGCCGTAGGCATTCTCTAACAGTCTACCTTAGGGTGATGCAGAGATAAAACATAGTAGGTGCAACAAAAAAAAGAACCATTCAGTAAAGATATTACATACCTATAATATATAATACATACCAATAATATATAATACATAAATATATAAAAAATAAATACATATACATACATACAATCACATTGTGCAGAGAAAAGAAATTTATATAGAAATACTGTCAACCAA
The DNA here is from genome assembly GCA_950005045.1 of Agrotis exclamationis. Classification (NCBI taxonomy): domain Eukaryota; kingdom Metazoa; phylum Arthropoda; class Insecta; order Lepidoptera; family Noctuidae; genus Agrotis; species Agrotis exclamationis. The sequence goes on from OX465430.1 coordinate 20,952,042, forward strand.
TTAATTGTGAGTCGAATCTGCCAGCTTCTTAAGTAAGAATTCTCGAGCCTTTATCTTAAACGAGAGTCGATTGGTTGCCGTCCTGATATTGAGAGGGAGTTCATTCCAGAGAAAGACCGCCTGAACAAAGAAGGAATTTTTCTGGAGACTAGAGCGATGAGAGGGACATCGCAGAAGGCGATTACTAGAAGAACGGAGCTGCTTGCTGTGCGCAGAGCATAAATACTGGAAATGAGAAGTGAGATAAGAAGGAGAAGTGGGATTGTTTAGAAATGAAAATAGGGTAGTCAAAGCTCTCAACGCTCTACGCTGCCGAATGGGTAACCACTGTAAAAGTGACCGTTGTGAGGAAACATGATCATACTTGCGGAGATTGAATACGAATCGAATGCAGTTATTTAGAAGTCGGTCCAGTTTGTTGAGTAGATCTGCATTCAGGTCATAGTAGCACACATCACCATAGTCAATTATGGGGAATATAAGGGACTGAACAAGCAGTGCCTTTACGTGAGCAGGGAGAACATTTTTCAAGCGGTAAAGTGACCGCAACGTTCCGGTGACTTTTCTACTCACACTCGCAACCTGCTTACGCCAGTCAAGGCAAGTGTCGACATACAAACCCAAATCCTTGACGTCAGAGCTGAACGGAATGACAGCACCGTCAAAGATAATTGGTGGTACTGCTAACCCATTCAGTCTTCGAAAACTATGGGGGCTCCCTAATATAATACCTTGACACTTAGCTGGGTTAACCGCCACCCCGAAACGATCTGACCAGTTTTTGACTGCGCTTAAATCCCGATTCAGCTCGTCGATCGCAGCTGAGACGTTGTCAACACTTGCCTGACAATAAAGCTGTAAGTCGTCAGCGTACAGATGATACACACATTGAAGCTCAGTGGTTATGAAATCTATAAAAATAGAGAAGAAAAGTGGAGATAAGATACCGCCTTGAGGGACGCCAGCTTCAAGATCACACCAGGTGGAAGAAGTATCTCCAGCAAAAACTGACTGCTGACGACCCTGAAGATAGGAAGAAAACCAATTTAATACCTCAGGAGAGACCATGAGATGGGAGAAGATGGACAATAGGACTTCGTGACTGACGGTATTAAACGCATTGGAAAAGTCAATCAGCACTAAGACTGTAACTTTAGTGTCTTCCATTCCCCGTTTTATATCGTCAGTCACTTTCAGAAGAGCTGAAACGGTACTGTGTCCGGGCCTGAACCCTGACTGAAGAGGACTGATTAGGGAATTTCGGAAAATGAAGTGGGAGAATTGTTTTTGTACACAAGCCTCGAGTACTTTTGACAAAAACGGGAGGATAGAAATTGGACGAAATTGATTGGGAAGCGTAGGATTAGGAATTTTTGGTAGCGGACGAACATGAGCTTTCCGCCACAAGGAAGGGAAGACACAGGAATAAAGGGAATAATTAATGATATGGGAAATTGCAGGTAGGAGCTGTTCAAGAGCCGAAACGATCATGTGTCGACTAATGTTATCACAGCCTACTGCTTTGGATTTTATGGAAAGGATAATCTTCTTGATCTCTCCCGGATCAACTGGGGTGAAGACGAAGGGGGTAATATTAGGACGAGTCAGACCATTAAGGAAATCCAAGGTTTGACATTTCGTAGAACTATCAAGAGTGGTGACAGTGCAGAAATGACGATTTAGATCGTCCAAGCAAAGTGTGTTAGGAAGGTCTGAATGTCGCGATCTACCGATACCTAGAGTCCCAAGGAACTTCCAAATATCGGCAGGAGAAGCAGAAGTTATATTATCAAGAATATGTCGGCGTTTAGCATTGCGTATCATCTGATTACACCGATTTCGAGCAGATTTGTAAAGGACCCACTTATCCTCGGATCGATTCCTTTTAAACCTCCGAAACGCACGGTCCCTTCTTCGCATCGCCATCAAAATTCCAGGATTCATCCAAGGTGCAGGAGGGCGCTTCAGCTTGACTTTCCTAACAGGAGCATGGGTGTCATACAGTTTCAGTACAACTGTATTGAAAAAGGTAACTTTGTCATCGACATTATTTGCTTCCTGCAGGGGAGTCCAGTCAATATTAGAAGCATCCTGTGCAAGCAGCTCACTATTCATCCGCGCAAAGGCACGCCTGTACTGGAAAACGGGTTTGGGTTTAGGGGGTTTAAGGATATAAGATAGGAAAATAAGATCATGATGGGAAAAACCAGGAGCGTCAAATTGACCATGTGAGGAGACTAGGGAAGGATTAGAGATAAGGATAATGTCAAGCCAAGTATCATCACCTGTAGTATTATGGTGAGTAGGTTGGAGAGGCAATACATGCAGACTGGCTGACTCGACTAAATGAAGGAGTTTACAGGATCGAGAGGAGTTATGCGCTAGAAGGTTAGTGTTGAAATCCCCCATAATGATGTGATGTGCATACTGTGAACCCAAAGATTCAAGAACCGATTCGAATTCGATGAAATAATCAAGAGAAGGAGGACAATATACCACACCTAGAACAGTTTTTGCTCCTTTGATACAAACCTCGAGAAAAAGAAACTCGGCTGAACTATGAAGGGAAGAAGTGGCAAGAATTTTAAAAGGGAAATCAGCACGGAGGTAAATTGCAACACCACCCCCTCTCTTACCAATTCGATCATTCCGCAGAAGAACGAAACCTGGAAGAGAGTAAGTGGTCGATAGAAGTTCAGGTTTGAGCCAAGTTTCCGAAACCAGGACGGCATGGACATTGTTGCTCGAGAAAGTTTCATACAGCTCGTTGTGGTGGCTCGGGATACTCTGGGCGTTTATATGACACACATTGAACAGTCGACCGAGATCTTGGTTGAATGCTTGACGCAAAAGATCACCGAGAGTATCTTGAATCGAACAGAAACTGTCTTCACTAAAAGAAGCGGCAGAATCGTTGGCAGAATAAAAAGATACATTATCAAGAGGTGATATCATAAAAATAAAAATATAAATCTAACTTCTAAAACAAAAAAAAGAGACCTACACAAACTACAATTTACGTTTGCATCTCTGCACCACCCGCCAGCTAACATCAAAAACAGAAAAAAAAAAACACAGTGCAACAACTATCTCTAGGAGAATAAATTAAATAATAAATAACAAAACAGCACAAGATAACGATACGGTATTTCGAACGCAACGTTAAGCAGAAAATAATTTTATTACAGTTTCCGAACGAACCAAACGTCACTATGACAGTGTGACATGTCAATCAATAATGTCAAATCTTATTGACAAACTTTTGACATTTATTATTTTACTGTTGTGGAACCTACATTATATCACAGAAATTAAGAAATGTTGGGGGTACAGAAAATTTAACTATAAGATGTGCAAAGAAAAATAGAAATGAAACAAATACCGTACTACAGAACAAAACATGAGAAAATGAATGTAAACCAACCCCATATTATCACCAGTAAAAGACAGCATAAACAAAGGTAAGATAAACATGAGCAATGGTTAAATAGATTTAAGTTTAGAAAAAAAAAGTGATATTTGGTACCATATTTAGCGCTTCTTATTTTTCAGGCTATCTCCAGACACTACAACCCCGGGATACGTTTCCAGCAGTGGACTCAATTCCTCAAGCGACGTGATTTTGTGTTTGCTTCCGTCAGGTGTTTTAATAACTATCATACCGTCTTGAGTCCAACATGACCGCATACCAAAGTGGACCCGTGCCTTCCCGAAGATGGACTGGCGGGACTTAGTGAGGAACTCCTTGACAGAAATAGCAGTTCCCTTCAGCCTTGTCTTCGCTCTCCAAACCGCCGACTTGTCCTCGTAGTGGGAGAACTTAACAAGGATAGGCCTGTGATGATCCTTTTTGGCCGTACCAAGTCTGTGGCAAACCTTAAGAGAAGTAGCAGTGATGGCTTGCAGGGACAGCTTCTTGTTCAGCGCCTCCAAGATGACTGTACTACAGTCCTCCCCATCAACCTCTGGTACGCCTTGGAAGATAAGTGCCTTCCGCCGATGTCGGGTCTCCAAGCTGTCTACTTGTCTAGCACACTCGCAGATCTGTTTCCGAAGAAGACTGAGCATGCTGAAGATTAATTCCCTGAAGGAACGAAACTCTTCGGCTATCCTTGCCACGGTGTCCTTAGCGGGTCCAGCACTTTGTATCTGTGCCTCCAATTCATCCATCTTCTTAAGAAAGCTGTCCTCTAGGCACTTCTGAGCAGATACTATTTCGTCGAGTTGCGACATAGTGGATTCAGTGACAGTGAAATTAGTGCAAGTCCAATGATGAGCTGGCAGGTGGTGTACAAATAAGGCTATAGTCACATTTGTGTGCTACAAACGTGAGTACTTGTTGTTTTGAGGTTAAACAACAAAAATATACTATTAAATACTTTAAATATTGTAAAATACTATTTTATATAAAAAATCAATAATTGAGATACGTCTGCGTTTTTTTCACACCTACCCGCGTTTTCACCCGCGTTTTCGATATTCAACCTTGTCCCCTCATATTACGGTAACAAATGTCCCCAAAATTGGATACATTACACCTGCCAACAAGATTACTCGGTCCATTGCGCGCCAACTGCCGGAGAGCCCGATCACTGAACTTATAAATATTTCATGCTCTACTGGAAGGTACCGACTCGACACGAAAACATGCCAGTAATGTCGTCATTTCTCGTGTAATATGGGTCACGGATGGACATCAGCTAGCAAAACAAGTAATTCTACAAGCAAAAAATATAGAATAAGATTGAGCAGTAATATCCAAAACAATGAGAATACAGCATCATTTATTTACTTCATAAAATGCACGAACAATGAAAACAAAAGAAGAAGAAAAAATTATAGGAGCGATGTAATGAATTTATTAAATTCAGAGTGAAACTTTCTCGCGAAAGTAAGCTACATCTTCTGTTAATTAACACGGAGACGGCTCCTGTTTTAAAGGTGAATGAATGAATGAATATAGAGTATTTTGTTTTTGTTCACAGCTCAATCGTGCATGGATTCGAAGCAGGTGCTATTCAACGGACATTGCTACCTCTTTTCTGGTTACCCGAAAGCTTCTTGGGCTACTTCCAAACAGGTAAGTTGTAGAAATCAACTTTTATTTAGTTATCAAGTATTTAAATATAATTTAGGTATACCTAGTAGGTAGACAGGTATTATATAAATTATTCAAAAGTGGAGATTAAATTCTAGAGGCATTTAATTGAGAAAAGTCATTTCAAGTGTCATTATAATCATCAAGTGAATCCCCCCTAGGTGGAGCGAAAGGGACTCTCACTGACTGGAAGTGCCTTTTTTGTTTCAGAGCCACACTATCCTACTTACACACTATAGGGGAAAACTAGGTAATACGCCCTAGTTGTCAAACGCCGTCACACCGAGGGTGGCCGCTATTGGCGTACTACATGGCCGAGGCCTAGGGCCATTATGTACTTCAACAGCGGCCACACCAGCGTGTGGTTCCGAGCAGTTAGTTTGAGTGCTAGAATGACGGGGCTTTTTGTCAACTGGGGCGTATTACCTAGTTTTACCCTACAATACAAAACATCAATAACTATGAATGTTTGTACCTCCTTCGCTTAATTAGAAAAAGGTATTTTCGAGAAGACTTCACAAAATCCAGAACGCTGCAATTAAATTCCCGATCACGTAGCAACAGCACTTTAACACCTACATAACACCTCTTACCTTTTGTATGAAAAGGCTTTTCCAAGGTTGTAAGTACCTAAATAATGCTGAAGATAAAGGCAACTGGACCCTCAGTCGGTAATCCGCCATGATTTATATCCCTAATCCCTTGTCCTTCAGACGATGTTACCGAGTTAAATACGGGTTTCACAGTCTGTCTGGTAAAGGTATTTCTTTTTTGTGGGATAGCGTTAGAAAATGGACATCTAGATAATCAAGTAAGACATAGACTTGTAGACTCTTAATTCGATTAATTAATTAACATAAAATACGTAATAGATATGAAAATAGTTAACAAAATATGGAGATGAATTAATTCGAAGTTGCGTTAATTACTCTAGTTTCTACGAAACACAATAAAGCTCTGGGATGATGATGAATAATCTCATAATAATCTTTCAAAGCTCTGAAGCTGACAATAATTAAACAAGGCATAAGCAGCGACCCTGTCGCTTCACTAGTCTCACAAAGATTGATTACACTTTACAAGTAATCAGAATAACAAAGTTGTAGAACTTTTGTTTCAGTTCTGTTCTTTGTTAAATTATAATTTTCTAAGAAATGATGGCGGGATTTAGCCGTAATCCTTTTCGGCGAACGTTTCGTTTCGACCTCGGCGGTTTACTACGCCATTACGTCTGTTGTGCTTAGCGACAGGTCCCTTCTAATCGCCATATTTATCATCGTCACAGACCCGTCTTTTTTCTGGGTCAGAATAAAGTGATGGACTGTGTCTCTTTATTTACTATTAAAATTTATTACGTTCAGGAGGTAGGTCGAAATTTTTTTTTTGATACACAAGTCTATTGAAAATTACTTCTCAAAATACAACCTTTCCTTATATTGAGTACCTATATCCTGATAACCAGATTACCTGCTTTCTGTATCCAAACTCATGAACTTTTTTACGTCTTTAGTAAAATTCAGAAGTCTAAAACTACGAGTATTTATCCAATTTCAGGAACTAGTTCAGTGATGATAATTACCAGGTGCTGACACGTTTCTTAGAAGCGGGCGGATCTGCGGGAAGAAATCAATTTAAATGATCATTGTTATAATCTTTTTCCCAGGTGTGTGAAGGCCTAAACATGCATCTATCATCAGTCCATTCAGCGGACGAAGAACGCTTCATTGTGTCAGGGATTCGACAAAGTAGCGACTACAGCGCTGGCTCAATTTACTGGCTGGGAGCCCGCCAAAATGGAGAAGAAGCAGACATCCTGAACTGGATCGATGGAAGCGCTGTAGGGTACCAAGGATGGCCGCCTTATAATGACACTGAGGAAATCGAAGATGCCTGCTTAGGTATTCAGGTTAGTTGCCAGTGTCCTAAAGTTTGCGACCTACTGAGACGCGAGTTTTCTCAAGACCCAACTTCGGCCGAGCTAGCGGTTTATTTTAGTTTTATAATTTTTTCGAACTCATTTTGTGAGCAATGGCTGAAACTTCTAAATATTGCCGAAGTAACAATTATTTCCACTAGATACTTCCGTTAAGATGACTACAACTAACATTTATTCGATAATAATTGCTATACTAAGCCAAATTTTCATGAAGCGCTCTATTAAATCTAGATACATCTAAAAAAACCTTTAATAAAATTAAAGTAGTTTTCTAGTTGAATTTAAATATTTCCAGTGGAAATCATCACCGGTACCTTCACTACCAAGTGGACTGTTCTGGACCTTACACAAATGTGGAATGACGGGCGGGTACGTGTGCAAGCGGAGGCTGAACCCTGAACATATCGTCAAGAACCGAACCGTTGAAGGGATTTCAGGTACGAAAACGTAAAAAATATAGTCTTATGTTAACTGTGATATGTGATTAAATACAAACTTCTTATAATACAATATGAGGAATTCACATGTCCCAGCTTGGGCGCCATTTCAAATTGTAATGGCGCCCAGTATGGGACCGCAGCAACAAACATTACTTGAGAAAAACGATATCTCATATTTAACTGTAACTATTCAACTTATTTAAGTTGAATTCCATTGTAGAAGTTTAAATAAAATGTAATGGACTAAAGATATACAAGACATAGAACATTTTATTCTAGAACTTGCTAATGGCGCCCAGGTTGGGACTAGACACGACTAAAGCTTTGGATGTGATGTGTGTGTTAAAAATGTATGTTTTATTGTTTTCTAGGAGTGCTCACTAGTCCTAATCATCCTGGCATCTATGACAATGACCTGGATTTCTGGGTGCACGTAGTGGGACCTGAAGACACACGACTAGTCTTTGTTTTCCAAAATATCGATTTAGAGTACCAAAAAGACTGCATGTATGATTTCGTCGAGGTAAGTTGTTATGTTTACTGAAGTAGGTACTTAAACTGTATTCGTATAAAAAAATAGGTAATTTGAGGGAAGGAACCAAATTCACTCATTTACCGCTGATCCGTCATCTGCATAAAAAGTAAAATTACAATACACGCCGTAGGAATAAACCTAATATGTATTCAAATCAACGCATTGATGAAACATTCCTGAGTACCGAAGCATATTTATGTAATTTAAATATTCGGAATAAAGGTAAAATATCCAATAAAAATTCCATTAAGAATTGCCATTCCGCGTCTTTTGCCGTAAGCTGTAGCATTTTAAGGAATTAATAACTCTCGAAACATCGCACAATTTCACAATATAATTTTAATTTCAACTGATTGTTCTCATTGAAGCCTCCCGGGAAATAACAGGGATTGTATTTATAGTTAGAATTAAGGATTAGAAGTTGCTTATAAATAGACAATTTTGAGATGAGGCTCAATTTCCGAAAATCATCTTGCTTTTTATAAAACTAATTCAGCATTTGCTTTTCAGCTTCGTGACTCATGGAGTATGAAGTCATCGAGATACTGCGGCTCCGTCGGCGAGGCGCGGTGGGTTGCCTCTACCAACAGGGCCGTGCTTTACTTTCACTCTGACTACAAGTAAGTCCTTGTACCATTTCAATATTATTCCTATCTTTATATTCATGTAAAGCTCAAGGAATGAGGAAGGGGGCGGATGATAAGCAGATAGATGTGAGCTGTTTCTACGATTTTTTTTCCAACTACAGTGCATTGAGGCATTTGGCAGGTCAAACAATCCTTTCTGCAAAAATAAAACAAAATGTTTTATTGCAATAACCCACTTTTTTTTAATCATTTAACTTTAAAATAACCTAACTGTAATTAAAATTATGATACCTATTCTCCACTTTACAGCACCCAAGGTTCAGGATTCTCAGTAACATGGAGAGCAGTTGAGCTAACAGGATGTCCATCACAGACGATAACATCCAAGGAAGGTGTTCTACGAAGTCCTAACTACCCTCATTTTCTGCTACCCAACCTGGATTGTACCATCGACATTCTGGCTCCTACGGGTGAGTGCAGCTTAAAAAGTGATCGTAGGATATTTGAACGACCAATGACATTCATAGCATAGATCAGGGTTTCTCAAAGTGGGGTTCGCGAACCCCTAGGGGTTCGCCATTCGACGGCAGGGGGTTCGCGACAAGAGTTACGTAATGGTGGCTTGATAACTGCCAGGCATGCAGGCAACATACTTGAGAGTGGGTTTTCACACCAGGTCATAATAAAAATTAAATACAGAAATCAACTTGATACCGAATCAGAATTAAGGTAAAAATTGTCCAAAATTACTTCTAAAATTGAATACATTTGCGAAAAGAAACAAGCACACCCATCAATGAATATTTTATTTACATATTTTGGCACATTATTTGTTACCTTTTATTGTTAACGTGTTGCGCCGACCCCAAGTAGAATGGGATAAGGGCAGGAAGAAGAAGAAGAAGATTTGTTACCTTTTATTCAAATAAAAACCTTATTTTCTTCAACAGTCAATTTTATTAGTATTTTCTTTGGGGGTGGGGGGGGGGTTAATTAGTTGGGGTTCGCCGTTACCTGGAAATTATAACAGGGGTTCGTGGAGCCGAAAGTTTGAGAAACCCTGGCATAGATCAATAATTTTGCACGAGCGACGTTATCGCAGCGTCTAGGTGATGTAGACGAATGTTGGGTGGATCAACGTCTTTATTTACATTCAGCAAAATTATGAAATGAAATGCTCAGCTACTCAAAGGCAAGCAAATTTTAAATTTTAGTGGTAAAGAATGTGCTGGACATTTTTTACCTACAAATAAATTCCTTCGTCTGACAGTAAACTGGTACCCAAAATGAGTTTACAACGAATTCAACTAATGCTTCATACGAAGACAACCTTACAGCAGCACACTTATGCTTTTTTTCCTCAATGCTTGACCATAACTTTTGCATCCTTTACATTCCAGGCAAACGCGTGTTCCTTAACATCAGTCACTTCGACTTCGGCTACGGAGTGTTCGCAAAGGGAGTCCCTATCAACGTGACTGATGCCATTCCTGAGGATTCCTACATTGACGTGCAGATAGACCTGCAGAATCCACCCATCAGGCCGTTTCTCAACCCCAACATACTAACCAACGGCCTCTTTGTATCACAGTCTGAAATACTCCGGCTTAAGATCAAAACTGGAGAGAACGTCACTGGACAAGGATTTATTGCGTATTTTAAAACTAGTGAGTAGTATTTCTTTACAATTTGATGTAGAGAAAATACGGAAACTTAGGAAATTCACTTATTGTCTTGATATGTTATTGAGACTTTCTTTTGAGGAGCAATGCCAAAGGAAATCGACGTATTGGTTAGTGATAACGTACTTATGTTATATTCATTCCATCTTTATGTTGAAGTTTAGAGCATATTTCCATCGATTCTAAAACTGTGTAGAAAGACGATACCTATCGTAAAGTTATTGGTGTTTTCAGTAAGCTACCTGAACGCTTCCCACGTAGTGGAAGTGGCATCAGGAGTGGGGGGCCGGCTCGCGGCACCGAACTGGCCGCAGTTGGCGCCGGCGCGTGCTGCACTGCGCACGCGTCTCATCGCTCCACACCAACATACGCTGACGCTGGCTTTCACTGCTACCACGCTTGTCGCGTCTGGAGAAGAACCTTGGCCTTGTGGAGTGGGCAGCGGGTGGATACAGGTCCGTACTAGCATAAACTTTAGCTGCATACAATTTTCCAACTACGGGGTCTCAAGTCTCCTCTGGAAATTGATCAAAATTCACGGAATGGGCCCAGAGTGCGATAAATTTTTTTTGTGGGATTATGATGCCTGTAAAATTCAAATAAAACACATATTTTCTATTCATACATTGATCTACAGGTGAAAGACAGCTACACAGACAACAACGGCACTGAATGGACTCTGTGCGAGGTGGACAGGAGTAAGAGGAAGTTGGAGCCGCGCGCGCCCCTGGTCATCAACTCGTACCTGCACTCGCTGAGTGTGACACAGTATGCGGGGGAGCGGGGGGTCAACATGGATGTAGCACTTATGGTCAACAAAGGTGAGGCGGTACAGAAAAATGGAACAACCCATATAAATCCTATTAGTAGGGACACATTGTCCTTTAAATACAACGGCAATTTTATGGATTAGCAAGGCTAATCTTCCCGTTGATAAGGCCATAAGGAGGTTTTGGCCAAATTGGTGACAATTCCCGTGTTGGTTGCAATAATTAACAGCAGATAAATAAACTCACTGCGAATCAGGTTGATAGTAGCGCTTCAAACATTTAAACTCACATACATAAACAGTCAGACCCGAAACAATTACTTGTAGACCATACAAATATTTGTTTCTCGATTATCAACATTGGAAAGTTCTCGAACTCTTTCAGATCCGGAGTACCATAGCAAGGTACTGCTAATATCTGAGGAGACCAGCTTGGAATCCTGCTACCCTAACCCATGTCTACACGATGGAAGATGTGCAACAGACGACTCGAGAAGCTACTGTCAGTGCGCTGGATACTACGCTGGTAAGAAAAATAATACACACATCAAAAGTGTCTAGGGATCAAGCATTTTTATGCGGATTTCTTGAGATTGAGATGTGGCTTTGTAATAAATTTATGATTTTATAAATTTATATGGATCCTTTTTGGTGCATTTCATAATTTGAATCAGGAACTGTGAATCAAATTCGAGTAAAAGATGAAAATCAGCTGTCAATATTTTCCCTATAAAAACATACAACGCATTGAAGACATTATTAGTGCTACTGTTTCCCTACTACTGATTAAAACCAACGTTATTATGGAGCGGCGACGTCATTTAAGCAGGGAAGAAATGCTCAGAGCCGTGGGAATGATAGAAGCTGGTTCCCGGCAACGTACTGTGGCTTTAGCTCTGAATACAAGTCAGAGTGTTATCAGTCGACTTTGGACACGTTACCGAAGCACTGGTACCGTGGCTGAGCGCCATGGAGGACGGTATCGCTGCACCACACGGAGACAAGACCGATACATTCAAATCTTAACTCGAAGAGCTCCAACAATAACCGCCATGATGTTAGCCGTGAGGCTTCATCACTCTTCAGGGAACTTAATTAGCGACCAAACAGTCAGAAACCGCTTGCATGAAGTGAACCTTCATTCCCGAAGACCGCTACGGGTACCAACTATAGCAATGCACAATCGTAGGATTCGATATCAATGGGCTCTTGAACACAGAAATTGGGCAGAAGAACAATGGCGTTTCGTGTGCTTTTCTGATGAGTCTCGTTTCGGTATGAGACCGGATACAAGACGTATACGACACTGGAGAACCCCTGGACGCCAACAGCGATTAAAATCCTGCCAGGAAGTCCATCCTTATAGTGGTGGAACCATCATGGTATGGGCGGTGTTCGGGCGTCTCCGGCAATCATCGGCTGCGCCGACTCGAGCTGCGGTGCGCGGGACGTCGAGCCACCACTTCGCAACCGATCTCCACCGACGGCACGCGCGCGCACTCCTTAGCTTACCAACGTATCAGTATTATTGTTAACCTATTTGGATATTATAATTAATTATTTAAATACAGTCCATTGCTTTATTCCAAAGTTCTAGATAGGTCGTAACAAATGGTCTTCGAGCCTCTTCAAAGTCGCGGATAATATTTAATTTCGTCGGCTACTGGCTATTCGACTCGACGTTGGCGCTTTGGACGACTACAATATTTGAATTCGCTGCGTCACCGGAGCAACGGTCTTCTATCGAAGTCGCTGGAAGAAAAGAAAAGGAGAACAAGAACTGGGCCACACTACACTTCATCAAGTCTTGATAACGACGCCGGCGCTTATTACATCGAGTAGATTCGACGATTTACGGCAGTCATCGCTTGGATTGGAAGAATTATTGGACAGGTTTCTTGTGGACAAAGGATCGGTATTTTGTGAGTTTGTTCCAATTATTTCCTTTCTATACCTTTTAGTTTTCTTTTCAAACAGATTTTAAGTGTTTTTCTTCCGTTAAATTCAAATTATTTTCCGTTTTTCACGTTCATATTTGAGTCAATACATGTAAACATTATAGTTGTCTCTTTCACTTTCTGCACTGCTTACGCTAGCGCACTGCTTAACCGCCGACCTATTTACCGTTATTTGAATCATCTGTGCGCTTGTAACAGCTGACCGGGCATTGACCGGTGTCGTTCGCCGGCTCCCGTGACATTCATCAAGGTCAAGCGTCATTCAAATTTAACTGCCAATTTTTTTTTTTTTTTTTCCTTCTTCTTAAATCTTTGCTACGCATAAGCAATTACAGTGATTATATTGAAGTTAGCTTTTACTATTCCATTTATTTAGCGCTATGGCTTCTTTAGATTTATTGTTGAGAAAGCGAAGCGCGATTAAAGCAAAGCTCACCAATTTCACTAACTATATAAATGTGCTTCGTAGTTGTAAACTTATTTCCGACGTTCAACGTTTAGAGCTGGAGAGCCGCTTTAAAAAATTTGAAGCTATATACAACGATTTCGACAGTTTACAGATGGACATCGAGGTGCTTTCGGATGATCCTGACGAGGCATACGCGGAGCGAGCAAAGTTTGAGGACCGTTACCACGCACTCGCAGCGCAGGCGCAAGGCCTGCTTGCCAGTAGCGAGAGCGGTGATGGCGGGTCTGTGGCAGGGTCGGTGAACAAATACTCAGGTGAATCGTTCCAACAACGTAACTTTATTCGCTTACCTAAAATTGATTTGCCTAATTTTGATGGTGGTTATCAGTACTGGCTAGAGTATAGAGATACATATTTGTCACTAATTCACAATAGTAGTTGTATAGATGCAATTAGTAAATTCCACTACCTGCGTGCGTCGCTGAAAGGCGATGCTTTAGAAATAATAAAGAATATAGATTTTAAAGGTGATAATTATGAAATGGCGTGGAAGTTACTATGCGAACGCTTTGATAATAGTAGGCTTTTAGTAGACAACAATGCAAGGCCTTGTTCAATGTTGAGTATATTAAACAAGAATCATCAACTTCTTTGCGTCGTTTGGTTGATACAATTAATAAAAATATTAGAGCTCTTAATACATTGAACGAGCCCACGGACAGTTGGGATACTTTAATTATTTATATAATGGCAATTAAATTAGATCCTATCACCAGCAGGGAATGGGAAGCCTATCGTAGTACCATACCAGCAAAGCCAACAGTTTCACAATTTTGTTCTTTTATTAGTAAAAAAGCTGATTTATTAGATACAGTAGAACATAATACAATCACACTTAATATAGAAAATAATACTAACAATAATAACAGTAAACTAGAAAGTAAACATAAATCATTAATAATAGCAACTAATCAAACAAACCATTCAAATCAAAAATATAAAACAAAATGTCCCTTATGTAGTCAAAATCATCTATTATACGCTTGTGAAGGGTTTCGAAAATTAAATGTAGAACAACGTATTTTAAAGGTTAAAGAATTTAGAGTTTGTTTTAATTGCTTACGTAGTGGTCATTTAACTAATCGCTGTAGATTAGCTCGTTGTAAGTATTGTAAAGGTAGTCATAATACCCTCTTACACGTTGAACAAGAAACTCCTTTCCAAGATCCAATGCCCAGTAGTGTAGCATTGCCCACTGATATTTCTGAAAGTGCAGCTTCACATAGTGGCACTTCAGAAAATATATCTTTGTCAAGTGACACTCGGTCGCAACATACTACTTCTCATATTTTCCTGTCCACAGCGTTGGTGAAAGTGGTGAACAACCGAGGCATCAAGGTCGACGCCAGGCTTCTGCTGGATAACGGTAGCACAGCTAATTTTATTACGCAGAAACTAAGTGATAAGCTAGGACTTCCTCGACGTAGCGCGAGTTCCACGGTGACAGGTATAAACAGTCATACTACATTAAGTACATGGTCTTGCAACCTAACCATTGAATCGTGCAACGGCAGCTATAGGACAGATATAAACTGTTTTATATTACCCACAATCACCAAATTAATGCCGTCTAGTTTAGTTGATATAAGTAGTATTCCCATACCATCAAATTTGAATCTGGCCGATCCGTCTTTCAATGTTCCATCAGAGATTGACATACTAGTTGGTGCTGAAGAATTTTGGAACATTTTGGGTAATTCATCTATTAATTTAGGCAAACGTCAGCCCAAGTTACATGAGACAAAGTTAGGATGGATAGTATCAGGCTCCGTGGCTCTTCCAAAACGTCCATCCAAAAATATTGATTCTCATTTTTGTAATATTTCAATGAACGACTTAAATGATAGCCTAAATAAGTTTTGGGAACTCGACTCCGTTTCTTCTAAGCATTCCTTGTCGCAGGAAGAACGAGCTTGCGAAGAAAGCTTCAATGCAAACACTGTGCGTGATCAAAACGGGCATTTTATAGTCACAATGCCTCTTAAAAATGATCCCAGTGTGTTGGGCGAGTCTTACGAAATGGCAAAACGTCGTTTTTTGTCTTTGGAACGTCGTTTCCAACGTGATACTGCTTTCAAGGATAAATATGTAGCATTCATCGAAGAGTACGTGGGCTTAGGGCACATGACTGAGGATAATTCAAAAATGAAACCTCATTCATGTAAAAATATTGAGTATTTTTTGCCACATCATGGAGTCATTAGAGAATCCAGTACCACAACTAAGCTCAGAGTAGTCTTCGATGCATCAGCAGTAACCACTTCTGGAGTGTCGTTTAATGACATCCAAATGGTGGGGCCCACTGTTCAGGATGACCTCTTTTCTATATTGCTGCGATTTCGTCAGCACAAGTTTGTCATTTCTGGTGACATAGAAAAGATGTACAGGGCCATTCAAGTGACACCATCACAGCGTTCATTGCAGAAAATTATTTTTCGTGCTGACCCCAACCTACCACTTAAAACGTACAGTCTAAATACTGTGACGTATGGTACAGCGTCCGCCCCTTATTTAGCAACTAAGTGCTTAGTCAGTCTAGCAAAAACCGCCTCTAATGACAACGTAAAATCGTCCATTGAACGAGACTTTTACGTAGACGATTATTTAAGCGGGGGTGACTCAGTTTCTGAGGTGGTCCAGATGGGCAAGGACGTCGCATCTATTTTAGAGTCAGCAAACTTCCATTTAAGAAATTGGCAATCAAATAGTTTGGAAATTTTAACAGAAGTAGCTGGATTGTCGGGGCATTCTGATAGATTGAACTTGTCGGAGGATAGAAACGTGTCATCTAAAACGTTAGGCCTATATTGGCTATGTAAATCAGATTCTCTCGAATTTTCAATATCTGTCGATGCTAACAAACCAATCACAAAGCGCCATATATTATCTGTTATTAGTCAGATATTTGACCCGTTAGGTCTAGTAGGTCCTTGTATTATCGAGGCTAAAATTATCATCCAAAGTCTGTGGATGGCTAAGTGTGACTGGGACGAGCAAGTACCAGAAAATATACGTACTCTCTGGTTAACATTTGTTAATAGTCTACCATGTTTAAATACCCTTAAAATACCCCGGTGGGTTTCATGTGATAACTCTACAATAAATGAGATTCATGTTTTCACAGATGCATCTGAAAAGGCCTACGGTGCATGTATTTATATTAGGTCTAGTACTAAGGATGGATTGGTAAAGGTACAGCTGTTAGTGTCTAAAAGTCGTGTAGCACCAATCAAGCCAACCACCATCCCTAGGCTCGAGTTATGCGGGGCTTTATTAGGAGCAAGACTGTGTCTTAATGTACGGAATTCCTTCACCAAACCTATTAGTAAATGTTACTTGTGGTGCGATTCGACTATCGTGTTAAGTTGGCTTTCCATGGCACCTACTTCATTAAAACCGTTTGTTCGTAATCGCATCAACGAAATTCAAGAATGCACTATAGGGCACACGTGGAGCTACGTGCCGTCGAAGGAAAATCCGGCGGATCTTGTTTCTCGCGGGCTGAAGGCTGACCTTATCAGCGAGAGTTCCTTATGGTGGTCAGGTCCTCAGTTTTTATTAAATGATAAAACAAATTGGCCAAAAATGCCCAATGAGAACTTGAAACAAGATCTACCTGAAGTTGTATCGTCTCACTTCACTGAACACTCATCTCATCATCAATCATATAATATTTATAATCATTTGTCACATCATGAAAACAATAACTTATTCATCAAATCACTTCTACACAAATATTCAAGTTACAATCACTTACAGAGAGTTGTCGCTTATATACTAAGATTTGTTTACAATTTAAAACATAAACATAATAAATTCCTTGGGTCGCTTTCGTGTGAAGAACTGACACATTCAACAAATTGTATATTACGTCACGCACAAATGGACATGTTTCACAACGAATACAGTTTATTACAGTCTGGAAAGTCTTTACCTAAGAAAAATAGGCTTAATTCTTTGACTCCATTTATAGATTCGAACGGGCTCATACGCGTGGGAGTGAGACTTGACAACTCACCTTATGATTACAATGTCAAGCACCCGGTATTATTATGTAGTAAGCACCATATAACTAAAATCATATTTCATAAGTATCATCTTGATTGCTTACACGCCGGCCCTCAGCTACTATTGGCAAATTTACGCAAAATGTATTGGCCTCTTGGTGGTAGAAATCTATCAAAAGGCATTGTTAAAAATTGTATAAAATGTTTTAAACACAAGTGTCAAATCGTGCAACCTACAATGGGTCAATTGCCCTCTTCAAGGACACATTTAGAACATCCATTTTTAAATTGTAGTGTCGATTATGCTGGGCCAGTTCTGATAGCTGATCGCAAAGGGCGAGGGTGTAGGCTTATAAAGTCGTACCTGTGTATTTTTGTTTGCCTCGCTGTTAAGGCTGTTCACATCGAACTTGTTACAGACCTGACAAAAGAAGCTTACTATTTTGTTATTGGATCGTATTTAAATAAACACTTATTTCCACTTAAACATATTACTTTATTTTAGAAATTACAGTAATAACTCTTACTCGGTGCAAGCCATGACAGGAACAGGGAGGAGTAATGTTGCCAACAACGAAAAATAGAAATGTATACCAGTGTTTAACACACTAATATTCTAACACGCCTCCTTACATTTATATTTTTATGTTCACATCTAATTACTATACCAAATTCTTACTTGGCAACATCAATTACATAATATGTACTTATTCTTATTTATCTTCTTTATTATTTATTTACTTATACTAATACCTGGCTTACACTTTTTCATTTTAAACATTTTAACAGTATTACTTATGTTAAATATTAACAAAAATAAAAGCAAACTTAAAACTTTCTTTCTTATCCACTTACTAACTTAAATGTCTTATTTATTTATTAACTTTCTTATGTATCTACTAACTAACTTTCTTATTTACTTAAGTTTTACATATGTAATTCAGCATTCTATTTCAGTTTCAACATTTCTCTAAACTTAAGAAACTTTAATTTACCCAAAGATTTGGTAAGTATATCTGCAACATTTGAATCTGAGTTTATCTTTACAATTTCAATAACTTTATTTTTATAGTTCTCATGTACGTAATGATACTGTACTTCTATGTGTTTAGAGTTTTTAGTAAAATTTCCATATTTAGCTATAGCAAGTGCTCCTGAATTATCTTCATAAATCTTAATAGGTTTACATATTTTAATGAACATATCACTAATTACATTTTTTAAGAAATTTATCTCAGTTACAGCCTCAGATAATGCAACATATTCTGCAAAGGTAGATGATTTAGTAACACAACTTTGTTTTCTAGATTTCCAATAAATTGGATTTCCAAACAATTCAATAACATAACCTGTAGTTGACTTCCTATCTGTACTATCTCCTGCCCAATCGGCATCTACATAGCAATTTACAATATTATCAATATTAGAACTCTGTCTGTAGGTTAGTTTTAAATCTTTTGTGAGATACAAATACTTTAGTACTCTCAAAGCATACTTGAAATGTGTTTCATCGTAACAATTCTGAAATCTACTTAAATAATTCACACTGTAAGATATGTCTGGTCTAGTACCATGACTGATATACAAGAGTGCACCTATCAAGTTTCTATATTTAACATCTTCATTTACATCACTTTTACTTAGTTTCAAGTTAGGTTCCATAGGTGTCTTATACAATTTTGCATTTTTAATATTATATTTTTCAGCTAAGGACTCTATGTAATTTTCCTGACACAATGTTAAGACATTTGTAGAGTTATCATAATCATATTCAATATCAATACCAATATAGTTTTTTACTTTATTTAAATCCTTCATTTTAAATTTATTATGTAATTGTTTCTTTATATTATTAATAATATTAATATCTCTACAACAAATTAATAAATCATCAACAAATAAAAGTATATAAACTGTTACATTGCTCTCTCTTTTTACATAAAGACAGTAATCATACTTGCTTCTATAAAAACCAAGATTCTTAATAAAATCGTTAAAACACTCATACCAAGCTCTAGGGCTTTCTTTTAATCCGTACAAAGCTTTGTTTAACTTATAAACTTTATTAGAAACATCATCATAACCTTGCGGTTGTTTTACATAAACTTCTGATACTACTTTACCATTCAAAAAGGCTGTTTCCACATCCATCTGATGAATGTGTACACTGAACTGACAAGAATAAGATAACAACAATTTTAATGTTTGCATTTTGGCAACAGGTGAGTATGTATCGTCAATATTATCCTTTTGCTGAAAACCTCTAACTACTAAACGGGCTTTAAAAATGTTACCTGGTTTCTTTTTGTAAACCCACTTCACATCTAGAATCTCTTTACCCTCTGGTCTACTCACAAGGTTCCATGTATTGTTTTTAACAAGGCTGCTCATCTCACAGTCCATTGCTTCTTTCCATTGATTGGCCTCATCACATTGCATCGCCTCCTGAAATGTACCTGGAATCATAGCATCACAAAAATTTGCACAAATGCAGTAATATCCAAATTCTTCATCAAATCTGATTGGACGTCTAATTAGTCTCTTTGTTCTTTCTTGTTCTTTATCATCATTTGGATCATCATTCATCAAGTTGTCATCAAAACTTGGTTCTTTCAATTGAGTCTCTTCCGGTAAGTTATTTTCTATTATTTCCTTTACTTCTTCTTGTCTTTCTTCCTCTGTATCTGTATCTTCATTGTTATTCATAAACTTGACATCTTCTTCTATAATATCAACATGTCTGGCAACTATTATTCTATTATTTATCAATACTTTGTACCCAACTTCAACATAGCCAAGTAATATTCCTAATTCTGCCTTTTTATCCCATTTTGATGTCCTTTTTTCTTCTGGTATTCTCACATATACTCTACTTCCATACAATTTCAATTGTTCTATTGATGGTTTCTTATTGAAGAATATTTCATAGGGTGTTTTCCTTACTATAGTATTAGCCAAACTTCTATTTTTCAAATAAGCAGCTGTTTTAATTACTTCTGGCCAATAGCATTTATTTACTCTTGCTTCTGCTAGTAGACATCTAGCCATATCCATTATAGTCCTATTATATCTCTCAGCAGTTCCATTCAACTCATGTACATATGCCGGGCATGGCTTTATCATTATTCCTTTTTCTCTTGCAAAACTATACATCTTACTGTTCATATATTCTTTACCATTGTCACATCTTAATTCTCTTATCATTTTTCCAGTTAAATTTTGAACTGTATTTACATATTCTATAAAACAATCTGTAACTTGATCTTTGGACTTGATGCAATAAACTTTTGCCAATTTGCTGTAGTCATCTATGAATGTCACAAAGTATTTTTCACCACCATATCCTATTGTATTATGTGGTCCATTTACATCTGTATGCACAATCTCTAATATATCTTTAGCTCTTCTTCTATTATTTTTAAAGGGTAAGTTATGCATTTTATTCTCTATACATATAGCACACTTTGTATACTCTGATTCAATTTCTTTAGGTATTCCTTCCAGTAGCTGTTCCTTACATAAGATTTCTAGATATTTGAAATTTACATGTCCAAGTGTACGATGTAGTTTTTCCTTCACTGTCAATTTACTTTCACTTATATTTGCTTGTACTTTACTTTCTGTATCTATGTAGCTGATAATTTTATATAAACTCTCTTCCTTTTGTGCTATAGCTACCACTTTTCTATTTGAGTCATAAATTTTTGCCCATTGTCCTTTTGATATTACTGTGTTATTATTATCAGTGATCCTTGCATAACTCAATAAATTTGCCTTCATTTCTTTTACATAGAATACATTTTTTACTGTTATATATGATCTGGATCCATAAACAAGAAAATGCATTTTAATGTCACCAACCTTTGTGGCCTCCAGCTTCCGTCCATCTCCAACTTTTACTTGCACTGTTTTCTTTAATATAACTGACTTTTCAAAATACTTGTCGCTGTTGATTATGTGGTCTGTGCATCCACTGTCTAATAACCATGTAATTTGGTTCCTACTTGACTCATTTTCACTCACACTTGATGTCATGTTAGTTTGAATAGTTGAAGTTTGAAAAACATTTTGTTCATTCTGTGTATTTGATGCACTATGTTCAGTATGTCTACCTCGACCACGATTATTAATTCCACGACCACGTCCCCGATGATTTGAATGACCTCTTCCTCTATTATTATTGTTGTTGTAATTTCTATTATGCTGTTCTCGATTATACCAACAGTTGCGTTTCACATGGCCTGGTTTTCCACAAATGAAACATAAATTTGAGTTAGGGGCTGACTTTGTTTCTGTTTTAAAGGCATTTGATTTGTCCGTAACTTCTGACTTTTTTTCTTGTGGTTTTTGTGCCAAATATTTTATTTTAATTTTATTTGTTAGATATTCCACAGTTCTTTCCTCTTTTGGCAACACATCCAATAAGTCTCCAATGTGACTATATTCACTGGGCAGTGCTCTTAACATATAATTTAACTTCTCATTTTCTGATATAGTGGCACCTGCCTGTTTAAGCTCGTTTACTGATCTTTCAAAATCATCAAAAAAGGAGTCTAGTTCTTGATAGTTTTTTAACTTTAAATTTTCAAGATTGTTTCGGTAAACTATTTGCAAGGATGTTGAGCCTTTTAAATACATAGAATCAAACTTACAAATTATGTCGTATGCTGTTTCACACTCAGATATATATTCCAATTGCTTATTCGTTATTGCCCCGTAAATGTAGTTTGTTGCTTGCACATCTTTGTCTGTCCATTTGTCTTTGTCATCAGTGCTTAAGATTTTTCTCGTAATAACGTCTTGACACTTTTTGTACTGCAGAAATTTTGTCAGTCTTATTTTCCAATTTGCGTATTCTTTTCCATCGAAAATGGGTATTACAATTTGATTACGCTCCATTTTTATTTGTTTTAGCACACACGTGTAATAACGCAGCACAAAGACAATTTTTACTTTTTCTACTCTGCGATATTTTAGTAATCCTTTACATGTTTTATAAACCACACTCTTCTACCATAGTTTGTTATTGGATCGTATTTAAATAAACACTTATTTCCACTTAAACATATTACTTTATTTTAGAAATTACAGTAATAACTCTTACTCGGTGCAAGCCATGACAGGAACAGGGAGGAGTAATGTTGCCAACAACGAAAAATAGAAATGTATACCAGTGTTTAACACACTAATATTCTAACACTTACATGGCTGCTTTGAACCGTTTTGTGGCTCGCCGTGGTAAACCCGAAAGCATCTTGTCCGATAACGGGACAAACTTCGTAGGTACTTGCAATGAGCTACGTAGGTTTTTACAAGACTCAAATCTCGTGTCTGAAGTCGTTCAACAAGGCATCAAATTTTCTTTTGCACCTCCATACTCTCCCCACTTCAATGGCATTGCTGAAGCTGCCGTCAAATCCACCAAGCATCACCTAAAGAGACTTTTAGGATTAACGCACTTCACATATGAAGAAATGGCCACGTGTTTGACTCAAATAGAGGCCGTATTGAATTCCCGTCCTCTTACCCCTCTTTCCACTGATCCTCTAGATTTTTCCGTACTCACTCCTGGCCATTTTATAATTGGGCGACCACTAATATCTGTTCCGCATCCACAGGTTACTGACTTCAACATCGGACGACTGGAGCGCTACCAAAGAGTGGAGCAAATTAAACAACATTTCTGGAACCGCTTTCACTTAGAATATGTTTCTCTGCTCCAGTTAAAAACTAAATGGACAGCGTCAACAGGTCAGCTTGCAGCGGGGTCACTAGTCCTCATCAAAGAGAAAGGTCAACCGCCCTTGGTTTGGCCACTGGGCCGTGTCATCAAGGTCTTCCCTGGCAGCGACGGCATCACACGGGTAGTGGAGTTGAAGACGAAGAGAGGAACGGTACTGCGGGCGTTCAACAACGTCTGTCCACTTCCTCTCACTTGAATCCTTCAACCCGGGGAGGATGTTCGGGCGTCTCCGGCAATCATCGGCTGCGCCGACTCGAGCTGCGGTGCGCGGGACGTCGAGCCACCACTTCGCAACCGATCTCCACCGACGGCACGCGCGCGCACTCCTTAGCTTACCAACGTATCAGTATTATTGTTAACCTATTTGGATATTATAATTAATTATTTAAATACAGTCCATTGCTTTATTTCAAAGTCCTAGATAGGTCGTTAACAGGCGGGTATTTGGATCGGCGGAAGAACTGAGTTGATTTGGATCAGAGGCAACCTCAACGCTCAAATTTATGCTGAGACGATTGTATCAGACGTCATCGTTCCTCTACAAGTGCAAATCGGCCCCTTATTTCAGTTAATGCATGATAATGCACGACCGCACACCGCAAGAGTTGTAAGACAGACTCTCGCCGCAGCTAACATCAATGTCCTGCCCTGGCCTGCTCAGTCGCCAGACTTGAATCCGATTGAGCATGCATGGGATATATATGCTACAGAGAAGAGCTCTGCCGAATATGGAGGGTATCCAGTCGCAAGAAGACCTTTTTTTGTTGTTGCAACGAACATGGGCGGCCATTCCACAGCGTGATTTGGATGAACTCATTTTGAGTATGCCAAACCGATGTTCTTGTGTTGTTAGTGTTCGCGGTAGAAACACGGATTATTAATTGTTTAAGTTACCCAATAAAATTTTAAAGAAAACTGTTATTTCAGTCTTTTTTTCGAACTTTTGTGTTAGTGGTTCAAATGTCAAAAATCCCTTTATTAGGAAAATGGCAAATTTCTTTATTAATGCAAAGGTGACTTGGTTTATCGTTACTGTGACAAACGAAAACACTTTATTTGACGAATCCTTAAAGAAAATTTTAATTAATATCAATCAGGAGAAAAGTTATTGCAAAAATATATGTTGATCCCTAGACACTTTTGATGTGTGTAATATGAAGATGCATAACATGAGATCACATAAAAAACTGGCTGATCAAAAAGAATCACCCAAACAGCAGGAATATAAACTTTTTCATATCAGTAAGTCTATCTTCCCCGTTAACCTGCTTAATATTTTCCAGGACTATTTTGCCTAGTGACAGCATGCGAGAAGTCTCCCTGCATGTACGGGAACTGTTCCCTAGTCGTTGGCGGTGCCAATGAAGCCGGGGAAGCCTTCACATGTGCGTGCGCACGCGGCTGGAAGGGACGGCGATGTGCCGAACGCGTGAGACCCTGCGCATCTAAACCGTGCAACAACAGAGGAGCTTGCACTGAGAGGGATGGAGGCTTTCTGTGTCAGTGTAATCCCTCGTGGAAGGGGAAGAGGTATAGTGTCAGACTTTGTACTTTTTAATCCGGTCTTTGATTCTCATAGATATGACTTGAAATAACTTCGACCAGAATTCTACCACATCGACGGTGTTGGTAGAGCCTTCGAATAAGTCCCTAAACGCAGTTAGAGTTAAGTACACAAAATGCAGAGCTCGAGGTGTGGATAAAGTTCAACAGTCGCACCCTGCTTCTTCAGGCTTTGAAGTAAGATCACGTAGGAACAGCTAAAGAAAAGATGAAAAAGTGCGAAAGATGAAAGAAAATTTATTATTCTGCAGGTGCGAAACCCCAAACCCAAGCCCCAACATCATCAGCTTGGGTCAGCGCATGCTCCAAGAGCCGTTCTGGCTCGGCCTCATCACCGTGTTCGTAGTGCTCGGCATGATCGGGCTGGTCTGGTGCGCCAAGAGGCACTTCCCCGAGAAGATCGAGAAACTCCTCGCGGAGGAGGCAGATCGATGCGCTAGACGTAAGTACCCCCCGCAATCATCATGGAGGACAAATCTTTAGGCCCAATATTTGAACCCAAAAATAAAACCCCAAAAGAACTTTTCTCTCATAAGCACACTTTCAATATACGTTCAGTTCGGCTTGCCACTCTCACTTTAAATAATACACGGTAACCTAGTTTGACCGTCCGATGAGAGGTATATTTGTGACTCACAGTACAATAATGCTTTTTTTCAACATTTTGTCAGATTGTTTCCGCTATACTCATGTATTTTCTCAATAAACGCACTGTCTCTGGGATGGTAAGGACACGTTTTGCGTAATTTTTACTTTTCTTTCTTCTTTGACTTTCTTCTTTTCTTTGTCTTATTGCTGCGGGTCCAGAAACTGAATGTGATATAGATTGTACATATTGCTGCATTGATGCATGTATTGACCTAGATGACTGTCCATTGATAGATGCATTTCTCAGGTTTCTGGAGTCCGTTCATTCACGGTTCTTTTAACTTGATCCACGCACTGCAAACAGTAAGTAGCATCTGTCTGTTTAGTATTTTTATGTGTATTTGTCCTGGAAAAGCAACCACTCGGATCGGCAAGTTAAAATAATCGTGCCAATAGTTATGTCAAAAAGGATTGCCAGAAATTATACTTGATCTGAACGGAAACAATTGGCTTAACTTAAATCAAGTGAAAAATTGCAATATTAAATCCCAACGAGACAATGTGAATTGTGAATTGTAAAGACCATCAATTGTAACATACTGGACCGACGAGACCGACTAGGACTCTTTTTCACGCTCATCAAAATTGAATGTTTACCCGTGTGTGCGTATCTGGCAATCCTGTGTGTGTGGGGCTAGCGCGGGCGTCCCTGGGCGGCGCGCGGGGGCGGGGGCGGCGGTACGCGGCCGTGCCCACGCAGGAGCCGTGCGCGCAGTGACGTCACGGCTGTACGCGGCCGTGCCCACGCGGGAGCCGAGCGTGCAGTGACGTCACGGCGCCTCACGCGGCGTTTGTCCACAGCGGGCGTGCTGCTGGACGCGGCGCCGCACCGCACGCTGCTGACGCGGCTGGGTATCCGCAAGCCGTCGGTGTCGGGGCTCGCGCCTCACCCGCGAGCCGCGCGCACCTTTAGCTTGGACGATCTGTTAAAGCCGCCGCCCGGACGTAAGGACTGGAGCGATGTGTTCCTAGGATCCGCGACCCGCGCGCTCCGCACCGCTCGCGAATACATACACTACCCATCCGTCATGTAGACTGCGACTGCGTTCAAATTTTAACGATTTATCATCTTTATGTTAGTCGAAAACTTCTTAGAAGTTGTTTTTTGTACTTGAAACTATTCCTAGTGATATACCAACTAGATGTTTTGTCTGGATAGAATGCAACCAACTAAAATGTCTGTTAGCTGTGATGTCTAGAGTAGAGACCCACATTGTGTGTATTCCAACATCAATGGATCACAACTACACAAAGAATCAAACTTGAATGCTTAAAGCCTTTTGTCTCAGTCTGTGACAGTTCGAATTGCTTGACCATTCTTCATTCTGCCTTTACTGAAATCTATATGAATACCGTCTAACTTCTTTGCTATCAGACACAGGGCTTTATTGGTACATTTTGTTTGAATTTCATTTGCAAAATCATGTGTATCGCAAACATTTATCAAACACTCGGCGGAGCGCGCGGCGGCCGGTACGGTTAGCACTGGATGTGTCCCTGCTGTGAATGAAATTTCTATGTGGAATGCAAAGACCAATGTAACATGGCCCGCTACCCTCGTTCTTACTTCTTTCGATGTCGATGTGTGCACCCCTGACAGCACAAACACAGCATCTCTAATGTAGCCGCTCCTTCCTTCGTTGACACCTTTCTAGATCGTCCAACTAACTCGGCCTCTGTTTTGTCAATAATATTGATTACTTTGTCGTGATCACTTTCTGTCTCTGAATCATTTTCTTCTGCAACACAAACAATATCAATATTATTGACAATTCAAAGACCTCTTTCTGTATGTGAATGTTGCTAGCATGCTACTTTTCTCGGACACTGTTTTGTCACATTACAAATAACGAACTAATATTCAACAGATTTCTTACCTCAAGTAAGTTAATTTAATGGATTGCAAATACAAAAACAACTTATAGATGATTTAAAACCGAAACACTGTCTCAGTCGTCTTGAATAGCTATTGAAACGAATGTCGTTATACTATTTCTGTCGTGGCTTTATATGTCGCTTGAACCGTTCCAATAACTATACAACATGACACATCAACATCTTCATTATCCATTCTGATGTCATGAACACAATACAAAACACTTCTGTTCTAAATACAATTGGCACTTCCTAAATTATTTTAATTATTGGCACCTACCCTAAAGAATTGGCTTCCTTAGTGTGCACAGAGATCGAAAGCATGATGATGATCTCTCAGACAATTAATGTTGTTGTTCATTCCCCTGTTTTAAATTTCTAAATATTGTGTTGCTTCTGTCATGAACATTCGATGTCGTCGCTTTTCATGAAACCTTGTGAACTTAATAATTTAGTATAAGTGAGTTTTATTGATACAGGAACACCGTCACCGCGTAAAAAACGTAATAATTCCACTCCGACTAAGAAAAATGCTGCTGAGAAAAAGCAAATTTTGCAACAACTTATAAGTCCTGCGACAGCTAATGATCATTCGAAGAAGATAACAATGGGAGACTTGATACAGATGTCTGAGAAGCGGACGTTGAGCACGGTAGAGAGTGCGCCAGCGTTCATGGATTATGGGAATGAGAATAAGGAAACTTCGTTTGCGAGTGAAGCGTCTACGCCGTCGACATCGCCCTCCATGCGCCACATATCAGACCCTAAACTAGAGAAGAAAGTAACTTTTGCGAGACTACTGAACAAAGTGTCAGCTGAAATGAGTTCAAGTTCTGATGTTGATATGGTAAACACCATAACGATCCCGATGGCGGTGATAGCGGACAGAGGGATGAGAGCGAAGGCATCCAGTACTCCCCCCTCACCGGGGGTAGAAGTGAGGTCTCCTCACAGTACCTCCAGTAACCAAGGAAGTGATTCAATGTCGAGCCTCGACTTGACGTTAACACATGCTGCGTTGAAAAAATATTCCAGGTCGGTTACCATTGAAAAAGATTATTAATAAATGTTGAAACGTCGATTTTTATCAGCTCACCATAATTTTATCTTCAGACAACCAAAAATCTCGAGCGCCGATTCCATCCTAGCGATGTTTCGGAACTTCTCCTCATCGTCAGCTGCGATAGTATCCCGAGCATCCTCAGGAGGTGTCTCCGTGTCTAGTACGCCTTCAGCTTCGTCTCCACAAGACGACACGGTCGACGCTGATGACTTGTCTATCACTTCCTCACACATACCGTCATTGGCGCCAGACTCACCGGTTACTAGACCGCACAATACGATTGAGATTCAGGTAAATGAGAAAATATATTAGTGGACTCGATTCCGATTGGAGATATAAACGTCTGTCTAGTGAACATTTT
Organism: Agrotis exclamationis; assembly: GCA_950005045.1. Lineage (NCBI taxonomy): Eukaryota > Metazoa > Arthropoda > Insecta > Lepidoptera > Noctuidae > Agrotis > Agrotis exclamationis. The sequence continues at coordinate 20,980,776 of OX465430.1, forward strand.
GTGTAATCCATCACTACCCTCGTAAGGTGTAAACAATCCCGAGCATGATGCACCTCTTATTTGCATTTTCAGGTCCTGGATCCTCTAAGCGCTCACAAATCTTCATCGTCAGGTAGCAACCTCCTCCATCCACCGTCCATACTTCTAGAAGTACCAAGCGGGATCAACAAGTGCTTATCCCCGATAAGAGAGCTCCCTACCCCGCTGCCTACCCCCCTTCCTACACCGCTACCCACTCCTCTACCATCTCCTAGGCTACCGAGAGCTAATATGGAGATGGATGCTAAGAGAGAGTCCACGGTAACCGTCTTGTCACCTAGTGAAGATGAACTTGATGAAATCAAGTGTGAAACGAAGATGGAAAGACCAACCTCTGGTTTACGGTTGAAGGTACGTTCGTTAAATAATGATTCCATGACGTGGTAATTATGGTGATTTGGCTTTGTACCTGACTATTGAAATGTTTCCGTTATTAACTTCCAGCTGCGCCAGCCGCTGCTGAGCACGGACACGGCGACGACGACCCCGACGGCGTCCACACACGTAACCTCGTCCCCCAGCCCCAGCCTGTCCCACAGCCAGCCCCCCTCCCCGCTGTCCCCGCCCGCCCCGCGCGTGCCCGAGCTGCTGATCCAGCGCGCGTCGCCCGGCTCCCCCCCTCCGCGCCGCACGCCGCCGCACCTAGAGTTCCAGCCACCCCCCCTCATCACCGTCACGTACAACGCTAGCGAGGAGTCCGACGAGCCCATGTCCCCTAGACCGCCCCCACCCTCCGGCAACATGTGCTACCTCAGCCCCTTCTCGATGTCCGCGCGCGGAGAGCGAGCGCCCTCAGAATCCAACCTATCCTCGTCAGGGTACAGCTCTATGGCGAGTCCTGGACCTTCGCGGTGCGGTTCGAGCAATCCTCTGTGTCCCTCGGAGATGGAGGACCCTGGCTCCGGCGGGGGACCGTCGTGCTTTCAGTCGCGGAGGCGGCCGCTCATGAAGACCAACTCCAGCCCGGCGGCCTCCAACGACGACAGTAAGGAACGTAGGCGAGGACGGTCCGACTCCGAAACGCTTTCCGACGACCCTCTGTTAGAGTCCAACGACGAAGGCATAGGGACAGACGAAAGAGTAGATGACGTTCCGACGAGCGCGAAAGAGATGGAACTAGTCGCATTGAAAGAGACTTTAGAAGTTCCCCAAGCGGCGATGTGCTCCCCTAGCGGAGTGACCAAGTGTTCTATAGTTAAGTGTGTTAGTGTCGAGCGAGGACTAGACGAGAAGGCTAGTTTAAGGCCGCCCACTTTGATAACAGAAGGTAGTAGACCTCTGAGTCCGGTCAGTTCGAGGAGCGAGAGTCCGTTGAGCGACAAGACTGGTTTGGGGAGATTTTCGCCGCAGTTTTACGGTAGACAGCTACCGTTTACAGATTCTGACGGGTTGTACGACTTTCCGAGTTCGGAATGCGTGAAGGGCGCAAACAACAAGTTGGGCGGGAACTGCGCGAAGAAGAGCGGCCGCAAGCGCGACCGGCGCAACACGCGCACCGCCTCACATGACGTCACCGGCACCGCCAAGTCCACGCTGCCGCACATGCCGCACTCCATGCACAACTTGCTGGAGGTGAGACTGATGTTCCTTTAATAACTGCATGTCTTCTTATTGGTGTTGGGATCCTTAGGTTGTATAAAAATAAAAATGCTAAGGGTTTGATATGGCTTAGCCGTACTCAGTCCCCTAAGCGTTATACCACTGAGCGTGTTTCGAGACGTGAGGATATCCAGAGGCGATTGAACGCTTTATCTCGTCCTGAATAAGCCTTAATATAACCCACAATTTAAAAAATTATTAATTTACTCAAGGTTCCCGGGTGTCGAGGTGACGGAGCAACCCGTGGTGGACGTAAAGGGGGTCGGCGAAGGTCAAGGTCGCAAGCCCCGGCCCCAGCCTCTTCATCGTCCTCAGAAGACTCGGTATCCAACGCCAGTGTAGCGTCCGTCGCCTCAGCAAGGGAACTGAGGCTTCCAGATATTGAAATGCAGGTATGAAAACCTTTTTGGTACGATAACTTCTTTTTTTCTTGCAACTTTCTTGCAAACCAGTGTTTTGCTTGAATGTACAGTGTAGTTTTATTTTTCTATGAATAAAATATTTTTTATAAATTATTGCTAAATAAAACAGGTTTTAAAAAGTTATGTCGCAGTCACTTTGCGAAAACAGGAATGATTTAAATCTCTAGTAGTCTTGATTTTTTTTATGAGTGTGTTTCCTAAATTGTAAATGTTTTATTCCTAAATTGTCATTTTTAAATACACAATATTTAACACCATTCAGCTGAAAGATCACTGAATTTAAGTATTAAATTGTACATAGTTTATAAAGCGCACCAAAAGCGGTGCATAACTAAATAATATCCGTAGATTGATGTGTTTTTTAATGTTGTCTTTTTTGTATACCTCCCCTCCTTTTTTTTAAATACCGCACTAAAATCCAAATAAGGCACTTAATCCAAATACCTAAGTTTATTGAAATATTATTTTCAAAAATCTCTCTATTGTGCACTTCCAATACTATTGAAAAAAAAATCACGCTGTTATTTTCGATAAAATATAATTTCTCAATGTTTTGATAATTTTAGCTTTTTATGATTATTTGACGGTAGGTTGTAGCTGTGTGTTGGATTATTTTCAGCCTTGTGAGCCGATGAGATTGAGGAAACCGCTCAGGAGACAAAAGTGCCGTAGTTCTGAGGTGATTGTATTATGGCAGCAATGACCTTACTTCTTTCATTTTGTAGTACAGGGCTGCAGTCGCCAAAATTATATTTATATATATATATATTAATTTTTTTCCTAAGATCATACTGTTTGAAATGTTATTTGCGGATCTTCGAGTTGATTATGATTTTTGTCTGTTTTCTATGTGTTTTTTTTTTCCTTTTTTTTAAATTACTTTTATTTTAACTTCATGATGTAATCGTGTACAAATATTTACCTAAATATGATAGCCATTGTTATTTTGTTTTATATTCAAATGTATTCAGTAGACTAGTTTAATCATTTGAGAATGTGTAGATAACCTCACGCAACCTCTTCATTGTTGCAAAATAACATAGAGGCATGGTATTAAAATAGCCAGTTTCAAGTGTAGTGCATATAGTGCATGTGCATCTTTTTTACATTATTTTAAACTTACAGGATACGTCGTCTAAAATATCCTCGAGTTTGGATCTTACGGAGGACTCCAGAAAACCGCCGAAAGTCAACAAGTTGCGGACAATAAGCAATCAGATAAGGTATGTATCAATACTGATCCACGGAGAAAGCCCATTCTGGTTTCATTGGTTTCTCATTTATTTGGTTATATACAATATCAATCCTTTCTTATCTCTTAAGTACGCTAAGTACTATCATGCCAGTATAAGATATGTTTCTGTTTTTGTTAATCGAATAGGTCATTCCAGATTTCTCCGACGGCTAGAGCGCAGCTTGAAAATGAAAGAAAGCTACCCAGCTCTTTCCGACGACGAAGGAGACGAGTCCTCGAGCGTCACTTCGCCTCTTCTACAAGGACGGAAGGACCTAGGCCGACTTCCCAGCCACGCGATATCAGCTCCTCTACTTAGTGCAGTTAGGCCGAAAATTACAAGACAAAGACGATACGATAGATCGTTAATAAGTGAAGACACAAGGACTTTAAACACTGCCGCGGGACAAGACAATTCTGACTGAAATTAAACCATATGTGTAGAAAAATAGAGTGCCATTCCATTTAAGAAGCAGTAATAAATTAATGTTCATAGCATGTATTAAGAAATTGGTTTTACTGAAAGAGAATTAGTCGCTGAGTAAGGTATTTAAGTAAAAGTTAAAGAAAGTAAAATCGTTGGGATATAATACATAATCTCCATGTTCAACAACTATGAAATCGACATGAGTATACAAGATTCTAATCTAATGTGATATATTAAACTAAGCGACACGAGTACTAGGAATGTTATTGTTTCAGAACTAGGTATAATATTTAAGGAATCGAACGTTTTTATTTCCTTCTGTTCACTTTTGATGTCTCAAACTACTCGTTACTTCATGTTGTAAATAATTTCTATAGCAATAACTTATTTGTAGAAGATTTTGTAGGAAGAAAAATATTTTATTGTAAGTAATCGTAGTGACGTACTGTAACGTAGGACACAGCAAGTCATCACTATCATTTTTACCACCTTAAACATAATAGGAATTCCTTTTAGTATCAAGTATGTTTTTTGTAAATTATTAATTTCGCTTCATTTGTAGTTTTCATTAAATATACTATGTATAAAATGCTTTTTGTAAATATATTAAACGTATTGCTCAAATGCATATTTTGTGAAATCGTTTTTTGCGCACTTTTTGCTGTTTTGTAAATATAATATGTAACTTATTTATTATTGTAAATATCGGATTCGAGAGAAATCTTTTCATTTTTCTTGACAAAAACTACATGTATGTTCTAGATTGTAAGAATAAAACAAAATGAAAGGCCCAAAAAAATCTGTATACCAATTGCACAATTACTACTTATATACAACTATATATATGAATATAAGCACTCATAATATGTTAAGATATATATTGATATCTTGAAGTATGTATGTACTTGACGCACCAGTAGAATAGTTCACTGCATCGTTGTCAACTAACCCAATACTAATACGAATCGGTAGAGGCTCCCTTCATAGATATCCTATTGAATAGCTCCCTATCATGTTGTTACTTCTAAACGCATATTTATTTGAAGCCAGAATAGAGAATGTACGTGTAATGAATAGATACCTAGTTTAGTTAGCCTTAACATAAAATAAAAACCTTAAAAAAACGTTCCCTATAAGATAGAATTATAGTTTTTTTTTTCGGTTATTTCCCTAGTGTTAATCCAAGTATTCGTCCTCACTCCCTTAACAGTTAGACACATTCAATGGTCTGTTGTTTTCCTTTTCATTTAACTCTAGATTAGTACGAACAAACTTTAGAAGCTTAGATACCTACAGTTTCAGCAATAATTTTATGTGATTCGACTGTACAAAGACTGAAATTGTTTGTGCACTAACAAAACTTAGACTTCTGTGTTATGTTTCAATGTGTATCGTAATAAACGCGTATTAATGTATACAGTTATATTTGATACCTAAGTAAGTCACTGTCTATGTGTTCGATATTTATGATTTTCGTTTAAATGTTATTTCGTAAGATAAACTTTAATTAGACATTTTATAAAATGTCTGATTTCGTATAACTAACTGCAACATCAGTGTCATAAAGTGGCCATAGATAGAAACTAATTTTAACAGTTTCATTCAATCAATTGTTAATTATTAAAGCATTTATGCGTCCTTTGTACAACATTTGAAATATAAAACCTTTGAACGAAATAACTAAAGATATGCTTGATTTTGACTTTTGAGTCATTCGTTTCAAAACGTACCATAATTCTTGACAAATCAATAAGTATAAAAATTTAAATATGTTCAAATGGTTTAGGTCAATAACAATATATCATTTTCCTTCCCAAGTATAATATCTATTCAAAGCCTAGAACGCGTAATTTAAAATACATAGTATAACTAAAAATTATGAAAATAATGGCCTGTTCATTGAGACTGATTTTCTAAAACTTAACTCTTAAAATGTCGCTTATTCGTTTCTCGATCGATCGATGTGTGGATGTGTTTCATTTACTCTGTCTATAGTTTACTTGAGATCCTGAGATCTTTATGAGATCTACGTTTCCGTGCCTTCAAGTCTGTGGAAATTATGTAGATATGAACATTTGGCCGTGTTAATTAGTACTTGTTAGTCTATACGCTCACAGATCATCTAATTGTTAAGAAAAATCATTGAGAACATTCGCTCTTAGGCGCCCATTACACGGTAGGTTTTGCCATGGCAAAACCATCAATCATGAATGATGGTTGAATGATGGAATTTTTATCGCCTACAATTTTCGTCATTCAAACGTCAATCAACGCATTAGACGATAGGTTTTCCGTCAGTCAAAATCTCTGCCATGGTTTTGCCATGGCAAAACCTACCGTGTAATGGGCGCCTTAGAGTGATTTTGACTAACAAATAACCATAACATATATCTGGCAAATTTAAATCGTTTCAACATTTTCTTTCACTCTCTTTTTTAACAGAATTTACTTTGACATAATAGAAGTATTTCGGAACAACTGACCAACAGGCAAAATCGTCTCATTGAAAAAATATAGATAAAAAAGTAATATCTAAATGTTAAAATTATTAGGAAGATTGATTATTTGCCTGTTGTTTATTTGAGCTACATAATAGTGAATATTATTAATGTTTAATCAACATAGAAAAGTCAAAATTAGTATCATCGTGAGAGCACCCAATTATTGTAAGCAATACGTTATTATAAATCTAGTTGATAAAATTATTGTATAATAAAATAAATAAATTCTGTGATTGAAAGCGTGAAGCTCAAATGCGGTTAAGGTGTCGTCTAAATGTTGTTTTAAATTTTATTATCTTTTAAATAGTGAAATAATAGCAGATCAAACTGTTATATAAAATGAATTGCATGAACATTTTAATTTCACGACTAACTTAACAGACACCAAGATCCAGCTGACCTTATTATAAATAAAAAGTACCTTATACTTCATCAATTCAAACCCAGGTTTTGACACTTTCCTAACTAAACACAAAACCATTTGAAATAATCCCAGACATTACCAATTCTGGCTGTTTTCTCAACTTTACCGCAACATTCTTTCAATGTGTAATAGACATACATTCAAAAAGGTGTAAAAGGTTCCGATTTTTTTAAATACACTTTATATAACTTTATTATAATTTTATTTAATTTCACTGATAGGCGGCAACCGCTAGGTTTACTTATTAACCGGTGTTTCAATGTGTCTTGTTTATGATATTAAATTAATTCACGTCATGTATCCCTTTTGATTGGAAGGTGTTTAGCACTAAGCGAGTACTTACTGTAAATATGTTTTACACCATACGCATAATTATTTAAGGTGTATATTCAATATATTATCGTCTTATTCACAATGTAAAATATAAAGGTAAATAAAATTTTGCTTGTTATGTGTTAGCATTTTTATTTATTTTTTTCATGTTTAAGCCGCTGTCAATAGTTTTTACTATTAATTATGATCAAGGGCAGATTACACGGGCATGCGGGCGGCGAGTAAAGGGCAACTCGCTGCCCGACCATGGACCATGCCCGGGTCGACGGCGCGTTGTGTTCCACGCGCGCCTCAAAGAGCGTCAGCAAGATGACGGGGCCCCCCTCTAGAGGGCCGAAGCCTGCCGGGGTCGCGGGACTTATCTCATTACCGTGACCCCGGAATATAAAGGGCTATTGAAGGACACCGTGGATTTTAGTCAGTACAAGTCTGACAGTCCCTCCCGCCCTGCCCGGGGTGGGAGGACTCATTTGATGATTTTACCACGATAAAAAAAAGGGCAGATTACACAGTACATCTAAACGAAGTTTAAAGTCGTGTCAGAATTCTGTTCTCAGAAATAAAAGTAAGTATTAGCAATCATAATAATTTATTTATCATACAGAAATATATACAGAAAAATGTACATTTTCTAGTGGATATTTTAAGTTTTTTCGTAGTACAACTAAATGAGCTTCACTGCTCATGATGCGATTCGTGTTTCAACTAACCAAAAGTGAAAATCGTTGTTGCCTTATCTTGACCTTATTGGTTTTCTTAATTATACGAGATAATATCAAAAATTCAGGTCATCTATGTAAATCGCATCGAAAAATGATGTTTTCAATTATTTGGGACTTGTCTATCTATATCTCTTTTAAATTGACATTCATTAACACTGCTCTTCAATAAAGCACACAATAGGGTAGTTTCCAGGGTCAAAATAATTACATTCTATTTAGTCAGTATTTTAGATTATAAAATAATATTGGACACGTATTTTTTCTTTTTTCGATCAAACAAAAAATAACAAAGTTATAGCCCATTAAAGTTACGTGTGACGTCACCCCGCGCGAAAAAATGCCACGCGGCGCGTGACGTCACACGTAATTTTAATAGGCTATATCTTTGTAATTTTTAGTCTAATTTACAAATAAAAAAACACGTGTCCCTTATTTTTGAATAATCTAAAAGACGGACTAATTACATTTTTAGGGCAACTAGCCTTTTTGCATTAAACATAATTTACATTTTTCAATGAAAAGTTTTGCCAAACAAAATTATTAGCCCAAACTTAGTTTTGTAACGATCTTTTCGGCCATGCTCGAAAACAAATTCCAAGCGTAGATATTTTGACAAGGGACTGTGTTGACGGGGAGAAATGTTATTTTTTTATGGATTACGCAGTTATTAAATCCAAATTGGATTGGCTTTCAGTATGATACCTAATGTGGGAGTCCTGTGTTCAGTACTGGACGTTCTACGGGTGATATTATGATGATGATGATGATGATATGATGGATACCTGAATTCTAGCAAAAAAATATGAGTGTTTAAATGGTTTAAAACTAATAAATAACTCTTTCATAATAAATAACCTTAATAATATTGTTCCAATCATCACCATTACAATCTACCGGGTGTAAGAAGACACTTAACGAAGCCGAAAGCCACGTATTCTACCCATTATTTGGATCATTTTTTTCCCTTAGACCATACCTGGGACTCCACGGGTTCTCGAGATATTGAAGGTCAAAGTTGCATTTTTTTTTAACTTTTTTTTACGAAATCGAATTCTAAGTATTATTACAAAACTTTTTTCCAAACAAACATTACCTGAATTTTCGAATTTTCTAAAAAAATACGCACGCACGTCGATACGTTCTTATCAGAGCGCGTTCCAGCATAGGCGCGCTTGTGTGCGTCAAGCCACCGCCTACGCACACAACGACACGAAACCTGTTTGCTTTACATTGCGCGCAATATTTTTTTTTTTTGATACCTAAAAATAAAAGTCGGTTTCCAGCGATAATTTTAGCGTAAAGCTACTTAGTTAGATGTACAGTATGCGTAGTTAACGGCTTTGTGATGTGTCTAATTACACCCTGTATGTACCATATACACCGACCAAAACGCTTTGCATCACGTACATTTTTCTAACAATTTTATTAAAATTCATTGAATGAAGATCTTTTTCCAAAATTAATGGCCTAATTTAAATGTTTTATTTGGTTTTGAATTGCTTAATGCAAAATTGGTACAAAAACTTCTTTGACGGGTGTATTTTTGCCTTTAGCCGCAAATAGGTACCTCCCGCTCTAGTCAAGTTACAAACGAAAATGACAAAGAGACGCTATAATAGATTTTCAACTTTATACCCTAAAACATACAGTTGAAAATCTCTTAAAGTCTACTTATAAGTTGAAAATCTGCGCGCGCGACTGGAACGAACTAAAGCGCTATGTAATGTTCATTAGATTTTCAACTTTATACCCTAGAGCATAAAGTTGAAAATATATGTAACTTGCACAAAATGCAGTTAGCTAGTGTCACAGTGCTAATACAACATCGACCTCTATTGAAGAGATTCTCTGATAGGTTTTCCATTTGATGGAAGGGGTTCTTGAGTGCTTTCACATTAGACGATAACCATAACGACACGACATTGCATATCGTCCTCTCTCGCTCATTTTCCTTATAAATGTATGAAACTACCCATCCCACCATATCCTGTCGACATCGTTAAGGCGATGACAAGAGCTAATGTACCTCTCGCTCGCAAACTTTTGAGTAGGTAAACTTGTATCGATTAAAATGTTTTTTTTTTACTAAACTGTGCAATGTGATTGCACACAAAATAGTTGATTGCAATTTTTCAAAAATGGGATCAGTGATTTTATATCTTTCAAAATGTCGAAACGTGCGAGCGAGAGGTACATTAGCTCTTGTCACTTAACGTCTAATGTGAGAACGGCCATTAGTTCGTTCATAGATGGCATGCAAGTTACTTGCATCTTGCGTGCAAGTTACAGGCATATTTACGGCTTTAACAGCAACTGTCTTTCTGCCAGTTTTGTTGAATTTCAGCAATTTAATCTATATCTTCCTGATTTTATTATGTGTACAGACTAGATTTTTATATTTAATACGTTAAATAAAAGCTAATATGTACATTATTATGTATCTTACAATAAAATATACTAAATTGTACAAATCTTTTTCAAGAAGCTTACAGATTTGATCCATTAACTGTGCTCGCGTTTTCATTTTCAAACATTTGGAAATAACATTAATTAGTAACGAATAGAATAAGGATTATCAGTTTTTTTCGCATAAATAAACAGAAATAGATCAATTCTGTTGGCTCCTTAATTAAATACACGCTTTTCATCGTATGTAATGATTTCCTTAAATTACAAATAACGTGCAGGTGCGAGGAATAAATTTTTTGTAGATGACCACAACAGCACACCGCAGCGGCAATACCGTCTAAGACGCAACGATACAACTACATTTTTTATTGTAAAGCCCCATTTAGACAAAGGAAAAAATTGCATACGAATCGCCTAAATGAGGCTTGACTCTATAAATACAGCGGCAGACAACAAAATAATGCCAGAAATCAGATCAGGATTTGAATTGAGACACAATATTAATTTCAGGCGAAAGTCATCATCTACATTTGCCGCAGCGTTTTGCAGTTGTGGTGGCTTACAGAACTGCACTTTTACACTATTTACAAAAATGTAAATTTCGAGTTTATTTTGCAAATATCACTAGTCCTTTTAAAAGCACTGAAAATTCACTTCAAAAGCACTTATTATCCAATAAAAATTACACCTCACTCTTAAACAAAAACACAGCCAAAATCAGTCATTAAACTACCACTAAAACATACCATCATGTATGCCAATAGGTACCAAAATCGCTAGAAAGATACCGAAATTCCTTAAAACCAACTTCCAATCATCTGGAACCGCGTAAGGTAAAATGATCCCAGTCAACTTATGTATCTCATGGGTCGTACATACAAAAATATATGAAGTTAGTATTAAATTGAGTATCGGCGCACTTGGTATGAGTACTAGGACGCCATGAGTGTCAGCAGCTAACCAAATGTGGGACTGTGAAGCGAATAATTCTAAGGTAATCGTCCCAAACCAGGCAAACATGGAGCTATGTCGCATTCTCAACGCTCCTGAGACATTTCTTAATATAATATAGCTGACTATAGGTAGAAATGCGACGTAGGAATGTATCTCATTACAGTCAAAGGTGTTGGTACAGAAGAATGTGAATGTTACGTAGCTGCCAAGTCCGATGAAGGCTCCCAGTGTGGCGCTGAGGGAAACTCCTGGAGTGAACAGGTTGCTGTGGTTGTTATCGTCCAAAAGATTGTAGCGTTGTGCTAGGAGGTAGGCCAGCGCGAACATTATGCCGTATGCCATGGAGTAGCTGTGGGGTAAAAGACTGGTATTCAGTTTGGGCTTTTAAGATATTTTGATGATGATGTTTGATGGTTTTTTTTTTATATATCCTACTATACTATAGAGCTGAATAATTCGTTTGTTGTAGGTTTAATGCGGTAATCTCAGGACCTAATGTTATGAACTGAAAAAAATTTTTTTTGAATCGGGTAATCCATTTATCAAGAAAGGCTATACGCTATAAAACATCACGGTACGACCGATAACAGCCGAGCAGGGGGGAGGAAACCACGGGGAATAGTTAGTCTCAAATAAACAAGTTTGAGTTCAACTAGTCGACACAATCCTTTGAACTGTAAAGAAGTTCATAAGTCAAAAACAATAAGATTAAATTTCATAATTTTGTTTTTGCCCCAATAACTGTTACTTGGAGATTGCGTTCGTAATTTATCGTCAAGTGTATGTTACTCGGAAAAAAATTAAGTTTACAAAATATTGAGTCTGCTTTCAGACAAATTCAATATATTATTATATTGTGATAAGGAACTGAATATTTGATATAAAATATGATAATGCACCTAATCACTTCAGAAATCAACTTTAATCACAAAACTTTAAGGCCGATAGTTATTTGAAACATCAATAAGAATAATCTTACCGATCCTGCTTCCACTGCAGCCACCACTGATGGATATCATCATCAGAATTAACAAATAAGGCCTTCCACGGCCTGGTGACGAAGATCTTCTGGAAGAACACCTCACTCATGTACAGAACTGTCACTATCACCAGCAGACCGATCACCTAGAAGGAAAGATGGAAATTAAACACCTATAATGGCGAAATTGGACCTGAGCGTTTGCCCGCAGGGTTGGAAAATAACTGTTTTATATTAAAGTCATAAAACAAAGAGTTTAAATTGTTTAAAACAAGTGGTTTGTTTTTATTCCTTTTAGTTTATGACACTATTTCAAATTAATTCGGTCGACGTCTAAGGGTCAATTCAGACCGAGACGCGAAGCGACGCGACGCGACGTGACGCAACGATACTGCAAATGTGTATCTTATCATGTAGTAAATAAAGTTAGATTTTGAGTGGCCAATAAAATGCGCTGGGTCGTGACAGGTGAATCTTTTCTTGTAGGAAATAGAGTTAGATTTAGCTCTATTGATATGTGCGCGCAGCGTCACGTCTCGGTCTGAGCTGACCGTAAACTTATAAATTATATACTACTAGACTAGATCTTCTCATTTGCGCCGTAGTACTTAAATATTTACAAAAAAAAACCGGCCAAGTGCGAGTTGGACTCGCGTGAAGAGGGTTCCGTACGATGATACCTATCACGTTTTTTTTTAATCTGACCCAAATTGGTACGCACAATATTGAGTGATTTACCATGTTATTTTAATATCATGGACTTCTTATAGGTTTTCCTATAATCTATAAGTAGAAAACTAATTTCTGTATTTTTTTCAAAATTTTAGGTTCAGTAGTTTCGGAGATAAGGGGGGGAATGGTCAAAGTTTCGTCTATTTTCTTGAATAACTGGGAAACCATTTATTTTAAAATTACAAAAAAAAATACATTTAAGTTTGTCTCAACAATATCTTTCATTTGATATGTCACGCGATGCAGTTTTATTTTATTTTTTTAATTTTCCCCTTCCTCCCCAAAAATTACCTCCCATATACAGAATGGACTTCTTATAGGTTTTCCTATAATCTATAAGTAGAAAACTAATTTCTGTATTTTTTTCAAAATTTTAGGTTCAGTAGTTTCGGAGATAAGGGGGGGAATGGTCAAAGTTTCGTCTATTTTCTTGAATAACTGGGAAACCATTTATTTTAAAATTACAAAAATAATAATAATATTCCACAACTATCACACAACGCCATCTAGTCCCAAGCTAAGCAGAGCTTGTGTTATGGGTACTAGACAACTGATAAACATACTTATATATTTCTAAATACATACATATTATAGATAAATTACACCCAGACACAGAACAAATGATCGTGCTCATCACACAAACATTTGTCCTGGGTGGGAATCGAACCCACGACCTCCGGCATAGCAGTCAGGGTCACTAACCACTAGACCAACAGGTCAGTCAAAAAAAAATACATTTAAGTTTGTCTCAACAATACCTTTCATTTGATATGTCACGCGATGCAGTTTTATTTTATTTTTTTAATTTTCCCCTTCCTCCCCAAAAATTACCTCCCATATACAGAATGGACTTCTTATAGGTTATCCTATAATCTATAAGTAGAAAACTAATTTCTGTATTTTTTTCAAAATGTTAGGTTCAGTAGTTTCGGAGATAAGGGGGGGGGGGGGGGGTGGTGGTCAAATTTCGTCTATTTTCTTGAATAACTTGGAAACTGTTTATTCTAAAATTACAAAAAAATATATTTAAGATTGTCTCAACAAGACCTTTCATTGATATGTCACACGATGCAGTTTTCAAATATTTTTTTTTTAATTTTCCCCTTCCCTCCCAAAAATTACCTCCCATATACAGATATGGACTTTTTATTGGTTTTCCTATAATCTATAAGTAGAAATCTTATTTCTGTATTTTTTTCAACATTTTAGATTCAGTAGTTTCGGAGATAAGGGGGAAGGGGGAATAGTCAAATTTCGTCTATTTTCTTGAATAACTTGGAAACTATTTATTTTAAAATTACAAAAAAAATACATATAAGATTGTCTCAACAAGACCTTTCATTTGATATGTCACACGCAGTTTCCAAAACTTTTTTCTTCATTTTCCCCTTCCCCCCAAAAATTACCTCCCACATACAGATTTCATCTATTCACGTCACACCTCTGTGCTTGGGTCACAGGAATTGATATGTGTACCAAATTTCAACCCAATCGGTATAGTAGATTCGGAGATAATTGACTGTAAGCGACAGACAGACGGACACACGAGTGATCCTTGGGTTCCGTTTTTGTATTCGGACGTACGGAACCCTAAAAAGATGGAATATATAGAAAAAAATCATCTAATGTTTTTATTTACAAAACTTAACATCCAATGTTTTTATTTATACGTATTTATTAAAATGCCAATAAAAATTCAAAAATATAACATAGCATTAGCATTGACTCAAATGGTTTTATGTCAAGTATTTAGACTTTAAATATTAATTTATTTTCATTTTATATCCATTCATGCGCCATAAAAATTTGTTATAACATACTTATATTATAATAGAAAATAGGCACCGAATATTTGACTCGTAACGGTGTAGCAGGACTAAAATATCCGAAGACGGGCGTAATCGACTTCGTTTTCCCGAATTCCAAAGACAGGCACGACTTACCTTGAGAGCTATGTAGAGATACTGGTAAGGTTTGGATTCTACGGTGTGGCTCGATGCTGGCGCTATGTGCGGCGGCAGAGCGAATATTGCGAACATCTGTTATAAATAATATTTGCGTTACCATAAACATATATTTAAGTGGGCAGAAGACAAATTCTAAGATGCTCCCTCATCGGCCGAGCATTAGCCTATATTGTTATGTTTTAGGTTCGAGAATTAAAACTCCAATTGTAATTAAATGTGACCGGCGGGCCGCAGACGTTACATTACATAGGTAGTATTTTAATGTAATGCTCAAAGTCGAATCGAGTGAGAGTCGAATGAGTTAATAAAGGGAAGTTTAGAAGTGGCGCCTGTTACAGAAAAAATGAAAGGGAATCGGCTGTCTTGGTATGGACATGTGATGAGGAGGGATGAGACTCATGTGACTAAGAGAGTGATAAGTATGAATGTTGATGGATGGAGAGGAAGAGGAAGGCCAAAGAAAAGATGGATGGATTGTCTAAGGAATGATATGAAAGAAAAAGGAGTAAATGATACTGTGATGTCTGATAGGGGAGAATGGAAGAAAAAAACGTGTTGCGCCGACCACAAGTAGAATGGGATAAGGGCAGGAAGATGATGAGAAACATCTATTTTATGTGGGCAGAATAAACTGTCTGATACGACAAATTCTAAGATGCTCCCTCATCGGCCGAGCATTAGCCTTTATTATTATGTTTTAGGTTCGAGAATTAAAACTCCAATTGTAATTTAATGTGTCCGGCGGGCCGCAGACGTTACATTACAGAGGTAGTACTTTAATTTAATGCTCAAAGTCGAATCTGTATTTGCTACATTACATGCAAATGCTCCTGGTGAGGGAGCACATTAAATGGAACACAATGACATTGTCACACAGGGGAATCGAACTCATGACTAAAGCTTAAACGTCCCCGCGTGTTTTTGTTGGTCGCGCGGTCTGTCTGCCTATTCCGCGAAGGCGCTTAGTGTAGGGCTTACGACCATTAAGTAGAGGGTGAAAAACGACATTATAAAAAGTACTCACCAAGGTATACCAAAAACTGACCAACGGTATAAAACTATAGAACTGATACGGCCTATTCATAGTCAGACACAGCACAACCGTCAGGAAATTCAGTCTGAATATCACCCTGAAATATCTGACCAGGCCGGTGTCTCCGGTCTTCCAGGTGTAATAGAAATGGCCGTATCCTGTGAGGAACAGGTATGCGGAGACCAGAGCTCTGACTAGCATGTAGATGGGCAGGATCTTGCTGGCTCCGGTGACCTGGTAGACCAGGATCACCAGCTGCATCCAGCCTTTCCATTCGTCTGTCTGTTCTCGGTGGAGGACTCTAGAAGTTGAAATGGTTGATGTGATTAGCCCATTAAAAGTAAAGCATTTTTTGACAAAAAGTAGCCTGTTTTCAAGAAAAGGACTAATGTTTTTTTTTTTAATATGACTAATTATTCTCACAGAGAAAGAAAAAACGGGAGTCAGTATTTAAAACTAGCTGCTTCCCTTTTTCACAATGAAACAAGGTTTTTTATTTTTTGCAATTTATACTTCTTCATCTTTCTGCCTATAGGTACTCTATTTGGGACCGGCACAACACGATTGCTTTTTCCATTATCAGACGTCTCGCTGTCCTGAACTGCTTTTCTTTTCATATAATTTACAATTTATTACCTATCCCCCATGGGAAGCAGACGTGAGTTTACGTATGTACTTATCAGTTATTAAAATGTAACTTGTTTTCAAACCAAAGTTTCTCATTTCTATGTCTTGACTTTTACTTTCCAATAGAATACCAAAATAAATTAAATCATAAGAAACCCAACTTACGTATTAGACCTCGACTCGTCCGTAAAGAACAATCCAAGCGCGAACACATATCCGACTGGCAACCAGAAACTCCACTCCGAATAGTACTTATTCTCCTTCATAAAGAAGTTGGTTCTGTCGCATAGGTAGAAGTACGCCATGATGAGCCCCAGCCGCGCCAGGGCTCCGAGGGCGGAGGCCGAGGGCGCCGCCACCGGGGCAGGACGGACACCCACGGCGGAGTACCCTTGGAGTTGGTTGCGAGCTACATCGTACCAGGCCCACAGACCACGGAGCACCCACACCACTGCGCTACAGATAAACAGAAAAATGTTTATAGTTGATGCAGGTTCCAATTTTATTATACATCGTGTACCAGAATTATCCTAGGTATGAAAAGGGCACTTGAAGCTTGGGTATTACAACGTCTTAAAGCCAGGCTTGTTCAAGCGAGTGAGAGTGACAGAGCTATACAAGTCGTCTAGCGCCATCTCGTTCACTGGAACAAACCTGGTTTTAAGACATTGTAATACGCCCACAGGGCGGTTTTTATTTTAAATGGGTTTTCTCTTGGCCTCAATCGGCTCACCCAGAATGAACTGGAACTCCTGCGCACCGACGGAATTCAGTAACTTTTGTTTGACATCGGACTTCGACAGGATGGTAGTCTGGGCACAGTCTGGGTCTGGTACAGCATTGGTGAGGCCTACACCGCCAGTGGGATCACTCTGCCGTTACCGCAGGTCACATGTATAATGCGTTCCAACTAAGACGACCAGTGTCTATGGTCAACTGACACTTCAAAAGTATGGAGAATAATATACAAATGTTCCGATTTGACAGGTCTGACGATAATTAGAAGGTGGTCTTCTTAATTGGATCGCACTATATTTTGATTAAAGGGGTGATGTGTATTGAGGGTTGTTAGTTCATAAAACCAAAAAGCCGGACAGATCAGTCAGTTTAGCCGGACATTTGGGTGATAAGACCGAACAATTTAATTTTTAGGCTAAATAAAAAATGAAAATGACCAATATAACAAATCTAAATAAAGGTTCTGTTCAACTGAACAAGGTTCCCCTCGCCGCGCCGGCAAGTGCTATAAGGAGCTTGCGCTAGCGATATAAGGAGAGGCGGGCGAAAAAATAATCAATTTTAAAAAGCCTGATAGTCCAGACACGGTCTTATATGGCTGGAAACGCAACCAAACATGCTGTTTGTGTCCGACTTTAACCAGACGCCTGGCAACGCTGTGTGTTTGTATGTATGTGTAGGTACACTATCTCACCACAACAGGAACAGTGCGAAGGTGAGTATCTGCAGCTGTGTGTACGGCTCGGGTTGCGCGCAACACGAGCCGTCGTTGAAGTTCATGTGGTCGTTACAGAACATGTTCAGCAACAGTTGCGCGGCGTGACGTAACGCGCCCGCACCGAGCACCACGTCTCCCTCCGCTGATACAAGACGTGCTGAGTTCCAGATCTTGGCTGCACTGTGAGTTAGGATCTGTGAATATGTAAAAGATACCTGAATACCAGTATTTTAAATGGTACAAATGCCTTTCTGAACTGCAGAACCCAGGGTCAACATCACACCTGTAATCCCTTAAGGGTATGGCACATCATCATCATCATCATCAGCCTATAATGGGACCTAGGACACAGGCCTCCTCTCTGTGAGAGGGAGTGGGCCGTAATCGACCACGGGCCCAGTGCGGGTTGGTAGATGTCACAACATGTCTTCGAATTTGATGGTTCTAGGACATGCCGGTTTCCTTACGATGTTTTCCTTCACCGTTTTGAGAGCAGTGGTAATGAAATAAATTACACAAAGTAATACACATGGCGGGGTTCGAACCCACGACCTACAACTCGTAGGTCGGGACCGATACCACTATGCCACCAGCCCACCACTGCTCATATGGTATTAGCACATAAGAGAACAACAACTTAATGGCTTTCAATATGCGTAGAAGTAAAATACTTGCAGTTCTGGAAACCAGTCTTGGGGTGATATTTTTTCGCCTAGAACCTGAGTTGCCAAAGTCAGTGAAGCGTCGCTTCGTGTAAAATAGTAAGACAAATCGCCACTTTAGCAGTTGTTCTTTTGCGATGTTTCAAATTGTTTCTTATCAATTATCTATTACTTTATTAATATTTCGTTTTTCTTTGCAATTTTGTTAGAAATATTGCTAACTTGGCATTTTTAGATGGACCATGGACCATGTCTGGGTCGACGGCGCGTTGTGTTCCACGCGCGCCTCAAAGAGTGTCAGCATAATGACGGAGCCCCCCTTTAGAGGGCCAAAGCTTGCCGGGGTCGCGGGACACACGTATACCGTGACCCCGGTACATAAAGGGCTACTGAAGGACACCGTGGATTTTAGTCAGTACAAGTCTGACAGTCCCTCCCGCTCTGCCCCGGGTGGGAGGACTCATTTGATGATTTTACCACGTAAAAAAATGGCGTTTTTAGACCCTGGTATTCCGGTGCATTCGGTTTTACTATAAGCCGACCGCAACATAATTGTAAAAAAGTATACACTGACCGTTTTACTACAAAGCAAATTTTACGATAAATGACTTCGATTCAAGAGGCTTAAGATATAACTGAACCCAAAGTCCAAAACTAAAAAACATGCTTACCTCTATAGCAGCTTTATTATACGAGTCAATATCAGTGTTAGTAATCCTTTTATTTTCATTCTTCAACTTAGTAGAATCAACCGATTCAATAAGCTTCCACAAAACTTGAGTATTCCTCGCTGCAAGCGAATCTATGGCTTGTACCAAATGCGTTAGGTTTCTTTTGTATTCTTCGAGCAGTAAGTCTGTTGTGTTCCGAGTTTTGAGTAGTTGTAGGCCGGTGGATGCTACGATTACTGAGGGAGGCTGGTCTGAACGCTGCCTGTTGGAAATTGGACCTTCAATGTAGGTTTACAAAGGTCACTTTTCATATTCAGTTTTTGATGATGTTAGTGAACTTCAAAATTAAGACTGGTCATTGATACTGATTACAAGTAAAATGCAAGTTTGAATTGTCTCTAGTAAGGTTTAATTTGCATTGACTGCTGATATTCTGAGTTTATGTCTATAGCTCATCATCATCATCAGCCGGAAGACGTCCACTGCTGAACATAGGCCTCCCCCTTAGACCACCACGCCGAACAACAATCCGCCACTTGCATCCATCGGTTGCCCGTGACTCTCGGCTCGCTCCTGTATGATAAATGAGAAAAGGAACTACGTATTCCGCTATTATTTTCTGACTAATTTCTTTGCAGGATACAAGACAGTTAAATTTATTCCCTAGGACACGTCGAGCTTCATTGCCTCAGTCCTTGGTGGTCACCACGTTTGATTCTGGCTTTCAGAATGCGGCGGGATTGTACACTCACGATGGCGTCGGTCCACCTAGCGGGAGGCTCTACCTACGCTACGTCTTCCGGCTATCATTCTTTGAAAATTCAAGACAAATATAAAACTGAAAAAAGCTTCTAAGAGTCTTATCAAGCGGGAGCCGCGTAATGAGCGACTCGCTGTCCGACCAAGGACCATGCCCGGGTCGACGGCGTGTTGTGTTCCACGCACGCCTCAAAGGGTGTCAAAGCACTATGACGTGGGCCCCATTAGAGGGCCAAAGCCTGCCGGGGCGCGAGACTAAACTGCAACCGTGACCCCGGAACGTAAAGGGCTATTGAAGGACACCGTGGATTTTAGTCAGTACAAGTCTGACAGTCCCTCCTGCCTTGCCCTGGGTGGGAAGTCCTCCCCGTTCCCCACTGGTAATTTTATCACGCTGAAAAAATGTCTTACCAAGTCCTAAATTGGTCCACCATGGTCTTAGAAACATCATCGCTGTATATAAACGTGACGGACAATCTTAGCTTATTGTCCACATAAGTGTAGTTGGGCATGTGATGGTCCACTGTGGAGTAGGACGTGTCCATGTCCAAACGGGTCCGGACCACTCCTGGGGGCAGAAACATTGTTTTTTGGCAGTACGGAATGGATGAGGTTGTGACTTTAAACTGACCCTGTATATTATTTTCTAGTTAATAGCTACATTGGCTTCAGGTGTGCTTATGGGCTATAAAGTATTAGCTTTACTAAGATTGTGTTATACTCCTTTCGCATTGCCCACGTTCATAAACACATAAAAAAAAATTGCGATCGCTTTGAAAAATCAAAATCTTTTTTTGTTACCGTAGAATATTATTATGTTTTCTTCTTCTTTTTAGATTCTTTATTTAAAAATGTAGAATAGATTTAAAACAATAAAACAGTTCAATTATTAGTTTTCCACAAAATGAAAAAAAAAAACTATCAGCTTTAGTTCACAAACTCACAGTCATACAAGTACGCCGGTTACGAGTACTGCACTCCTTATGTTTCTAATAGTGATGGGTTTTTATCCGGATAAATACTCAAAATGGATAAATACTCAATAAATATCCGTTTCTTCTCGAGTATTTACTCAAAACAGTGGATAAAAACTATTTACAGTTTTAATTCCGTTATTTCACGGGTTTTTATTTGCTTTATGAATAAAAGGGTGGGAATAAATGAAAATCTGAAAATATAGATTTGAACCAAGGTACGAGTATATTAATCGCTTTAATAAAAACCAAATTACTGTAATACTCAATAACGAAAATTTTCGTTAAGTACTGACACACAGTTCCCCGCGCTCGTCCTTGGGGTCTTCAACGCCAAAAATGTGGCCTGGGGTTCCCGGTTTACGGACCTTGTGCGGGGCAAAAGGCTCGAGCACTGGGCCCTGGCACAGGGCCTGGTCATCGAGAACCGGGGTTCTGTCCCCACGTGCGAACGGTGGGCGAGTCGGTGGTGGACGTTACGTTCGCCACCTCAGACCTGTCGCCGCGCGCCACAGGCTGGCGCGTTGTGGAGGAGGTGGAGACCTATTCCGATCACCGGTATATCCGGTTTGACGTCTCCGCCCAGACCTCAGACGCGCCGGTCCCAAGTTGACGGAACCCAAGTGGTCCGCGATGGGCGCTGAAGCAGCTGGACCGGGAGCTATTCCTGGAAGCCTCGATCGTGCAGGCCTGGGTGTCACCACCGGACAGGCCTGCCGACATCAACGATGCCCCAGGTCGCAAGGCAAGGACGCGCCCGGCGTCAGCTGTACTGGTGGTCGAACGAGCTGGCAGCGCTGCGCGAGGCGTGCGTTGCCGCGCGACGCCGGTACACCAGGTTCCGCAGGCGCCGCACCCGACCTCCGGATGCGGCGACTGTAGAGGCGGAGCTGCGCGAAGGCTACAGGTCAGCGAAGACCGTCCTCCGCGACGAGATCTGGCGGGCCAAAGAATTGGCCCGAAAGGAGATCCTGGAGTCTCTGAACGGGGACCCATGGGGCCGACCCTACAAGTGAGCGAGACAGAAGCTCCGCCCCTGGGCTCCCCCGTTGACGCAGAGTCTCCGGCCTCAGTTCGTGGAGGAAGTGGTGAGCGCCCTGTTCCCATCGCGAGGGAAGCATACTCCCCCGCCTGTGGCTCCGTCTCCGACGGAACCTGACGGTGAAGCTGGCGCAAACGCGGACCACAGCGACGACGACGTCTACGACGCTCCGGAGGTGACCGAAGTAGACCTGAGAGTGGCGGTGCTACGGCTCAAGTTCAAAAATATCGCCCCAGGACCTGACGGCCTGCCAGGAAAAGCCTGGGTCCTGGCCTCCGGGACTCTCGGGCCTCGACTGGGGGGGCTCTTCAGCGCGTGCCTGGAGAGGGGCCAGTTCCCGCTTCGCTGGAAGACGGGGAAACTGGTCCTGATCCAGAAGCCCGGGCGCCCTGCGGACTCTCTGTCCGCATTTCGGCCCATCGTGCTGCTCGACGAGGTGGGCAAGCTCTTTGAAAGAGTAATTGCAAACCGCCTCGTCGGGCACCTGAATCGGGTGGGTCCGGACCTTGCGGAGAGCCAGTTCCGCTTCCGCAGGGGGCGCTCGACGATGGATGCCATCATGCGCTTGAGAGCCCTCACGACGGGGGATGCAGTGGCCCGGGGCAGGGTCGTCGTGGCGGTGTTTTTAGACATCACCAACGTCTTCAACCTCCCTGCCCTGGAGTTGCATCAGGGAGGCACTCCGGTATCACCGGGTGCCGACCTACCTCCGTCGCATAGTCGAGGACTACCTGACGGACAGAGCCGTCATCTACCCCGGTCACTGGGGAGAATGGAACCGGCGAGAGGTGTCGACTGCTAGGACATGCGGCGCGGGGGGATAGAGAGCAAGACAAACAAAAGAGACAAAAGAAACGGGACAAAAAGAGAGCGGGATAGGGCGCAGTGAGAGCCACGATGCTTGCGCGCTGCTTTGTCTTGACATTAGAACTAATAATAATGTTATATTGTTGTGTTTTACACATCAACACGACAACCCAGTGTCAGTACAGTTCGAGACGCAAGAGCTAAACTGACTCGACACTACACTGAGGATATCCCGGACATCAGCCTGTACGAGATTAGAATGGCTCTTAAACAGCTAAAGAATAACAAGGCGCCGGGTGAAGACGGAATCACAACAGAACTTCTGAGAGCGGGTGGAAAACCGGTACTTCTGGTCCTCCAGAAGTTATTTAATTCCGTCATACTCGAAGGTACTACGCCAGAAGCATGGCACAGGAGTGTGGTTGTTCTTTTCTTCAAAAAGGGTGACAACACCTTGTTGAAGAACTACAGGCCAATCTCACTTCTGAGCCATGTATACAAGCTGTTCTCAAGAGTCATTACGAACCGTCTCGAACGCAGGTTTGATGACTTCCAGCCTCCCGAACAAGCCGGTTTCCGAAAAGGTTTTAGTACTGTAGACCACATACACACGCTCCGCCAGATTATACAGAAGACAGAGGAGTATAATCGGCCATTATGTTTGGCGTTTGTGGACTATGAAAAGGCCTTCGATTCAATCGAAACCTGGGCAGTATTGCAGTCCCTCCAACGATGTCATATCGACTATAGGTATATCGAAGTGTTGAAGTGTTTGTATAGAAACGCCACCATGTCCATCCGACTTCAGGAAGAGAGCACGAAACCAATCCAATTGCAGAAAGGCGTGAGACAGGGAGACGTTATTTCTCCGAAACTGTTCACGAACGCTTTGGAGGACGTTTTCAAGCTCTTGGAATGGAACGGATTCGGCATCAACATCAATGGCGAATACATCACTCACCTTCGTTTTGCCGATGATATAGTCATCATGGCAGAATCGTTGGAGCACCTCAATGCTATGCTCAGCGACCTCAGTATCGTTTCCCAACGGGTCGGCCTTAAAATGAACATGGACAAGACGAAAGTCATGTCGAATGTCCATGTGGCACCCGTACCGGTTGTTGTTGGGAATGATACTCTCGAAGTTGTAGACCATTACACTTACCTTGGACAGATTGTTCAGTTAGGTAGGTCCAACTTCGAGAAAGAGGTCGCCCGAAGAATCCAACTCGGATGGGCAGCGTTTGGGAAGCTACGTGATATCTTCTCATCGAAAATCCCACAGTGTCTCAAGACAAGGGTGTTTAACCAGTGTGTGTTGCCAGTGATGACATATGGCTCTGAAACGTGGTCTCTAACTGCTGGCCTTTTAGAGAGACTAAGAGTCACTCAACGAGCGATGGAAAGAGCTATGCTCGGAGTTTCTTTGCGGGATAAAATCCGGAACATGGATATCCGGCGAAGAACCAAAGTCACCGACATAGCTCATAAAGTTTGCAAGTTGAAGTGGCAATGGGCAGGCCACATCGCTCGTAGAACTGACAACCGATGGGGAAGAAAAGTTCTCGAGTGGCGACCACGGACCGGAAGACGCAGCGTAGGTAGGCCTCCCACTAGGTGGACCGACGACATCGTGAGGGTCGCGGGCAACCGATGGATGCAAGTGGCGAATTGTCGTTCGGCGTGGCGGTCTAAGGGGGAGGCCTATGTTCAGCAGTGGACGTTTTCCGGCTGATGATGATTGTTGTGTTTTGGAAAGCCTTATTGACATTACTAGTCATTATGAATGAAAAAAAAACACCCAATACGCAATAAATATAAATATCCACCATTTTGAGTAAATATCCGATAAAAACGGATAAATACGAGTATTTATCCATTTCGGATAAATACTCGAGTATTTATCCTCTGAGTATTTATCCTCTGCCCATCACTAGTTTCTAAAGAACTCCACCAATAAAGTGATGAGTGAAGTGAGTGAAAGTGACTTCAGATTCATTGACACGTACCTATAAAATATTCATACAACTGTTCGAGTCTGGAATCGCCTATGAAGGCAAAACTATTGTACTTGCCCCAGAAGGCAAGGTACCGGAGACATCGTCGCGCGTCTCTGAAAAATAATAGTAATTAAATACATCATCAGCAGCCTATAATGTTCCCACTGTTGGGACACAGGCCTCCTCTCTGTGAGGAGTGGGCCATAATCCAGCACGCGGGCCCAGTGCTGATTGATAGATGTCACATATCTTCGAATTCATGGTTCTAAGACATGCAGGTTTTCTCACGATGTTTACCTTACCACCATTTTGAGAGCAATGGTGATGAAATAAATTACACAAAGTAATGCGCCTATTGTCCCCGCCAGATAATTCTGGAATAAAGGTCATTGATCCTAATAATGCATCGTTCGAATTTCATAATACCATCGTTCGAATTTCAAAATAAAATATAAGGTCAAGGTCACCTCTTACCACGATACGTTTGTTTTAATCGTGTTACGACACTTTATTTACACTTTTTCTTATATATAGTTTTGAAATATTGGAATACATTGATACACGGGGGTCAACGTATTTTATTCCAGACTTATCTGGCGGGAACTATAGCTGAGTTCGAACCCACAACCTACAACTCAGTCGAAGCTGATACCACTGAACTTACTACCAATACATAATCATGTAATTTAGTGCCCACAGCTGGGATATCGATCTCCACTCTGTGTGTTCGAGTTGGTGGGTTTTGAAAGGACTTTGGACTATATCAAAGGTTAAAAAACTATTAGCAACAAAAAAAACTTGCAGAACAATGGGCTTATGTCGCAGTATTTGCTTGTAAGGAACAAAAAAAAATCATTGT
This sequence comes from Agrotis exclamationis, assembly GCA_950005045.1. NCBI lineage: Eukaryota > Metazoa > Arthropoda > Insecta > Lepidoptera > Noctuidae > Agrotis > Agrotis exclamationis. Next base: position 21,006,408 of record OX465430.1, read on the forward strand.
ATAGCAATGGGAGTTCTATTTGGTATACATGCATTAAATAAGATGAAATTCGTAACTCAGTGACCAAAATGTCGCTTATTTTAACCGTACTCCGTAGATATAAGTTTATATTTAAATCCTTATAGTGTGTAGCACAAGAGCGAAGCCACTGGCAAAAGAAGGTGTATAAACAGCCAGCTCCCGCTACGCCTTTATTAATTTGATGTAATCCTTCTTCCCAGTCTTAAATAATTAACTCGAGGTCTGCTAATTAAATGTAATTAAGACAACTATAGCAGTAATCATACCTACTGCGAGTGCTGTTTTGACCTAAATTTTAATTAGACAGGCATTTAGAACTAGGAGCAAATACCGCAGTTCTATACATATAGCCCTAACATCCAAGGATTAACTAAATATCAAAAAGCATCATCTGCCTAGCATTTTCCCAACATGTGGGGGTTGGCTTCCAATCGAACCCAATGCAGCTGAATATTAGGATTTTACATGGAGGGACTGCCTATCTGACCTCCACATCCATGTAACTGGGTAATACTTGTTGGGACTGATCGTCAGACTTTCTAGCTTCTGACTAGTAGTAACGACTATCAAAGATCTACGAATGACAGCCGGGACCAATCACAATTAATTAAACACCCAATAGTGTTAGCCAGTTAGGGACAGCCAGTTAGTACTTCTATTAGTATGGAAATACAGTAGCAAGCCAAAAAAGGTTTAATTAATCTTAAAAGTGTTAAGAGTAATTATATAAAAGACTATACATATATTGCACCATCAAGTTATTTCAATGTCAGTTATTTTTTAATTAAAAAAAAACATTTTAATTTTATACTGAAAAAATATTTTATACTCTTTAGGAATTTATTTCTCATGTATTGTGGTGTTTTCAATTAGATAAATACATAATACTTTGATCAATTAATAATCAAGAACTTCAAACTTACGTTTTTGAGTATCTGTGTAACATACAACCGTAAGGTTGCCACTCGTGGTCACCTTTATACCGGCCGGATGTGAGGAGCCATGTGCACGAGTCTGACCCTGAAGATACAAGAGTTAAATATATAATTATAAATCATTATTATTTGTTTTAACATCAATAACAACAGGCCCTGGTTCATGCACAATCTTTAGTAGTAAAAAACAACCACAAAAAAGGGTAAAATAACCTACAAAATAACTTTTCTTTCAGAAGTCGGTGCCTTTATTTTTTTTTCATTTCATTGTTTTTTTTTTGCCACCGACTTCTGAAAGAAAAGTTATTTTGTAGGTTATTTTACCCTTTTTTGTGGTTGTTTTTGAAGGCGGTTACATTTTTTTTGAAAAAGTTTTTTATTTTACTCTTTATAGTTTAAATATTCAACTCAAATTCTTGTCAAATGAATCATTCTCTTACATGTATGTGCACTAATATTTTGTAATCCGTAGCACCGGTAACAACATCGCTCAAGTGCACAATATGCTAATAAAATTCCCTATCTCAAAAACTACTGAACCGATTTTGATGAAACTTGCAGTATTCCGTAAGTTAAACAATACTTAGTACAACAAAAAAAGAATTACTTAAATCGGACTTGTAGTTCCAGAGATATGCGAACACAAACTAAATCAGTCGATGCCTAGTCCAATCCGTTGAGGATTTGTACCTTCCATCACCAGCTCATCCACCTGAGATGATGATTATCAGATGCAAATACTTGAACAGATTTAGAAAATATATGAAAATGGTACTATGTGCCTATAAAATTTCAAGGTTGCCTTCGATTTCCCTGGGATTCCATCATCAGATCCTGACCTGATGATCATGGGACCAATTGGAAAGTATACCCTTTCAAACAAAAGAAAAATTTTTCAAATCGGTCCAGGCGTCTTCGAGAAATCGGGGAACATACATAAAAAAAAAAAAAAAAAAAAAAGATTCCGACGAATTGAGAACCTCCTCCTTTTTTTGAAATCGGTTAAAAATGTGTCTGAAGTAGAAAAATAATAGATGGATATTAGTTACTCAGCTAATACGCACTATGTATGGGAACATCAGTTTGGTGCGCGAAAAATAAATTAAAATACAAATTGAAGAATTACGCCTATCTATTCAAACATCGTAAATAGGTAATATAACAATGTAATTTATTTTTTACATTATTGTATACCCTAAGTACTGCTGGATATACAGAATAATACAAAAATTGTAATAATGAATAGGTCTTATATTTATAGTTACCATATCTGAGATGTAAGACTCCATGGTAGCCAATAAACCCTATGACCAACACAAAAGCTAATAGCTTTGCATTTTCCACATTAAGCTGGTCAATTATCCATTCTGCTGAAGATTTTTTACCGTGAGAAACCATCGCGAGCGCATAAATTCCACCAATATTTCGCAAAAAGTTGAATAACAATAGTAAATACTATCACATTTTGAGATTATTATTACTGGTGATAATAAGCTGATTTGTTTAACGAAGAGAACAAAAATAATTATTATAAAGCGACAGAAAATTAATGTTACAATTAATATTCTTTATTTCCATTTCACAGATGCAGTTTTTAAACAACAAACTATAATTTCTTTCACAAAATCAATCACAGATCACAGCTCCTCAGATGGCTGCAGATATTTTGACGTTTAATTAAAGCCTGGCGTCGACTATAGCAGAGACGCGTCGATCCTGTCGAGTTTTATTTCATTCCCAGTGCATCCACGAATAGAATAGAAAGATTTCGTTTTTAGGGTTCCGTAGCCAAATGGCAAAAACGGAACCCTTATAGATTCGTCATGTCTGTCTGTCTGTCTGTCTGTCTGTCTGTCTGTCTGTCTGTCCGTGTATGTCACAGCCACTTTTTGTCGAAAGTATAAGAGCTATCCTGTTGAAACTTAGTAGAAAGATGTATTATGTGAACCGCATTAGGATTTTCACACAAAAATCAAAACAAAACAAATTTTGGGGGTGCCCCCCATACTTAGAATAGAAACTCAAAAAAAAATTTTTCACCAAACCCATACGTGTGGGGTATCTATGAATAGGTCTTTAAAAATGATATTGAGGTTACTAACATCATTTTTTTCTAAACTGAACAGTTTGCGCGAGAGACACTTCCAAAGTGGTAAAAAGTGTGTCCCCCCCCCCGTAACTTCTAAAATAAGAGAATGATAAAACTAAAAAAAATATATAATGTAGACCTCAACCAAAACTACCAACGAAAATTGGTTTGGATGAGATACAGTTAGCAGTTTTTGAGATATAGTACATTTTCAAAAACCGCAAATATAACTTTGCCATTCATACAAATACTATGAAAAACAAAGTTATTTTTATTGTTTGTGTATATTACTTACTAATCTCAATATAATTATATCTCTAATCTATGCTTGCTGCTACGGAACCCTTCATGGGCGAGTCCAACTCGCACTTGGCCGGTTTTTGATTTATGGCACAGCTCGGACGATTTTTTTTTATTTCAAATGATATAATAATATATAATGTATGTTGTTGGACCAATAATATCAAAAGGCAGTTCTTGTAAACAAAGACGGCACGGTTAGCGCAGGGGCTAAACAACTGGATTACTGCTCTGCGTGTCGCGGGTTCAATTCCCGCGCGGAGCAAATATTTGTATGATCATGATCTACAAGTAGTTGTTCCGGGTCTGGGCGTTTGTGTATGTGAGTTTATATGTTTGTAAACGCACCGACGACACAGGAGAAATTCCTAGTGTGGGGCAACGCTAAAAAAACGAAAGAGTTCAAGAACATTGAACATGAAAATATTAAAAAATGAACACGCTCTCCGGGCTTCCCGGCGAAAACATTCAAATTTCGAGCTGTGTTTACTGTGCAGTCTGATTAAATTCATTGAAACAATTTCATGGTAAACGTAAGCCCCCATTCGCACGAGTGCTTTTTTCAGGCGTTAAAAAAGCGCTGAATTTTAACAAAAAAGTAAATTGAACTTATTTGTCACTGCCCAGCACTTCCAGTCAAATTCAGTTAAAAAAAAAGCATTGACGTGTGAACAAGATACACGGGATTGCATAAGTTCTATTTCAGCGTTTTTTTTAATGTCCAATATACAAAGCCCTCTCGGTCGTATGAGGGCTGAATCAGTGGCGTATCTAGTGGACGCGAACCTTAACAGACTAGTCAACCAAAGAGTAAATTAGAGGTGGCCATATTTTTTTAAATTAGTCGATTTATCTGACATAACTTCCACCTGGAGGCTTATTCGAATGGGGATGGCAACTCAAAGCTATTCGTAGATGTCGCTGCGATCGTTGTCCCATATGTCAGATTACTGTATTGCTTGTACAAAAAACAAACACGTATTTTGTTATAAAAATTGAGTTTATTTTAAAAAACAAATATGGAAAATTATTCGTCAATGCTAGTGCATACACTAAAACAAGAACTAAGACGCCGCGGTGCATCTACAAGAGGAAAAAAAAGTGATTTAGTTGAGAGGCTAGAAATTTGATTCTACTTCATTAAACACACATTTACTTGTAGTTGGGATTTAAAATTGTAATTTTTAAGTAGGTATTACATGTGCTAGCCTCTACAAAGAATAAAGTACTGCTTCTGACATTCTATATTGAGAAAAATGTCATCAAGTTTTGTGTTTGTCTTCTTCATCTAATTTTACATCTATTATACACCGTGTTCCGGACGATATACATAAACTTCGACCAGATGTTCAAACCACGGAAGTAAGCATTTTTCATTATGGACACATTAATAAATTCTTATTTTTTATTTTTTGTTAATTTTCATACAAACTAAATACCTAGACGTAAATAACCCGATATGCATGCCTCTTTATCCGAATTGGCAACGTCGTATTTTCATTCATAACATTTGGCGGGCTGAAACTTGTCAAAACAAAAGTTTCTTTGATTTTTTATCTCGTTCCTCATAGCACTGTCAATGTATTATACTTATCTAAAGAGAACGTATAAGGCTACCAAGCAGGTAGATACGTATTTCGAATTGTCTTTTTAATTGAGGAATAAAAAAAAAACAAAATTCCATAACCAAATCATGATAACCTCTTCCCACGACATGCAGCCTTCGCAAAACGTTTCTGCAGTCCTTATTTTTAGTCTAGGCTTAAAGCAACGCCGGACCTCCAACGACGGGAAGGGGAGTAGGCTACCATAATTATCTTCCCATTCTGCCGTTTCGGCTTAAGTAACGAACATTCAATCTCAAAATTATTGACTAAAAGAGGGGCAGCTCAACACGCAATCTGGGGACCACGCTTAGAGCTCACGTACATTCGTAAAAATACTCTCAAAAGATAGGTCTCGGTCAAATTAAGATAAATGGTAATCACAGCATATTTTTTTTATGCATTTGAGTAGAATAATTATAATTTATAAGCACACTTGTTGCGTGGGCAACATCAGAACTAACGCCACCATCTTATTTTTCAATACATTTCACAAATGAGCGCTCTCCTGTCAACCTCAATGGAGTGTCCAAAGATCCAAACACTGTAGGTTAGACAACTACGTCAGCCGTAATGTCATTCAAAAATATTTTTATTAATAAAAAATAAACTCTAAAAAGCAAAAAATAAATTTAATGTAAAAAGTTTTCGAAATGATCACCTTCTTTTTCGACACAAATATTCAAGCGAGTCCTAATTTAGCCATTTAAATTTACAGACATTTGTCTTATTTGTTCAGCAGCCTGAGATATTCTATCTAAGAGCTGTTCACGGTTCTGAATTTGTACGGAGTACACCTTCTCCTTTAAGGTTCCCCAGACATAAAAATCTAAAGGAGTCAGATCTGGGGACCTAGCTGGCCATGCGATATTTGTGCTACCTCGTCCAATCCAACGGCCAGGAAACGTTGCATTTAAATATTCACACACTTGTGTGCCATAATGTGCAGGGGCCCCATCATGTTGGAGCCACATGGTTCGCAGAGTTTGAAGATCCACTTGTTCGAAAAATTCGAAGCTAGTGACGTTTCTTAGGAACTCTAAGTAATTGTCAGCATTTAGGCGGTGGGGAATCTCAATAGGGCCGATCAGCTGATTGTTAAAAACACCAGCCCACATGTTTACAGAGAATTCAGTTTGATGTGACGCCTGCCAATGTAAATTCGGGTTGCTCTCATGCCACTGCACTTGAATTTTGGAATTGAATACTCCCGCTCTTGTAAACTGGGCTTCATCCATCCAAAGAATTTTTTGAAGCAGTATTGGATTATTTATCAGTTCTTGATTCATTCTCTGGCAAAAAACAATTCTTGAGAAGTGATCAGGTGGTATTATGCCTTGGGATTTTCTGTAGTGGTAGGCATGCAAACCATATCTTTTCCACAGTTTCCACACTAGCTTATGAGATACACCCACGATTCTCCCAACGCGTCTCGTTGAGAGTGTAGGATCATGAATAATAAGGTTCATTATTCTGTTTTCTTGAGCGACGCTCAAATTGATTGCTCGTTCAGGGCGGCGTGGTCTAATTCCGATCTCACAAAATCTCCTGTGTATGTTAATAAATGTTCGTATATCAGGAACGCGCCGACCAGGGAATCGCCGTTGGTACTCTCGCACAGCTGCTGTAGCATTTCCGTCACAGAAACCGTAGACGAAGTGAATATCAGCTTGGTGTTGAGCAGAATATTCGTGCGGCATAGTGAAAGTTGTAATCAAAATGATTGATTAAATTAGTCGGAAACCCAAAAGCAAATTACAATAAACAATAATCCTGACAGTTAAAATCATGCATGACAAACAATGACAAATAACAACTTAGGTATCCATAGCGACCAGTTTAATCTCTTTGAAAGATTCGTTATCGCAAATGATCGTATTTCTTCGCTAACTCTCGGGTTCCTCTCGTACGTGCAAATGAAATGCAAATAGTATTTGATAGATTTATCATTTTAATTGCACTAAGCGGCAACATAGGCCAAATTAAGATACTTTCTCACTGCATAGCTCAATTAAATTTCATTAAATGAAATTACAAATATCTTTGTAACGAAGCCTTTTTAAGTACTACTTCCTTTGTTGGATTTGATTTGTAAAAGCCATAGAAGTATTTGCTAAAGTTTATGGATAACGTGAAGAACACGGTGTATAGATTGGAGCAATATGATAAGATTTTTAACTTCCTAACACCACAACTATCACAAATCTCGGTCCCGGTGATAATTCTTCCACCAGACGAACCATTTCATGATATAAAGAGCGATGCAATACTTAACCTCCAATAGAAAAGTAGATATTATTTTGAAAGGTGTATTCGATTGTTTAGTTATGGTATAATCATAGATTTTCATTTTTCAACTAACGGCCTATCCCGGCTTCGCAAGGGTGGATATTTGTTTATTATATAGCTTTATTGATAATACATTTTTTGGTCTCACAGCAGTCATAGCAGCTACCCATTATTTCTTGATAGTGTGAATTGTCGGAAATTTGTATGTTCCATCATTATTACAGCCTTTCACACAACACCTAGTCATTTTACATCAATAAAACGCTTTTTTTTTCAGAAAATTCCTTTGATTTGACAGTTCTTTTGGGACACAAATGTCAGTTTTCACTTTGACACTTGCCTTCCCCATTGTCCTGCTGAGCGACACGACGCTATCTAGTGTGGTCCTACCGTTATAGTTATGACATTTATACCACTGTGTTGCAATAAAAACAAAGTTGAACAATTATTTTTATGACAGTATTCACAACATTGAATCCCTCTCCTTTTCAATAAAAAAAGAAAATGTACGCTAGGTAATTAGTTAAGATAATGTATTTCAAGAGGATGAAAAATGGAAAGTAGAAGATTTAATCCAATTATTATTGTTGGAAAACATAAAGTGAACAGGAGATCAATATTTTTATACTAGTAACATCAAACGTCTAATTGGATTACAATGGCGGCTATGTCCCCGTCTGAGGTAAGTAAAAAATAATTAAAATATACGCTTTACAAAACACATTAATTGTGTATGTTTCAACGTATAGAAACTCTTTCCTACAACAATATTGAATCAGTTGCCTCAATGGCTTTTATTCCGTAATTCTAACAAGGACCGTATTGTGACAGTTTTGCTATTAGATTTTTTGTCAGAATTTTATTGAATTCAAGAAAAATAAGCTGTACTGCTAAACGGAAAAACAAATAAGTTTACCTTGCGAACGAAAGCAAAGTAATTTTCAAGAAACAAATACCTACCTAGCATATCGCTTTGGTAAAAATGTGTGTAAAATATGGTACGATATCTGTTTTAGCGGAGATTACAGAAAGAACTTATGTCCCTGATGAAGGAACCGCCACCAGGAGTCACCGTAGACGGAGATCAGGCCAGCCAAAATCTAACACTGTAAGTAAATAATGCAAATTTCCATGACAAGCAAAAAAAAACATGTTTTCTCAAGACTCATTTCACGAGTGTGAATTAATGGTGTAAACATTAATCGATTTATTTTCATTGTGGCAGATGATAAATAATGGTCTCGTTATTATAGCATGGTAAATTAAGCTGTTATGCCTTTGTCTTCACTCTGTAGAATTATGTTGATGCCAAAACAACATTAAACAGTGATGTAAACATTGATATAAATAGTAATACTTTATAATTATTAGTTCAGTCATTGTTTACTCAGATGTTTCATATATTTTTAATTGGGAATGATTTTTTTTAATGGCGTGTATAGAATAAGTTAGTATGAACATTGTTTCTTACTTATCTGGCAAATGTATAACCTTAGTATGAACTATACACAATAACAAATATAACAATAGAACCGTGATATTCATATTTGTTTTAATGGAATTTCCAGAAATCTAACAATCAGTCTTACTAAAATGATTAGTTATTGGGTAAACGGGTTGTCATCAACATCACAACCAGAAACTTAAGGTAAAAAACATAATATGCCTTTATTGGGCAGTGATGTAAACATTAGGTATATTTAGCTATATTCAGATATATCAAAAAAGAATCCCAACATGTTGAGAAAAGGCTTGACAGATATTTGTCCTTTAGAAATCAGCGTATTTTGCAGTATACATGTGAACTTGGGAAATGCATACTTTCATAATCACAGAACTAAAGTCAAGCATTTGTAGCAAATATAATTAGCAAGTGCACCAAACATGTTGGGAAAAGGCTAGGCAGATATTTGGCCATTAAACACTAACTACCTATATATTTTTTATGATGTAATTTACACAACTCAAATCTCTTCAAAGTTAGAGGGAACCTCGGGCGGCGAGTTAAGGGCAACTCGCTGCCCGACTATGGACCATGCCCGGGTCGACGGCGCGTTGTGTTCCACGCGCGCCTCAAAGAGCGTCTTTATAATGACGGGGCCCCCTCTAGAGGGCCAAAGCCTGCCGGGGTCGCGGGACACACGTATACCGTGACCCCGGAACATAAAGGGCTATTGAAGGACACCGTGGATTTTAGTCAGTACAAGTCTGACAGTCCCTCCCGCCCTGCCCAGGGTGGGAGGACTCATTTAGTCAAAGTCAAATCATTTATTTCAATTAGGCCATCAAAGAGGCACTTTTAAACGTCGCATAATTAAAATTAAGGAAATGGGATGGGATGGGAATGAATCTACACCCATTCGCAAAGGTAGGTTGTATGAAGAAGAATGGGCAAGAAACTCCATACTTACTCTTTTTAAAAATGTTTTACAATATTTTTTACAACCATTTAAAATAAATAATGTGAAAGCAATGTACCTTGAAAATGTACACTAAATATTATAAAAAATTAAAATAATAAGAAATAAAACAAAAATAGCAAAAAGGTACATGGTGTTCACATTTTAACAAAATATTGAAATTACAGCTCTTTTACAAATACAATATAAGAAGTGTGTGAGCATTCAAATTTCAACCAGCTTGATTCTGTTTAAGCCCTACATTGTACTATGGAGCAGGACCAGCATGTTTCCAAACATGCTGGTTCTGCTCCATACATTATCTTGGATATAATCTTCTAATTTATAATATGCTTGTTTACTAAGTGTATTTTTTATGTAACTTTTAAATTTTCTTTCATTTAGTGTTAAAATTTCCCTAGGTATTTCTCAATCATCAATATGTATTTGATGATTTTACCATGATAAAAAAAAAAGTTAGAGGGAACCTAGGCTTCTTTGCTGGTAAGCTCTGTCACCTCTACATCGACCTATACTAGAGCCAAACCCTACACGAATTAATAAGATGGGGTTGTTCACTTGTGCGACTTTACAATGTTTGTATCATGTGATGTTATTTATTCTCATTCATGTCTGTAGGTCACTGGCCATGTGTTGTAAACAGTTTTATATTTTAAATTAATTTGTGTGGACACTAATCAGTTTGGTGCAAAGTTCTTAGACAAAACAAAAGTACCTATTACTCATTGTAGCAGTTATTTTTTTAAATATCTTGATTATCAAGAAAAATATTATAGTTCTGTAATTCTCAAGCACAAACCTTTTATTATCAGCTAGTCTATACAATATACAGATTGGAATTCAGTGATTGCTAACATATTTATTGAATAAATAAAAAATACCATGGTTTTCAACTGTAGTTTAATAAAGGAATAATTATAACCATAATTATAGATTATATCAGAGAGAAGATAATAAAAGGCGCATTTGCATAATATTATGCAATCATTAGGGGCTTTGAAAGGTCATATTTATAGCAATAAAATATGACGTCCAATAAAGTTATTCATATGAAATAATCCCTTTTTCCATCAGGTGGACAGTACACATGGAAGGCGTTCCCGGCACACTATATGAAGGCGAAAAATTTGTATTGCAGTTTAAATTCACAAACAAGTACCCATTTGACTCCCCTGAAGTAAGTGCATTACTTTATCTTATAAAAAATAACTTTCGCAAATGATAACACATATTTCTAGAGACTTGTGAATTGATTGGCCTTGCTAACCTGGTAGCTTACTGAGTTAAACATATTTTTACGCCATGGCACAGTGTGGTTTTTAATGATCTCAACTATGCAGATGAGTTTAGAAAAGCATTTAGCTTATTTTCAATATCGAATACGATTAATAAATATTTATTCAAAAACTAAAGTCAAAATAATGTTTTACATTTACAAGCAACGTGTAATTTAATGTATATAAGTTTAGTGTATCAATCTGCCTGATCTAGGTTTATTAAAACTAAATAGTAGCTGTTTCCGACGGCTCCGCCCGTGTGTAACTTGGAAATTCACACACGGGAACTCCGCGATAAACGGTATTCTATAAGTTATTGCAAACTGTAACCTATAATATCTGAGCCAAATAGAAAAAAAGAGTTTCCAAACGTCTTTTAAAATGCGAACAGCGAAGGAGTGGAACTCTCTGCCTCTCTGTTAGTGTTTCCGAACGCAAACAACCCTAATCTCTTCAAAGTTAGGCGCCATCTCCACGAGCGAGGAAAACGCTGCGAGTCCGTCCTTCTATCGTCGGAGAATCTCCACGACGAGCGTTTATTCCGCCAGCGTATCGTCACGGAAACGCCGTTGCGAGTCATCGCGCGCCCGCCTCGCGCTCGCTGCGAGAGCGCTACGAGCGCGCGGCGATACGCCCGACTAATGTCACACATTGCCATTCGTCGCATCGCCGCGATAATATCGCCGTGTGGAGACGCGTTCATATAGAGTGTATAGAAATACGTGGCACGACGATAATATCGCCGCGATTCTCTCGCTCGTGGAGATAACGCCTTAGAGTGAACAGGCTTCTTCTGGGTAAGCTCGCTCCATCGTCGACCTTGTCTTTGTCGCCCCTGTCCTAGACTAAGGTCAAGAGCAAACCCATCGGACCTAAAAAAAATAAATGGCATTCAACATCCATCCATCCAAATTTTGGCATTTTAAGTAACGAATGGGATGACACAAGAAGGGGATGCGACAACGCGATAGTAATAGTGTCACGCGAGGAGAGACTTATTGGCAGTACTCTACACTCACATAATTAAATTGACTCATTTAATTCCCTTTAGACAATATAGGCTATTTGTTGTCTAATTCTGTTAATTAATTAAAATTAGGTAGGTTTACAAAATTAAATCTATGCTTTAAATGCTAAATGAATTACAAAAATTCAAGTTCATTTAATATTTAAGCAGGAAATCAAGCATTCCCAGAATGAGGACATTATACATGACCTAAATTCATAATTATGTTGTTAGGTACTTTACGAAATCATGACTGGAAAAAAAATCTTCCTTCCTAATAGGAAATTGAATATTTACAAGGATAAAACGTGAGTGACCATGATGTTCCAGTGCCCATCATTACATGGTTTATGTGCACTTCGTCCCATTCGCATTTTGTCTCGCGTTCGCTCATGGTCCCATTCGCGGATCGTTCAAGTCGCACTTGTAAAAGATCTTCCAATTCCAACCCCTCACCTTTCAGATGAGGTCACTTGGCACCACAAACTACCCTTTCTGCAAACAAAGCCACATGTTTATGTGTTGGTCAAACTATAGCGATTATTTCAGAACCCTTACGCATGGATCTCTTCAAGCTGTCGATACCTTTTAATTAACACATGTCCATCCTGTCATAATCCGGTGCCAGACAGTTTTACTTCTATGCGCAGAAGCTGCAGTTCTTTCTGGCAACGGCTTCTGTTTCCCTGTTCCGCGCAAAGTTATCCTCTGCTTTTGATACTGATAACAAATGCAATTGGTCAGGACTTATCTAATTATATGGAAGTCCGTAATACATTAATGTCGTTTTTGTGATGACTAATAAAGACCAGCTCTGTTCTAATTTTAACTCAAGATAATAAATGCGATTATAAGCTTTTTTAACGGAATTAGGGGTATACCTAATTCCGTTGAAAAATTACTTGGGGCACTCCGGGTTAGTGGATAGCTAACGGGGCACTATCGGTGGAGCCCCGCTTGACAGGACTCCTACTTCTGCCACAGAATAATTAATAGTACTATACGTACAGAAGGACTACTCCAAAAAAAAATCAAACAAATGTAAAATCTATTTACGAGAGAATAAAGTACATTTTAACTGGCAGCCGTACCGCCCACCTACTTTTATAATAGCCTAAACTTCCCGTGCGCAAGCAAAAATGTACTGAATGGTTACGCCCGAGAGTTTATTTTGGTTTATCTGACGCCAACGACATTAAAAGGTTACTATGGGTCAAGCTCAATAGGGTTGCGACTTGCGAGTTTAGGCACAAATAGGTAGGTACCTATGCGTATTTTATGCATTTGCTAAATTACATTATTACCATAAATACCTATGTTCCTCAAGGAATTTTGTTTTTATCATCAGCCTATATCTTTTTGGTTTCGTCATCGATTACTACATACATTATTGATTGTTAGCACAGAATGATAATAATAGGTACCTACAGCACCTTACGTGAGGAATAATATTTATAATAATATTATCTTTTCTACCTACTATTGTTATATTTTTGAACATTTATCTTACAAAAAAAAAAGAATAATATTTAAAAGATTTTTATCGTCTATGGCAAAATAGCCAGTCCTTATTATTTTGCACTCAACCTAGTAACCGACCAATTACTATCGCATACTGTCACAGGCCCCGCGTTGCGTGTCTTTGTAGGTAGGTAAAAAAGTGGCGCGCGAATTACGACCGCTGACCTTGAATGCGTAGTGTGGCCATTTTCTGAGTTAGAACTTTTAAACAACAACGCAAACATCTTTCTACTTTCTACCGATCTTAATTCTTAGTACTCAGCTTAAGGTGAGAGTGTCGTCTTTTTATCTTGGTCGTCCAGTAGGCTCACCCCCCCCCCCCCCCCCCAATTAGTATCTCGCCTCATTTCCAAACTTGTAACCTCATGATTATGTATCATGATCAGTTAAGCCCATACTTCACAAGCAGGGAGATAATTTTGTTGATCATTACTAAATATGTACTATTTTTTTTTTTCTTCATAATAATATTGTGTTATTAATTTACCAAAAGCACCTAAAGCAAGAAACTTGTGCGTAACTACACGTAACGTAACAAAAATATTAAGGAGACGGAGCGCGTGCGTAACGGGTGGCGCGTGGCAGCCGTAGTCAATGGGCCACGACATAATGGCCCCGCAACTACTTGCAGTTTTATGCCTACACCGCGGAGTGAGACAGGCCTGCTTCTGCGTGAATTTATATGCGAAACGGGGTAATGACGACAAAAAATACATTGTTTTTAGCGATTCGCCCGAATTTTTACTAGGCACATTATGAAGTATCATGATGTTGCTAATTCAACAATCGGCCTACGATATTTATACTTTTACTTAGCTACATAATACTCAACGAGATCATTTCCGCATGAAAAAACCCATAAATAATGTTATCACAAATCTAGAAAAACAAGTATAAGAACCTGTGTACTTGTAAGTAGTTTTCCTACCTTAACAGAAGAGGCAGCCTCTTTGCTCTGCGTTTGTGTAATTAAGTGATGAGCAAATAGTACACATTTACATAACTACATAACATACACTGTTGTAATATCTACCTAACTAATGCAAAAGTTAACAGTCGTGTGTTAACAGTCTCCTTACCTACTATGTTTAACGTTTATGGCAATAGGCCGGCCATGTTAGCCGTAGAATCATTGACAGTGTGTGGAGACCGGCAAACTTCTTTTATTGCAAAACATGGCCCTACTCTGGGAATTTCTCGGAACAACTACTTTGAAAACAAAGATTAAATTTAACGATTAATAAGACGGATGATGGCCAAAAAGGCCGATGATGTACCGACATCGACACAGAAAAGCCATAGTTTTTTTTACCCATCTCACAGTTTTCACCCAACCATGACTTTCACTAAATAAAAAGTACCTAGCTATTATTGTTACGCTTTTCAATCTCAATGGCAGTGTGGCTAATTAATTTACTAAGATTCACTTAATTAAAATTCTGCACAAAAACATCTATTATTACTGCCGTTTAATTTTGATCGTTTGGTCCAGAGCCTTGGTGCAACAATTAAACATAATTAAAATGTCGTAGCAAAATCATTATTAATTGCTCTTCAATTAGTGACAGTAGGCCTTAAAGGGCACCGTGACCCAGCAAACAAAACTCAACAGAAGAAACAGGATGAAAAAAAGAATTGTCAGTAAGTCTGACAGTACCTTCTACCCAGGACGAGAGGACTCGTTAGATGTTTTTTTTTAACCTGTATTTTCCCATTGTGGACAAAGGTCTCCCCCATAACCTTCCACTCTTTCCTTTGTGCGGCTTTTTCCCGCCAGTCTCTCATGATCGCGTCTATGTCTTTTTTTAGGGTTCCGTAGCCAAATGGCAAAAACGGAACCCTTATAGATTCGTCATGTCTGTCTGTCTGTCCGTGTATGTCACAGCCACTTTTTGTCGTAAGTATAAGAGCTATCCTGTTGAAACTTGGTAGAAAGATGTATTATGTGAACCGCATTAGGATTTTCACACAAAAATCAAAACAAAACAAATTTTGGGGGTGCCCCCCATACTTAGAATTGAAACTCAAAAAAAAATTTTTCACCAAACCCATACGTGTGGGGTATATATGAATAGGTCTTTAAAAATGATATTGAGGTTACTAACATGATTTTTTTCTAAACTGAACAGTTTGCGCGAGAGACACTTCCAAAGTGGTAAAAAGTGTGTCCCCCCCCCGTAACTTCTAAAATAAGAGAATGATAAAACTAAAAAAAATACATAATGTCGCACCCCGGCAAAAAAACTGTCACAACACATGTTGTGTACAAAATGACATAATCACAGTATTAAATAGCGCGAACTTCATTTGTTCGGCTACAAAAACGTCGTTATTATGTTGCGCATGGTTACTGCTAGATGTCACTAAATACTCTTTTTCATGGAGCCGTTTCGCTCCGATCATCGGCGTGAACAGTGTCACATTTGGGTTAGTACCCTATTGGCACCGTGCACGACTTTAGCGCCACCTAGCGTTTGCACTGTTGACGGCTCTGACCGTTCTAGTGGAAATCAGATTTCTTTACAAAACACATGGTTTTGGATTCCATGGCGATCCATCAGCTCTGAATAAAATTAAATAAACATAGGCAAAATGTATTCTATAAGAAAAATGTCAAATACAGGATTAAAATGAGGATTATGATATTATTTACTTTTTTCTCTTCCCGGCAGCTAACCATCTCCTGCATTGCTCATCTTTCCAAGAACCGCTTGGGAATCAATAAAATTTAAATTTACTATTTCTGCTAGTATTCTTGCAGTTTACAACACAACAACTGCTGTGACCTATGTTTTTCTGGCGGAATAACGCGATTATAAAAATTACGTACAGATATGTCTGACAAATTGATTCGAAATTGACAGATGACAGAGTTCAATGAACTCTGAGACGGAGCCGTCGTATTCCGACTGCTCCCCATCACCTGCCATTGAAGAAACTACGATATCTCGTCAGATATTCATTGAAATCAAATGATGTCAAGGGAAATTTTGTTCAAAATTAAATGTTTGTAATGATTAACGTATTTTTTTGGGTAAGGATTAATATTATGGTCATAAAAATACCGTCGCAAGTAATGTATTATTTTAAAACCAATTTGATTTCCATAAAAAAGGTTATGGTGATTTAACCTTAAAAGATAGATATATGCTGTCGCGGACTTTATTTTAGAACGTTTCATGAGGAAAAATTCCGTCATACATAATTTTTGCGTAATATAAACCGTTTACGCAGCGCACGCAACGGAAGCTCTCAATAAGAATTTCCCGATTTGACAACATGTTTCATTGCTGCTGTGCTCCTATTGGTCATAGCGTGATGCTATATAGCCTATAGCCTTCCTCGATAAATGGACTATCCAATACAAAAAGAATTATTCAAATCGAACCAGAATTTCCTGAGATTAGCGCGTTTTTAATAGTTGGCAAAGGTGAATGTGCTCTTAGACAATCCCACATTAGTTTTACTTTTCGCCACCATGGGCGCTCCAATCGAATAGTACTACCCCCACCTAGTACTTCGCACCCAGCGAATACTCTATGGTTAGTACGGAGTAAACGTGTATTGTGTCGCCAGAAAAGCGTTTTATCGTGTGATGTGACTTTTCATCGGTATAAGTTTCACAATATAAGAATAGTATATTTTCGAAAAAAGCGGCACAATCTGCATTATGACTGTATTGTTGACGAAAAAGCATTGTAAATATTGTCATGTCATGTAAAAAACAGACACAAACACATAAAAAGTGTATTAATTAAAAAACTACAGACATTTTAATCGAAAAAAGAGTCATAATACACATCTAATTAAAAGTTTCTTAAAAGTTAACTAAAAATAATAACGATTTTGTTATTCAATTTAAAACCTTATAATAAACATTTATATAACCTATTCACACATAAAATTTCAGTAATCTGGCTATTATAGTCTTTAAATTATTCACGTATTAATAAACAAAAATCTATTAAAGTTACATTTTCTCTACACAAGTATTTTTGTATTGTGACAGTTTTTTTGCCGGGGTGCGATGTAGACCTCAACCAAAACTACCAACGAAAATTGGTTTGGATGAGATACAGTTAGCAGTTTTTGAGATATAGTACATTTTCAAAAACCGCAAATATAACTTTGCCATTCATACAAATACTATGAAAAACAAAGTTATTTTTATTGTTTGTGTATATTACTTACTAATCTCAATATAATTATATCTCTAATCTATGCTTGCTGCTACGGAACCCTTCATGGGCGAGTCCAACTCGCTCTTGGCCGGTTTTTTTATTTACGATGGGTTTGCTCTTGACCTTAGTTATGTACGATGGGTTTGCTCTTGACCTTAGTCTAGGTCAGAAGTGACTAAGACAAGGTCGACGATGGAGCGAGCTTACCCAGAAGAAGCCTGTTCACTCTAACTTTGAAGAGATTAGGGTTGTATGCGTTCGGAAACACAGACGCAGGCAGAGAGTTTCACTCCTTCGCTGTTGGCGTTATGAAAGATATTGTCGTTTGATGACTTAACGATCGCAAAATTCATTCTTCCATTGCTATTTTATACTAAAAAGGTGTCAAACAAGCTTACGACCTGCCTGATGAAAAGCGGTCACCGTAGGTTATGGACACTTTCAAGTTCAACACCAGAGTTATCGCCTGCGCGTTGCCGATCCTGCCATTTTTCCACACTTTTTTTGAGGGTGCGATGAAAGTATACGCTATGCGCAAAGTAGCTGGTGGGGACTATCACATCGATCGTAACGCGCGAAATGACAGATGTGAATTATAGGAGCCCCCGCGCAGTGGGGTTATGGGACATCTCACCCACCCAAAAAGTGACCTGTGGGCCAGATGTCCACTTTTTAAATTGTGCATGGGTAGATTCGCCCGGACCAGTTTAATAGAACGGGCCAGGAATCAGGATGTCTCCTATTAAAAAGTAAAGGGATATTTCGTCATTAATCGTATATTTTTAATTAAATATCTGAAAAAACTGTAAATCATAGCACCAAATGATGATTTATTATTGTCAATAACACGGTGAATGGTGATCCGGGCGAATCTACCCATACACTTTTAAAAAGTGGACATCTGGCCCACAGGCCTGTTTTTGCGGGCGAGATGTCCCATAAACCGCGGAGTAAAATACGCGTCAAGAGGCGCTTTCCTCTCGTACACAGCGTATAAAGAAGCGTTGTTCTCACAGTATACTTCATTTCAGATATTTAACTATTCAACTCAAAGTTCTAAGTTATTAGGTTTTTAGCAATAAATACAGTTTATTATTAAAATTCACTAAAGTCAGTTAAATTGTTGACGGTATTCATAATCACTTTGTCGGTTCAAAGTAACAATCCTTGTCAAGGGCGCCATGACACATAAACCTACTTTAAATACGCACGCAGCTTGACTAGAATTCCAACAACCGTAAAATTACTGCAAGAAAAAAACATTTAAGGAAATTGTAACTTATTGTCATTTGAAGAAGCTTTGTTTTCACTCTCTACCACCCTATATTCTATCTCAATCCAAATCCCGTTTCTTTGCTTTTGACGGCTGCTTGTGATTGATTTGATTGTCTTGAAAGACACAGATGAGCAAATTCCGTCGTTGATTAGTTACCGATCAAGATAGTAACCGAGGTAGATTTATAAATTCCATCGTTTTTGATCTGGGGATACCAGATTATCTCGATCCCGCCAGCATAAAACCAATCCATGGCTAACGATCAAGAGAGAGAACTAACTAACGTGCTCGCATTTTATTGCTTTGTCCTACACTAGTGGAAACACTCCAATTAATTTCTTGAATCGAACACCCCTATTTCTCCTAAATCACACACACATTAAGGAAATTGTCAATTTCTAGTTTAAAATAAATCTATTTTGACTTCTTTAATTTGCATGAGTATCACAACTGGTTGTCATAATAATATTATGCTTTTTGCTTTGTATTACATAAGAAAACCTGATTGGCGCCATAATCAATACTTACTAATACACACATCAAAAGTGTCTAGGGATCAACATATATTTTTGCAATAACTTTTCTCCTGATTGATATTAATTAAAATTTTCTTTAAGGATTCATCAAATAAAGTGTTTTCGTTTGTCACAGTAACGATAAACCAAGTCACCTTTGCATTAATAAAGAAATTTGCCATTTTCCTAATAAAGGGATTTTTGACATTTGAACCACTAACACAAAAGTTCGAAAAAAAGACTGAAATAACAGTTTTCTTTAAAATTTTATTGGGTAACTTAAACAATTAATAATCCGTGTTTCTACCGCGAACACTAACAACACCAACACAAGAACATCGGTTTGGCATACTCAAAATGAGTTCATCCAAATCACGCTGTGGAATGGCCGCCCATGTTCGTTGCAACAACAAAAAAAGGTCTTCTTGCGACTGGATACCCTCCATATTCGGCAGAGCTCTTCTCTGTAGCATATCCCATGCATGCTCAATCGGATACAAGTCTGGCGACTGAGCAGGCCAGGGCAGGACATTGATGTTAGCTGCGGCGAGAGTCTGTCTTACAACTCTTGCGGTGTGCGGTCGTGCATTATCATGCATTAACTGAAATAAGGGACCGATTTGCACTTGTAGAGGAACGATGACGTCTGATACAATCGTCTCAGCATAAATTTGAGCGTTGAGGTTGCCTCTGATCCAAATCAACTCAGTTCTTCCGCCGATCCAAATACCCGCCCATACCATGATGGTTCCACCACTATAAGGATGGACTTCCTGGCAGGATTTTAATCGCTGTTGGCGTCCAGTGGTTCTCCAGTGTCGTATACGTCTTGTATCCGGTCTCATACCGAAACGAGACTCATCAGAAAAGCACACGAAACGCCATTGTTCTTCTGCCCAATTTCTGTGTTCAAGAGCCCATTGATATCGAATCCTACGATTGTGCATTGCTATAGGTGGTACCCGTAGCGGTCTTCGGGAATGAAGGTTCACTTCATGCAAGCGGTTTCTGACTGTTTGGTCGCTAATTAAGTTCCCTGAAGAGTGATGAAGCCTCACGGCTAACATCATGGCGGTTATTGTTGGAGCTCTTCGAGTTAAGATTTGAATGTATCGGTCTTGTCTCCGTGTGGTGCAGCGATACCGTCCTCCATGGCGCTCAGCCACGGTACCAGTGCTTCGGTAACGTGTCCAAAGTCGACTGATAACACTCTGACTTGTATTCAGAGCTAAAGCCACAGTACGTTGCCGGGAACCAGCTTCTATCATTCCCACGGCTCTGAGCATTTCTTCCCTGCTTAAATGACGTCGCCGCTCCATAATAACGTTGGTTTTAATCAGTAGTAGGGAAACAGTAGCACTAATAATGTCTTCAATGCGTTGTATGTTTTTATAGGGAAAATATTGACAGCTGATTTTCATCTTTTACTCGAATTTGATTCACAGTTCCTGATTCAAATTATGAAATGCACCAAAAAGGATCCATATAAATTTATAAAATCATAAATTTATTACAAAGCCACATCTCAATCTCAAGAAATCCGCATAAAAATGCTTGATCCCTAGACACTTTTGATGTGTGTATATCTCGGCAACTACTGGTCCGAATTGAAAAATATTCTGTGTTGAATAGTCCAGTTATCGGAGAAGGCTATAAACTATATAACTTCACGCTACGGCCAAAAGGAGCTAAGCAGCGGTGGTAAAACCGAGGGTACAGTTAGTAGTCTAAAAAGTGTTATAATAAGCTAATAAACAGTTTTCGTTGGGTCTGTGTCTCTAATCTAGGAATTGTAGTTACTTAATAATACCTTGATACGCCTTGCTGATAAAAACTCCATTCTTTCCACGAGACAGGACTATGCGAAACTATTCTATACTTAAAGAATACATCTAGCACTTCAAGTATGTAATATATTTCAATCGTAAACCAAAGAAAATTCCTAATAGGTAGCACGTGCACCATAATGTGAAAAAATCATCAACGACGTAGGCAAAGCAACGCAATAAATGTTGTTGAACTGTGAGAATTAATAGCAGTGTTGCATTATGTTACTCTGTTACGAAATCATCATTGTCCGTCTGTCAGTCTGTCACCAAGCTGTATCAAAAACCATGACAGTTGAAATTTTCACAGATGATGTGTTTCTGTTGCTGCTATAACAAGAAATACTAAAAGACAGAATAAAATAAATATTTAAGGAGGCTCCCATTTTCCCCAAATTTGATGGGGTTGTCTTTCAGTCCAACCTATTTCAATGGATCCCAGTTAATGGGTAGTATTAACTGGGATCCTTTGAAAATAGGTTGGACCCTAAACCCCCCGGTAAAACTGGTTTTCTACTAACTATACCTAGTCTCGTTTTGTTATGAGAAAGTTACTAAAGTATTGATTAAGTTCCTGAAAATTTTATATTTTCCTATAGGTATCGTTACCAAAATAACTGGAACAAATATTGTTAAAGTAAAACACCGGTATATAAAATACTACGGAGTACTTATTGATTTCTGCTATTTGTATTTATAACTGCAGTCTAATAGATGAGTCGACACTTTGAAGCCATATGCGACATTAGTTAGACAGTGATGCATCGAGCATAATAGGTAATCCCAATAATTTATGAATCCGTTTAAAATAAAAAATTTGATTGTGATGTTTCACTACAGCACATCGATTATTTTCTAGGGAGAATTAAAATTAGACATAATCTAATGAAAATTTTATAAAATTTTCAATTTAACATCCCGTATAAGAATTTAATTGGCCTGAATGGATACATAATGTGACGTTTAGCGTTTTAATTTGAGTGATTTAGACCACAAATATGTATTAGGTATTACTACGTTTTTCAATTAAGAATATGATGACCTTGACGCCATATTGTGTCTTCAACAACGCTTTTCTAATATTTACATGCTCTTAAATATTACAATAATCATATTATGAAAATTAATTTGCACAAAGTATTCTTTGTTAAATGCAATTTTCGTCACAATGTCCTCCTGTACTTAGTTGAAACGCTTAGTAACATCGTTTCACGAGCTGTCAATGACTCATTGTCGTCATCGCATCAAGCAATTTAATTATGAATAATTTAAGTTGACGCCGCGCTATTCTCGAGGGTCGGAGCAATAAACTATTTCCAGACCATTCAATGAGTAATGTAGGTGGACATTCAGCAATGTCAACTGTTTTAACTGGCCAACATTTGTTTACCAACATATAAGCGATGCGAAGAATTTTCACTTGGAATTTCAACTAGGTCCGTCTTTTTTTCTATAAGTAGTCCATTTCTGAATGTACCTAATACATTCTTCCAAGGTAGCAAAACGGACAATGGACTTGGACATATACAATCTCCTAAAAATGTCATACGCAATTTTCATGCTGTTATTTTTTTCTCTAACATGACAATCCTATTTTTATTTTTCATTACAACTAATATGTGATTTTTGCGAGAGTATGTAATCGAATAAATAATTTAACTGAAATAGTCACTAAGGTTATTATTACCTATCCATAAAACAAAAATGGTATCGTTCAGGAGGGGCTGGGTTCCGACCGAATAATTTTACTGACAGAATTGAGCAAACTACCTCCCCTTTAAGTTTGTACAGAACGAAACCGGACACATTGTAAAAACATAAGCCTTCAACAATTATGCAAGAAAAATGGTGTATTTATGCAAATGAACGTGACAGAAAGATTACGCCAAACTTTCTCTCTCGCACCAGGTGCGTGCTTTAAAATTAGCATTCTGTTCTATGTAGGAAGTGCACACGCACTGAGCGCCCTGATCGACAACGTGATACTCATTTACATAATGGACCGGTTTACCGGTCAGACCAGTGTATTTTAAGCTTGCTTATCATAATTATTTTAATTTTCAATAGGCTAGTTGCCATAAAAAATGTAATTAGTCTGTCTTCTAGATTATTAAAAAATAAAGGACACGTATTTTTTTATTTGTAAATTAGACTAAAAATGACAAAGATATTAAAGTTACGTGTGACGTCACGCCGCGTGGCATTTTTTCGCGCGAGGTGACGTCGCACGTAAGTTTAATGGGCTATATCTTTGTTATTTTTTGTTTAATCGAAAAAAGAAATACGTGTCCAATATATTTTTATGATCTAAAATACGGACTTAATATAATGTAATTATTTTGACCCTGGAAACTACCCTATTATAACACAAACCTCGATATAGTCTTTGTAGCATAATTATAAAGATACTAGCTTTTCCCCGCGGCTGAACTTGTGTTTATTTTGAATTTGTGCAATCAATTCGTACATGTAGCGCCATCACTTATGTTATGAACTTTTTTTTTGTAATTTATTTTTCGGTATGAAAGGTATCCGTACACCTGACAATGTATATGAAAAAATTCATGATGATCGGTTCAAACAAAAATCTTTCGCATTTATAATATTAGTTAGGATTTTGGGAAATCAATGGTTAAATAACCAACATCGGTTAAGGCTGTATAGTACCTCACTATAATCTTACTCGCTCGCACTTGCACGAACCACGCACTATTGCTTGCTCTTTCTTTTTGCTGTCTACAAGCAAATCTATTAATTTTACGGCAAAAAAAAAGAAAATTCAAAAAAATAAATAACATAAGACCTGCTTTATAGTTAGTTCAGTTAGTATAAAAAGTTTCATGATCAAATTTTAAGTATTTTATGATTGCCAGCGGTTTATTGTTCAATTTAGAGGTAACGTTGGGATTTTTTTTCTGTCGAGAAAATTTTATGGAATCGTGTTTTCGCCAAACATAAGACCTAACATTAATCCTCAACTTTACCATATATTTATTTCAAAATTAATGCAGCAGTATTTAAAAAAAAAATCACTTTCACAAAGATTTGGTCAAAATGAGTTAGTTTTCGGATTTTTTACCAACTTTGACCAATCTTTATGAAAGCGAATGCAGCGAATGTTTTGATCATTCTTATATGTAAAGTTATACTTGTTATTGTCGCGAATCATATTTTGATCAAGCTACTACTTGTCACTGATAAGCAAATTGCAAAAAACACATGAAAATTTGAATTTCGCGGGCTACTACTGAGGAATCACCTTAAATACGTTTTTTAAGGATGTGATCGAATGCTGATGCTGCGCAGCTGTCGCGGGTTCAATCCCAGCACGGAACAAATATTTGTATGATCGACATGTAGGCCAGGTCGGGCAGTGTAGGTATTGTGAGTTCATAAATACTTGTTAGCAGATCAACGATACAAGTAAAATTCCAAGCTGCGAGAATTTTACTTGTATGTCGATCATACAAATATTTGTTCAGTGCTGGGATTGAACCCGTGACACGCTGTGCAGCATTCGATCGGTCAGCCACTGCGCCAACCGTGCTGTCATATGCATTCAACAGACTGAACAATTTTTAAACAAAACATTGCTTCCTAAGAAACAATGGGACCCTCTCTTTGGAAGACAGTGAATGTGATCGGTCATTCATATTTTGGTCTAACTATTCACAAAACATCACAAAAAAAATTGTGATTTAGGTTAGTAAAGACTATAATTACGACTATAAACCTTAATCTCCCAGAAAATCTCAAACAGCGATTACCGGCTCAAATAGGTCATTGTACTAATAGTACCGGTAGAGACTTTCAGACCAACCTAACTGTAGCGCTATTCTGTAACGTTTCCGAGCTTTCTTTACCCAAGTGACCGCAATATGGAAGTCATCGTTTTAAAATAAATCATCGCTGATTCTGAACGAGACAACAAAATAAATTCTCTAAACATCACGTTCAATATTCGAATGGTGTCGCGTTGAGAATCCTTGATCAAAGTTTATAACGTCTCTTAAATCGTTCTAACTACGCCACGGATTTGCATATGGTTTTCATTAGTAGACAGAGTGATTTATGAGGATTATTAATATGTAATAAAATACATTGTATTTTTTAAAAAAAAAAAACAATGTTTTGTAAAACAAATATTTTCGGGAGCTTTCAAGGCGCACGCTGGCTAAACCGTATTATAACAAAATAATGTTCTAAAGTACTGTAATTCTTATAAAGCAAAATAAAAGTACGCGATGACATATGCGTATCTCCTAAGCTAAATACATTGTAACCATTTTCATAAATGAATTTAAAAAAATAAGTTCGATTGTGTGATCACTTGGGTGAAGTGAGCTCATCAACGTTACAGAATAACACTGCTAGATGGCGGACAATCTTTAGAACGTGGGCGTTTAATCCTCCGAGTTAAGCGAGTTTAAATCGTTTATTAATTATGGCTCTGGATTTTAGGCCGGTAGTAACGCGGGGATTATGTGTTAGATAATGATTTTGTCCCTTGCCTGTTGACCTGAAACGTTTTGGAATGTTATAAACAATATTCCACCTTCGATACTTTCATAATTAAAATGTCTTGTGACTGGGGCTGTAAAACCATAACCATTTTAGAACTGATTCATTTTTTGTCTTTTGACAATTCAAAAATGCCTGTAACTGACCTACTTGAAATAAGTTATTTACCAATAATGCTTGGTTTTATATTAAAATAAATCTTAGTTATAAATCGGTATGAGTTCTTTAGACAGATTGTATGCTTTTTGCGAAGACTTCTAAATTAACTGATTTATAAGTTACGATTTTCGGCACGATTTTTCCTTGTTACCAGATACTAAGAATTCGTTTAAGGCTCCAGTTGAAAGGATCATTATGATGTAATTTCTACTTTAGATCTGAAAATGTTGCCATCTAAAATTTTTGTGATATTAATTCAAAAATATAATAAGACAAATAAAACCACTTTTGTGCAACTAAGTCTTGAATGTTGTTCCAGACACAAACATTTCTAATTTACTGTGTCTGTTTTTTCCAGGTGACGTTCATAGGCAACAACATACCGATACATCCACACGTATATTCCAACGGCCACATCTGCCTGTCCATACTAACAGACGACTGGTCGCCCGCGCTCTCCGTGCAGTCCGTCTGTCTGTCCATCGTGTCTATGCTCAGTAGCTGTAAGGAGAAGGTACGTGTCTTGTACTCACTGTACGTGTCAATTCACTAGACGGACGTGCCCGCGGGCATTTTGTACGGGCATGTCTGTTGCCACAACACACTAGACAGAATCACCAGTTTATCGACCGCGAGAGATCGCGCGAGTAAACAACGGGTAAGTCTGCCAGACTGACTTCGACGGTCCTATACTAGTAAACATTGTACAGACCTGTAGTAGCGATGTACGGCGGGCAAGTCTGCACACTCAGTAACTGAAAGAAGAACAAACTTTATCACATAGTTTCGTATGTGAAACACTCCTCTGTGTTGATCTGTATCTGTCAATTGAGAGTTTAATGTAGAACTTTTGGAACCGACCAAAAAAAAATATTCCTCTTTTCCACTCATTTTCTCTTTTTTTATGTATGACCTAGAGTCCTAGACTAAGGTCAAGAGTGACTAAGACAAGGTCGACGATGGAGCGAGCTTCAGAAGAAGCCTGTTCACTTGTTTTAGTCCAAAAATAAATCTACTTTATTTTGCGTTTCAGAAACGGCCACCAGATAACTCATTTTACGTTAAGACCTGCAATAAAAATCCTAAGAAAACGAAATGGTGGTATCACGGTGAGTAGTACCTACTTTTAATGAAACAACTTTTTTTTTTATTAATCTTTTTTTTTCCTGTGTAACTTATTGATTTATTTGCTTCTTTATAAGACTTCTTTGCGAGCCAAAGCTATGTTATAACTAATTCAATATGGAGGCCCTTTGTAACTTTTTTAGTAAAGTAATGCTTACTTTTTGAATTATAGATAATGTGGATGTCCTAAATTTAATTTTACTACACCTGAACATTTGTCCCTATTCAATAAACTGTTAGACAGATTTGGATGTATTTTGACACACATTAGCACAGAATCCCGTGAGATGACTACCAACTTCTCACGCGATAAATCGCTGACTTATATTTTTGTTAGTTACCATATATTTATTACCTCTACTTCTAAACATAGCGCAATTTCACCTCAGATGACATTGACCCATTATGTGTACCTTATCTGAAGATAACTTATCAGGGATCGTCAAATCTTAGTATTCAATACACATTGCAGTGTCAATGATTAGATAAGGAAATCAATATTTAAGTGCATGACTTTGTAGGCTAACCATGAACGGGTGTCATTAAGTACAGCGATGTCATGTTATGACAAACTGAATTTAAAATCCAACTAAAATGCTGCTATAGAACCAGACTTCAGTTATAAGAGAGTCAAAATTTTCTGTGAGACCATAAGTTTGCCAGATAAATACCATCCTTTTTTCCAAGATCGCTACCACAAACGAAAAGCTTGTATTTAATTTTACATTAACCTTCTTTCTATACAGTGTGTCCGGACACGAGTTAGCGATACTTGAAGGGGATATTATAGATTCATTTTCATCGACAAAACTGCTTTTAAAAAAATTCTTACTCCAACACCTCGCGAATGGCGGCCATTTTAGTTTTTTGATTTTTCAAACTGTGGTATGGCAAATATCTTTAAATCCAAGAGACCTAGAAACATGCCAATGGCTTTATTGCAAAGTTAAATGTTAAGGCTTTTCAAAAACTTGCGAAAGTTTTCTAAATAATATGTAAAATGAACCAAAAAACGTGGGCAAACACGAAATTGTACACAAAAATTACTGAATATTTTCACATTTTATACTCTAGCACGAAAAGTACCCCTGTATTTTGCTTAGGTTTTTGCATTAAATTAAAAGTATATGAGTTAGGCTATAAAATGGTATCAAAATTATTTCTCTACGTCAAGTACTTTAGGAGTTATTCTTACTTGAACATAACCCTTCCTTAGCGAATGTACCCCAGTATTACAGGTGTCGCATTCTTTGGGCGAGCTAAATCGTTTCAGTGTAAATTTATGAGCTGGCATTATTAACCACCATGTAAATGATCCCAACTAATCACCCATAAACTGAAATGGCCCATTTTTTTAATTTATTCAAAGAAACTGATTTCATAAAGTAAAAAAATAAATATTATTTCAGTTTAATCGTGATTCGTTGGGATCATTTACATGGTGGTTAATAAGGCCAGCTCATAAATTTACGTTGAAACGGTTTAGCTCGCCCAAAGAATGCAGCTTCTGTAACATTGGTGGTGCATGCGCTAAGGAAGGGTTATGTTCAAGTGAGACTAACTCCTAAAATACTTAACGTAGAGTGATAATTTTGATATAATTTTATAGCCTGACTCAAATACTTTTAATTTAATGCAAAAACCTAAGCAAAATACAGGGGTACTTTTCGTGCTAGAGTATAAAATGTGAAATATTCAGTAATTTTTGTGTACAATTTCGTTTTTGCCGACGTTTTTTGGTTCTTTTTGCATTTTATTTAGAAAACTTTCGCAAGTTTTTGAAAAGCCTTAACATTTAACTTTGCAATAAAGTCATTTGCATGTATGTAGGTCTCTTGGATTCAAAGATATTTGCATTTTATTGTACATACCCCAGTTCGACAAATCAAAAAACTAAAATGGCCGCCATTCGCGAGGTGTTGGAGTAAGAATTTTTTTAAAAGCAGTTTTGTCGATGAAAATGAGTCTATAATATTCCCTTCAAGTATCGCTAACTCATGTCCGGACACACTGTATAACTAAAAATAAAACTGCATCCTCAGTTATAGGCAACCCCAAAAGTAACTTTTAAATTAACTGAAGTATAAAACGCTCTATTTGTTGCGAAATTGGAACATAATAATTATGTAGACTGTGACCCGAGTTGGGACATAGGATCTTTGGTATCCTGGTAATTGGGATAATTTCTGACGAAGCCGTGGGCAAGTCACTATGTTTTCAAATGTTTGTCATGGGTCTTTGAACAATAGAAAAGTTGACAAGAGGGTGGACTGCCCTACTAAGCGCAAAATCGGTATCTAAATAAAATTGTAATGTTTAAGCTAAAACTGAAGTAGGTATTTTTTTTGTCAAGGATATTTTTATAAGATTTGTAGTTCATGAGATGCATATTTTAAAGCTATCTGATGGCTTTCGAGGATATTGAGATACCGCTTTTGCGCTTAGTAGGACAGTGTAACTAACACAGTAACACCACAGTTGATTCAAACGTAAGAATAATGTCCGTCTTCGACTTATTAGTGATCTAACATTATTATTTTAAACGAGTGACTCAACATTTATTCCAAGATATTAACATTATTTTTATCCATTCCAGATGACTCCGTCTAACAAAACACCGCGTCGCTATATCGAGCATGGACGATAAATCTCAGTATGTGTTAAGTGTTATAACTAAACGGTATGTTATTGTAAAATGTTATGTACATACGAGGCGCATGCGCGAGGCGACGCGCGGCGGCAGACGCGACACGACACGGGACGCCGTGCGACACGACACACTGTGCGACACGACTCGACACAGTGCCGCACGACACGACACAGTGTCGCACGGTGCGCACGCGCAGCCGGCCACCCGGCGGACTTGGCGACGTAAATTAACGAGTAAAGGAAGCTGGGAAATTTATTGAAGATTTGGGTAAATAGTACAACTTGTTCAACTATTTGTAGCTGGCTACTCACCGATGTTTTGTGTGAAAATGCTGTCTGTAATATAAATTTTGTTTTGTGTATTATTAAACTCGGTATTCATACGTTTATATGACACGAGTTGCTTTAGAATATTTTCCACAATGGGCCACAGCATATAAAGCATCCCTCACGCAGGTCAAAATATTTGCCGTTTCAATCGGCGGGCGGCAAAATTTTTGCCGCCGAATAATGCCGAACCGAACGTGTGTGGAACATGCCCGACGGTCTCTCTTTCCAACTATCATGTGTCATATAAACGTCTGAGTACAGTAAATTCGATCACCCATAATGAGAACAACCTGTATTTTGTGTCAAACTGATTATTATTGTATATCGTATCGTCACTAATATTTGTCTGTAATTGACAGGAAAAAAATTAAAATCAAATAAGTTCGTTCCTCAAAATATCTTTATGAAATAAGTAATTTACCCAGATTGTTCAATAATGCAGCTGTGTTCAAAAGATTGTTGCGGGCGACTTATCGTATGCACTGCCCTACGCTTTAAAACCGCACTCATTGATATAATTCGTTGGCTAAGGGAGTGACACACACTTAGGGATGTGGAATCGGCTTGAGCTCGGTCAAAAAGTTAAGGCGAAGCGATAAAGGTGTAAAAGTTTCTCAAATGCGATCAGCTCAATCCGACGCCAATAAGTGTGGTCACTCACTCAATCTATCCATGTATGAATAATCTTATGAAATATTAATAAATCAACGAATTTGATATGTCAATGAGTACGAGCTTTGATTAACTGTAGGGTAGGGCAGCGATTGAAGCTCCGCTACAAATATGTTCATACCAACAGATAGGATTTGTCAGTGCTAAATTAAAGATATACTGTAAGTAGAGTAATAGGGTATGAAATAATGTACCGCATATTGGAGTCTTTGTTCACGCATCAGTCAACCATTGTTTAGTTGTATATAATTTTTAATTTTTATTATTGTGATTTTACCGAGCTTGCAGGTCATTCACGCTATGTCAATGTGGTACTGGATCATATCATTTAAATAGCCTTTTTATTCGGCTTTTACCGTTCCTTCATACAATATTCACAAAAAACCAAGTTGTAATGAGGCTTGAAAAGCATTTAATTTTAATTAAAAATAAAATCAATTAAAAAAATGATGAATTAAAGCTACAAGCACCTTGTTCAACTATATTTCTGCATCAATGCTTTTGGAATTTTAGTCAAAAATGCTTCAAATATAGCCAGTGTAATTTTCATAGTATATTTTGTGAACATAATGGAATGCAATAAACAACAATAATTTTCCGTTTTTATATTTGTAGGTAATATTCTACATGATGATGAATGTAATTTTGTATGAAATTTTATTTACGTATGTCAATAAGGGATTCGTTGAATCATAGACTAATTATATTATTTGTATATGCAAGATTATGCTCGCTGTGAACGTTTATAACACTGATGTCCACTCCAGGATTCACGTACCTTTTCGCTGTGCATACAACTACTAGTCTACTTCAAAGTATTTTCAAAGGATTTAGCAATAAATTATTATCCAAACAAATGGACTCTTGTGACACAAAATTTATTCCCCATTTGTTTTGCAATATTTACCGGTGCTATGTTGAATTCTTCATAAATTCACATTTGATAGTTATTTTTCATTTTTGTGAATGGTAACTTTTACATTAGGCTAGCAACACATTCCTGTATTATTAGATGAAAAATTGCTGGGTGATGTACCTTTATGATTTACGAAAATGCATTATAATTGTGTATTATTGAAACAACCTGCTTAATTTATTGAAATAAAAATATAGTTAAACATGTTTCCGTACTTTTTGTTCCAGTAACCTAATACGTCACATCAATAAGATGTTTTCTCAACAATAGGCTATTTGACAGTATCAATAAATTATAAATCTAATTAGTCCGTTATTTAGAGTTTTAAAAATAACGGACACATGGTTTTTTCTTATGTAAAATCAATGCATATTTACCAAGATGTAACACATGAAGACTCGAGAGTGGGGGCTCAATCAAAATTCAAACTAAATGTACTGAATTGTGACGTATTGTCAATTTTAAAAGCATCATATCTCCGTCAATTTTGGTTTGCGTATAAAAAGAAAAAATACTGGTCAAATATTATTTGATAATCTAACTGACGGACTAATTAGAATTTTTTAGTCAAATAGCCTATTATCCGCTAAAACTCTTTTTTTTTTCGTGGTAAAATCATCGAATGAGTCCTCCCAGCCCCGGGCAGGGCGGGAGGGACTGTCAGACTTGTACTGACTAAAATCCACGGTGTCCTTCAGTAGCCCTTTAAGCTGGGTACTTACTTAGCAGCGTAGCACGTAACGTATCAGATACGGTATCAACCTGCAAGTGGGTACGGCTCGTCCGGGCACACTGCGAACCGCCTTTGTGTTTGTATGACCCGCCGAGTGTTGGTATCACTGCGAACTTACAGCGAGCGGTTCGCAGCGGGCTCGTGTCTACGTACTCACTTGATACCGTATCTGATACGTTACGTGCTACGCTGCTAAGTGAGTACCCAGCTTTATGTCCCGGGGTCACGGTAATGCAACGACCATTTATATCTAGACGCCTCATGCACGATCTAACGAAAATTATTCTGCCAAGTCGCTGAGGTACGACGTAAGCGAGGGGGACGGGGTACTGCGTTCTGATTGGCTAACGGGGACGGGGTACTGCGTTCTGATTGGCTAACTCAAGGTCAGTGCGACGACCGACTCACAGGAGTGGTCGAGTCACGACGGTTATAAGACTTTTTTACCTAATGTGTTGACAGACATCGGTCGCCTGTGATTAGGAGTCTAGATATAAATGGTCGTTGCGGTAATGATATAAGTCCCGCGACCCCGGTAGGCTTTGGCCCTCTAGAGAGGGGGCCCCGTCATTATGCTGACGCTCTTTGAGGCGCGCGTGGAACACAACGCGTCGTCGACCCGGGCATGGTTCATGGTCGGGCTGCGAGTTGCCCTTTACTCGCCGCCCGCATGCCCGCGCCTACGGTGGCCGGAGATCGTCTTGCGACGTCCGTCGCCGTGGGCGTCCACCACCGCGGGTGGGGCGGAGTCCTCTCTCTCACGCGGCCCGCCTCCTCCTTCGCGAGCATTACTGCTTCGCAGAAGGAGGCGACCGCTTCCCACTCCGTCTCGCCCCGCAGCATGCAATGCCGGGCGCGAGAGGTCTCCGCCTATCACCGTCGTGAGGACACGTCGGAGCTCTGCCCAAGCGGGGCAGTCTTGCACCGTATGCTCTACTGTGTCCTCCGGGCGATCTTCGCAGTGGTATCCGCTAAAACTCTGTGGTAATACGGAGTGGGTGTCCGCGCCGGACGAACTGTTATAATTATTATCATCCTTAGAAAACTTGCTCCGCCAGTTATCTGCGTTCATACTATTCTCCAATACAGATACGCTTGAGTTACGTATGTCCTGATTAAGCAAAACTGGATACGAATGGACATGATACATGAAGCGCCAACGCTCGCTCTTTCCCTCAGCCAGTACTAGTAGTTTTACTATCTATATGAATAAAGTTATGTAAATAATACCAGCTGGCGTGGCTCAGAAGGCTGGCCAACTGAAATGGGACTGGGTAGGACATGTCTGCCGCATGCCAGACAAACTGTTGTCCAAAATAGCTCAAAATTGGTGCCCGAGACAGTGAGACGAGGTCATGGCAGGCCACGCAGGAGATGGCGGAACAAACTGGACAGGTTCCGTCCCATTCCGTCCCAACTGGAAGGAGGACGCCAAGTATCTTGAAAGGTTGAAGGAGTGTAGGGAGCCCTTTGCCTAGGAGTGGGAAGCCGTCTTCAGAGTTATATAAAATGGAATCAGTCACCGTCTTCCAAGAATTCTGATTAAATAAAAAGTTTATAAAAAAAATCTAACCGACTTCTAAAAAAACAACCACGAAAAAAAGTTTTTTGGTAGGTTATTTTACCCTTTTTCGTGGTTGTTTTTTTAGAAGTCGGTTAGATTTTTTTTAAAAACTTTTTTTATTTTACCCTTTTCAGTTTAAACATTTAACCCAAATTCTTGTCAAATACATAATTTTCTTACGTATGCACTAGAATTTTACTATCCGTAGCACCGGTTATAACATCGCTCATGTCCCCAATAAGCAAGAACACCTAAATATATAATTTTTTTTATGGGACCAAATGGCAGGTATACTGAATCGAAGCATAACCCATATGGGTGCAAAGTTCTCATCAGTATAAATGAATTAAGTCCAAATACAAGATACCTGCTATAAACCGTTGAGGAGTTCCCTGAACTGTTCTTCGTCTTCATCATCAGAACCCTAATGACAGTTATAAACCATCTAGGTGTAAAGTTCTCATCAATATAAATGAATTAAGTCCAAACACAAGGTAGCTACTGTAAACCGTTGAGGAATTCCCTGAACTGTCCTTCGTCTTCGTCATCAGACCCCTAATAACAGTTACAACTCATCTAGGTGTAAAGTTCTTATCAATACAAATTAATCAAGCTCAAACACAAGATAGCTGCTGTGAATCGTTGAGGAGTTCCCTCGACTGTCTCTCGGCTCCATCATCAGATATACTCCAGACCTTTATTAAATTGTAGTGCTTTGAAATACTTAATGATAAAAATAATTTACTAAGTCAGTCGATGCCTACTCCTTACTGTTAAGGAGGTGTACCTTCCATCATCAGCTCAGCTACATGAGATGATGGTTACCATACGCAAGTCCTTAAATTACTTCATAATATTTGCGAAAAACGGTGCGTCGGCCTATAAAATTTGAGGGTTTCCCTCGATTTCTCCAGGATCCAATCATCAGATATTGAAATGGTGACAATGGGACCACACGGGAAGCACCAGCTTTCAAACAAAAAAAGAATCATGAAAATCGGTTCACCCAGTCGCAAGTTATGAGGTAACAAACATAAAAAAAAAAAAAAAAAATACAGTCGAATTGATAACCTCCTCCTTTTTTGAAGTCGGTTAAAAACTGCCCAAGTGTTTTTGCCGAGATACTATAATAATAAAAAAACTGTGTGAAGAATCACGGTTTTCGGTAAGGCTCAATGTAACTTACACAAATTGTGTGCTGATAAATTACAATTTTTTAAGAATACAAATCGATAAGTGTTTCTGTTCTTCTATATATTTGAGGAAAATAAATGAAATCTAAAATAATTATACAAGGGTTAGGCTAGCAAAAAATATGATAAAACTATTATTAGAATTTGAAAAAAAAATCTAGATACATTTCTTTCAACGTAAAGGATAGCTTCGCACCCTTCATACTTAAAATAATATTTCTAATAATCTGTCTATGTGAACACTTTTAGGACTATTTAACTAGAAAGACATTCCTTTCTGGTAACTTAAAAAACAATTAAAATATAAATTAGCTGCTACAGTCTCTATCTTTGCCCGATGAACATGGAATTCATGCAGCAAGGCACTCTTAGTCAGTACCATAGACTAAAAGCATGGACTGAGACCGACCTTTTCAAATAAAACTAAGCAATTAGAGTAGGGGCACACATATGTATTTATATAAAATCTTGGTTCTTCTAACCGTACAGACAGATGTGTTGCTGGGGAGTTTGTTCCGCCACTTCTTCTTCCCAGCCAAAACACTAGGAAGTGTCGAAGGGGGGGCGCTTTGGGGGACTGTCTTATGTAAAAAATTGACCTTCAAAAAGTGCTGATAAATCAGCCTAATTTGAATAAATGACTTTTGATTTTGATTTTGATTATACATAATGTGTGCCGAGGACAGATGATGATATTGATCCATGGATACTCTCGAGAAAGTAAGGAAGTGATTGTGCTGCCGCATGTCCTCAGTCCATCCTCCAACTGTATGGTCTTTAAAGACGCCAGCATATTATCAACCTACCCGAATCAGTCAAAATTCTTTAATAGATGTTCAACTTTATCACAAACGCTGTGATAAAGATTATACCAGATTGGAAAAAAATACAGATTGAGGTAGGTTTATGGCGTCCGTACAATAAGAAGCAATCATTTCGCAGTTATTTTACCTTTTCACAGCAGTGTACCTACTTATTTGCACTTTGAATAAAGACATCTGTGATTTCGACAGACTTGTCTGTTGCTGCAACTCAAAAGCAGCCTCGTTACAATAGATATAAAGTCCATTTTTATTAGATACTGACGCAAAAAAAAACGAGGTAAAATAACTTGCGAATACTATTATTCTGAATACTATTCAACAAAAAACACGTATTAAAAATAAATATTTATAGTAAGTAATACAAATTGTTTATCTCTCCTCTAACGGAATAATTTGATTACACATAATTCGAGCTACGCAAGCTACTTATTAGTTATAATAATTATACTCTACTAAACTTATATACAGAAATATTTATAATTTCGCTAACATTAGTACAATGTTTAATTGTATAACAACTGATATTTTGTACACATCGGGTTTTACATAAAAATATATAAATGTCATCTGATTCTGTGATTGTTAAAAAAAATATTTACACTTGGCAACACCAGCGTTATTTTTTCATTGGCCAATATCCTACTGGTTGAGAAAGCCCTCCCCATATTTATCTAAAAATCAAAGGGCTTGTTTCGAGTAATGCTAATATTATTACATGTAGGTTTAGCCGTGCGTTTATCAAAAATAAATCTTAAAAATACAATTTAAGATATAAAATCAAAGACCTTTATCGTGATTTTTCATTTGTCTGCAAGATAAACATAATATAATAAAGAAAAACCCGATAACAACTGTCGGGCAGTAGCCAATAAGACACAGGACCCGTCCGGTTGAGGGATCCGCCCTTTTCAAACAGGAGGAATGAGAAAATCAAATTAGGTGGTGCATAGTGTAAGCAATCAAGTAACGGCGAGTTGTTTTTTTTAACTATATTTTTTATTAAATCCTATGCATTTTATAACCATTTTTTTATTTATCATGGTAAATCGTCAAATGAGTCCTCCCACCCAGGGCGGGGCAGGAGGGACTGTCAGTCTTCTACTGACTAAAATCAACGGTGATCCTTAAATAGCCCTTTACGTTCCAGGGTCACGGTGACCTGATGAGACAGTCCCGCGGCCCCGGCAGTCTGTATTTTATAACCATGTGGTAAAAAAATGTATAGGATTATAGTTAAACTGATCAAACAA
This sequence comes from Agrotis exclamationis, assembly GCA_950005045.1. NCBI lineage: Eukaryota > Metazoa > Arthropoda > Insecta > Lepidoptera > Noctuidae > Agrotis > Agrotis exclamationis. The sequence continues at coordinate 21,043,604 of OX465430.1, forward strand.
CTGACCTTTAGTCTATTAAGGGCTGATTTTTCAATAGTCAGATAACCTTTATCTTAGGAATAAAAATAGCGAGTTGATATATTTTCTATACATAAGCTGTCGAACCGCAATTTTTATTCCTCAGATAAAAGTTATCTGACTATTGAAAAATCAGCCCTAAATCAAAAAAGTCTCAACGCATAACAAGAGCTGTAAACTTTAAACGGCAGGACCGATTTTAATAAAAACTGTCTAAGAACCATCACTAGAAAAACTGCTTACAAATAAAAATAAGTCGCATTCAAATCGGTTCAACCGTTTAAGAGCTACAGTGCCGTAAAGACACACACCCTTTTCTGCGTTGTTAAAAACAGACACAAAAGTTACTTAGGCTATAAGGTCATGGATTTTTAAGTATATGAATTAAGAAACTTGTAAAACTATTCTAAATGTGTTACTGAACTTTATAAAATTACGGTGGTTTTAATAAAAGTCATATCTGTAACATGTTACAACCATTAATAATTAGATTTTTTATAATTTAACTTTCACAGCCCAAACCCATTTTAACTATAATCATTAATGACATTAATTAATTACTCTCTCTGTTTTTAATTTGATAAAACCGAATTACGTTTAGAACTGTAAACTCGAGTATAGCAATAAGTGGGTTATGTGGAAAATGGTGCATCTGAAAGAGCGTGCCACTGAAGACTAGACTCTATTACAATGTACCTATGATACTTAATTCAAAATAAGTACTATATCTCTAATAACCATAGCATAGTAGGTAGATTGATTTGGGGTCAATAACCTGAGACTGGGTATTAATATGGACATGCCTCCGAGATTTCGGGTAGAGTTATAGTTATTCCCATGGAAACTTTTAATTTTTTCAGGATGAAATGTAATCCAGGGTATAAGCCATCTTTATTTCAAATTTCAGCCAAATAGTTAAAAACCCCGTAAGTACTGAAATTAAATCCCGGGAAAAAGGCTTATCCATGTTTTGATTTCTATGACAGTCCGTGATACAAGTACATTAAATCAATCCACCTACTCCGAGCTTTTATATTAACAGCAGCACATAGGTGACCAAGACTATAGATACAATGAAGTACCCTCAAGGGACACTGAGGCACCGGTTTATGGAGAGAACCATAAATGAACCTTATTTCTATAAAGATAATGATCTGATTCGTATAGCAAACTTGATTAAAATCCCCTGTAAAATACGCACATTACCTTTATACAAAAAAGGTTTATTTTCGTATGATTTGTGACCGGCCAAGTTTTAGTTCGCTTCGCTTTATGGATTTTAGCCATAAAGCTTTAGAGAGATGACAATCTGATACCCCATTTCTAAAACATGATACGCTATATTGAAGGCCAGGTTCTGTTAAGGTATGATTACAATCTCGGCAGCACAAAGAAGCGTTTTCCGCAGCAGTACTGCTGCCAAGCATTATTGCTGAATATACTAATATTATAAAGCTGAAGAATTTGTTTGGTTGAATACGCGCATCTCAGAAACTATTGCTTCGATTTAATAATTATATTTGTGTTGGATAGTCCAATAGTCCAACTATCGAAGAAGGCTATAGGCTATATTATAACATCACTGAAAAACTGCGAGAACAGCTACTCATTCAAACGTTTGGGAAATATTTGGGGACCAGTAGTTCTGCGACAATACTGCTATCGTACTGCCAAGACCGGAACCATATATTCATCTGCCGTCTTAACAACATTAGTGTAGGTAGTGCCGTGTGGTTCGGTTGGCGCGTGCTCTTATTCAGAACTAACGCTATCTCATCATACCATACAATTCCACTTTTTTTTCCAACACTGTTTTTGGCAGTCATTCAAGCGCCAAAAGAAACATGCAGCCGTTAAAAGTCAGTCAGACGCGTCACTTCACTAGTGTACCTCATCTAGCACTGCAGGCAACTTGTCCAGATAGTATTTATGGTCAAACCTCGTCACTACGATGCCCCCAGAGATTTTAACATCACTATCCACTGAATAGTCTATGGGTTCGCCTTTGATGGTCGTCATTTTGCCGTGTACTGTTTTTATGATCGCATCTCCTGCGCAGAGATCCCACTTCTTGATGGCGGTGGCGTGAAGGTATACGTCGTAGGTACCATTTACGACCTCCATGACTTTGAAGCCGGCGCCGGCTGCTGAAGAGACAGTGGTCTTTGGGCCAAATGCTGCGGTGGCTATCTCCGTCACTTTGCCCGGATGAGATCGGGAGACCACCACTCTAGGATGTTCCTTGTTTTCCTCTTTCTGTAAGACATTCGTTGATTAAGTTAGTTGTGAAAAATCGTAGGTGCACAGTTCCTTGATGTGCCCTCAATAAACAATTAAACTAAAAAGTCATCACAAACTGTGGCAAGAAACACACGTTGTCTTACGTTTTTAATTCAATGGGTGACGCGATACTAATTTGAATTGAAATGTATGCACAATTCTATATTGTGCTCAATAATTTTGCGGACGTTTTAAAGGATACCAATAGCATAACTTTCAATTTGTTATGCGAGAGACTGGTCATAGATACGAGTATGTAGGTACTGTGCGTTCTCACTGACAAAATATTATACTACTTACTTATCTCTCAGTCCATCTTATGTTTAAATCTACTTTTGAAAAAAGATATTTTTAGATTATTCAAAATTGGATAATATGCTAAAAAAAAAGAACCTAATAGAACTCGGTCCTAATACCTAGAAATATTTGTATGATCCATAAGAATTTGTTCGTGTCTTAGTGTTTGAGCATGTGAGTTAAAATGTTTGTAAAAGCATCCACAATACAGGAGAAATACCTAGTGTGAGATAAAATGTTGAAGAAAAACAATCCTGTCCTTTATATAATACTTACATGGCCTACAATGGGCATGTTGCTAGATGGTTTCTTGGTGTACCAGCCCCAGTATGTCCTCGGCGGGAAGGGGTAATGGATGACCCCGATGATGGGCACTCCTTTGATGGCTACACACACCATTGTTGTCACATATTGGTAGAGACCCTCTGGAAATAAAGAAAAAGAGATCAGTAAATAGCAATATAGGGAGTAGAAATGAAGATTTTAGGTCTTATTTTTACCGACTTCAAAAAAAAAAGGAGGTTATCAATTCGACCCGTATGTATGTAATATTATCAGAACTGCCCAGTTTTCATATATGTTAGTCTATATCAGCGTCTGAACAAATGTGCCAAATTTCATAAGTGTATGTATGTATGTATGTATGTATGTATGTATGTATGTTTTTATGTTTGTGCACGCATATCTCCGGAACTACAAGTCCGATTTAAGTAATTCTTTTTTTGTTGTTCTAGGTATTGTTCAACTTAGGGTACACTGCAAGTTTCATCAAAATCGGTTCAGTAGTTTTAGAGATATGGATTTTTTTATATTGTGACGGATTACAAGATTAGTGCATATGTAAGAAAATTTTGTATTTTACAAGAATTTGGGTTGAATATGTAATAAATAAACTAAAAAGGGTAAAATAAAAACTTTTTTAAAAAAAAGTACCGACTTCAAAACAAATACAAAAAAGTTTAAAATAACTTTTCTTTCGGAAGTCGGTGGCTTTGTTTTGTTGTGTCATTGACTATTGCCACCGACTTCCGAAAGAAAAGTTATTTTAAACTTTTTTGTATTTGTTTTGAAGTCGGTACTTTTTTTTAAAAAAGTTTTTTAATCAAATAAGTTTAGTATTGATACTCATTCATTAGAATTGTAATTAAATACGTAAACCAAAAATAATGAAGATACAACTCTTTTAAAATTTCCAATACCAATATGTCACAAGCAAGTATAGTTTTGAATTGCTTCTGACGTCACAAGTCCCCCACTCTCGAATATTGATAATAATATAATAATAATATTCCACAACTATCACACAACGCCATCTAGTCCCAAGCTAAGCAGAGCTTGTGTTATGGGTACTAGACAACTGATAAACATACTTATAATTATATTTCTAAACTTCTTCCTTTCTTTTTTTTTTTCTTTATTGACAGGCCTGTTGGTTTAGTGGTTAGTGACCCTGACTGCTACGCCGGAGGTCGTGGGTTCGATTCCCACCCAGGACAAATGTTTGTGTGATGAGCACGATCATTTGTTCTGTGTCTGGGTGTAATTTATCTATAATATTTATGTATTTAGAAATATATAAGTATGTTTATCAGTTGTCTAGTACCCATAACACAAGCTCTGCTTAGCTTGGGACTACATGGCGTTGTGTGATAGTTGTGGAATATTATTATTATTATTATTATTATACATTATATCTTTGTAAATATGCATTGATTTTACAAGAAAAATATTTAATATTCAAAACTCTAGCTGATGGACTAATAAGATTTGTAATATTTTGATGCTGTCAACATGCATTGATTAATTATGTTTTTCATGCCTTTTTTCCACAAGCATTTAGTAGACTATTAACGACTGTTATCATACTTTGCATAGCTTATCTAATCAGAGTTATTAACATGCGAGTAAATGTACACACAACAGTACTTTTTTTAGTTATATGTTTGATATTTTATGCCTGATTGTATTATTCTGGGTCTCATAACCAAACAGACAGATGCTTTCCAGGGTTTGTTCTGGCACTTCTTCCCGACTAAAACACTTATATGTGGCGAAGGATCGGCGCTTTTAGCAACTGTCTTATATATAAAAAACTTTTTGAAAAAAAGGGAACCGACTTCAAAACCAAACACAAAAAAACTGTAAAATTACTTTTCTTTCGGAAGTTCGCTTTTTTTCAAAAAGTTTTATTTTATCCCTTTTTAGTTTAAATATTCAACAAAAATCTTCATAATAATCGGCGTCTTTAAAAATGTAGAATCTAGGATTCTAGATTTTCAAACACAAGCAACAAAACTTTTTCAAAAAAAAATTTTAACCGCCTTCAAAAACAACCATAAAAAACGGTAAAAAAACCTACAAAATAACTTTTCTTTCGGAAGTCGGTGTCTTTGTTTTCTTTATTTCATTGTCTTTTTGTCACCGACTTCCGAAAGAAAAGTTATTTTGTAGGTTTTTTTACCGTTTTTAGGGTTCCGTACGTCCGAATACAAAAACGGAACCCTTATAGGATCACTCGTGTGTCCGTCTGTCTGTCGCTTACAGTCAATTATCTCCGATTCTACTAAACCGATTGGGTTGAAATTTGGTACACATATCAATTCTTGTGACCCAAGCACAGAGGTGTGACGTGAATAGATGAAATCTGTATGTGGGAGGTAATTTTTGGGGGGGAAGGGGAAAATGAAAAAAAAAGTTTTGAAAACTGCATCGTGTGACATATCAAATGAAATGTCTTGTTGAGACAATCTTAAATATATTTTTTTTGTAATTTTAAAATAAATGGTTTCCAAGTTATTCAAGAAAATAGACGAAATTTGACCATTCCCCCTCCCCTCTTATCTCCGAAACTACTGAACCTAAAATTTTGAAAAAAATACAGTACTTAGTTTTCTACTTATAGATTATAGGAAAACCTATAAGAAGTCCATATCTGTATATGGGAGGTAATTTTGGGGGGGGAAGGGGGAAATTAAAAAAAAATATTTGAAATCTGCATCGTGTGACATACCAAATGAAAGGTCTCGTTGAGACAATCTTAAATATATTTTTATTGTAATTTTAAAATAAATAGTTTCCAAGTTATTCAAGAAAATAGACGAAATTTGACCATTCCCCCCCCCTTATCTCCGAAAATACTGAACTTAAAAATTTGAAAAAAATACAAAAATTAGTTTTCTACTTATAGATTATAGGATAACCTATAAGAAGTCCATATCTGTACATGGGAGGTATTTTTTGGGGGGGGAAGGGGAAAATTTAAAAAAATATATTTGAAAACTGCATCGTGTGACATATCAAATGAAAGGTATTGTTGAGACAAACTTAAAAGTATTTTTTTTGTAATTTTAAAATAAATGGTTTCCAAGTTATTCAAAAAAAATAGACGAAGCTTGACCATTCCCCCCCCCTTATCTCTGAAACTACTGAACCTAAAATTTTGAAAAAAATACAGGAATTAGTTTTCTACTTATAGATTATAGGATAACCTATAAGAAGTCCATATCTGTATATGGGAGGTAATTTTTGGGGGGGGAAGGGGAAAATTAAAAAAAAAATATTTGAAAAGTGCATCGTGTGACATATCAAATGAAAGGTATTGTTGAGACAAACTTAAAAGTATTTTTTTTGTAATTTTAAAATAAATGGTTTCCAAGTTATTCAAAAAAAATATACGAAGCTTGACCATTCCCCCCCCTTATCTCCGAAACTACTGAACCTAAAATTTTGAAAAAAATACAGGAATTAGTTTTCTACTTACAGATTATAGGATAACCTATAAGAAGTCCATATTTGTATATGGGAGGTAATTTTTGGGGGGGAAGGGGAAAATAAAAAAAAAATATATTGATAACTGCATCGTGTGACATATCAAATGAAAGGTCTTGTTGAGACAATCTTAAATATATTTTTTTGTAATTTTAAAATAAATAGTTTCCAAGTTATTCAAGAAAATAGACGAAATTTGACCATTCCCTCCTCTTATCTCCGAAGCTACTGAACCTAATATATTTTTTTTTAAATCATAAATTAGTTTTCTACTTATAGATTATAGGAAAACCTATAAGAAGTCCATGATATTAAAATAACATGGTAAATCACTCAATATTGTGCGTACCAATTTGGGTCAGATTTAAAAAAAAAGTGATAGGGAACATCGTACGGAACCCTCTTCACGCGAGTCCAACTCGCACTTGACCGGTTTTTTATGGTTGTTTTTGAAGGCGGTTACATTTTTTTTTTGAAAAAGTTTTTATTTTACTCCTTTTAGTTTAAATATTCAACCCGAATTCTTGTCAAATACAACATGTGCACTAGAATTTTGTAATCCATAACACCGGTAATAACATCGCTCATGCACACAATAAGCTAATAAAATTCCCTATCTCAAAAACTACTGACCCGATTTTGATGAAACTGCAGTATTCCCTAAGTTAAATGATACCTAGTACAACAAAAAAAGAATTACTTAAATCGGACTTGTAGTTCCAGAGATATGCGAACTCAAACTAAATCAGTCGATGCCTAATCCTTACTATTAAGGAGTTCTACCTTCCATCATCAGCTCAGCTACATGAAATTATGATTACCATACGCAAATACTTAAATTACTTCATAAAATTTGCGAAAAACGGTGTGTCGGCCTATAAAATTCGGGGGTTGCCCTCGATTTCTCCAGGATCCCATCATCAGATCCCAACTTGGTGACTATGGGACCACCTCAGAAGTACCTCCTTTCGAACAAAAAAAGAATTTTAAAAATCGGTCCACAATTGGCGGAGTAATCGCGTAACAAATATACAAAAAAAAAAAAAAGAAAAAAAAAAAACATACCGTCGAATTGATAACCTCCTCCTTTTTGAAGTCGGTTAAAAAACGCATCTATGCAAGCAACTTCACGAGATATCTATTATTGTTGTATACTTAAACTTTCCCCAGACTGTAACGAACACTTTTCTGAAAACCGCATCAAAATCGGTTCAGCCAAACTCGAGATAATCACGGACAAACATGCAATGCAATTTTTTTACAATGAAATGAGCTAACGAATTCAATTACTCGGCATAGTCCACGGTCGAACGGCGAGTTGCCCATTTCTCGCCGCCCGCATGCCCGCGCCTACGGTGCGGTTGGGGCGGAGGGAAGACTCTGTCCTCTCCCTCTTGCGGCCCGCCTCCTCCTTCGCGAACATGACTGCTTCGCAGGAGGCGACCGCTTTCCACTCCGTCTCGCCCCGCAGCATGGCCTCGAAAAATGCCGGGCGCAAGAGGTCTCCGCCTATCGCTGCCGTGAGGACAGGGCGGTGCTCTGCCCAAGCGGGGCAGTCCTGCTACTGTGTCCTCCGGGCGATCTACGCAGTGGTGACACCCAAGCGTGTCTTCCCTCCCTATCCGACACAGGTACCTCCCGAAACTTCCTTGTCCGGTGAGGACCTGCGTCATGCGGTAGGTCAGGACGCCGTGACGCCTATGCAGCCACTCCTCAAAGAGGGGTCTTACCGCCGCGATTGCGGCGTGCCCGAACCTCGATACACTTTATTGACTTAGAGATCGTTTTACTTCAAGTGCGGGCGTCCGGCACAGGCGTCCGGGTGACAATGTCAAAGGGCGCAATTGCTCGCCTATGACAGACGCACTGATTCAAGTAGGAAGTACGGTCTAATACGTAGAATTCGTGCTAGTGCCTCATTAGGTGCCGCGCCGCGCGCCCATTTCAAATGAACTTACACTCTTTTGACTTAGAGATCATTTTGCTTCAAGTGCTGGCGACCGGGCGGCAACATGTCAAACGTACATACATAACATACACTATTCTCAATTTTCAATGAAATATCCAAAAAATCAGCGCTTGACAGGCGCCCCGAGCGCTCCGCGCCCGGGTGCACCGCACCCCTTGCACCCCGTGGTAAAGACGGCCCTGGCCACCGACTTCCGAAAGAAAAGTTATTTTACACTTTTTTGTGTTTGGTTTTGTCGGTTCCCTTTTTTACCGACTTCAAAAAAAGGAGGTTATCAATTCGACCCGTATGTATGTAATATTATCAGAACTGCCCAGTTTTCATATATGTTAGTCTATATCAGCGTCTGAACAAATGTGCCAAATTTCATAAGTGTATGTATGTATGTTTTTATGTTTGTGCACGCATATCTCCGGAACTTTAAGTTCGATTTAAGTAATTCTTTTTTTGTTGTACTAGGTATTGTTCAACTTAGGGTACACTGTAAGTTTCATCAAAATCGATTCAGTAGTTTTAGAGATAGGTTTTTTT